>CM076580.1:1805567294-1806193542 GCA_034641835.2 Pinus albicaulis | reverse complement strand
GGGCAAGATAAGGCCGAAACTAGTCGACATGATGCAAGCCCCAAAGACAAGAGCCTTAGAGGAAGCATTACACGAAGTAAAATCAACAACCCATTGAGGATTTCAAGACTGATATATCCCTGGGACCTTGGCGACACAATCTGGATGTCATGCAAACTAAGGAAAAGGAAAGCTATAGCGTAAAAACTAATCCATTTTATGCCCCATTGGGTAGATAGAAGCACATCTTGCAACAATTCCCTAGAGATATGATACGAACATGTGCTATATGAACTAAAAGCACGCACGAAACATTGAACCCTCCTAGATTAAAAGGTATATAGGAACCAAGATATATTCATGGAACTGTCATTGCCAATGGCAAGCACATCATTGCTGCATGCCTAATGATCCATCTTCGTTTTTTCCTCCCCCTGCAATATACTCAAGAATCATGGTAGAATCAACCACCTTTTTTGCCACCTCAAGAATTTTTTATGCCACCATGTCCCAATTAGTCAAATCCAAATAATAATAATTGGCCAAATTCCCCTTACCCACCACCATTCTGGAAGAACAACCCATATTCCTCCCAATGGTCCCCGTCCACCTCACAAAATCAGAACTGGCAGTCAAATTGGAAAAGATCTACGAACCAGCCTATGGGGACAGTTCCTCTGCCTCAACCAAATTTACCAGCACCGTACACGTTGCAGAAGAATCCTCAATCTAATATACGACCGCAAATTCCAGCTCAACCCAAGCCAAATCCTAACAACATACCAGTTCGGTCAATACAAATCATTGAGGGCCTGGACCCTGAAGATGAGTTGAAAGAATGTAACGAACTTATGCTGAAATTTGGACGCATAATCACTTTAGATAAAAATAAATATTTGTAACCTGAAGAACCGCACACAAATAAGCCTCTGACTGTAGATGATCAAAAAAGAAAACAAAGGGAAGATACAGTTAGAAAAAAAAATCCTGAACAAATCATAACCACTTCCCCCCCCATTCCTAGAAAGATTGCTAGTACCACGCCCGATTGAATATCCTGACTTTGATCTTCTGGGTGAACTTAAGAATATTTGTATAAAAATTCCCCTCCTTCAGGCTATCCAAGATATTCCAATATATGCCAAAAATATTAAAGAATTGTGTATAAAGAAGTCTGTGAGGAAAAAAAAAATAACCCCTACTGTCCATGTTGTCAGGACTTTGTCTGATTTATAACTAGGCAGAGAGACTCCTGTAAAATATGAGGATCCCGGAAACCCCATTGTCACAATCCAGATAAATGGCCATTCTTTTCCCAATGCTTTAGCTGACTTAGGGGCACCCATTAATATTCTCACAACTACAACTTGCAACATTCTTGGCATCACAGCCTTGGAACCAATAACTACCTTACTGGAACTAGCTGATCGCTCAGTCATTAGCCCAGAAGGAACATTACGAGATGTGATGGTATCTGTAGACACTTGGGAATACTCGACGGATTTTTTTATTATTAACCCTAGGAACCAGCTAGATGGACATCCCTTAAAATTAGGAAGGCCTTGGCTAGTGACTGCTGATGCTTATATCAGCTGCCGGACAGGCAGTATGACTATAACCAGGGGGAATGATGTGAAAATTTAGCTTTATACCCTCCTGCTCAGCCAAGCTTGACTATTATGAAAACCAAGAAGCAACCTGCAACATACTTAACATAAAATATTCGGTCACCATTGATTGTGGTAGATGCTCTTGAATTCAAAAATCAAACTGAAGATGATGTCATTAATACTTTTATCAATCATCCTACCATAATATCAAGTTCGAAATTCCACATGATTAAAGCAATCTATGACAATGAAATCAAAGAAGATCCCCTAAGAGATATCAATAACCAAACAATACCAACAACCACTGTTTATAATAGAAAACCTATCGAAATTGAGCCAGGGAAGATCCTACACATTAACAATAATCTGAGTGATGACCAGCAACAGAAACTTATTTAAGTCCTTAGGAAAAATAAAGGGGTTTTTTCTTGGGATTACTCGGATATGAAAGGGATAGACCCTCAACTATGCATGCATCACATCTACACTAAACAGGATGCAAGAACCATTCGACAACCTCAGCGTAGATTAAAACCTCACCTAAAAGATATTGTTAAAGAAGAACTTCAAAAACTGTTAGATGTGAATTTTATCTATCCTATATCTGACAGTAAATGGGTTTCTCCATTAGTTGTGGTTCCCAAAAAGTATGGGAAATGGCGAATATGCATTGACTATAGATAACTCAATAAGGAAACACAAAAATACTAATTTCCCCTTCCATTTATTGATCAGGTCCTAGATACACTTGCAGGGAAGAATTTTTTTTCTTTCCTGGATGGCTTTAGTGGCTACAACCAAATTCAGATTGCCCCTGAAGACCAGGATAAGACTACCTTTACCTGTCCATGGGGAACATTCGCTTATAGGGTATTACCTTTTGGATTATGTAACACACTTGCCACATTCCAAAGAGCCATACTCATTATTTTTGTAGACTTGGTAAATGAAGGATTGGAATTATACATGGATGATTTCACACCCCATGGAGATGACTTCGAGCAAGCATTACAGACATTGGAAAAAGTTCTGGAATGGTGTATTGCTACCAGCCTATGTTTAAGTCACAAAAAGTTCCATATGATGATGACAGAAGGCCTGATCTTGGGTCATTACATTTCAGCAGCTGGAATTCAGGTAGATCCAGAAAAATACAGGTAATTCTCTTACTAGCTACTCCCCGCACTCAAAGAGAGATACGTAGTTTTTTGGGATTTGTTGGATATTATTGTATATTTATCAATAATTTTTCACAAATTTCTGCACCATTATATGCCTTAACAGGAAATAGTGATTTCATATGGACTAACAAATGTGACATTGCCTTTACAGATTTAAAACGGCTAGTATCAACAACACTAGTATTACAAGGCCCAAACTGGGATATACCATTCCAGATTTCATCAGACACATCAAATACATCCATTGGAGAAATTCCTAGCCAAGAAGAAGACAAGAAACCCTATGTTATATATTACATTAGAAAAAACTTAACCCCTGTTGAATTGAATTACACAGTAACAGAGAAGGAATTTTTAGCTGTTATTTATGCTATTAACAAATTCAGACACTATATAACTGGATACCCTGTAATTCTGTATACGGTTCACTATGCTATCAAATACTTAACTAATAAACCCATTACGAATGGAAGAGTGATGCGTTGGTTGCTACTTTTTCAGGAATATGATATAACTATAAGGGATCGCCCAGGGAAGGAAAACCTTGTGGAAGATTTCCTCTCCCAAGTGCCAAGAACAGATGACGCAATAGGAGTGGAGGATCAATTTCTAGATGAACACATGTTTGTTGTAATCATGAAAATGCCATGGTACGCAGATGTGGCGAATTATTTAGAAGTGGGGAAACTACCTAAACATATGACACCCAGAGAAAGGAAATCGATAGTACAGCGTGGAACTCGGCTCTCCTGGATTGGAGGATACCTTTTCACATGGGGGCCGATATGCACATCCGCAGGTGTATCAGGTAAGATGAAATTTATGATATCTTAAAAACCTGCCATGATGGACCTTGCGGTGGACATTTTGTAGACCGCAGAACTGGACATAAAATTTTACAAATGGGCTACTAGTACTGGCCCATGATTTTTAAGGATGCTAAGAAATTTGTTCAGGCCTGCGATAGTTGTCAAAGGATGGGATGCCCTGGCCAATCTGATGAGATTCCCCTACATCCACAACTAGTCATAGAAATTTCTGAGCGTTGGGAATTAGATTTTTTTGGGCCAATCAACCCATCATCCAACTAGAAATCATATATATTGGTTGCAACAGAATACGTAACTAAGTGGGTAGAAGAAGTAGCATTACCAAGAGCCACAGAAGAAACTGTGATAAAATTTATTTTCAAATTTTTTCTACGATACGGGTTACCCATAGAAGTAATCATTGTTGGAGGGCCACAATTTGTAGGCCACAAGATCGCTGCTACAGTAAAAAATAATCATGTTATTCACATAATTACCTCTCCATACCACTCGCAACCAAATGGGCAGGTAGAAAGCACCAACAAATTAATTGAAGTTTTTCTAATGAAGAAAATCTCATCACATAAACGAGACTGGGCTACTCAACTGCCAGAAGCCTTGTGGGCATATCGCACAACTTGGAGGAACACTACTGGATACTCCCCATATCAGCTAGTGCTTGGTAAGGAACCTATTTTTCCCATAGAGTTTGAGATACAAACACTAAGGACAGCCTAGGAATTGGGACTGGATTTAAATGAAGCCCAGATTAATAGATTACAACAAATAGATGAATTAGATGAAATCCGACTTTTGGCTCTGCAGCATACTGCACTTATTCAACAACAAAGAGCCGAATGGAATGATTCTCTGATCAAGAAAAAGACATTTCATGAGGGTGACTGGGCACTTCTTTACGATTCCAAGTTTCAAGACTTCCCTGGTAAGTTGCAGACTAGGTGGTTAGGTCCCTATGAAATAAAGGAAGTACATGACAATGGCACTCTTACATTGGCCACCATTGATGGGTCTGATTGTTCCTTTAAAGAAAATCGGCATCGGGTGTGCCTCTACCAAAGACCACTCACAAGAGAATCTTTCTGTCAACAGATACGCAAGGACTCCACTATGCAAGTTTTAGCTGCAAAAGATAATCCTTTGGCAGCTTCATCTTTGTAAAAATTCATTTCTTTTTCTAAAATAAATAAATAAAAATAAAAAATAAAAACTGTAAATAGGATTGTTGATTCAATTTGTTTTTTTTCTCTGCCTATTTTTCTGTTCCATCTTTGGAGCAAAATTTTTTTATTTTGTTGTTCCATCTCCGGAACAACATTTTTTGTTTTTGTTGTTCCATCTTCGAAACAACACTTTTTGATTTTGTTGTTCCATCTTCAGAACAACACTTTTTGGTTTCGCTGTTCCGTCTTTGGAACAACACTTTTTGATTTTTATGTTCCATCTTTGGAACAACACTTTTTGATTTTGTTGTTCCATATTCAGGACAACACTTTTTGATTTTGTTGTTGCATCTTCGGAACAACACTTTTTTATTTTGTTGTTCCATCTTCGGAACAACACTTTTTGATTTTGTTGTTCCATCCTCGGAATAACACTTGTTTGGTTTTCTTGTTCCATCTTCAGAACAACACTTTTTGATTTTTCTATTCCATCTACGGAACAACACTTTTTGATTTTGTTTTTCCATCTACAGAACAACACTTTTTGGTTTTGTTGTTCCATCTTTGGAACAACACTTTTTGATTTTGTTGTTCCATCTTTGGAACAACATTCTCTATTTTTTTTTTGTTACTCTAGCATTCTTGTTTCTTTTACAATTTTTGTGTGTTCTGAATAGTAACTTTTTTATATATTTCACAAACATCTCTCTTCCTCTTATTGACTTATTCCTAGCTCATTTCAGCCTTATTTCTTTGATTCATTTTATGGCCTGAAGTACAGTACTTTCATGCAGATAAGAATTATGGATTTTATTAAAGCAGGTGAATATTTTTAACTTTATGATTTTTGACAAAGACTACTTCTTGATGATAGACTTAAAACAATTGAAATGGACACAATTATTTATATTTCACTCTACTGTACTGATTTCTACTGTATATGATACTGATTGATCATCTTTACCATGCTGGTTCTACTCTCCTTGGTTATAATTCTCTCTATCTATTATCAATGGGATTATGGGTATAATTTTTCTTATTATTGACATGCTTCAACTTCTTACACCATCCCTACTCTTAAGGAGTACTGAGCCTCCCTCTATTTATCATAAAAATATGTAATGACAACTAAATTTTATCTATAGATAGAGGATAGGGGGTCTCATTAAGAGCCAACCTACCATGTTCATAAGGATGTAGCAATGTGAAATTCCCACTATGGCCACCACACCAGGGTTATGATCCATTGGATGGCTAAAACATCCTTGGAACAGGAGGTCTCATCACAAGCTGACCTGCTCACTTTTGCTACTTCCCAGTGAATGGTAGTATGGTTATTTGGTTACCATGCCAGCAGACTGGTCTCTTCTGTAGAAACAAAAATGAAAATTTTCAATTATAAATTGAGGATCCTGGCTCACATGGGTTAAAAAGAAACTTTGTTGAGGCTATGGATGCGTGTTGGCAGCATAAGCTCTTCTTATGGTATTGAAGTTCTATTTCCTCAATCAATAATTCTTATAATACCCTCTTCCCATTTATATTTTTATTCGAGATATTATTTCCTCTAAACACTTCCCTACTTTTAACCTTTATGCATGCGTTCATGTTTTTACTCAATCATATCATGTACAACCAGAATATTTTCAACAAAGCTTCATTTTGTACATATTGTTGTCCTCTTTCCTTATCACATAACTTGTCATCAACCAAAGCGTCTTGTCTCTTGTCATTTACTATGATTATACACCACGCTTTTACTCTATCCATCTCTCTTATTGTCCCATCATTTATTTACGTACTATGTTCCATTTACTACTGTACTATTCATCCTTATATCCTGCCATCGGAACAGCCATTCCCAATATATTCCGTCGTAGGCGACCTCTCATTTCGAAGGGGGAGAGAACTTCCATTAAATTCATGCACGTGTTGGAATTATTTCATTGACTGATAAGATATTCCATGATCACGCGGCATGCAGAAATTTAATAACACAATTAATATCAACTACACTTAGCTATTACAACAACTTGTTGTTCTATCGCTCTAAGTGTTGCTGTGTTCTTTTAGTATTGTTGTGTTTTCTCAGTATTGCTGCATTTTTTCATTACACTAATCCTTTGCAATAGTAGGAATAATTCAAGCATTATGGGTGGTAAGGCAGTGCGCCGTGAACCTTTAGTGTTAGAGGTCTCCGACAGAGCCAAGGAAATTCTGATCTGTGCAGGGTGGATATCCTATCTCACAAGATTTCAGCCCTCGAATGAGGAAATTGCCATTGAATCTCTACAGCATCTACAGGATGGGGAATCCATGGTGAAAGGTAGAAGAATTATAGTCATAGATGATTTAATAGCTGAAGTATCTGTGCTACTAGAAGAAGGAACTAAATGGTCACAAAAACATGTATTTCTGCAAGACGCGGTGGAAACATTCAAAGATGAAGGTGAGAAAGTAGTCAGGAAAGGAAAAGGCATCCAACCATCTTCTCTGGCAGAAACATGGAAATAATTAGCAAGAATTATCCAAAGATACATTACCTACGACGGACGCTGAGATGTGGTAAGACCACAAAAACTTAAACTATTAGCTGTCTTGAAACAAAAACTCACTGTTAATTTGCCATCTCTTTTGAATTCTTTACTGCATGATACTACTATTAGAGTAAGATGGGCCAGACACCCTGAAGCTATAATAAGTCACCATGGATTGATTAGATTAATCATCAGTCATAGCCTAGTTCAATACAACTTAACCTGGGATGGTTTCATGACGGCCCTAGAGAGCATGAAAAACCCTGTAATCCAACATCTCGAAATTGTGGAGACAAGCCAGTAGAACCCTATTTCAAAAATAAAAAATACTACCCTTGCAAAGGTTGAACCCCATAAATGCAGGAAGTCTGTAAGAATTGAACTAGCCCAGAGGATGTCTGCAAATCTTTGAGATGAAAGCAATCAACTTGCGGAGACAACCAGTCCAGTTAGGATAAGAGATTTCAAATCCAAAGAAGAGGAACCCAATTCCGTATCAGAACCAGAAGAAGAGGAACCCAATTCCGCATCAGAACCCGAAGAAGAGGAACCCAATTCCGCATCAGAACCCGAAGAAGAGGAACCCAATTTCACATCAGAACTTGAAGAAGAGGAACCCAATTCCGCATCAGATCCTAAAGAAGAGGCCAATTCAGAACAAGAATAAGAACATATTTATAATAATGAATTGGGAAGTGAAGCAGGACTAGATGATCCTTTGGAAGTTTTTGAGATAGGGATGGCCAAGGTCCTGGCAAATCTTAACGTATATATCCAACTTGGAGGACCACTTGGTCTTATCAGAATGGAAAAACAAGTCCCAGAGAATTCCGGGCATATAGAAACACTACCATATCGAGAGGCTATGGACACATAAATTGTTCAAGAATCCGACAACCAATCCAGTGACACGATTCTGTTGGAATACATCCATGAGGACCAGCAGAAGTCTGCAGACATAGAAGTTAGTCACAAGTTGGAAAATCATTCAGGCGATACGGTTCTTTTGGAACACATCCCTAAGGACCAACAAGAAGCTCTAGAAACCGTTAATAAACTTGTTAGTGGAGCGGACGCTCCTCGAAAGAGCCAAGTATCCAGAGAAAAACTTAAGAAGCTATGAAAAAAATACTGGAAGCTTCAGAAGACAGTCAGAAGGCTACGATGAGAAGTTAAAAACTGTAAAACTCAGAACACTGCTCCTGAGGTGACCTTTGTAGCTACACAAAAAAGAATATGTGAGAATAAATCAATAGGAATTCAAACTGAACTCCCTCCCACTCGAACAATAACCACCCAGGTTAATTTGCATGGAAACCTGGTAAATGCGGCTGTTCAAACAGAGGGTTGGTCCTCCCACAATAAGGAAATAAAAACTGAAAAGGTATTCTCTCACAACATCTGCACTTAGACAGAAGAGAAATCCAAGGACTTATTGTCAAGTAATGACCCTATTATTTTAAAACTTCAAGAAGAACTGACGCAAGCCCAGCTTGCTTTAGAACAACATAAAAAACAAACAGTCTCCCTGCAACAATACCAGAAGTTACACAAACAATTGAGGGAATTATCCCTAACAGAGAATGACGCTTTTGATAGGGCTAGACAGGAAGAAGAAAAACTAAAGAGGATGAAAACTAAGCTGAACAGCGTCAGGGATCAGTTGGACACCATTTGCTCATTATATTTGGATATCTTGACCTGTCGATCTCCTGCTACGAAGTATGCCTTGTTCTTATTAGAACGCTATTTATTGTTAAAAATCAAACCTGTTAGAGTCGGCAAGCCAGTTGAGTTGAAGACAATGGAGGATTTTATAAATTGCTGTAAGACACATGGAGTAAAAGTCCAAAGGCTTCTTTTTGAATTTTATTTGCATAATTTTATATTAGATAAAGAAGTGGATGTGAATCCTAGCCCTTTTATTGGAGATATTCAATTTCAGGCTTTTATCTCTTTTGCAGTCAACCAACTCAAGTGGTTGAAGGCTTACAATTCATTCCAAAGATAGAAACACAACTTAGATCTTTTGGTAAGAAGTGAACCTACTCACCCTCTGCAATTGTTTACTTAGCATAAAAGACTGATGACACAGGAGGTCGTGCTTAAAATTTTAGGGCCCATACATAAGAAAATTGTGCAGGAAGGAACAACATATTTCCTCTCCATTCAGGAAAGATCTCTGGTTGCATCCAAAATGAGATGGATGGTTTCAAGCAACAATTTTAAGGAAAGAGAACCATTTAATTATGGAAATTTCAAAGCTGCTACGAGATGGTTAGTCCCATACAACAATCTTCTCTTAAGATAAGGACCCTATTGGGTGGGATGTCGCTTTAGAAGCCCCATTATTTGGTATCCTCCTGAAGGGTATCATCCTGACTATGAGTTACCTAAAGGACAAGAAGCGGTAGCCTTTGCTAACCTGGCATGACATCATGGTCTTAGGCCTATTACAGACAGATCTTCTCCAGCCTACTCCTTAACTTATTTGCATAAGAATTATTTATTTTTCATGGGGACATGAAAAAAAGGTAAACATGGGAGTATGTTGAGCCTTGCAATAGGTATGTATTTACTCTTGATTACTGTCATTTTCCATCTTCCTTATCCATCTTGTGCCATGATATAATAATATAATGAAAGTATTTTGATGAAGAATGAATGAAAAATGATCCTGATACGATTTAATCGTCTAAACTAATTCCCATTTCTTCTTATGCTGAAAATAACAGAAGGAACAAAAGGACTTAATCATGGGAAAGAAGATGCGTTAAATGCAGTCGAATCGAAGATAAATCAGTAAGGATTAGAGCAAGAACGAACGAACTGTTTGAGGATATCATTTTGTCATGGATCCCTCCAGATCCCCTGATCCTGAGTGATCACATTTATCTTTCCTTTTAGCTATAAAGGGACAGGGAGAGCTAGTTCTAAAATGTCATGTATCTTTCATTTCTGCATAATTCGTAATTGTAATTCATAGAACTAGTTCTTAACAACAAGATCGGATTATGATGTCAATTGACTGTGATGATTAATATATAATTCGCGTTGCTGTTCATTGAAATATTCTGGAGTAATCAAGCATTATTCACCGGTGGCTAAGGGCCCGGTCTCTGATGGATCTCACTACTGTTTCTTGTGTTATACTTTTCCATTTATTGCAAGTGTATTCTTCTTTTCTTCTTTGTAGTTGATAATTCAGATTTCTGGTATTTATTCCATTGAATATGCATTTCCAATTTATTTCCTTAAGGAATTAGTTGCTAGTTAAAAGAATTGGTTTTGATTATTTAAAGCATAGACAATTATTTCCAATACTTTCCTTCTGTTCAATACTTCGAATCCAGCTGAAAGAGCTTAGTTAATGCTTCAGTGCTCTCGGCTGATTATCATTTGAGTTAGTTGAATTAAGAATGAATCACAGTTTTGGGTTATAATGTGTAGATGAATTACTTCCTTTAAAGCTTCAAGATTTATGATTGCATCTATATTAAACAATTGGCTTTAGCATTACTCTTTGTATGTATAGCTTGCACATAATGTGTACACACTTGAGATAAAAGGACTTACCCAGGTTGATAATTAATGTGAGGAAATTAGGAGCTTTTAAAGACACCTGTTAGCACCCAACAACAGTACCCAAAAAATGATATAACGTTGAAGATTGGATTCTGAAGATTAATGAATTTTAAAAGTGATTGGCTGAAATAAAGCTCACCACACTTGCATGAAAGTAAAATTCCGAATCAAAGTACTATTTAATCTATGAAAAGAAAAGCAATTTGGAAATTAAATGTCTAAAGCCTGCTTCTACTTCTACACATAAGTAAGATAAGGAAATAAAAGTTCAAGAGATATGAAATATGGCCAGACTTTGGAGCAACCCCACAATAGTAAATGTGTGGCTCTTCACTCATGTCTTACAATACACTCTTTTCCCTCTGCCGTCCTGCAATATCCTTGAAACTTTGTAAGAAAATTTTTCCTGAGCCAAAATACAACTCCCTGGAAACGACGCCAAAATTTTGGGTGGTTTAATTGTTGGATTAAAGCTCTCAATATTAATTATCAATCCGGGAGTCATAAGCATGACTTGTACTGCATATTGGCTCAAATTAATGGTCAGAATATAAATATATTCCTTTGTAATGATAAACTAGGTACTGGAATGAAACACACCTTTGCTGGCAAATAAACAACCTTGAAAAGGGAACCTACTTAACTAATTCTATCAAGAAAACTCCATACTACGATTAAGCTATAAGGAAATACAAAGCAATTCTAAATCATATGGCATTCTCATAATCGAATTCTACTTTTAAAATCTCCTATGATATCTTGAAAACCTTGATCTATTAAATCTTCTCACTAACTTGAAACTAACACTTGAAACTAATAAGAAGAAATATCACACATTATTATAATGACAACCTCACACATTAAAATAATTAGGACTACTATTCATAATAAATTCAAGACTCAAATTAACTATTTATAAAAGAAAACTACTTTGCTTCATATAAAATAACACTTTAAAATATCCTATTAAAAATGGCATTGCAAATAATCTATGATAAACCTTCAATTCAAATAATTTAACCTAAATGAAATGGATTATTCAATAAGCAAGCTCGCTCTTCAAAATCAAATCATGTAACTTGGATTATTAAATAAACAAGCTCGCTCTTCAAAATCAAATCATGTAACTAAATCGTGTTGCATTCGAATTGATCTCTCTACCTGCACAATCAAATCCACATTAAAACTTTCTCTTATAAAGAAATTATTAAACTATGAAAACAAGAAAGATTCTAATTAAAAAGAAATATAATCATTAAAAAGAAATCTAATTATTAAGAAAAATGGATGCCTAAACAAATCAAATTAAATCTCGCAAACGTTCAAAAGAAACTAAGTAATGAAAACCTTGATTTAATATTTTAAATGGGCAATGTTAACCTATTCAAATTCAAAGCATCTAAATCTATTCTAATTCCATATTCAAATTCAAAGCACTACTATATGTTCTAATTCCTGAATCAAACTTAGAAATCATAATAATTGTGTTCCTATCTCCCATTACATTCGATTTAATAAGAGGAATATATATTGCAAGGAAAACACAAATTATGTAATGAGTAATAGTTCTTTAGATCATTAATTTTCGCAATACAAAGATGACTGAAATGCTTTGAAGTTGAACCACACTTTCACATAGAAACATGAAACATTAAAATCGCACACATATAATTAGCCTACACTAATTGATCAAGCTTAACTCCAGAGGTGGTGGGCCCTCCCACACCTGGAGTAAGCCTGCTTACTGCAGCTGAGGAAAGATTTAAAAAATCAAATACAAAATACAAAATGAATCATGGGGAAAATGCTTCTACTCGCAGCTTGTAGGCAATAATTTATTTTTAAAACCATATCTAGAAATCAATTTACATAAGTTCGACACAACAATGATTACACAGGTGTCCCTATCTGTATTACATTCTACCCATTCGATGCCCATTCTACATCTCAGAAAAATATATATCTTTCTTAGTTCTTAGCTCTACGTTTTATAGCAGTGGAGCTGCTCTTACCTCCCAAAACCGTATTTCCAAATAGCATGGTTGGTTACAACCGGTTTTAAACCGGGTATTAGAAATCTGATTTTTCCGAATTATGGAGGGTCAGCGCCAATGGGACATCGCCGGTGATGCACACATTTATCGATTTCCAAAACCGCAAAACTGATATCAACCATGAATTAATTGTCGGAATGTTGTTTTCAGCTGAATGCTTTGAATTGAGGCAGAAGATCCTTCTTTTGTCATTCGATGATTTATGAACAGCATTTACAATTGGTGTTAACTGATTTGTTGTAGCCATATCCACCATGTAATCATTATCTTTCCCCATTGAATTTTCTTATACGAGCATATCACAATTAATGAAATTCTAGAGATGCCAGAATTTTGGAAGAGGTTAGGCTGCAATTGATCAATATAGCTTGACAATGCATTTGCTGGCTGAGGCAGTAGCAGGTCCAAGTGCAATGGTTGACAACAATTGGCACCATTCCCTTGTAAGCCCAATAGCATCAATGCCTTCCTCCCCTTGGAAATGTACATTGAAACACTCCTTTAGATCTCTTGTTGAACACATTCGAACACAAGAATTCTTGTGAATGGCTCATTTTCTGAGCAGTATCCCAACAATTTGACAATATTGTTGTGGTTTAACTTTGCGAGGTCTACCACCTTTCTTTGAAAATAAATTTCTAATTGGGTGGTTAAATCCTCTCTAGCAAAGCGCATGCTTGTTATGAAAATTTCTTTTCCCTGAGATGTCATACCTTTATAGACCATAATATCAAGAGATGAGCCAATAACGTTGTTGAAATATTCACATGCTTCTTCGATATTTGCTCGACTCATCAGCGGAACGCTATTGATATCTCCAAAATCTGTGACCAATGTCTTTTGTTCATGGCCACTCAGTAAGTTCTTCCAAGGAATTATTATGTCACCATTGGTTCTGTGCTTGAATATGGTCATAACAGCAACAATAAAAAAAAAAAAAAGCCATAACACTTCCCATGTTAATTTCAAGGGGTAGTAACCAAAGAGGCTTCGAAATGTGTCTTCTTTTAGATGCTTCATGTTCTTGGTTTCCATTCCTTGCTTCGTGCTTGGTTCCAGCAGAAAAAATTAAATTCACACTGCTCTTGTGGCCATTGATGTTGATTGGCATTGTCTTGTAAGCAGTTCCATTCAAAACTAGATCTTGGTAAGTGTTTCAAGCATATGGGAATTGTGCCAACAAGAAAATTACGAGGGAAATTTGCGAACTGCTTTAAACCAGACAAGCCATATTTTCTTCCCCGCACATGGTTAAGCATACATTCCTTTATTGCAGCTAACATTACACATTTCCACCTGCCACCAAGAAGACATATTATGAATGGAATTTACACACAAAACACTCATCCAATTAATTAATAACAAGAATTTGTAATTTAATTATAAATGCCTCTAATTAACAACATAATGGATAAACAATGATTAAAAAACTAGGTACAATTATGTATTTATTTGATAAAAAACCATAAAATTTTGGACAAATATGCAGCTCAACAGAGCCTACCATTGACTAGTCCACCTAAGCACTCATGTCCATTCATGTCTTCAAGCAAATAAGCATCCTGTCCTTGACAGGCTAAAATATGATATGGCCCTTTCGATAGATTTTCAAATTTTCCATGCTTACCCTTATCCTCATTTTTGGCATCCCAACAAAGTACTACATCACCAACCTTAAATTTGTCTTCCTTATTTTTCCGGTCATAGATTTTCTTAATCTTGTCATGGAGTTTTGAGGTATGCTAAAATACCTCATCTCTTGTCTGCTAAAGGTGGATCATTTTATTAATATGGCATTGTATGTCATTTACCTCAGTCGCTTCTTCTTGCAAAAATTTCATAACTAGTACTGCTAATGATGAAGGAAACAAAGTATCGACACCATACAAAAATTGAAAAGGAGACATTCCAATAGACTTTTAACTACTCACCCAGTCTACCCACAATACTTTGATCAACTTCTTATGCCAATTATTTTTATTTGCCTCTAACATTTTCTTAATGATACTGACCAAGGATTTATTAGAGGACTCTGCCAATCCATTACCTTGCGGGTAGTAGGCTGTAGAATGTACCAACTTGATGTTATATTTATCACAAAACTTAGTCATCTTCTTAGACTTGAATGTTGCTGCGTTGTCTGTGATAATTTGGTTAGGACAACCAAAATGGGAAAACATATTAGTTTCTAAAAACTAAATGATGACATAATCTGTTGCTTTCCTAGTCGAGATTGCTTCAATCCTCTTTGTAAACTAATATGTGGATGTCAATATCCACTTGTGTTGTGCAGAAGATGCTTGGTGAATCTCGCCTATGAAATCTAGGCCCCACTACTGAAATGGTGCATGTATTGAAATAGTTTGAAGAGGTAATGGGAGAAGCTTTCTTTTACCTTGAAAAAATTGACATTCGTGACAACTCATTATTGTTTTGTACGCATCTGCAAAAAGTGTCAACCAATAGTATCCTACTCTGAATATTTTATTGGCCATGGTCTTCCAATATAGGTGCCCCCCACAATCTCCTTTGTGGAAGTCATTTATCACTTCCTTAGATTCTTCTTCAAACAAACAATTCAACAACACGCCTCCGAGATCCTTCCAGTAAAGTGCATTTTCCAATATGAAATACTTGGAAGATTTGAGCTTCAAAGATCTGCCCTGACTATTAGTCATGCCTATAGGAAGGTTTAGGTGTTGCAAAACATAGACAATATCAGAATTTCATGGAGATGAAAAAAATATATCGGATACCTAAATGAGATTCACTTCTTCTTCATTATCGAACAAGGCTAAAATCAGGTTGATTTCTAAATCATGGAGGTTTGACTCAACCATGAGCTTGTCTAAGCCCTGAAATTTGATTAACTTGGTGGGCTTGATCTCAAGGTCATATTCTAGTAATTTTGCTATCCATATTCCTCTCCTACCTTCTGGGTCTGGCTGCATGAGAACTTCTTTTATAGCCACATTAGGCACATAGGAAAGTGTATGTGAATGTAATTATATGTAAAATCTGAAATCTTTTAGCGCTTTTACCAAAGCCAAAGCCTATTTCTCAATGATGTTGTATCAAAGGGCTGGATCTCTGATATTGCAACTGAAAAATGCAATTGTGAGCTCTTTTTTATCCCTTTTCTGCATTAAGACTACTACCATGGTATGCTCTGAAGAAAATGAGAATATTATGAAATCAATAGAATAATATGGACTTATCAAAATAGGAGCAGTGGTCAAGGCAAACTTTACTAAGTTGAAGGACTTCCGGGCATATTTAGACCACTTCACATCATTATCTTTTTTCAACATATTTGTCAAATATTTAATATGCTTAGCCAAATTAGGAATGAATCTACGTAAGAAATTCATCTTACCATTGAATGCTTGTATTTCTTTTTTGCTACAAGGAAAATCAATCTGTTGAATTGCTTGAACACGAGAAGGGTCAATCTGGATCCCATCCTTGGAGATGATGTGACCAAGAAGTTTTCCCTCCTCCATGGAAAAAGGCTTTTCTTTGGGTTGAGAGATATTCTGAAATTCCTGCATCTCTAAAAAAAAATCCTTAAATGGTGCAAATGTTCATCATCATAATGTGAAAACACTGTCAAGTCATCTAAATAAACAACGAAGAAAACATATTTTTCATTGGAAAATGCTATTTCCATGGCCCGCTGAAACGTGTCCCATGCATTTTTCAAACCAAATGGAATCTTTGCATATTTGAACGTGACCCAAGGTGTAGTAAATTTTGTCTTGTCCTGATCATCCTCGTGCACCAAAATTTGGTTTCATCCCAAATAGCCATCCAAAAGTGACATCCGGGAAGAACCAACAACTCTTTGAAGAATATGATCCATCGTAGGCAGTGGATACTTTTCCTTGAGAGATGCTTTATTCAAGTTCCTGAATTCCATGCAGACCTAGATTTCTCTAGTATTCTTTCTTACCGGGACCAAATTAGAAATCCAATCAAAAAATATGATAGGACCAATAATACCAAACTTGAAAATTTTGTTCACCTCTTTCTCAATTGAAGGCAACAATCTCGGATTGATCCTTTTCAAATTTTGTTGAAAGTTCTTTTGAACAGGATTAATCAAGATGGTGTGTTGAATAATTTTCTTATCATCACCTTTAGATCTACATAATCCCATGCGAAAACATCAAAAAATTTAGAAATTAATTTAAACAATTCAGCCTTTACCTCGAGAGATAAAGATTTGGAAACTTTAACCATATTTGGTTTTTCCGTTGTCCCGATGTTTACGTCCTCCACACCTTTTTCCGTAGGCACCAATGTAGGCTTTCTTTTTACATCATCTTGGTTGAACAACTCTTACAAAGGTATGATACCTTTTGGAATATTGTTATCTTTGAGCTGTATTACATCCACCTGAGTTATTTTGATATCCTGGTCATCTTTGTCGCAAAGTTCATCTATAGAACAATTCTCAAATTCCTTGTCACCTTGGAGAAAGTTATTTACCTTATTATCATCCCATAATACTTGCCAATATTGCAAGTTATTGGGAACAGTGGGCCGGTGTTTCACATGAATCTCAAAATTTCTTTTTGAATGGATGGGGATCTTAAAATTGCTTGCAGCCGTAGCCATTGAATCTGCTATGAGATTTTGACACCTTGGTACAATTGAAAGTGTATACTTTGGAAACATTTTCAAAATATCTAGAAAAACATTTCTATATTGTCTCATTCTTGGATGGTTAACTTGATATTCACCTTTAACTTGCTTGATCACAAGTTCTAAATCACCACGTACCGAAATATTTCTTACACCAATTTTCTTCAAGATCTTTAGGCCATTAATCAATGCTTCATACTCCGCCTCATTATCAGTGCCATCAATAGCTAACTTGTAAGATCATAATCTAACATTTGTCAGAACCTTACTAGGCTAATGAAGAGGGCTGAGAACCCAAGTTCCAATGCCTGCCCTGTCTTTTCCCAAGGCACCATCAAATTCCATGGGCCACAGACCATTTTCATCCTCCAAGTGCTGAAACTCTAATTTCATTTTGGCTCAATTTTTTGAACTATTTTTTCATGCTTTTCCGGGCTTTCTTATACTTTATCTAATAGTTGTTCTGAGTTTTTCTCTGCCACATTTAATGGTTGTTCTAAATTTTTCACTGCCTCATCTAATGGCTGTTCTGATGAACTTGGTAGATTCTCTTTTTCATTTTCTATAACTGTTTTGATACAATTATGAATCTCTGAAACATCTTCTACTTCTACTAGCTAGCTATCTACATCATTTAAGATGCTATCATTAAACAAAATAAATGACTCTAAATATGTATGTGCATCATTTATCGGATGATTGTTGAGACTTTCTTCACTTGTGATCATATATTTAATTTTTGTTTCACGGTACAATTTTCTCAATTTCCTGAAAACAAGGATGGTTGCATAAGAAAAGTCTAATTTCCATGTCATTCTCAATTTTTCTCCCCAATACCTTGACAACAACATGCCAAACCATGGTGGTATGTCAACTACCACCACGTCTATTAGAACATTATTTGTTAGAATATTCTCTAGGGAGACTACCAAATCTTTAATAAGGCCAATACAACGGACTCTACCTGAATCGAAGGAGTATAAGTCATGATAGGGATGAGTGATATCAAGGCCCAAATTTTCCATAATGGCTTTTGGCATTAGGTTATGGGAGGCTCCAGTTTCTAACATGGAATTATGTAAAATGCTTTGGTGGATTCTTAGACTCATATTGAAAGGAGGAACCTTGCTATATTCTAACTGACCATCAATAGCAGGACCAAAAATAAGTTCGGGTTGATCATCTTCGACATTTACTATGTCAGACAAAGGTTATACTTTAAGCATTTTGGCTACATGGGATTTATACCCATTATTTTAATAAGTTCAATCAAAGGTATAGACACTTTTAATTTTGAAATTTCAGTTTCTAGGCTGAAAGGAGTGGATTTATCTACCTCTTTAATGATGATGTCTCATTTGTCAGCATGGTTATTTGATGGAAAATCTCTCTTATGACTATCCTTTTCCATACTTGGTGAACTTGTGGATGGTTGATTGTTATTATTCTGATTCACAATTGTAGTTTCTTTCTCTTTACTCTGATTTCCTTGAGAATTATGTTTTGCTTGAGTATCTTTCTGCTGAGATGCTCTCTTCTGAATGGGATTAACCGGCATATCTCTACTCCTCAATGGAGAGCTACCTATTTTGTGAACTAAGTGAATTTAAGCACCCTCGCTAATAATTATCTGATTCGGTCTTCAATTCATGATCTTGGGCTAAAATGTAGTCTTGATCTTTGGGTACATTCATCATCTCAACATACTCTTTATCTTCAGTAAAAAACATGGGCTAGCCATCAGCTGTAAAAAAGTCATTTTCCTCAACAATGTGATCTTCTTCATCTTCACTTCCTTGAGCATAAATTTGCTGCAAGGGTGTCCTAATTTTCTGTTGTTGTGCTAGTTGCATAGGTGGCCTATGTTCTCTCTGTTTGATTCTGAATTGAGGTTGTTGCTGGCCTCGAAAATTAGGATTTGTGACTTGCGGTTCGGGCTGTCTTTCAGTGATAGACATCTATCAACCATCCTCTCAACTTTTCTTGTTAAAGTATCTAATTTTACATCAGAAGATGATGATGTCTCCTCTTTAATAATTACCCTCTTTTCTCCCTTCATTTTTGATTTCTTTATGGAAAAATTAGACTCTACACTATTGCATTTTTTTTCTTATCTTCTAATGTAGCAAGATTCCTTTCTGCAAAATGATAGGCCATGTTTGGGTCAAAACCATCTAGGTAATGTAAGATATCCAATCCTGTAGGAGGCTTAATTTCATTAGGAATGGAATGGTATACTATGTTGAATAAGGCGGTGAAGTCTGCACCGATTCATTTGGTTCTTGTTTCAGACTGTTGTATTCAGACAAGATTTGTAATGGATTCTTATTAGCTTCCCATCTAGCTATGAATGCATCTATCAGCTGATTTTAGCTATGGAGTTTGTGTTTAATGATCTATACCATACTTTAACTTCTCCTGAAAAACTCTAAGCTATGATTCTCATTTTAGCATCATCTGCATCTACTTCCTCCAAGTCTATGAAGTCAGTGATTTTAACTACATGTTGTTTTGCAATGATTAGAGAGTTTTCATCAAAAAATGGGAGCCTTTGACTATACCCTTGCGGTAAGTCATGGAGTTGACCTGGTAAAATGACGGGTGAAAATCTAGCCATAGTTCCTGCTGAGTGAAGTGTTGGATTGAAAATAGGATGGGTTGGTCGAATAGGTAGTGGAACATCATTTGTAGGTACTGAAGTAGGTATAAATGATGAGTTCAAAGGTGCATATGAAAAAGTAATAATTGATTGAGGTTGAGTCGAGACAGGTATTGACTCTTGATGGTAGAATTGGATCCAGTCTTTGATGTCAAGGTCTGATTCATGTTTAATATATTAAAAAATAAAATTTTTGTCAAGTTTCATAGAAATAAGATCTAACTTGGATAATGACTTGATCTCAGAGAGTCTCAAAGGATCAAAGATTATGTCGGATAAAGAGGTTTTAGACTTAGATCTAAACAATGTCAATTCAAATTTTAGATCATATGGTATATCTTCAAGATATTTTATTTTAGTAGGAAGTGAATTATATCTTACCAATGGGATTGGACCTGATTGAATCTCTCTAGCTTGATATATATGCTTCCGGACAAGCTTCTCCGGATCTTCATTGACTGCACCATCCAGGATCAAGATTTTCTCTCATGTGTCTTCTCGAAGCCAACTCTATTATCTTGGCACTGCAATTATTCAATCAACCTTTCTGAAACTTAATCCTATCATCCAAAGGATAAAATTCCAATGATTTTTATCGTACACCCAGGGAAAATAAATCCTTTGCTCCCTAGAAACAACTCCAGTATATTATCACTCCACCGGATCTCTAAGGCTGAGAAAGAGTCCAAACAGAGGTAACCACAAACCAATATTTTAGCTTGGTAGCTAGCCATACCAAACCGGAGAGGGATCTCTCCACAAAGTCACAGCTAAGAGGGCTAGATGAAATAGCGTTTTAGGCTAGGTATGAGTACAGGGGTTTTTTTTTTGAATTGGTTTTTCTGTATGGGTGAATTAGTTCAAAGAGGCTAGGTTAGGGAAAATAAGATTAGGATTGGAGTCCATTTAATGGGGCAAGGTAGGTAGGAAGGCTGCCAATTTAGGGTTTCAAGGTGAAATGGATCAAACTAATGAGGAGCTAGAAAGAGAAAGCAAAAGCATGTATTCTTTCTAAACTGAAGAAATTGAACAAACTATGAAGATTTTCCCAAAACAGAACAAAGAATATGAATTATTCTTATAAAATTGAAAATCATCATACAATAGAGGTGAAATGAATGATTAAGAAAAAAAATTCATACATATTTAAAATAAGAAGAAACAATGCTAAATTTCCATACCACACGTATCCCAAAGAAATAGCTGCAACTATTCATTAATTTCCTGCCAAATACTGATTACACTAGAGTCTATGATCAATACCACAACATCCAACCTCTGAAATGAGTCCAAAAGTACAAGATATAGACCACAAACAACCTCTCCCAACCTCAAGGGTCGAATCCAAAAGAGGAGTAGTTCCACCAAAAACTGAACTGATACCTAGAGTGTAGGGAGGTCAAACTGACTCATCCCTCACTTTTTGGAAACTGATCCATTACATCATCATCAAAAGTTTTCATCTAATGTATTTACCCTAGGTAAGTGTAAAAACACCATCATTACTTTTACATCACTTAATTACATAGGTAAAACTTGACTTGCCAAGGTGAAAATAGAAAAAACTAGGAAAATTTGAAAATATTAGCAAATTGAAAAAAAAATTCAAAAGCATAGCACCAAGGTAAACAATGCAACACCTACTTAAGCTCCAAATTTGAGGGGGTTCTTTGTGTCCCAATTGAGCTCATGATAGCGTATTGGAAAGCCTGTCTAGACTAGTTTCCAGATATATTCTTGGTTTTCAAAATGGTTCTAATTCGACCCTTCAAAAATGGATTCTCCTAAGAATGTTCAAAAGCGCAGCGCCAACCTCCAAAACAGGGCAGAAATGTCATTTTTTGAGTGTTTTTTGACCTTTTGACCGCTCCTTTGACCCAAAAAATCTTAGAAAAGTTGTTTTACTGACTGTAAATTTCTTTCTGAATCCAATAGTGCTGACAATTTGTCTATTGGAGGTCCCTAGGAAAAGCACAATGCCTAGGGTGCTGCATTTTTGCTAGTGTGACTGTGCAAAATTTAAAAAAACACAAAAAGTTCGAAAATTTTCAAAAATTTCTCAAATTTCCTCAAATTTTCTTCTGTGGGATGCTGATGAAGTGGTGTAGGCAATGCGTGATGCCTCAACAAGGATATCAAGCTTATCCCCTTCATTTTTCTTAGTTAGGGTTTCAAGTCTTGATTTGGTCTTTTGGAGCTTTGACCTTGCAATTTGATTTCTCTTGAAGTAGTGTTTTTCCCTCTTCCTAAATATGTCATTGTCCTTGCTGTCCTTGTCCAGGAGCTTCTAAATATGCTAGTTGGCCCTATCAAGCCAATGATCCCGGTTCTCATTAACCACAATGGAAAACTACTCATTCAAAGTTAGCTCATTAACAAACTCAACCTCTTTTTGCCTCTATTGTTCTAGAGATATTTTCAGCCCTCTAGTCCTAGGTCCTTTTCTTGGCACTTATTCTCCTACCTCATTGGTTTCACCATGCCTCTCATAAGCCTTATCAAGCAAGGCCTTTGCCTTGTTTTCTTCTATTTTTTCCTCGAGAAGCTGAATCTCCATGATGGCCTGTTTGGTTTTGGGTTGTTCATTTTCTTGCTCATAATATGAAATGAAAAACTTAGATCTCTCTAATTTTTTCTGAATATCCCTGATTTAGGAATTATTTTGCTTGATAATAAATTTGGAGGCCTCATCTTCATGCTGCTCATTCAAGTCAACAAGGTCAAAATCAGTCTCTGTCTCATGGAGATCTTCCTCCTCATGAATGGCTTCCTCATGTACATTTTCCTCTGCCATATTTTGTTTTCCCTTATGTACCTTCTTTGTTGGTGAAAAAGGAAGGGCCCCTCCCAAAATTTGTGGGGAAAACACCTACCTATACCCTCTCTGATTGTATTTTCCAATATGCCCAATTTAGCCTCTTTAGGCTTGCTGAACTCAACTCTGCTAGGTGACTCATCGTGACTATAAAAAGGTGATGATGGTGATGGAGTAGGTGCAGTGGACTGAGGTGGAGGCATAGATGTAGCAAGATGGGATGAAGAAGGAACATCTTCAACATGTGGAGCTTGTGGAGTGGTGAAGTTATCATTTCCAATGAAGCTGTCCCATGAGATGCCCAACTGATCAAGGTGATGGAGGAAAATGATCTTGACCAATGAGTGGTGGAAGAGGCTATTCATCTGCTGGTGATAGTCTCTCTTTTTCACAATGAATGCCATTTTGGCTATTATCCTGAATAAAAAGTATGGGATATTGAGAAATCTTGCCCTTGTGAAGTGCATCAGTAGTCTAATGTGATATGTGTAGAGCCTAGAAAACCTCCCTTCACAAGAGAAGTACTCCATGATGATTTTAATCATGGGTGCATACCTATCAAGAAGGTAGATGGAAGGGAAAACCCTCCTCCTTTAATTCCTGTATCTTGGTTTAATGAACAGTTCATAGTACTGATCCTCCAAATCCTTTGATTTAAACCATTTCTCTCCCATCTTTTGAATCACTGTGGCAGCATCAATGACATATGTAGATATACTGAAGGTCACACCTACAAGGGTCACCTGATTTTCTCTGAGGTTTTAAATGAAGAATCTACTCAACATAGGATGATGTTGGACCCTCTGAATCATGTTGCAAAAAAAAAGGCAACCTACATACTCAAAACAACTAACAGCCATGGGAGAGGCTGCCAATTCATTTGTGTTTGTGGGCTCCAGTATTAGGATTATTCCTCATTTTTTATGCCTTCTATATTCTCTATCTTCCTCTCTTTTTCTACCCTCCTCTTCCATATAGTCTATATCTCCTTCCATAGTGTTTAGTAGCCTAGAAAACCCTAGGGATAAGGTGGATTGGAATGGGGAGTAAACATGGGTTTAGGGAATAGAGATAAATCTAGGAAAATTTAGGGAGATGGGGGAAGGGATTATGGAGCTTTGGGAAGTGATGGCAGGTCAAAATTTCAAGGGAATTGGAAATGAGAATTTAATTACATGTTTAGGGAATGGGCTGCCTAGGAACGTAGAAGCCTAGGACTTAGGGTTTTTAGGAAAAGGGATTTAGGGATTAAGGAATGATAGTGTAAGGGTAGGGATAGGGTTTTTAGATGTGTGGGAAAGAAATGCAGGGTATTAGGGCATCAAATTTTGGAATTAGAAGTAGAACTAGGGTTTCACTTCGGAAAAAATCCCAATTTTCTTAAGAAACAAAACACTATGATATGATTGTTTAGGAGTGAAAGGAGGAAACAGATGTTGTGTACGTACTTGCAAGAGTGTGTAAGTGGAACTTCCTGAAGTTTTTGAAGAGTTTGGAGGTGATTTGGTGAGTTTTGATACCTGGAGAGGTCACTGGGAAAAAGCGTAGCCTATCGGGAAAAAGCGCAGTGCCTTGCCCAGAAGTGAAACGCCAGTGGAGAAAATGCACAATGTTGCCTGATCTAAGTGTAATGCCATTGTTCTAAGCCCAACACCTCCCTCTGAAAGCATAGTGGCAATGAAAAACTTAGCCTTTGACCCTGCAACTCAATTTTTCCGGCTATGGGAGCGCAAAATAAATGGATGAAATGACAAATGAGCTTCTTTGTGATGTCTTGGTGGTCTTTATACTTCATAATTTGAATGAATTTGGCCTTGGGACCCACTTTTTCCTTCTTCTTTTTCACATCAAACTTTGAATTTTTACCTTTGCACTTGAGTTTTTCCTTGACAAATTGATCATTTTATGACTTTGAGAATTCTTTGATTTGACATTTTTGATGCTTTGGTATGTTGGAACTCTAATTTAGCAGCTTGGGAATCATGATACTTATTACATTTGAAAGACATAAAATTACATAATGAAAATTAAAAATTACATCTGAAAACCAAAATTACATGCTAAAACAAGAATTTTTCTTCAAAAATAATCGTCATATGGTGAAGAGATGTTATTGGATCACCCTTTACTTGCTGGTCTTATGCAATGGAAATAAAGTTTTATTGGACCTTGGAAACCCTAATGACCTAATGAAATCTTGAAAAACCATAAAAGAGCTAATGGGACCTTGACATATTGAATTTCAGGATGACATGACTAATATTGAATTTATTAGTGGTGTACAATCAACAAGGTATGAAACTATGCGAGAAAGTAATTAAATTTGAGGAAGAGTGACGTTTTTGGATTAGGGCTACCATTAGTGACTAAATTTTTGCATGACCTAGTGGAATGATAATAAATTTCTGAGTGGGACCCCTAAAATGATATGAAAAGAGGATTTTTGATCACGGATGGCAAGATGCAAATACTGACACTAACA
The DNA here is from genome assembly GCA_034641835.2 of Pinus albicaulis. Classification (NCBI taxonomy): domain Eukaryota; kingdom Viridiplantae; phylum Streptophyta; class Pinopsida; order Pinales; family Pinaceae; genus Pinus; species Pinus albicaulis. The sequence continues at coordinate 1,806,168,003 of CM076580.1, read as the reverse complement.
AAAGGGAACAAAGAATTTGGGATTTTTAGAATAGGAGAAAATATAAGATGTTAGAAATGAATTGTGATTTTCACCTTGTATTTTCTGTATAAGGATGCCAATCATTGATTGGTTTTCATACTTATACAATGTTTTTTTTTTAATTATATATATATATATATATATATATATATATATCGAGAGAGAGAGAGAGAGAGAGAGAGAGATTATTTATTATTATTATTTTTTGCTTTTTTAAGATATGAAAAGTAAAAAGGCTAAGTTGGGGAAGAAGGAGGATTCTTCTTCACCAAACTTCATATCAGCATTGTATTGAAAAAAATTGATAAATTCCTCTGTAATTGGTTTATGATAGACCTTTAGTCGATGCCCATTCACAAGAAGTGGTACCTTTTCTTCATCAATTTTCCTTATCCTTATTGCTCCATTGTCAAAGAATTTTTCGATTTCAGAAGGCCCAAGCTAATGAGTTTGAAATTTTCCTTGGAAGTCTTTGAAATTTCAATCGAACAAAAGTGCCCAATCTCCTGCTTGAAATTTTCTTTATTTTATGTATTTATCATGCAATCTGGACCTTTTTTGCTAAACTAGATTGGTCTTTTGAGCTGCATCTTGCCTTATTTCATCAAGCTCATTGAGTTGCTCCATTCTATGCTTTTTGAATTATGATAAATCAAGTCCCAATCTGACTGTTGTTTTGAATTTTTTGATCTAAAATTCTATTGGAAACAATACTTTCTTCCCATAAAAAAGTTCATAGGGAGTATGTCCTGTTGTATTCCTCCATGTAGTCCAGTAGGCCCATAAAGCTTCCGGAAGCCTTTCTGCCCAATCCTTCCTATGTATATGTACAATCCTTGTGAGGATTTATTTGATTAATTTATTGGTGGACTCCACTTGTCCATTTTCCTTTGGATGATATGGAGTAGACTTTCTATGTTTGATATTATATTCCTCCACAATATTTTTCACCATCCTAGATGTAAACTAGGTTCCCTGGTTTGTTACAATTTCCCTTGGGACACCAAAATGAGTGAAAATATCCTAAAAAAGAAATCAAACTACAACATTTTCATTAGAAAAAGAAAGTTATTTAGCCTCTACCCATTTAGTGACATAATCAGTGCAAACCAAAATATACGTCTTTTGTATTTATGGTGGATTGATTGGTCCAACAAAATCCAGAGCCCATTTTTCAAAGGGTTCGATGAGTACCTGAGGTTGTAGGGGAATTTCATCTGTAGGAATAGGTTTCCCCTTTCTCTAACAACTGTCACACCTTTTTACATATTCCATGGCATATTTAAATATGGATGGCCAATAATATCCTAAATGAAGGATTTTATAAGCAGTCCTCTTATTAGCAAAGTGTCCACCACAAGGCTCATCTTGGCATGCCTTCAGAATTTCAGGTATTTCATCTTCTCGTATACATCTCCTGATGATGAGATCTGGATCTGTCTTGTATAATTCATCATTTAACCATGAATATAATGCACTTGTTTGAATTATTTTTCTCTTTTCTCTAGGAAACAAGTATGATGGTAATTTTACTGTAGCTAAGTAATTAGAAATATCTACAAACCATGGAGAATTAGTAGATATTGCAAAAAGATATTCATCGGGAAAATTATCCTCTACTGAAGTATCATTATTGTCATTTTGAATTGTAGTCAAGAAGTCAGCAACTGTATTTTGTTTTCCAGGTCAGTATAGAATGGCAATGTTAAATTCTTGCAAGATTAATAAGCATCTTTTGATTATGCCATTAGTGATAGATTTATTGATTAAATACCTAATTGCAGAATGATCTGTTTGAATGAAGGTTTCATAGCCATTGATGTAGTGTCTAAACTTATTGATAGCATGGAAAATAACTAGAAACTCTTTTTTAGTAACAGTGTAATTTAAATCAGCAGGAGTCAAATTTTTACTTGTGTAGTAGATGGCATAGGGGGTCAAATCTTTTTTTCCTAATACAGCTCTGAGAGCTGTATCAGAAGCATCTGTTGAGATATGAAAGGGTATTTTCCAATTTGGTCTTCTTAAGATGGGTGCCTCAGATATTTTTACTTTTAAAGTTTCAAATGCCATTTGGCACTCAGGATTCCAACTAAACTCACAATATTTGGTAAGAAATTTGAAGAGTGGAGATGCAATTTTCGTGAAGTTTTCTATAAATATTCTATAGTACCCTATAAAACCAAGAAATATTCTAACATATTTCTGACAATCTGGAATTGATAATTTGGAGATGACTTCAAATTTTGATGAATCCACCTTAATTCCATCTCCTTAAATATGGTGTCCTAAAAAAATTCCTTCAGTAAACATCATAAAGAATTTTTCATGACTTAACGAAAGATTTGCTTCTTTACATATTTTAAGAACTTTTCCCAAAATTTCAAGAGCCTCTTCAAAAGAATTTCCATAAACTGTGAAATCATCCATATACATTTCCACACAATCATGTATTAAATCAGAGAAAATTCCTAATACTGCTCTTTGGAATGTTGCAGGTGCATTTCACAATCCAAAAGGAAGTACTCGGTAAGCATAAGTTTGCCATGGACAGGTAAATGTGGTTTTGTGTTGGTCTTCAAGTGCTACTTGAATTTGTTTGTAACCACTAAAACCATCCAAGAATGAAAATATTTCTTCCCTCCAATTGTATCCAATACTTGATCTATGAAAAGCAACATAAAATAATATTTTAGAGCAACCTTATTCAATTACCTATAATCAATGCATACCCTCCATTTACCATTATTTTTAGGGACAATTACCGAGGGAGAAACCCTTGACTGTCTGAAATTGGATAAATGAAGTTTACATTTAGAAATTTTTGCAATTATTCTTTCACAATTTCCCTAAGATTTGGATTCATCCTTATTTGCGGTTGTCTGATAGGCCTAGAGTTTTCGTCAATATAGATATGATGTATCCAACTCTCAGGATTAATTCCTTCATGTCAGTGTACTCCCATGCACATGCAGAAGAATGTTTCTGCAATGTTTTGATTAACTCTTCTTGTTTGAATTTTTCCAAGTTTTTATTTAAATATTTTCTTCGAAATATTTCTTCCATAGAATATAAAGAAATTTTTCTGGATGACAAGTATTCAATATTACATTGTTCCTGAAAATTATGATCATCTTCACATTGTGAAGATGTTTCAAAATTTTCTATTGAATTTAAAATTTGAATTTCTTCACTAATATAAGAAATAGTAAAGAGAGGTTGTATATCATTGTCATCATCCATCCATTCTTATATTTCTATAATTGTTTTTTTGGAGGATATAGAGTGAATTTATTTGTTGAATTACCATCAGAAATAAACATATCACCATATCTACAACTAATGAAAGCATCAACTGTAGCTAACCAAGGTCTTCCTAATATAAATGGATGTTTCCCTAGGTTTTTCTTGGGAGTTAAGATCATAAAGTCAATTGGATATTCCCAAGAGTCTAAGGATACATAAATGTCTTCTAATACACCATCTAGCTGTATTACCGATATGTCTACTAATTGTAGTAATGTTGGTGTATACTGAAGGTTTGGAAGCCTAATTTGTTCCATGGTTTGTTTACTCGTGATTTTTATGGTTGCTCCTAATTCAATCAATGTATTTGGAATCTCAATACCATTGATGTGTGTTTTTACAACTGGACTTCCTGGATCGAAATATTTTTGTATGGCTATTTTTCCCATCATAATTTTGTAATTTCCTACTAACTAAATCCTTTTTACTTCTTTTGTTTTTCTTCTTGATTTCTTTATACTCAACTATCTTATTATTTTATTGAGGATTGGAATCTATTTAATGGCCTGTAACAAAGTGATTTTGATACAGATATTTTTCAATTCATCTAGAAAATCATAGCTAGGCAACAAAATTTGTTTTTCTACCCCTCTATCAATTTTTAATTTTTCAGGGAAAGGAGGGTTAGAAATAGATACTGAAGGTTTCTCTATGATAGGAGTTGAGTTTATTGGATTTTCTTGTTTTTGATTTTGAGAAATTTTATTATGTTGAAGGGATGTCTCTTCTCCAGAATGATTTTTATTTTGCTGTAGAGAAATTTCTTCATCAATATCGTATTTTTCCTTAATAAAAATAGAGGGATTTTTATTTTCTAATATCCTACCAAATCTAAGTTGGACATTGTTAGGATCTAGTGGAGAAATCATATAAGTTGGAAAATTATGTCCCTCCATGTTATAAGCACATTGAGCATTTTTATTGTTCGGGTTTGGTAATGGCTGGAGAGGCAGTTTATTTGGTCTTTGTGGAAATGGTAATGAAAGTTGTGGATTATGATTTTGGAATTGAGGTTGTTGACTAGTTTGTGGAAAATGTTGGGGAGAATAGTTTGGATAGGATTGTGGGTATTGGTGATATTGAGAATATCTGCCATAATGATTTTACATTCCTTGTGTCTAAGGTTGAGGTTGGGACCAAGGTTGCTGCCATGGAATTGATGAATTCCAATTGTTTGGTGGGGGTTGAATATACATTTGATTGTTAAAACCTTGATTTTTTGGCCCTTGCCATGGTCTACTAGAGACAAAACAAAGAGTATCTACTGAATGTGGAGCTATTTCTTCTTGAAATAAAGCTTTAAGACCCAGTATAGAAGGAAATTTTTTTGTTTCATGATTTTCTGTACAAATAAAACAGGTCTGTTATAGCATCATTTATCACCACTGTATACTTGATGAATTATGCATCGGCCTTGGGCAACCCCTCCATTCAGACTTGGTCACATTTCTCAAAAAAAAATATTTTAAAATCCATACGCGACTCTGCCCAGTTTTTTCAGCATGTGCACGCAGGTCCATACATAGTGAACTTGCGTATGTTATTTAAAATATTAAAAAATATAAAATTTCCCTATTATTGAGGTGGGGTTTACGGTTTTTCCTGTAACTTAACTACCCCAGCCCGTGGCCTAATTGTTCCCCAACTAAAAAAACTAATTTGAGGAAGTATAAATACCCCTCGAGGGAATGGCCTAAGGGAGGAAGAGAGAGAATTATAGATACCATAGTCTATTATAGCCCTGATCAAGTCTAATATTTCCCTTGTGCCTCCTACACTTCCCAGATTTTCAGGAAACCCTTGCTTCCTTATGATGATCACCCTCATTCTATGTGACATCCTTTGTGTACCATTCATGGAAGACGCTTTGTGAGGCTAGGGCGGGATGAATTCGGAGGACGGTTTTTCTCAAGGTCATGGCAGATCTCAGGTTATTTCTCCACTATTGTTTTCTGTACATGTTATCAATAAAAGAAGTGCCATATTTTTCCTAATGTTCATGTGTCATATATCTCTTATACATGTTTAAATAACCTTGAGTAGTTTATTTCTTGTTATCTTTATGAGATTATATATGCTATGTTGCTAACATCTAGGACATATATGTTGTACAACTAGGTTTTTATGTGTGTTATTTGCTGATTTGCAGGTTCTGGAGCACGAGGAGTTATAGGGGGTTTGAACCCTATGAGATCTAATACAAACGAAGGATAAAAAAGTAAGATCTGCAATCCTCACTTTCTAGTTTAAAGCATAGAATTTGGTTATTTAAGTCCTTCTTGTGATGACATGCCCATGATCTATGAGGCTTACCAAACTAGGACCTTAGGGTAACATTGCCCGAAACAAAATTAGTGACTCCATTGGGGATTACGTTGTGTAATTCCTAGTTTGGGTTGTTTTTATCTGTCTTGTAGGTTCCCTGACAGGTTAATCACATTTACAGCCTTGTAAGTCGTTTTCCCAACTAGACAGAAGTCTTGGTCTCTTGATCAAGCTTGAATTTTTCTTTTTCTTTTTTCCTTATTCCTGTTTATATACACTACTTCTGCTATACACAGTCACGTATGCCTTATGTTTTTTTCCAAAAGGACCCACGTATACACAAGTTTCTTTGGTTACAGTTACATATACACACATGTTGCATACAACGAACCTATGTATGCCTGGGAAAATTTGAAATTTTGAGTTTTGAAGCCCTGTCACTCTATTATGTCTATGGTTGGCCACTCTTGTAGTACCTTTTAGGTGTCTAGACTGTGTTTGTTGTGGTTGTATGTCCATTTCTCTCTTTTTCCTGTGAAAACCTAGTCATTTGGTAATTTTCTTGCTTTGTGAAGTTGCAATTGCAGCTGTAGCACCAATATCTCTTCCTTGTTCTAACCATTTAGAATGGTGAGCCTCTGTCTGTTTTCTCATCTTGGCCTTATGCATTGCTTCGCTTTCGGTTTTTTCCTCTTTTGATTTCTTTGGTTTTCTTGACTTCTTGGGACTAGCCTTTTAGTGAATCTTAAAGTGACCTCTCTTAGTTTTTTGAGTTTTTGTTCACTGGAAGAGTGTGCTACTGTTCTAAATCAGTTTCTTAGGTCTTTTGCTTCTTATTTCTTGTTTGCGTCCCGCTACAAAAGTAGCATAGTTCGCTTCTGCATTTTTGACTCCCTTTTTGTGACTCATTTTCTTGATTCTAGTTCTTGAGTAGCTTTGTGCTTGTCTTCTTGAAATATTTTTCTTTCCCTGATAAGTGAAAAGCCAAAAAAAATTCTTGTTTTCCGTTTTTTTTTCTTTGATTTCATTTTTACGGTTTTCATAAGTTTTGAAGTGGTCTGGTTAGTTTCTTCTTTTTGGTTTGTTTTCTTGATTGTGAAAGGAGTCTTTTTTCTAGATTTCTATCTCTTATATCAAGTGCATTTTGGAATTTTCTATGCATCAGAGTTCTTGTTGGGACTAGCCTTGCTTTTCTGTCAAAAGTGATTGAACCATTTCTCCCTAGAAACTCTTTTTGCTTCTTTTATTTAGCAATCCTAGAATTTGCATATCATTGGTAGTTTTTCATTAAGTGCACTGAAGCATTTTAGTCTTTTTTCATAGTTTTCTGAAGTTTGTGAAGAGTGAGTGACTGAAAAGAAAAAAAAGTTTCTTTTCTTATTTAGTTTCATAGAACCCATTTAGAACTATCTTTTCATCGAAAGAAAAATATTGCATTTACATGTAGTAGGTTTTCATTGATTTCTTTTGCATTGATAAAAACCATCAGTTTCACTTTCGTATACCTTTGACATAAGTGATAGCCAACTTAAAATAAAGCGCTATAATAAAATCAACTAGAAGTTTTTGTATCATTGTCATTAATCATACACCAAATATCTAGGTTGTAGGGCCTTGGAATAGATGAGTGGAGAGTAACTCTCCAAGGCCGCTCAAATTGTTAAACATAGAAAGTTTATTAATGAGTAAAATCCAACTCCGTTAAGTGGACCGGGAAAGCACTACCTCTAGAGAGTTAAGCGCGAGGGAGAGTGAAGGCAGAGAAGAGAGATACCTCCTCTCCTATTTTCTAAATCTTGACCTAAGACCATTTCTCCCAGCTGCCAATATGGATTGGTGCCCTTAGTTTCCTCTCCTAGGGAACACACAGGTGACTGCGGGGGGGAATACCCGTGGTACCTGAGATATACATTGCATCACTTTCATCAGTACTTCTGGAGGGTGCCCTTGTCAAGCTCGGTGACTTGCACCGGAAAAGGCTGTTGTCAGGAGGTCAACATAACTATTTATGTTACCTTCACTAGTAGGCCTGGGGCATAATTACCCTAGACTATTTTCAGAAGGTCCTCTTATTTCGCATTCTTGTATTTTGGTGTCCGGTCCTAATCACCTGGAGCGGAAATACCTGAAGGCCGCTTGATTGACTGTATCTTAGGAACTTTTTAGAGTGTGCTCTTTGCTCCTATATTGCTTAGCTTCTTATATTTTTTGAGTCTAAAATTAATCTCATAAAGTGGTTGACTGATCACCTTATCGATCGAGGAGGCTTCGTGGGCTTTCTCCTGCAAGTGTTGAGTCTTCTTCAAGAAGGCATAGGAGTAATTAAGTGGGTGAATTTTATCCGGTGGTTTCTAACGCAACGGAGAGTGATCCTCCGTCTAGGATTATTGTTTCTGTGGGTGGTCTGGGTACTAGTGTTAGTATAGAGAGGAGTACTCCACTCATTTCTAGAGTCTTGTTTCCAACAGAAGAAGTCGAAGTTTAAGAAGTTCCTCAGCCTCCTGAGACTCCTTCATCTCCACTTCCTCGTAGTTTTCCTAACGTCCTTTTTTACATCAGGCATGAGTCTCAGAGACTAGCTAGTCCTTTTCCATCATATCCCTTTATTTTGATGGCCATGATTGGGAACAAAACTTCGGCTATGAGCACTGCAAGTGTTCATACTCCTCTTTCGGTCAAAGGAGGAGGAACTATTTCCATATCGACAATCACTTCTAGTGCTAATATGTTTAGCTCTACTTATATTCCATCTTCAAGTGGAAGCACCCAAGCATATGCTTCTTAGTCTGGACCCTTTTCTTTTAGAATGCACTCTAGTGGAATTCCTTCTGTCTCCTTTTTTTCTGTCTCAGTTGTCTCCGCACCTATGCCTTCTATGGATAGCGAATCAGCCTCATTTCAAGGTTTCCGCTTTGGAAGTGGACATATTCCTCATTCGAACCCTTCCTTAGGATCCTTGCCCTTCACCTCTCAAAATAAAGGATTCAATCCTTTTTCCGGAGGTCAAGGCTCTAATTTTTTTTCAGGATGTGTTGATCATATTAGCCCCCCTGTCTAAAATTTTGTTAAGAAGCCCCATAAAACCACTCGAAACCCTCTCCTTTAGCCTTGAAATTCCATGTTTGGGCCTGAAAATCTCAGTATCCACCTATCGTCGCCTTCTCTCGGCCTCGAAATTACATAAAAAAGGCCACAAACTCATATTCGAAAATATAAAAAGGCCCAGCCCCTTTCGGTCTTGAGCCCCTAAAGTTTTCGCTCCATATAACCCGGGCACTTGACTTGTTGGGTGTGGAGCCTGATTATCTTGTTTACTTTGTATCACAGCTTTGGACCCCTGAACCTTAAAAGGGGCGGCAACGCCGCCCGAAATTTAATCGCTGTCGCCGCTGCCCCCGAAGCTAAAAACAGATGTAAAATTGCCTTGTAAAAGTATAGTAATTTCTAGTCAATCTGGGCCGTTCATTAGGCAAATGATCTCACCAGAGAAGTTAAGTAGATTAGGTTTTTTTTAATTTAGCGTGCAAATCCCTGCAGTATATATGTAGGCATTGTATTGTGCCGTGTATGATATGTATTTATTGGAGCGAGAAACGAGAGGGAGACTGTAGAGAGAACGGAGACACACACAGTCAGACCGCCGTAGGGTTTGTCTTTGGTTTGTTGGATAACATAGCCAAGACCGTCGTCGTGGTGGACGGAGGCTCAAACCGGGTGAACCACGATATCTATGTCTCTCTGGCTTCTGTGTTTTGTGTGCTTGTATTTTTCCGCATATTTTATGTGTTTCATTTTCCGTAATATTTAATTTTCTAATGTAATCTGTACCGCAGCCGATGCATATTTATCGTATAAACTCTGGTGAAAAAAGGGTTCCTGGTTCGAGTGGGAGCAATGGCGGACGATGGTAAGTTTAGGGTGTGGAAATTTAACGGCCAAAATTGTGCGCTGTGGAAGATGCAGATGGAATATTATCTGTATCAGAAAGATCTGTACCTACCATTGAGTGGAAAAACAAAGAAGCCGGCAACCATGACAGACGCGGAATGGAACATTCTCGATAGAAAGGCACTCGGAACAGTACGGTTGTGTCTTGCAGCTTCAGTCGCCTTCAATGTTTCGAAGGAAACAACAACAGAGGGTTTGATGCAGACGTTGGCAAAACTGTATGAAAAGCCCTCGGCCTCAAACAAGGTATTTATTATGAAACGACTATTTAATATGAAGATGTCAGAAGGTGGATCTGTTGCAGACCATTTAAATGAATTTAATACAGTTACCAGTCAGCTAAGTTCTGTAGGGGTAAACTTTGATGATGAAGTTAGAGCTCTATTATTCTTGTGCTCATTGCCAGAGAGTTGGAATGGTTTAGTAATGGCCATTAGTAACTCTGTCTCTGGATCTAGTACTTTAGAGTTTGATGATGTTGTTGGTGCTACCCTTAGTGAGGAAATGCGACGGAAAAGCTCCGGTGAGACATCAGGTAATGCTTTGAGTGCAGAGTCTAGGGGAAGAAGAATGGAAAGAGGAAAGAGCTCGGGATATCGCAGTAAATCAAGGAAAGGCAGATCCAAGTCCAGATCGGGGATAGTGTGCTGGAATTGCGGAAAGAAAGGACACCTAAAGAAAGACTATATATCTCGGAAGGGAAAAAAAGGAGACACACAGCAAGAAAACAATCGTGAAGCAAATGTGACAGGTGATGTGTTACAAGATGCTTTGATTCTTTCTTTCGAAAATGTTACTGATTCTTGGGTTATAGATTCAGGGGCTTCATTCCATGCCACACCTGATAAGAAATATTTTCATGACTATGTCCAAGGAGATTTTGGACAAGTTCGTTTGGGTGATGATAAACCCTGTAAAATTGTTGGAATGGGTAAAGTTCTTGTAAAACAATAGAATGGAAACCAATGGCTACTAAAGGAGGTAAGGCATGTTCCAGATCTGAAGAAAAATCTGATTTCAATGGGGCAATTAGGCAGTGAAGGTTGTGTGACAACTTTCACAGATAAAACTTGGAAGGTCACCAAAGGAGCGCTGGTAATAGCAAAAGGTGAAAAGGTTGGTACATTGTATTTATGCAATGGTATTTCTAACTCTGTTAATGCTTTAACTTCCAAAGGAGCAGATGCAGCATTATGACATCATAGGCTCGGACACATGAGTGAGAAGGGAATGAAGATTCTTCACTCAAGAAATTTGTTGCCAGGTTTGAAGAATGTTGATTTGGATTTTTGTGAGAATTGCATTTATGGAAAACAGAAGAGAGTCAGATTTCTCAGAGTTGGGAAAGAAAATAAGAGCGAAAAATTGGAGCTTGTGCATACAGATGTATGGGGACCTGCTCAGGTATCATCTCTCGGTGGCTCTCGTTATTATGTTACTTTTATCGATGATGCAACTAGAAAATCATGGATTTATTGTATTCAGAATAAATCTGATGTATTTGATACTTTCAAGAAATGGAAAGCTTTGGTTGAGATTGAGACAGGAAAGAAGTTGAAGTGTCTCAGATCAGACAATGGAGGTGAATATTGCATCAAAGAGTTTGATAGGTACTGTTCAGAGCATGGAATTCGTAGAGAGAAGATAGTTCCAAGAACACCACAAGAAAATGGTGTGTCATAAAGGATGAACAGAACAATCATGGAGCGTGCAAGGTGCATGAGATTGCATGCAGGATTGCCTTTACAATTTTGGGCAGATGTTGTAGATACTGCTGTTTATCTAATAAACAGAGGGCCTTCAAGTTCCTTGGATGGTGGTATTCCAGAGGAAGCATGGACAAGTAAAAAGGTAAACTACTCTTTTTTAAATCCTTTTGGTTGTGAGGCCTTTGTCCATATTAATAAAGAAAACAGAACAAAGCTTGAGGCAAAATCAAAGAAATGTACCTTTATTGGATATGGTGCTAATGATTTTTGTTATCGCTTATATGATTATGAAAATCACAAAATCATTAGGAGCAGAGATGTAATATTCAATGAAAAGGTCTTGTATAAGAATCAGCTGCAGGAAAAGAAACAGGAAAAAGAAAGCAAGGAATAGACGGTTCTTGATGAGATAACTGAAAAAGTAAAGGTGCCTGAAAATAATAATAATCAACAACCACAGCAGCAGCAACCACCACAACAGCAACAGGCACCTCAAACACCTGAAAGTGGTGTTAGAAGATCTACCAGGATAAGTAGACCCCCTGAACGATACTCTCCTTCATTGTATTATTTATTGTTGACTGATTCTGGTGAACCTGAATGTTATGAAGAAGCAATGCAGGTTGAAAGCAGGAAGAAGTGGGAGCTATCCATGGAAGAAGAGATGGACTCCTTAATGCATAACCAGACTTGGGACTTAGTCAAGTTGCCTGCAGGTAAAACTGCATTGCAGAATAAATGGGTTTACAGGCTGAAGGAAGAAGATGGAGGAAAACAGAGGTACAAAGCTAGAATTGTGGTGAAGGGGTTTGCACAGAAGAAAGGTATTGATTTTGATGAAATATTTTCTCCTGTTGTTAAGATGACTTCAATCAGAACTATCTTAAGTCTTGTAGCAGCGGAAGATTTACATCTTGAACAGTTAGATGTAAAGACAACATTTTTCCATGGAGATTTGGAGGAAGAGATATACATGCAGCAACCAGAAGGATATGAGGTAAAAGGGAAAGAAAAATTGGTGTGCAAGTTAAAGAAGAGCTTGTATGGCTTAAAACAGGCCCCAAGGTAGTGGTATCTAAAATTTGACAAGTTTATGTCTGAACAAGGTTATACTAGATGTCACTCTGATCATTGTGTTTATCTGAAAAGGCAAAATGATGGAAGCTATATTATACTGTTATTGTATGTAGATGACATGCTTGTTGCAGGGTCTAACATGTAGGAAATAAATGTGCTCAAAAGAAAATTGGCAAATTCATTTGCAATGAAGGATTTGGGAGCTGCAAAACAAATCCTTGGTATGAGGATAACTAGAGACAGGAAAAATCGCAAGTTAACACTGTCTCAAAATGAGTACATAGAAAAGGTGTTGAAAAGATTTAACATGCAGAATGCAAAACCAGTTAGTACACCTTTTGCTAGCCATTTCAAACTTAGTAAGGAGATGTGCCCAAAGACCCAAGAAGACATGGATTATATGTCTAAAGTTCCATATGCATCAGCAGTTGGAAGTTTAATGTATGCAATGGTCTGCACAAGGCCTGATATTGCACATGCAGTGGGAGTTGTAAGCAAGTATATGAACAATCCAGGAAAAGAACATTGGATGGCAGTAAAATGGATTCTCAGATATTTGAGAGGTACCAAAAATCAAGCATTATGCTTTGGTGGTTCAAACATTGCTCTACAGGGATATGTTGATGCAGATATGGCAGGTGACAGAGATAACAGGAGGAGCACTACAGGATATGTATTTACTGTAGGTGGAACAACTGTCAGCTGGGTTTCAAAAATCCAAAGTGTTGTTGCACTTTCAACAACAGAAGCAGAGTATGTTGCTGCTACAGAGGCTAGTAAAGAAATGATTTGGTTACAAAGGTTTATGGATGAATTGGGTAAGAAGCATGATATGGGCACACTATACAGTGATAGCTAAAGTGCTATTCATCTTGCAAAGAACTCAGCATTTCATTCCAGGACTAAACACATACATCTCAAGTACCATTTCATACGGTCAGTATTGGAAGATGGAGAGTTGAAGCTGAAAAAGATACACACTAGCCAGAATCCTGCAGATATGCTAACAAAAGTTGTAACCAGGGAGAAACTGAGAACATGCTCAGTTTCAATTGGTCTTCAAGGATGACGATGAAGATGAGAAACAACCAAGTCCAAAGAGGAGTCATTGTCCAGCAAATGAAGCAGCGGTGGAGTTGCTACAATCAGTCTCCAAGTGGGAGATTGTTGGGTGTGGAGCCTGATTATCTTGTTTACTTTGTATCACAGCATTGGTTGCTTACCAGACTTGCCACCAACCCCCCCCCGAACTTGGGGGTGTACAGCGTAACGCTCGGCAATTAAAGTCAATTGCCACGTCACCGCCCGAAGCGATGTAAAATTGCTTTGTAAAAGTATAGTAATTTCTAGTCAATCTGGGCCGTTCATTAGGCAAATGATCTGACGGTAGAAGTTATGTTTAGATTAGGGTTTTTTGCCCTAGAAGGCAACCCCCTTGTATATATGGGGGCATTGTATTGCGGCTGTGTATGATGAGTGTATTCTCGGAGCGAGAAACAGAGAGGGAGACTGTGAGAGAGAACAGAGGATATTACAGCGGATCTGTTGTAGGTTTTGTCTCTTCATTTTGTTGGATAATATAAAGGAAGGACTGGCTGTTCGGGGTGGACGTAGCCCAAATTGGGTGAACCACGTATATCTGTGTCTCTCTGGTTTTATGTGTTTTGTGTGCTTGTATTTTCCGCATATTTTATGTGTTTCATTGCTCTGTAATATTTAATTTTCTAACATGACTGAGTGCTAAGCTCTATAGGTGCTTATCAAATGAATATCGGGCGCTCCCCGAGCCGTCAATCTGTACAGATCAGACGACGATCATTCATCTCTGCCGTGCCCATAACCCACCTGCCTGCCATCCGATCAAATGATGAAATCAACGATCCACAGCCTATCTATCCTTGGTGGTCCCTGCCCCGCATCCACTGTTCCAAAACTGCCTGAAATCCATCGCACCGCCTTTCGCGGTAGGCGGTAATTCCCGTTCGGCCAGCGATTCCACTCAGCGCTCACCACGCATCCCAACGTATGGCTCCAAAACCACTCTCCATCGCACATTATTGTTCGAATCGAGTCACGCAGTGATATTTATCACCAACGCCCGATCCGGGGTCCTTCATCCAACGGCCATCGCGCTCCGAAGCTGCACGAGCGTTAACACAAGTCAATTTGCGCCCCTGGCCCACCTGTCTATCGCCTCCGATACTCTTTCTACCGTCGATCTCCTCCTGAGATTGGACGGTCAGGATTTGTCCACTCCTCTCTTTGACCGGCCCCCACAGTCAATACTCCGTGTCATCCATTCCCGCTGTCTTTGTGTCGTACCACCGTTCCCTCGGTCTTTCCCCACGTGTTCTTCGCCACCCAGACCTATATTGGTTCATTTCTTCATTTCTTATGTATCTCCACGATCGTGTTCGCATTTCGCCAACCTTCTCCATTGTCACCTCCATCTGTCACGACGCATTTCCCACCATTGTTCTGCATTTCTCGACCACTCCACCATGTCGCGCTGTCTCATCATGATCCTCACTGTGTTCACCCTCCCGTGCATGGCTTTCTTTAACAAGTTCATGGGTTTTGCAGGTTCATAGCGACGGAGAATTATCATAAATTGCAGCCCCCATTACAGAGCCGAGCACACGTCAAAGGACCAATTTCAGGGTAGAATTATGAAGAACGTCCTCGGAAGCCAAATCGACAAGACTTCAATTAAAGGGGGCAGGGTTCGAGTTTGTCAAAACCCTGTAAGAACATTCAAGGCGTTGTTTTCACAGAGAAATAATATCAGTGATCAACAGAGAATTAAATATGGGTAGCTGAAGATTTTGGGGGATTTGTTCTAGCCGTCTGAAGTAGAGTACCAAATTGAAGATCCTACACATCATTCTAAAGATCTACACACAGAAAACAAGGTCCTCAAGGCTTTATTCCAACAGAGTTTTCTTTCAGAGAAGGAAAGAATGTTGGTATGGTTATCCCTATACCGTGTTCCTGAAGAGATTTTTCATGCAGTGCATTTATTTCAGTTAGCAGGCCACAGTGTACAATCAACACAGTGCCGTCAAGCAGTATGGGCGGGCACTTCTCCACCGTTTTGTTTTAATGATACAATTAAATGTTCATCACCTACCTCTTTTGCTAGGTTTTAGTTTCTCCTATAAAAACCATGAAGAAATACATTGTAAAGGTTCCAGATTTTTATCAAAAAATCATACAGTGAAAGGCTTTTGCATACATTTTGTAAACTTCTTGTATGAAGGCTCAGAGCCCATAGGGTCTCAGTGAGGAGGAGTTATATCTGTCAAAGAGGATTCTGGTCTTTGGTATTTCACAGTCTGTAACCTTCTTTATTGTTTTATATTAATAGAGCACTTCATTTCATCCATATTTATTGTATCATGTTTTGGAATGCGAGTGGCTCACTGATTTTTGGTATGGATTCATCCTAGTTGATTCGCATGCTCGGATCAGTAAAGCGCTTTAAATATGGCTCATGAATGATATTCTGTTCCATTATTCAGCTAACCATACTTCTGCTATATTAGTTGCTTTGGGAGGGTGCTTTTAAAATGCTATTATCATGTATGAATTCTTAGATTGGTAAGCCCGTGCATGGTGGTATTGTATATCTTGGTATCAGCTCAATGTTAACTAATGTCTTCTCAATATTTCTTTCACTACATTCACCTTCTGATAATTTATGTCTGTGAAGTATTTCTGAATCGGCCTGCTTTGCAGTAAATTGTGTATAAATTGTCTGCTATCTTTGTATTAGAGTTCTGCATCTTGCCTCTGCAGTACCTCTTTCCGTGTCAGTTTCTGAGAGTTTGGTCCCATTCTATTTTATTTCCCTGTTTACTGGAGATAGCATGTGAGCTGAAGCTGACAACTTCAAACATCATATTATAAGCTCCTTGCTATGCTAAGATGTCCTAGGCACTGGTCTATCACAACTCTAGGCTGTCTCTAGGAGTTACAACATCTTTCTGGCACCGTTGCCGGGGACGAATTTAAGAACATCTGAATCCTTGGGCATCGACAAAATTTTAGTCACTCTTCAAGTAGGTGAGCATGGAGAGTTGAGAGTTGTAGATCCCTCACCTTGGCGACTCCACATTTGTTATTTGATAAATCTATTTGTAGTCCTGGCTCCTCGTAAGCCACACCTGAGGTTAGATACGTCTAAGCCAAAGACACCCTCAGTGTCTGATCCTGACCAGATTATACATAGAAGAAATTGGAGGGAAAGGAAATCAGCCCGTTCCAAAATTCCTGAAGTAGCTATAGAATATTTTCCTTCCTCCTCCTCTCAAGATTCTCAGTTGCAAATTCCCGACCCCACTGTGGGAGATACTGATTATTATTACTCAGACAGTCCACCCCGAGAGGGTATCAGAAATAAAAACAGTCTTCATCCTACTCATGAGGTTGAAGAGGTCAAGAAAGTAACCGAGGTATCTGTTGTAAATAGACCTTTATTTCCCTCAACCCCTCAAGCTGTAGTTGAGTATATTCCTATTATTATTCATACTCCACTTCCTCCCCTTCTTACTCATCAAACTATTGCACTACCTTCACCTCCTCCAATGGCTAATGTTCCGGCCTTCTTGATGAATAAATATGCTCCCCTAGCTTTACCCCAGGTGTTAAATGATATGCCCCAATATTATCTGAAAATCTTGCCCAGATTCAATGGAGAAAATGAGATTGATGCTCAAAAACACCTTGAGACTTTCTGCTCCTTTGCAGAAAACTTTAATGTTTAACATTTAGATGTGGTCTTAAGACTGTTTGTGCAGCCTCTGGAGGGTGAAGCTTGAAAATGGTTTAAGACATTGGCTGGTCGTTCTATTACCACTTGGGATAACATGGAAGACACTTTCCTCAGGAAATGGGGAGAGAAAAAAGATCATGGGAATTGTATCATTGAGTTCAATACACTAAAGAAAAGACATAATGAAGGAGTGCCAGAATTTATCAAAATATTTAATAAATTATATCTGAGTCTCCCGGCTGACATGAAACCCCATCAAAATGCTGCTAAAGTTGTTTTTGTAGCAGCCTTTGATTCGTAATTTGGTTTCTCTCTTAGAGAAAGAAAGCCTGCTACTCTTGATGATGCTTAGGAATATGCACTAGAGTTGGAAGCAAAAATTTTCTCCACTGGAAAATCAAAAGGAAGGCCCAAACCAGATAGCAGAAGAAGGGGCAAAGAGGAGGTGTCTACTTCTAGTCAGGACAGAGACTCAGACAAAATGGAAGAAATGAGCAAAATAATTAAGAAAATGGTCAAGCTTGAATTGGAAGCTAAGAACTCAGCCTTCAAAAATTTCCAGAATGCTCCAAATAGAGGTTACAATCCTCAGTATAGGAAACCACCCTTGCAAATATTGCCAAGGGAAGCAAAGGAGTAACAAGACCAAGTGCCACACCCATTGTATCTGGAAGGTCTAGTAGATGACTCCACTGAAGATGCTGCCTATAGACTGGAGGATGCAAATCTTGCCTTCTCAAATAGTAATGGAGAGGAATTCCCTTTACAAGGAAATGATGAAGCTGGGTGCTCATTGCAGAAAGAAGAAAAGTTCAGAGGCGTAGAAGAAGCAGAGTTTGATCATTATTGCAAACAATTTGATGATTTCATGCAAGCACATTTTAATAGAAGATATGATCTCAGATCTTCTAGGAAGAGGACTCGTACCCAAGAGCATGAGGAAGAGTTACTCCAGAAAGAAGCACCTACTCAGAAGGAGTATAACATGCAGATAGCTGCAGACAAAGGTAAGGGACCTCTAAACAAGCCCTTGCAATCTAATGATCAAATTCCCTCTTCTTCAAAGGTAGTCAATCCCTCTAATGTCAAGTCCGTGACTAAAGAAACCAAGCCCCCAGTTGAAAATAAAGATTCAAAAGAGGTTGTGATAGAAAAGTCCCCCCCTGCTTTCAGTCTGCAAAAGGAGCTTGAAAAGGTCAAAATCCCAGTCCCCCTGACTGAATTATTGAAACATCCAGCATATCAATCTCAAGTCACATCTTTCATGCTCCCTCTAGAAGCACCCATCATCCCAGATAGTCTCAACCTTCAAGAAGAAAGACCTATGGTAGTTTTTGGCCCTCATGTGGAGGAAATAGATCCTTCTACTCCTCCCTTCTATGTGTCTCTAGTGATCCATGACCTGCTATTACACAACTGCATGTTAGATTCTCGAGCTTCCCATAATATTACGCCTCTGTCAGTCATGGAACAAATAGGTTTACAAATCACATGTCCATACAAAGACCTCTATTCATTTGACTCCAAAAGAGTTAAATTCTTGGGGATGATCAAGGATTTGGTGGTCAATTTGGCTCAAATCCCAGCAAAAAGTGTGGTAATGGACATAGTGGTAGCTGACATTCCAGCTCGTTTTGGTATGTTGCTATCAAGGTCCTGGGGAACAAAAATTGGCAGATCAATTAAAATGGATTTAACATATGCCACTATCCCAGTTTTTGGTGGCCAAGAGAGAAGACTATATAGGGAGACTAGATTTGTCAAGATGGTGACTAAGGCCGACAATTCTGCAAATTCACTAGTATACAGTAAAGAAGGATATTTTTCATGTTTGATGCTGGAAGAAGATCAAGATTAAGCTCATGAACCATCCTTTTTCCAGATCAAGACTGAGCAACCCTCAGAAAGCATGGAAGCAGGAATATGGACACTTCATTTTGATGGAGCAAATTCAAGAGAAGGAAATGGAGCTGGAGTGTTACTGATTTCTCCTGCAGGTAAATGGATCCCACTGTCTTTCAAACTAGAATATGAAGCCACCAATAATGTGGTTGAATATGAAGCACTTCTGCTAGGATTGCAGACAGCCAGGAGCATGGGTATACAAAGTTTAAAGGTTCTGGGAGACTCAGAACTAGTAGTCAGACAAGTCAGGGATCAATGTCAGAACAAACACCCAAGGCTAAGGGCTTATAGAAATGAAGTTTGGGACATGATAGAGAATTTATTCTTGGCATTCAATATACAGTTCATGCCCCGAGAGCAGAATAGGATGGTTGATTCCCTTGCTGTGGCTACTAGTACATTTCGACCACCTCAGAACCCTCTTTTAAGATATGAAGTTGAGGTTTGTTATCAACCTTCAATCCCAGATAACATCAAACACTGGCAGGTATTTGAATATGAAGAACAGATGAAGAGATTCCTGGAAATAGCGGGAGAATTCTCCAATATGGAGATTGATGATGCAGAAGAGGCTGAGTCTGAAGATACTCCAGAAAGAAATTGGGAGGAGAAAATGGCAGGTAATAAAGTGTTGCAGTTAAAGGGAAACGTTATACCTAGAGGGTTGGTGCATCTAGAAATATTATTTGATAAGAATGATGTCCCACTGCATCCAAGAAAAGTGTTAGAAGAAAATCAGGTGGAAGATCTGAATTTGGGTACTGAGGTTGAACCCAAAATCGTTAAACTGTCCAAGAAAATCCCTGGAGAATATAAAAATCTATATCAGAAATTATTTCAGTCTTACAAAGAGGTGTTTGCATGGTCCTATTAGGACTTGAAAACTTTTGATATCAGTATTATGCAGCACAAAATTCCATTGAAGGCAAGTGAAAAGCCCCATAAGCAGAAGCTCAGACAAATAAATCCCCTGCTGCTGCCTTCTATTGAGAAGGAAATTAAGAAGCTGCTAAAATCCAAAATAATTGTGCCATTAAGGTACTTTGAATGGGTGGCAAACCTTGTCCCTGTACGCAAGAAGAATGGAGAAATAAGGTTGTGTGTGGATTTTAGGAATTTAAACAGAGCATCCTTAAAGGATAATTATCCACTACCTAAAATGGATCACATCCTGCAGAAAGTAGTTGGATCTTCCAGGATGTCAATGATGGATGGATTCTCTAGATATAATCAGGTGGATGTACTTCCAGAGGATCAAAATAAGACTGATTTCACCACACCATGGGGTACATTTATGTATGCCAGGATTCCTTTTGGATTGATTAATGCAGGGGCCACTTTTCAGAGGGAAACGGACATTGCTTTCGTGGGGGATCAAGATAAATTCCTGGTGGACTACCTCGATGATATCACTGTATTTTCCAAGAATGATGCTGAGCACATCGAATATTTGTGGAGAACTTTTGAGAAGTGCAGAAGGTATGGTCTCTCTCTGAATCCTCAAAAGTCTTTATTTGCATTAGAAGAGGGAAAGATTTTAGGCCATATTGTGACTAAAGATGGGGTGAAGATAGATCCTAAGAGGGTAGAAGTTATAAACAGTATTGCTTTTCCAAGAAATAAGAAAGAAGTACAAGTATTCCTTGGGCGCATAAATTTCTTGAGAAGGTTTATTCCTAACTATGCTGAGATAGTTAGGCATATAACAGATATGCTGAAGAAAGATAATGAGGTTAGGTGGCCACAAGAATCACAGGAGGAATTTACCAGGATAAAGAATGCTTTTGCAGAAGCTCCTGTGTTAGCTGGGCCAGATTATGATAAACCTTTCATGATTTTTTCTTTTGATTCACCTCATACAATAGCAGGAGTTTTGTTGCAGAAAAATGAGGAGGGGTATGAGCAGCCCATCACCTTTTTCAGTCAGGTGCTCCATGATGTAGAATTAAAATACAATATATTGGAAAAGCAAGCATACACCCTAGTGAAATCTCTCAAAGCATTCCGTGTGTATATCTTACAATCCCACATCACTACATTTGTACCTGCAGCTGCTATCAAAGATATCCTGATTCAGGGGGATAGTGAAGGAAAAAGGGGTAAGTGGATCGCTAAAATACAGGAATATGACTTAGACATCCGCACTACTAAGCTAATTAAGGGACATGGGCTTGCCAAAATGTTATCTGAATCAAACCATCAAGCCCTGGGCATAAATTTGTCCATTATAGCAGATGAGGAATCTGAGGAGAAAGAAGAATGACATGGAATTGGAGTAGCTACTCCAGAAACACATCTAAAGTACCTCACCAGTCCGTGGTACAAAGAGATAGTAGAATATCTCCTTACACTCATCTGCCCTCCAAGTTGTGATAAAACTAAATACAGAGCGTTGAGATTGAAATCATAGAAGTATATAGTTGCCAATGGCCAGCTATACTGGCGAGATCCCCCATACATCTTACTCCTGTGTCTCACAGAGAATGAAATTGAGAGTATTATTGCAGAATTCCATGAGGGGATCTATGGAGGCCATTACAGCTGGAGGGCTATAGCTCATAAAATTCTGAAAGCTGGCTTCTATTGGCCAAAATTTTTTGGAGATGTTTTTGCTAGGGTAAGGGCATGTGATAAATGTCAGAAATTTGCTGAGAGACAGAAATCAACACCATTTCCCCTGATTCCAGTGCATGTGGATGAACCATTCAAACAATGGGGTATTGATTTTATAGGTGAAATACATCCCCCATCAAGTGGACAACATAAATGGATATTAACGGCCACTGATTATTTCACTAAATGGGTGGAAGCCATACCTGCAAGGAATGCTATAGATACTGTGATCATAAAGTTCATGGAGGAGAACATGATATCCAGGTTTGGCTGTCCTGCTAGGATAGTGACTGATAATGCACAAGCCTTCAAGTCTGCTAAATTTCTGAATTTTTGCCAGCAATACAATATCATACTGAGCCACTCTACAGCTTACTATCCACAAGGAAATGGCTTGGCAGAGTCTTCAAATAAAACTTTGGTGAGGGCCTTGAAGAAGACTATTAATGAAAATTAGAAGAATTGGGATTCCCAATTGAAATTTTCTCTATGGGCCAATAGAATCACCAGCAAGAGAGAAAATGGGAAATCTCCTTATGAATTGGTATATGGACAAGCAACAGTTTTTCCTGTACAGCTGGCTCTACCAATGGCATGCTTCATGCAAGAGAGCCAGGAGGAACCTGATGATATGATCAGGAGAATCAATCAACTGGTGGAATTAGAAGAAACACGGGGCCAGGTGAATCAAAGGTTAATAGAATATCAAGAGAAAATGAAACACATTTTTGATCAGCACGCAAAAGACAGGAAGCTGCAAATTGGTGATTTGGTGCTTAGATGGGACATCCGGAGAGCTGAGAAGGGTAAACATGGCAAATTCGACCCCCTCTGGTTTGGTACTTTCAAAATTGTGGAACAGGGGGGCAATAATACTTCCAGGTTGGAGAATTTATAGGGCGACTTTCTAGATGCCCCTGTAAATGGTCAATTTCTCAAGCCCTACTTTCAATTCTGTTTCAGGCAAACGCAGCCTAATGTATTATATTGCATGATAGTTCCCTTTTGTTCTTGTTCAAATAATGTTGGTGTTATGATGAATGATAAAGTGCAAAATGAAGGTGCTGGAGAGCAGAGTCTGCATGCATGATGATTAGAGGGTCTGCAAGTTCCCGACACGTCCAAGAATGAATGTGCCGTCCCCAATTGGAGCCGATGTTGATCATGTTAGCCCCCCTGTCTAAAATTTTGTTAAGAAGCCCCATAAAACCATTCGAAACCCTCTCCTTTAGCCTTGAAAGTCCATGTTTGGGCCTGAAAATCTAAGTATGCATGGTGGTATTGTATATCTGGGTATCAGCTCAATTTTAACTAATATCTTCTCAATATTTCTTTCACTACATTCACCTTCTGATAATTTATGTCTGTGAAGTATTTCTGAATCGGCCCGCTTTGCAGTAAATTGTCTCTGAATTGTCTATTGTCTTTGTATTAGAGTTCTGCATCTTGCCTCTGCAGTACCTCTTTCTGTGTCAGTTTCTGAGAGTTTGGTCCCATTCTATTTTATTTCCCTGTTTACAGGAGATAGCATGTGAGCTGAAGCTGACAACTTCAAACATCATATTATAAGCTCCTTGCTATGCTAAGATGTCCTAGGCATTGGTCTATCACAACTTTAGGCTGTCTCTAGGAGCTACAACAGGATGGAACCCTAATTTTATTATTTTAGGAGCTGGGAGTCAGTTTTTCTCTGGTTTGCAAGGGAATGTTCCTTTCCCTTGAGTGGGTGCTTCTCAAGGTTTTTCCCCGTTTGAAAATGATTGGAAGCCCTTACCAAGGGGTTTATTCTTAATTCAATACCTCGGTTGGAGGGAATATCCCTGTTTATAGTAACCCTATGTTGGGAGTGGGTCCTTCTTCGAATGCTGGGTCACAAGGCTTCTCTTATGGCTCAGAATTTTCTACAAACAACATCTAGCAACCTGGTGCCTCAACAAATACAGGCTATTATTTTCATAATATTGAGAATCCTTCCTATGGGGGAAGGAATTCCCAGGCTCCTTTGTGCCTACCATTTCTGGCAACTTTAAACTTGCCAGATCTATCGAAATTGAATAACGATCTTATTCACTATAGTCTAGGTTGGACTCCGGTCCCCACTAAAATACCCTCAGACATTCCAATGTTTGAAGGGAATACTGGTGAGGATCCGGCAGACCATGTCACCACTTTCCACTTATGGTGTTTGTTAAACTCCCATATCGAATATTCGATTAGGTTCAGATTATTTCAACGAACCTTAACTGGAAATGCAACGAAATGGTATATTGAAATGACATGGGGCAGTTTTGCTACTTTTGGTGAGTTGGCTACTATGTTATTAAACCATTTTGAGTTGCCTATCTGTTGTGATGTCGGGACTGATCTCCTAGCCAATTTTTAGAAGGACAAAGAAACTCAAATTTTTGATCATATTCAGGAATGGAGGAGAAAGAAGAGGCTAATAAAATCTCAAATTCTGAATGAGTTCCTTCTCGACTGGTTTTAAAAATCTCTGTAGCCAGAAATATCGAAGGATGTATCCCTTTTAGGGGTATTTTCTGAAGAACAGTCTATTTTTAGGGCTCAGCAGCTAGAACTAATTTATTCTCAGTCTAGAGTCCTTAATAAAATCTTGCCAGATGCTCCTCACTCCAAGCTAGATTAAGCCAAAACCGAACCTGGTCCTCATGGTGATGGACTCATCGGTACGATTGATAGTGGTATGACTAACCTACTAAATCAATTGCAGCAATTGCTTATACAATCTTCTCCTTCTTGTTAGGCTACGCCTTCAGTGTCAACTCCTTCTCAACCATTAGCTATTATTGTCGTTCAAAATTCTAACCCAAAAGGAAATCAACAATCCGATGGGAAGAAGAAGGGATGAAATAATAATAAAAAATAAAAGAATGGGAAGGGTAATATGAACAGATCCAACAATCATGTTGGAGAGGGTGAGAGGGATAATAAAAATAAGGTTAATTTTCCATGCAAGTTATGTACTGGAGACCATATTACGCACCTCTGCCCTAAAATTTAGGATGCTCAGTGCTTGTTATCTCAACAGGGTTCTTCTAGATCCCAGGCTGTAGTGACAAACCCTTTTCCCCAAGGGCAACAATTTCTTGCTGGAGTGAATGCAAATACTGGAGATCCCTATGGGGTCAAATAGGAAGGGGAAAATCCATCAAACATATACATGATTATTTCTCACGCATATATAGCTATGAGATCTCATGATTATGGTGAAGCTGAGTCTTCGAAAGCTAAGGGTTCTCCTAATAATGTTGAGCCACTCCATATAGAGAGGCCTATAGTTGAGCCTATACCTTGGATGCCGAAAGTGTCTACAAAGCATACAATGATCAATCCTAATTCCAAGGCTTCCCAAAACTACTCGATTGTAGAAGATCTGGCTCATAGTCCTTGTGCCATGTCTGCATTAGAGGTTCTCCAGTCGTGTCCTGCAGAAAGGAGTGTATTGCTCACTACCATTGGGGCTGTTGATCCAAATAATTCTCTGTTGATCACATTTGACATGTCGAATTTCAAAAAGAGACTTCCCCATCATATGGATTTCTAGATAAAGTCTACATATCAGAAGTTTAATATCTTTCAAATAGTTATTGATGATGGTGCTTCCACGTGTGTGATGTCTCTCGCATGTTGGAAGGCTATTGGATCTCCTTTTACTATCCATTCTGCTACTATTTTGACTGCATTTGATGGTCATTCTCATAGGCTGCATGGCATTGTTCCAGGTTTACCCATCTGTGTTGAGGGTAAAGCTGTCAATATCGAGGTCTAGATAGTTGATGCAAATATAGTCTATAACCTTCTGTTGGGGTGAAACTGGATCTATGAGATGGATGTTATTGCTTCCTCATTATTTCACATTTTATGTTTCCCTCACGAAGGGAGGATTGTCACTATTGACCAGATAGACTATTCTCCTGTAGATTCGAATGCATCTACTGATTCGACTATTCCCTTGGTGAGTGATGCCAAGAAACCTATCGAGAATTTGGGGGTTGGAATGTATACATATTTGATGGGTACTTTTTATTTTCCACCTCCTTCGGTTCATATCAATGCTATTTCATCCTCCAGGGTTCCTACTCGGAGAGAGTGCTTTCAAACTTATTATTTTTTAGACCCTTGGACCTTACGTTCTCCTACATCCACATTAGAAGAAGGCCAAGTGGGTGGAATGGAATTTCCTATGTCTACAGCTGAGATTGCTTATAGATCTATTGTTGACTCTGTATATTCCATACTCGTTTCTCTTTAGTAATTGGATGGATATGTGGCTCCAACTTAGACTCTTAGTTCATCTTCTGCTCAGGATTTCTATGATACCACTCTTCCATTTGAAGAGGCCATCCTTGAAGCAATGACTGGTATAGATAGACTCTGGGATTATTTGCATCATCGGTCCTATTTTCTACCAGACTTGCAAGAATTTGAATCAAGTTTCTCTAGCCTTCAGTCTTCTAGTCCTGTTCACCCAGTTTTGAACCCTTTGAACCCTTTAGCACCAGCACAAGTATTTTATGAAGGGAACATGACTGTCATTTCTGCTACTACCCCCGGTGAACATATCCAAAGATCCAAACCTTATTGAGAATGTCTTCATTGGAG
Organism: Pinus albicaulis; assembly: GCA_034641835.2. Classification (NCBI taxonomy): domain Eukaryota; kingdom Viridiplantae; phylum Streptophyta; class Pinopsida; order Pinales; family Pinaceae; genus Pinus; species Pinus albicaulis. Next base: position 1,806,141,762 of record CM076580.1, on the reverse strand, counting down.
CTGAATGTTCCCCTAAAGAAATTCATACTTACACCAATCTTTTTCAAGAATTTCGGGATGTATTTGCTTGGTCTTATGAGGAAATTCTTGGTATATATCCATCTATTTTCGAGCATGAGATCAATACATACAAAAATTCTAAGCCTATTCAGAAAAAGCTTCATACGGTCAACCCTAAGAAGGTAACAACTATCAAAGTCGACGTGGAGAATATTTTTAAGGTGGGTTTCATATACCCCATTCCATTAATTGAGTGGGTTTCGAATCCAGTTCCCGTGGACAAGAAAAAAGGAACGATCCGAGTCTGCATCGATTTCAGGGATTTTAATAAGGCATGTCCAAAATACAATTACCCCACACCATTTCTAGATCAAATTATCACTGAGTGTGTTGGAAATGGGATTTTCTCCTTCATGGATGGTTTCTCGGGATATAATTAGATCGCTATCCTTCCTGAAGATCAGCATAAGACTTCTTTTATTTTCCCCTGGGGTACCTTTTCTTACAAGAAGATGCATTTCAGCCTTAAAAATGCTGGAGCTACTTTTCAATGGGCTATGTCCTATGTCTTACACGACATCAAGCATATTATCGAGGCGTACGTAGATGATTTAACTGCTCATTTTCGCAAGGGAATTGATCATACTTCACACCTTCATCAAGTTTTTAAACGATGTCGGTATTATAAAATTTGGTTGAACCCTAATAAGTGTGTTTTTGTTGTCACATCCAGTCAGTTGTTGGGATTCATCATGTCTATGGAAGGGATTCAGGTAGATCCATTCAAGGTTGAGGCAATACTTCAGTTTCCTCTCCCGTCTTCGATCTATCAACTTCAAAGTCTACAAGGCGAAGAAAATTTCTTATGAATATTCATCGTGAATTATTCTGAGATTGCAAAAGAATTTATGAGGTTGTTGAAGAAAGGAGTTCCATTTTTTTGGGATGACTTTGCTCAATGTTTATTTGATGCTTTGAAAAAAGGATTGAACTCTGCTCCATTATTGAGTCCACCTGATTATAGCAGGAATTTTCTCTTGTATCTCGCTACAGCAGAATCTACCATAGGGATGGTTCTGGTTCAGGAAGATGATGCTCTTTGCGAGCATGTTGTACACTACCTTAGTCGAGGCTTGGTAGGTCTTGAACTCCAGTATTCTTCGATTGAGAAACTTGATTTGGCAGCTTTCTATGCTATCCAGTGGCTCAAAAATTATATCCTCCTTTGAAAAGCTTATGTTTTGGTGGTATTCAATCCATTTCAATTTGTTCTTAGTATGCGAGTGATGGGGGGGAAATACAATCAATAGATTGTTATTTGGAAAGAATTTGATCTTGAGTTTCTGTTTTCCAAATCCAAGAAGTCAATGGTATTTGTGGAGTTGATTTCTAAGTTTACCTGTGGAGAAGAGATTGTTTATGAAGATTCATTTCCTGATGAACATCTTTTTCTCATTTCTTCATAGGATCCTTAGTACGAAGATCTCACAGTTTATCTCCAAACTGCGAAGTTTCCCTTATATTTTTGGAAAGATGAGCATCTAAAGTTGCGTCACTTGGCTAAAAGTTATTTGATTATTGGTGATACTCTCTATTGTTGAGGGGCTGATTTGATCCTTAGATGCTGCTTAAATCTCAAAGAAGCTGAGTTTGTGTTTAATGATTGCCACAGTGGAGCTTGTGGTGGTCATTTATCTGGGCTTGCTACAGCCAAAAAAATCTTGCGTGTAGGATACTTTTGGCTCTCTATTTTCAAATATTGTGTTGAGGAGGTCAAAAAGTGTCATCCCTGTCAAGTTTATAGCTGGAAGATGCGCTCTCATCTAGCTCTACTCTTTCCTATCATCAATGTCGGTCCTTTTACAAAGTGGGGTATTTATTATACTACTTGTAACCCGCCTTCGACTCAGGGTCATAAGTACATCATTGTAGCTATAGAATACTTTACAAAATGGGTTGAGGCTATGCCTACTTATGGGAATGACAGTGAGACAACAAACCTATTCCTATTCAATCAATTCATTTCTTACTTTGGTATTGTAATATCCCGTGTGTGGGTAGGGCCCACATCCATGTGTTCGGGTCTATGTAATGAGGGGTGCTGTGCAAGGGCCCCCGCCCTCAGATGCTCCGGTGGGGTTAGGCCCACCCTTAACACCCTGGGATGCTGCCCTCACTACCAGTTCGAGCTTTTGGTGTAGTGGTTGGATCTACATGGTATCAAAGCTGAGGTCTCGAGGTCGAGACTCGCGGAGCGTGGTGGGTTGTAATATCTAGTGTGCGGGTAGGGCCCGAAGCCACGTGTCTAGGTTTGTGTAATGAGGGGTGCTGCGCAAGGGCCCCTGCCCTCAGATTCTCTGGTGGGGTTAGGCCCACTCTTAACACCCTGGGATACTGCCCTCACTAACAGTTCGAGATTTTGGTGTAGTGTAGAGAAATCTCATATTCTTCATCATTCTTATCTTCTTTCATCTTATTGGGCTGAGACTCACAGGCTGAGGCAAGAAAGATGCTCTGATACCACTATAATATCCCAAAATAGGGATTGCACAACAAGCCTACTAAAATAACGCACTTCTGAGAATTTAGTGCACTGAAATGAGTTTGTAGCTCCTTGATCCCTTAGATCAGATTGTCTAAGATCTAAATCCAAAAGGAGAGCAAAAACAAATCAAAGTAGGTGGCTTAGACAGATCTCCCACAACCTAGTCTAGATGAAAAACACCCAAAGAGAGGAGCTGTAGCTACAATTTATCAATTTACAAGCATGAGACCAACATGGAGGTCCATCTTTCAGCTATACAATAGAAAAATATATCTACAATGCAGCTTATATAGTGTATAACAGAAATAGAATGAATATACAAGACAAAAGCCTCAAAATGAGTTGCTACAACAACATGAAATGGCATAATAAGAATGACAACGTTATTTTCATTGTTGACGCATGCAGTAGATTACAACTCAGATCTAAAGTAGATCTATACAAAAAATGATAGATCTACTCCAGATCTGTATACAAGATAAGCTCCTTTATACACTCCCCTTGGGGATCTCAGCAAAACATGAACAACGGTGAGTAGATATGAGATCTAAGTCATAGATCTGCAGAAGTATTCAGAAAATTCTAAATCATAACATATGTAGCAGATAAGATCTGAAACAGCATGGATTGGTTGGCCAATCCACAAATCACCACAGTGAAAGGAATAATCCAATCATTAGAGATCTCTCGTCTAGAATGATGCCAAGACACCCAAGACACCCTGCAACTCTGCTCTTGCAAATAACACAGTCATGGAAGAGGGACTACACTGTAGGCTCTGAGAATTCTTTGGCCTGCTGCTAATGTGTGGATTTGAAGCTCAATAGCTAATGCACTCTTCCAGGAGGTTAAAAGACATACTCACTGAGAAGAGGAACTAGTATAATCTAGATCTGAGAAGATCTAGTGTTTCCACTTGCTGCATATTACATGGACATCCCAATCCTAAACAGGACTGTGCTGTAGATGCAAGATGTGGCTTGGCCAAATGTCGGACAGTGGACTAGAAAAACAAGAATCCTCCAAGAGCTTCTCAAGGAAGGAGGCGGGATTCCTAAATAGGAAAGCCTAATAAGGGATGTCTAAACAGACAATACCTTCAGAAAATAATATCATCAACAACCTTCTCTTGAGCCTCCCCCTTCCTTTTATAATATGAGAGCTTTGGTAAACCCTAAACCACCTTGATGAATTATCTCCTTTCACATGAGGGCCTCCTTCTAGAACTGCACTGATCAAAAAGGAGGTTCAATGTATCTAGACAGTGCTATGATTTGGCCCTGTTGACCCAGCCAATCTACCTCATCCCTTTTCACACTCAAGTGTAATCAATCCAGCTCACAAATGTTTGCTTATGCTGATCCTTGTTCACACTGAACTGGTTTTATTGATGATCTCTTCTTCTTCATGCATGCATGTTGAATTAGTCAAACTTGACTGTGTCCTCATCCATTTGCCCTTGTTCACACTCGTAAGTGTAAAATCCAGCTACTGTGATGATCCCCTTTTCACATTATAAGGGTATTTTATTGAGACAACCTTGATTTGCCTCTGTTTACATTGGGCATTGATTAATTTTGATGTTTTTAGGAGTTTACATGTCCTCATTTACATTTTATTCATCAATTAAGAAAATTAACACAAAATGAAATATTCCTATTAGCTTGGGCTAATTAGGAATATTACAGTCCTCCCCTCAAAAAAATTTCCTTGTCCTCAAGCAAATGCAAGGTTAGAACTGAAATGGATGGGGAAAGCATCTTCTCCCAAGAAATCATCCAAACCAAATGAGCCACCTCCCAACATGGTAACTCTAGAAAATTCTCTTCCACCTTAGGTTCCTGCAAAAAAGGTGGGTTGAAAAACTGAATATAGTAGACACAATTTCCTACCCCATGCTGTCCTCCTCTCCACTTAAGATAAGTGTAGAGTTTTTGCTGATCTTGGACTGCAATGATATTTCCCTGAAGTGGCAACATGAAGATTAGATCTATAAAGATCCTTCCTCCAACGCTATAAAACCAGTTGGCCCAAAACATCCCACATGTGATGGATAGGAGAGCATCATCATATGGCATCCCATCACACATTTGGCCCACCTCCAAGAGAAAAAAATATTTGGCTATGGTGGCCACAAATCCTCCCATGTTCCCCTTAGAACAAGTACTGCAGAAAATGTGGGAATCTCCTTCTGAAAAGGACACATTCAAACCATGTGCCTCACTCAACATCATGCCTCCCATCAAGATAAAAACAACACCAAAAAGTGGGATCATGATTGGTATCACAACAGGGGAATTAATGATGGTTTCATAAAGTGATGGAAAGTACCAATAGTCTCCCAAGTGGTAACAGTGCAGTCTTTCAAACTGCTGCTTCAGAAAAATACATCACAGATTGTTTCTTGATAGATGGTTAATCATATGAATCAAATGAACATACATGTAATGACAAAACATCTGCCCAAGGCCACATAAGAGATGGCTGCCTCCATCATATGGTTTGGCCCAACATTGGTCATGGAGTAAAATCAATAGCTTGCTTACTTTTGGAGCAATGCACTGCCAAGAGATGGTAAGAGCATGCAAATATTTTGTTGCACAAACAAAGCTCTCACCATATGTTGGATGTAAGAATACACACGGGTCCATGAATGGATCCTCCATAGTAGTTTGGCACACTCCCCTGAAGAGAAATGGACCAAGTGCTGCCTGCAAATCTTCTCCCTCATGCTTGGAAACCCAAGACAAGAAGAGTACACCATGGTAATAGATGTCCCTATCTACTACCTCATCTTTCTTATGTCCTCTTTGCCCATCAAGTGCATAAAGTGTGAAGTGATCCTAGGGATACTCCATCAATAAACCCCAGGTCCAAAGTGGCAATGCTGTTGGCCTATGCAAATAGGCTCCCTCCAACTCATGGCTCCAATCTTTGACATGCAAAATGTCAAAGGCATCTCCCATAATACTGCTATATGTAAGAAGTATCTCCCATGGGGAAAGTACCTCTTGAACATCTAAGGCCAAGGAGTAGCCCCTTTGAACTATGATAGTGCCATCTTATACTCCTACAACATCATGAAAACTGTGAGAGAAAACCTGCCCTTGCTCTCCCAAGAACATCCCAAGCAAAAAAATATTTTGCTGCCTCCTCATACTTCCATCATCCAAATCATGTAGTTGTTATAGCATCATTTCTCACCTTCATATGATTCATGATTACTTTTATGGCTTTGGGCACCCATTCCTACAGACTTGGACAAATTCACTTAAAAACAATGTAAAAATCCCCATACGCGATTATGCCCGTACTTTTCCGCGTGTATACGCGAGTCCAGCTGCACTTTTCCGCGTATGCCATTAAAATTATGAAAAAATATATAAAAATTCCCTATTTTCAGGCTGGGTTGATGGTTACTCAGGTAGTTCAACCACCCCAGCACGTGGCCAACTGTTTCCAACTGTTGAAACTACTTGGAGGGAGTATAAAAACCCCTCATGTGTATGGCCTAAGGGAGAGAGAGAATTTATTGATATTATACTATGTTGGTATTCCCTATCCAATTCTGATTCCCCGTGCCTCCTGCACTTTCCCAGTTCATTACAGGAAACCCTTGTTTCCTTGAGATGCTCATCTCCCTATATGTCATCTCGTATGCACTAGTTTGGAAGGAGTCTTAGCGAGGCAAGGGCAGGACAGATCCGGACGAAGGTCTGCTCGAAGATCGTGGAAGGATTCAGGTGATCTCTCCACTCGTTACTTTTGTACATGCTATTTATAATACAGAAGTACCATCTTGTTCCCAAAATATACGTGTTAGTGTCTGCTTACATATATGAGAAAATTTTTATTTAAGCATTCATTATGATTTATCTGATGTTTTATACGGATTTCACTAACATTTAGAGTAGATATATGTTGTACAACCAGTTCTTAGTGCTTGTTTCTTCTTGTCTTTCAGGTTAAGAAGGAAGGACGGTTGTTGGGGGTTTGGACCCTGCGGGATCTGCTTCAACCGTAGGACCTATGGGTAACTTCCTCGATCTACTCTATTTGGTTTTTTCTGAACATGCATGGTTGTGTGAGTCCTTCTTAAGTAGCATGCCCCTGCTCTGTGGAGGTTGTAACCCAACGAACCTCTAGGGTGATTTTCCCCGAAACAGAACTGGCGACTCCACTGGGGATCACATTCTTGTGACTCCCCTGTTGGGTGGTTTCAGCTGTTTGATAGGTTGCCGACAGTTTTAACTTTCATTTGCAGTCTAGTTTACTTTTTCTCAGTCAGTCTGAAGTCCTGGTTTCTTATCCAGGCTTGTCCTTTTTGTTTTTTTCATTATTTACCTTTGTATATGCACTTTTTTCTGCACACAGTCGCGTATACACGCAAGTTTTTCTAAAGGTACCCGCGTATACGCGAGTTTCCTTTAGAACAGTCGCGTATGCACGCTGGTTGCTAAACTGTGAAGTAGCATATACCTAGGCAGATTTTGAATTTTTGGATTTCTTGACTTTTTGGTCCTTTCTGGCTATGGAGACCTGTCCCTACAGTGTCTTTGCACTCTCTGGATTGTGAAGAAGGTGGTATTTTTCCTTTTCTCTCTTTCGTTTGATTGAAAACTAGTCTTTTTGGCAAAGTGTTGTTTCTGGTGCTGGCACTTCTGGTTTGAGTACCAAGATAGCTTTCTGAGCATTCTTGGTTGTTCTGCTTTATCAGAATAGTGAGCTCCTGCTCATTTACTCTTTCCTGTCTTTGTGTTTTGCTTGGCACTACGATTTTTGCTCGTTTCTTGATTGGTTTTCTTGAGTTCAGTAGGCTAGGTCTTGTTGCAACTTTTGAAGAGTTTTTCTTGCTTCTTAGAAGTTTTTGCTTGCGGCAAGTTTATACTATTCTTCTAGGCTGAGTGGCTGAGTTTTCTTGTCTTCTTTTGCTCTTCTTGATTTTTCTACTAGTTAGCTTTATAAGGTTTGGAGCAATGTTGAAGTTTGTGCTTGAAATTCAGTCTTGTTTGGTTTGGATTTTGATAGTTTTTCTTGGTCTTTTCGAGCTCTTTCTTTATAAAACTAAAAAGCTCAAAAAACATTTGTTTTGCTTTTTGTTTTTGCATTTAAAAGGCTCAAAAAACATTTTCTCTTGTTATTTTCTTTTGTTGTTGCATTTTCATTTTCGTTTTGCCATATCTTTTGAAGCTTTTGTGAGGTTTCTTGCTTTCGGTTTTTGGCTTGATAATTGGAAGGGAGTTGTCATTCATTTCTTCTTCTTGTTTTTTAAGCGTTTTGGTGTCTTCATATTAAGAGTTCTTGATTTCGGGAACTAGCTTTCTGGACAACCAAGAAGAGTTAAAACTGAAGGACTTTTTGGGAAATTTCACTCTGCTTTAGGAGATTTGCATCTTAGGATTTGCATGCTTGTAGTAATTTGCATTAGGTGCATTTAAACATTTAGTCAATTTCATAGTTTTTGTGAGTGTGAGTTTTCTATTTGAAAAGAAAAAATACAATTTTTAATCTCGTAGAACCCGTGTAGAGATTGCTTTTCATCGAAAGACAATAACTGCATTTGCATGTAGTTAAGTTTTTATTAATTTCTTTCTGCGTCAAAAACATCATAAGTTTCATCTCCATATCCTTGTGACTTAACATAACAACCCATTAAAATAAGCGATATAATTTAAAATCAACTAGCAAGTTTTCTAAGTGTCATACACCAACTAGCTAGGTTGTAGGGCCTTGGATTAGGTGAGTGGAGAGTTAACTCTCCAAGGCCGCTCAAACAAAACATAGAAGTTGATTAATTGAGCGAAATCCAACTCCGTTAGGTGGACCGGGAAAGCTCTCCTCCAGAGCGTCAAGCACAAGGGGAAGTGAAGGCTGAGAAGAGGGATACCCCCTCTCCGATTAGCTGAATCTGACCTCAAGACCGTTCCGCCTGGCTTCTGACACGGATTGGTGCCCATAGTTGCCACTCCTAGGTTCCACACAGGTGACTGCAGGGGGGAATACCCGTGGTACCTGAGACATATGTCGCATCACTTTCAGCAGTACTTCTGGGGGGTGCCCTTGCGAAGCTTGGGTGCTTAAGCCGGCAAAGGCTGTCGTTAGGAGGTCGGCGTAACTGTTTCTGATACCTTCGCTAGTTGTTCTGAGCCCTAATCATCCGAGACTGCTTTCGGGAGGTCCTATATTTCGCTTTCCTGTATTTTGGTGTCCGGTCCTCATCACCCGGAGTGGAAATACTTGGAGGCTATTTGCTTGATTGTATCTCAGGGATTTTTATTTTAGAGAGTGCTCTTTGCTCCTAGCTTGCCTAGCTCTTCACTTTTTTTAGTCTAATTTAAAATCTATAAAAGTGGTTGATCAAGCGCCTCGTCGATCGAGGAGAATCCGGGGGTTATCTCCCGAGAGTCCAGAGCCTTATTCGAGAAGGCGTAGGAGTGATTTAGCAGGTGGTTACCACCCTGTGGCGTCTGACGCAGTGGAGAGAGATCCTACAAAAATGTCTGAAGGTTTCACAGCTGATTCTGGTGTCGGTTCCGAGAGGAGCGTTCCGCTCACCTCGCGAGTTTTGTTTCCTCAGGAAGAAGATTTTCAAATTGAAGACGTACCCGAGCCTCCTGCGACAGGTCCATCTCCTCTTCCTCCTGACTATCCGTTCGTTGTTCAGTACATTGGACCTGAGTTTGAGAGACCGGAAGATCTTCCGTATCATTCATATCTTTTGATGGCCACGACTGGGAATGCGGCTTCTGCCGTGAGTGCTGCAGGCATTCAGACCCCTGCTTCTGTTGAAGGAGGGGGCACTATTGCTTTATCTTCGATTGCTTCTAGTGCTGCTGTGTTTGGCTCTGGTTTCACCCAAGCACATGCTTCTCATTCTAGTCCCTTCTGTTTAGGGATGCCCTCTAGTGGGAATCCCTCTTTTTCCTTTTCTGCTGTTGCAGCTGGATCTACACCCATGTCTTCTATGGCTAGTGGATCAGCTTCTTTTCAGGGTTTCCCCTTTGGAACTGGGCACGTTCCTAGTTCCAATCCTTCTTTAGGGTCCTTTTCGTTTACGTCCCAGACCCAGAGTTTCAACCCTTGGTCTGGGGGGAAAAGTTCGACTACTTTTACAGGGTGGAATCCTATGTTTACTACAGCGGGGGCAGGGAATCAGTTTTACGCAGGTCATCAAGGGAATACTTCTTTCCCTTCGTCGAGTGCTTACCAGACCTTTTCTCCTCTTTCTAATGCTTGGAACCCCTATCAGGGGCTCTCCTCTTCATTTAATACTTCAGCGGGGGGAACTGGTCTGGGCTTTGGTAACTCTGCGTTGGGAGGAGGTTCTTCTCCTTTTTCTACGAGTCCTTTCTAGCAACCTGGTGCCTTATCAAATCCAGGCTATTCTTTTCAGAATGTTGGGAATCCATCCCATCAAGGATGGAATCCTCAGACTCCGCCTCGCTTACCTTTTCTGGAAACGTTGAACTTGCCAGATTTGTCGAAGTTGACTAAAGATCCGATTCGTTATAGTCCAGGGTGGCCTCCGGTCCCGACCAAACTTCCTTCAGATATTCCAAAATTTGAAGGTAAGAATGGGGAGGATCCGGCTGACCACATCACCACTTTCCACTTATGGTGTTCTTTGAACTCCCCGATTGATGATTCGATTAGGTTGAGATTATTTCAACGCACCCTAACTGGAAACGCTGACAAATGGTATATCGAGCTAACTGGGGGAAGTTTTGCTACATTTGGAGAACTGGCTGTCACATTTCTAAACCATTTTCAGTTTCCTGTCAGATATGAGGCTGGGATGGAACTCCTGGCTAATTTTAAGCAGGATGAAGCAACTCACATTTCTGATCACATTCAGGAATGGAGGAGAAGGAAGAGGCTTATTAAAGCTCATATTCCTGGAGAATTCCTTCTCGAATGGTTTCTGAAATCTCTGCAGTCAGACATTTCAAAAGATGTATCCCTATCTAGGGTATTTTCTGAGGAGCAGGCCATTTTTAGGGCCTAGCAGCTGGAATTGATCTATTCTCAGTCTGGGGTCCTTTATAAATATTTTCCCAATGCTCCTCACTCCAAATTAGATTTATCGAAAACTAAGCCCGGTCCGCATGGTGATGGGCTTGTCGGATTGATCAATAGTGGTGCAGCCAGCCTGCTTAATCAACTGCAGTAGTTGTCTTTACAATCTGATCCTTCTAGTCAGGCTGTGCCTGCCGAGTCATCACCTTCCCAGTCTTTGTCCATAAATGTTGTCCAAGCTTCTGATCCCAAAGGAAATCAACAATCCGATGGAAAGAAGAAGGGACGAAATAACAAGAAGAAGGGCAAGAACGGGAAGGGTAATGCAAATAAAACCAACGAGCGTGTTGGTGAGGGTCAAAAGGAGAAGAAGAAAGTGAAGTTTCCATGTGTTAGCCATCAGTATTTTTTACATGTTAGTGATGACTATATCTATAGCTGAGCTTTCTAGAAGCTGATTTCCTTATGTCAATTTTTCATCTAGAAAACCCTCCTAAAACTTTTTTCGCCCTTCTACTTTTCATTCCACCCATGTCAAAATCAAAACCTCATTATCACTATCCTATCTAGCTTCAGCCATATTGGTTTGCCCATCAGCTTTAAAAGAAAAATCCAAGTCTGTTTCAAAAGTCCCCCCTATGTTAGGAAGTGGCGCTTTAAGACATTTTACCCTTGGCAATCATAAAAAAGCCAAAAAGCCTCCATCTGCTATAGACCAACCATGACTGACCTCCCACTCTGCAAATGAAATTGACAAACAGCTCTAAGTCGCGCCACTCACACCCCCTAGGTCTCAGCACTGCATAAACCACAGTCTCAAGCTGATTACTAGGTGTTTCACAGTGTTTTATGGATTCTACAAAGACAGGAAATATAACTTCATCTCAGGAGGAAATGCTTGAATCTACAGTTAGAAGAACAGCTGCTTCTAAATGTAACATGAGCCTGAGATGTATCTGCAAACAGAGAGTCACTCATCAAGACCTTGCATTTTCCTTCTAGCATGAAAAACCACAGGAAGAGAAGAACACCACTGTCACAGCAAACTGGTAATTTGTCATGGCCCAGAACCTCCTTCATTTACAAGCAGAGGGTTAGGGCGCCTCCTTCATCTACAAGCAGAGGGCGCTGGCCAGTATTGACTTTAAGGATTACAAAAGCCCAGTTTTGCTTTTTGCTAAGCAGTGAAACACAGACTCTAGGTTTTCTGAGTATAAGTGATAATCACAGCAGCGCTACAGTCTGAAGTATGAAAGTTAAAGGGAAAACAGAGTTCAGGTCTTGTAAAGCAAGTCATTTGAAGTTTTCAAATCATGTGAATTGTTAAACTTTAGAGAGGCATATCATTAGTAAAAGCAATTCTGATCATAAGCAGCCTGCTTTTCCACAAGACCAAATTGAAGAGATGATGACAAATCGGGTCATTACACAGGCAGAAGAAAAGGTGTTTGGTTTTTCAAAGGGTGCTAATCTCCATAGTCACAGAGACTATCTTTCAAATATTTTGTCATAAGTTGACCAAGGCCAATGGTGACATTTCAGCTCCCCTCAGCAAAGAGCAGTGCAGTGAGACAGTGACACCTTGACTAGGGTTTTTTCTGAAGCACAGTGGAGATTGCAAGCAGAGGTGCCAGTATTAATGTTTTTCAAGTTTGTTTGCTTACCATCACATCCAAGGAAAATATTTGTCAGGCAGGCTTATCAAACAATCTTCAGATACTTTGCCAAGAGAAGTGGCCTCCTCCATTCATGAGCAGATGGCCAAGGCATTGACTATTTTTAAAGACTGATTGGTCTAAGATGCAATGGAAAGAGACAAAGGAGGAAAGAAAAAGTCTTTACACAGGTAAAAGATGGTGTTTATGTTTCAAAATGTATTGGTTTTCCTACTCATAGGGAGATGTCTTTCAAACTATACATTATGGTGGACAGGAGGCAATTTGAATATGCATGCCATTGATACAAAAGGGGGCAGTTTCCTTAGGAGAAGAGGCCACACAACACCTCACTGTCATATCCCAAGGAGTCTAAAAGAGTCCTTTTCAAGAAAATAGAGAAAGATAGTATGAATGGATGAGTTGTGATCTGAGTTTTGAAAACTTTGAAAAGCATGGAAAGAAAACCAGCAGGCAAGGGAAATTTGAGTTCTATCACCAAGAGACATCACCTTTTGAATTATTGTTCATCATGATTCAAAAAAGGGTCATTTGGCATATGGTCATTATGGTTTAAAAGCAAACACAGCCTTTTATTATTCAAAAGGACAGAGGTATTGTATGATATATTTTGAGCAGGGAAGTTTTTTGAAAAAGGGGCACCTTTCTTAAATCAAAAGACCATAACCAAATCCAAATAATGTCAGCAATGTGGGCACCTGCAAAAGAGAAAAGGTTGAAAATGTTGTTAAAGACCAAGGCTGTCAAAACAAGTTGACAATGCAAAATCTACCCTTTCGGAAAAAAGGCATTTTTCAGGTATTTTCTTGACAGTGTTAAAGTGGTTATATAATAAATATCACCAGCAATTTTAAACACAGTGGCAGAGATCATATGAAGGTTATGAAGTTATTTTTCAAAGTTTGAAGTTCGGTGTTAAAATGTCACCCAAGGAACAAAACTGGAAATCACCCTTCAGAGCCATGTGTATAAGTAAAACAGAGTTTTGACCAGTGATGGGACAGTCATATTTTGAACAAGAAAATTGACTCCAAATGAAAACATTCAAGTTTTTATGGAAAATAGACTTCCATATATTTCCGATGAGCCATCTCGGGCCAAATTCCGACAAAAGGAAGGCATCCAAAAGTAGCCTGCAATCAACGCTATGTTTTTCTGCACCAGCATACACCATTTTTGACCAGTGATGGGACAGTCAGTTTTTGAAGGATCAAATGGACACCAAATGAAAAAATTCAAGTTTTTCTGGAAAGTAGACTTCCACATCTTTCCAACGAGCCATGTCGCGCCCAATTCCGACACCGGAAAGGCATTCAAAAATGGCCTACAAACAGCTCGATGCATTTCTACACCAGGATTCACCAGTTTTGACCAGTGTTGGGAAAATAAATTTTTGAAGGATCAAATGTACACCAAATGAAAAAATTCAAGTTGTTCTAGAAAGTAGACTTCCACAGATTTCCAACGAGCTATCTCGCATCCAATTCCGACACCGGGAAGGCCTTCAAAATGGACTGCAAACTTGCGCGACACTCCTGGAAATGTGCGCGACGCGCTTGTGCACAAAATTTACAAAGGAATGCACTGCTGCGCGACGCGCCTGTAGCAGTGCACGGCACTCCTGTAGAAATGATCAAAAATTTGCCTAAAAACCTTTAAAAACTCTTTCCATAGCTGCTCAAACTCTCGGGAAAAGCCTGCCATCGTGTTTCAAAGGTACTCTATACGCCTCCCTTGATATTTTCAAAGTTGTTAAGTGGTGGAAAGGAGTTGAAAGTCATGGTTTGCAATAAGCTACATTTGTCCAGCAGTGAGCACAACTAAATGGTGGTCCACTTTTGTTGATGTCAAAATACTTTATAGACAACCCTAAAACAGTCTTGAGAGGAGGAAGGCACTGTTTCAAAAGCGAAAACACAGGGTTTGAGAAATGAAAACAGTAGGTCATTTTCAACACAGTCATCATATGAGCATTTTTTCAAGGGAGCTTCTTCTATTCTGTTAAAGGGATAAAACAGTGTTTTAACTTTCCATTCCATAAAGCATAGGCAGTAATTAAAGTTACCATTCACATCTCAAGGTATTGTCAAACTGATATAAAGAGCAGTTGGGTGTAAAGACAACAATGTTTTGATTGAAAAGGAGTTTATTGGTATTTGAAGGCTACAGAATTTTGTGACCACATTAAAACATTGCAAGAGCTGCCACCTTATCCTATTACATAGTGACCTTTCACTGTGTATACACTTTGTCTGACTGTGTGTTCATTATAATTATTGGTTGTTTGGCTTACAAAGGGAGGAAAAGACAAGGTTTTTGAAGGAGCAGAGACCTAACACCAAAGAGAGCTCCTCACATAACATTTCAAACCATTTCTGCCCTGTCAAACAGTGATTGACAGCTGAGATATAGTTTTGATTAAAGAACACATTTCAGGAACTCTTGAGGCAGTTTTGTTTTTTTTTCAGAAGCGCATCCTAGTCAAGATGCCTCCCAAGCAGTGATAGTAGGGTAGTGTATTTAATGAATGACAAAGGACCAAGCCAACTGTCCCCCAAACAATGTTAAAGGATGAAAGGCACTATTTGAAGGCAAAAACACAGTATTTGAAGAAGAAGCCCAGAAACGCTGCTCAAGCTCCGCAAGAAACATCATCATCGGTTTCAAGGTATTCAATGTGCCTTTTTGCTTTGTTAAGATCACCAAGAGAGGATGGATAATTTGGTCTAAAGAAAAAATCAAGACTTGTGGTGTTTTATGTTGGCTAGTGGTGAAACTTTACAGAGGGTTGAATTTGCATTTGTATGAATATCCATTGGAGCTAACCCTACTGTGATGAGACAAAGTTGCAACTCTGTCAGCTATGTGCATGATTGAATACAACATCAAAAAGAGTTATTCTTCTTGTTTAAAGTTCTAGGTTTGGAATGGTTGTGATTGAATAGAAGTAAAACATAAAAAGGTGGAATTTGCATTAGTATGAATAACCAATGAAACTACCCTCGAACCGTGATGAAGAAAGAAGAGATAGAGTGTTTTAAGGGTGAAGACAGTAGGTAAGTTTTTGACATAGCCATCATATGAACATTTTTTATCTTTTAAAGGAGTTTCCTTCTATTAAAGGGAGAAAAAACAATGTTTTAACTCTGAGCTCCATAAGGAAGAATCAGTAAGTAAAGCTCATTGCATTTAGGAGTGTTTTATCAAGCTAGTGCAAAGGACAGTAAAAGGAGGACAGTGTGTTGTTTCAAAAGGAGTTTTGTTGATATTTGACTGACTACAAGACCTGCATTGACACATCAAACACTACGGAGCTCTGTCACCTAATCCCATAACACAGAAAACTGTGACTGTGAAGATACTTATTGATCGACTGTGTTTATGTTATTAAATATATTTGGTGAGCTACATATGAGGAGGGCAGTGTTTTGATTTGAAGATGAGTTTATTGGCATTAGACTGCTACAAGTTTTGGTATCACAGCATAAAAAACTTTTCAAACTCTGTCACCATATCCATAAACCAGTGCTTTTACTGTGAGGATATCTTTTGTTTAAAAAAATGTGGTATAGTGCTGGATATGCTGATGAAGTGCCTACAAAGAAAGGGGTCTTGGACTCAAAACTGTGTTTTCACCTTGCCTTTTCAAAGGACAAGGTATCTTATATCTTCAAAGCATCAAAGAGCAGGGTACCGTCACCACACACACAAAAGAGATCATTGTTGGCTGTGTGTATTGATTGATTGTCTTTTTGTTCTTCAAAGTCTATTTGTTAAAGGTTGATATTCAGAGGTTGGAAAGGCAGTATTCTAAAGAAGCAGGGTTTTATGTTGAAAGAGAGCCTCGACTGTTTAAAGGACAAAACTCCTACAGGCCTTTTGTTAAAACCTCAAAAGCATTTCAAAGCCCCGCCACCTTTGTTCTATAAACAATCACCTTGACTGTATGTTTTCTCCTTTGACTGTGTATTCATTATGAATGTTGACTGATTGATATACAAAGGCTAGAAAGGCATCATTCTCAAGGAACAAAGGTCTTACACCAAAAAGAGCATTTTCACACTATCTTTGAAATCACTTGTTGCTTAATAGCAAAGTTACAGGCTAGGACAGAGTTTGGTTTAAAGAAGGCCATTCCCAAGACTTGGAAGCATTTTGGTTTTTCAGGAGCACATCTAGATCAAGATGCCTCTCTAGGCAAGACAACAAGAGCAGCATGACAGTGGTAAAGATGAGCAGCAGCAGGAAAAAGTGGAGAAGAGTGCTGAACAACAGTAACTCAGTAGTGATAAACAACAGTTTCAAGAAGCGCCCGGCACGGAAAGAGAAGAAAGGCACATCAGCACTCGACATTTTGGCTTCATCTTTGGCACACATTGCTAAGGACCCCTGAGGATCATGCATGCCAATTTTGAGCCCTTTTCGACAACTTTTTGTTTTTTGGCATTTTTTGGGTTTTTGGTCGAAAACTCATTATTTCACCTTTTCAGTTTGAGGATTTTTCAAGGGAGAAGGATGATACCAGTTGATGCCATAATTCTATGAGCAGGTCCTCAGCAATTTTCAGAGCATTTGGAGATCATTCGCCCCCTCAAATTGGCGAAAAATGCTCACTTTTTGCACATTCTGCCCGCCATATCAGCAGTCTGCTATTTCCTGGTTTTTTACACACAGGTACAGTTTTGGATGACTTCCAGGCCTCAGATTGAGATGATTTCAGTTGCGCCGGAAAGTAGACACAGAGAGCTTTCCAACGAGCCACCATGAGCCTCATTTAGACATCGGGAAGGCTGCCAGTTGCCTCCAGCAAGTCAGGGGACCTTTTTCAGGCATAAATATGAAGTATTTTTGTAATTTTTGAACCTAAAAAATCTGCTTTTCCCAAATGTGCGTTAAGCTATTTTTATACTTGGGAAATGATGTAAAGTCAATATAATTTCCGTTTTTAGTAGTTTTTAGATATTTTATGGGATATTTTGTGCCTTGGGCTTTGCAAAGCCTCAAGGACAAGTTTAGATATTTTGACTTGGCCAATGGGATAGCTAGTTGCTCCATGAGGTTTTCCTACCTCAAGCCTATTTATTCCATGGGTTTCATTGTAAATCAGAGGCTGAACTTGAGAGAATAATTAATACATTGGTCATATGAGCTTTGATGAATACACTTGAGTTATGATTTTTGGACTGCCTCTCGTATGCTTTTGAGGAATGATGAAGGTTTGGTGATGGATTCCATGACATGGTAGAATGGTATAGTTTTTCTTACTATGTTTTTTGTCTTCTAGTTTTCATTCATAATCCATGCTTCTTGCTGCTATAGATCAGTAGAGATTAGTTTTGAGATATGCCCATGGAGGCACCTCAAAATTCCTGAATCTTCATAGCTTGATGTTTTCTTCTTCCTTTGTTATGCTAAAGAATTCTTAACTGCTCTTTAGTAACCTAAGGATGATGTTTGCTAGTTTTATTTACAAGTTCTATGCATGTTGAGTAGGATGTATGGTGTGCCCTGCCTACCTATAAGCTATCCATAGTTATGTCCATAAAACTTTCTCTTTGACTGATTTGTTGATCATCTTGTTGAACCAAGGAGGCCTAGTCCCGATCTAGCCCTTTGCCTAAAACTATGAAATCTTGTTTGTCAAAGTGCCCAATGACTTAGAGACTATTTTTAGGCGTTCCGGCGTAGTTTATGAGTTTTTAGTTTGTCTTATGTGTTTTCCCCAAAGTCTGATAGCCATTTCCCGAAGTTAGAGGGTCTTATACCTCTATGTATGGCTGGAATGTTTGATTTCTATGTTTTAATTAGCTCATAGTTGCATTTAGCATGATTAATGGCTTGCTATAACATGTTTATGTCTGCTATAAACTAGTTACACTTGAAATCCCTTGTATTTCACCAAATTGTTGTCCATTTAACCCATTTTGCCCCAAGATCCCTTCTACCGTGAATCAAATCGGCCCTACAGCAGCCTCACATCATCACCTCATAGCTTCCTTGACCTGTTTGACCCCATAGCCCAATTTATCTACATCTTGTTATCCAGTTTATGTATTTGATCAGTTTCATCCCTCACAAACTTAAAAAACCAAAAAACTAAAAACATACTTCATAACTAGTCTAATATCAGAACACCATAAGCAAACACACCGATATCTTTTGCATATAATAGAGAGAGCCCTGTCTGAGTCCAGGAAGGCTAGGTCCTTGGGCTCCAAAGCTTGGTTTGATGTTACATCGTCATTTGGCTCGCCAATCGGCCAAATCACGGGACCCTAACACCATGCAAGCTATGTACTGGAGACCATCTAACACACCTTTGCCCTAAAATTCAGGATGCTCAGCGCTTGTTAGCTCAGCAGGGTTCTTCTAGTTCCCAGGCTGTGTTAACAAACCCTTTTCCCCAAGGGCAGCAATTAGTTGTTGGTGCGAACCAAAATCCTGGGGCTTCTTTTGGGAGCACCCAGGAAGGGGAAATTCCATCGAACATTTTTATGATGAGTGCTCATGCGGATATCGCTACGAGATCCCGTGATTATGGCAGAGAAGAGTCTTCGAAAGCTAAGGAAGTTCCTGATGCTACTGAGCCGCTTCACATTACGAAGCCTACTGTTGAGTCTATGCCTCGGATGCCCAAAAAATCTTCTAAGCGATCAACGATTAATCCAAATGCTAGGGCTACCCAGAACTACTCGATTGTGGAAGATCTGGCGCAGAGTCCTTGTGCTATGTCAGCTTTAGAGGTACTCTAGTCTTTTCCGGCTCAGCGCAGTGATTTTCTCACTGCCATTGGGGCTATTGATCCAAAAAATTCTCTTCTGATTACTTTTGATATGACTAATTTTAAAAAGAGACTTCCTCATCACATGGCTTTTCATATTAAATCATCGTATCGGAAGTGCAATATCTTTCGAACGGTTGTTGATGAGGGTGCTTCCACATGCGTGATGTCTCTCGCATGCTGGAAGACACTTGGATCTCCCAAAGCTGTTCCATCTAGCACTGTTCTTACTGTGTCCGATGGTCATTCTCACAGACCCCATGGTATTTTCCCGGCTTTGCCCATCTGTGTTGGGGGCAAAACTGTCAATATAGAGGTTGAGGTAGTGGATGCAAGCTTGGACTACAACCTTCTGTTGGGGAAGAACTGGATTTATGAGATGGATGCCATTGCATCCTCATTATTTCGGATTGTATGTTTCCCCCATGAAGGGAGGATCATTACAGTGGATCAACTGGACTGTCCTACTGTAGACCTGAATGCGCCTTATGACTCATCTATTCCGAAGTTGGATAATACTAAGGCGCCTGTTGAGAATTTAGGAGTTGGAATGTATTCTTCCTTGATGGGTACTTTCGATCTTCCTCCTCCTATGGTGCATATTAATGCTATTTCATCCTCCAAGGCTCCCCTTCGAAGAGAGTTCTTCAGAACTCATTATTTTTCAAACCCTTGGACCTTACCTTCCCCTACTGCCACATTAGCGGAAGGTCAAGTGGGTGGAATGGAATTTCCTATTTCTACAGCTGAGATTGCGTATCAGTCTATTGTTGACTCTGCAGAAACCATCCCAGCTCCTCTTTCACCGGAAGAGTTGGATGGTGATGCGACTCTGGCTTGGACGCTTAGTTCTTCTTCGGCCTAGGATTGCCTTGATACCACTCTTCCATCTGAAGAGGCCATCCTGGAAGCCATGACAGGTATAGATAGACCGTGGGATGATTTGCATTATCGGTCTTACTTCCTACCTGATTTGAGCGAAGTTGAAACAAGTTTTCCGAGTCCTCCGTCTCCTGGTCCTGTTCACCCAGTCTTGAACCCCTTGGCACCAACACAGGTTTATGTTGAAGGGAACATGGCTGTGATTTCTCCTACTATCCCGGTGAACATTTCCAGGGATCCCAATATTATCGAGAATGTCTTCATCAGAGCTGAATGTTCTCGTGAAGAGGTTCAAATTTATACCGAGCTCTTTAAAGAGTATAGGGATGTATTCGCTTGGTCTTATGAGGAAATGCCTAGAATAGACCCATCTATCGTCTAGCATGAGATCAAGACGTATGAAAACGCTAAGCCGGTGAGGCAAAAACTTCATCCGGTCAATCCTAGGAAGGCAGCAGCTATCAAAGCTGAAGTTGAAAAGCTGCTTAAGGCGGGATTCATTTTCCCTGTTCCTCTGACTGAATGGGTTTCAAACCCCGTTCCCGTAGATAAAAAGCAAGGAACGATTCAAGTGTGCATCGATTTCAGAGACCTAAATAAAGCGTGTCCTAAAGATAATTACCCCACACCATTTATCGATCAGATCATTGACGAGTGTGCCGGTAATGAGATTTTCTCCTTCATGGACGGTTTCTCCAGATATAATCAAATTACTATCCATCCTGAAGATCAACATAAGACTGCCTTTATTTGTCCCTGGGGTACGTTTGCATATAAGAAGATGCCTTTTGGTCTTAAAAATGTTGGGGCTACCTTTCAGCGGGCCATGTCTTACGCCTTCCACGACATCAAGAAGATTATTGAGGCATACTTAGATGATCTAGCTGCTCATTCTCGAAAGAGGATGGATCATCCTGGTCACCTCCGGCAAATATTTGAAAGATGTCGTTTTTATAAAATTCGATTGAATACGAACAAGTGCGTTTTCGCGGTTACATCCGGTTGGCTATTGGGATTCATTGTGTCTAGGGAAGGGATAAGGGTAGATCCCTTCAAGGTTGAGGCAATACTTCGGTTGCCTCCCCCGTCCTCAATTCGTCAGCTTCAAAGTCTTCAAGGGAAGTCTAATTTTCTTCAGAGATTTATCGTCAGTTATGCTGAAGTCACAAAGGGATTTATGAGACTGTTGAAGAAAGGAGTTCCTTTCCTTTGGGACGACTACGCTCAACGCTCATTCGATGCTTTGAAAAAAGCATTGACCTCTGCTCCTTTATTGAGTCCACCAGATTATAGTAGGGATTTCCTTTTGTATCTAGCAGCAGCAGAATCTACCATCGGTATGGTTCTGGTTCAGGAAGATGATGCTCTTGCAGAGCATGTTATCTACTACCTAAGTCGAGGATTGGTAGGACCTGAACTCAGGTACACTCTGATAGAAAAATTAGCCTTAGCAGCAGTTCATGCTGTGCAGCGACTCCAACATTACATTATTCTTCGCAAAACTTATGTTTTGGCAGCTGCCAATCCATTTCAGTTTGTCCTCAGCAGGCGAGTGATTGGGGGCAAATATAATAGATGGATTGTGATTTTACAGGAATTTGATCTTGAGTTCATGTCTGCCAAATCCAAGAAATCATTAGTTTTCGCGGAATTGATCTCCGAGTTGCCCTGTGGAGAGGAGATGATCTATGATGAGTCCTTTCCGGATGAACACTTGTTTCTTATCTCTCCATAGGATCCTTGGTACGGGGATATCATTGTGTATCTCCAAACTACGAAGTTTCCCTCTACTTTTTTGAAAGATGAGCGTCGTAAACTGCGTCACTTGGCCAAGAATTATTTGATTATTGGTGATGCTTTGTACCGTCGAGGGGTTGATTCAATCCTAAGACGCTGCTTAACTCTCGAAGAAGCTGAGGCTGTGCTCAATGATTCTCACAGTGGAGCTTGTGGGGTCATTTATCTGGGCTTGCTACAGCCCAAAAGATTTTGCGTGCTGGATACTTTTGGCCCTCGATTTTCAAAGATTGTATTGAATCGGTCAAAAAGTGTCATCCGTGTCAGGTTTATACTTGAAAAATGCGCGCTCATCCAGCTCCACTTTTTCCAGTCATTACTGTCGGTCCATTTACAAAGTGGGGTATTGATTATACTACTTGTAACCCGCCTTTGGCTAAAGGTCACAAGTACATTATCGTAGCAGTAGACTACTTTACGAAGTGGGTCGAGGCTATGCCTACTTTTGGGAATGATGGTGAGACTGCAGCTCTTTTCCTTTTCAACCAGATTATCGCTCGTTTTGGTATTCCTAGAGAGATTTCACTGACCATGGCAGTCATTTTCAGAATAGTATGATGGTTGAGTTGGCTCTCAAATTGGGTTTCCGGCAGGAGCATTCATCTCCATATTATCCTCAAGCCAATGGGCAAGTGGAAGCCGTGAATAAATCCTTGAAGACAATTCTTCAAAGGAAAATTGATAAAGCTAGATCCAATTGGAATATTATGCTATATCCTGCACTTTGGGCATACAGGACGTCAGTGAAAACTGCAACTGGCTTTACTCCGTTTCAGCTAGTGCATGGGGTAGAATCCGTATTTCCTATTGAATGCGAGATTCCTTCTCTTAAATTAGCTGTTGAACTTCTACCTGACACTTCTAGTTTGGCAGAATGGCTTCTTCATCTGGAACATCTCGATGAGCAGCGTCGAGATGTTGCCACGATGAATGAAGCGCATAAAAACCGAGTAAAAGTTCAGTACGATAAGGCGTTCAAGCCTAGGGTCTTTTCGGAAGGTGACCTTGTTTTGGTCTATGCCCAAGAAAAAGATGCCCTGGGGGCAGGGAAGTTTAAGTCTATGTGGTATGGCCCCTATATCGTTAAAAAATTCCTTAATAAAGGAGCATATACCTTGGTTGATTTCAAAGGGAACGAGTTGCCAGAGCCCCGAAATGGGCTCTATTTGAAGAAGTATTATGCCTAGGCTTCGGCCTGGCTTGTTGCTTTTGTATATAGTAGTTTTTTGCTTTGTACATATCTGATTGATTTTCGATCTTTGATGAGTTGGTGATGTTTTTGATCTGCTTTGGCAGGTTGTGTTGGATGTCATGAGTCATTTTGGTTTCGCCGATGGTGCTAGTAGACACACCCGGAACTTAGCTTCCGCGGCTTGGGTGCTTCATTATCCATCCGGTCAGTTGTTAGTATCAAGAGGGGTCTGCATTGGTCCTGCTTCCAATAATATAGTAGAATACACTGCAGTTATTCATCTACTCTCGGAGGAAATATCTTTGGGTGTTGATTCATTGGTAGTTTTCTTGGACTCTCAGCTGGTGGTGTCGCAGTTGAACAATACTTATCGGGTACGAGATCCATTTTTATTACGATTGTTCTTGAGGGTACGTTTGTTACAAAGGTCATTTCAATTTTTAACTTTCATTCATATTCCTCGAGCTGACAATTGGTTTGCTGACTCATTAGCTAATCAAGCATTAGATTGGCATATTAATCATTCCATACAATAACATCATACATTTGATACATTCATCACATCACATCAAATATCGCTGTATATATATCATCAGAGTGTTCAAAAACTTTACAAAATTTGGATCCATAAGGTCATACAAAACTTGGGCTTATGCCCCGATCATGTTCAGTCTCAAAAAAGAATATACAGTCATCTAATACATAATATCTGTCTACTCCTGAGGTCCCTGCCCAGAAGTCGTGTTCCTATAGAACGTGACTGTGGTGGCAACTCGGCGGAATAATCTAACCCAGTCTCAGGGCACTCCTACCACCCGTCTCTGGATGGCTTCCGGCAGTTCCTCCACAACAACCATAGGTATTTGGCGGGTTAGTCCCTCCAAATTCCTCTGCACGGCTTGGAGAGTCCTATCTGAATCCACAGTATCTGCTTTTCCCCTGCGGCGCTTGTGGCGCGGGAGACCCTCAGGTCGAACTGGTCCAACATCTGAATCATGATCATTTTAAATTGTTAGTCATTATGAATCCAATCAAAAACATGTTTGTTTTTCATTTTTTCATACATATTTGAAAAAATCCAAAAAAAATTATGTAAGTCAAAAATTTTTGCAAACTTACCGATTGTGCCCCATGCTGTGCCTGGTGGAAGAACTAGATCTGGATCTCCGCGGAAGTCCATCCCGGCATAGGGATAGTCGTCCACTGCGATGATTTTTTCTCCGCACCAACGGAAGAACTCATCGTCCCATGTGGTCTGGGGTACTTCACTACCCCCCAATCTCTTCATCATGTCCGCCCAACGGGCAATTCTTGGGTCCCGTGGGCTACTGATGGTAGAGATAACTCTGGGTCTCAATGCTGGAATCTTCTCAAAGAAGAATGTTGTCAAAATTGTACCGTAGCCAAAGTGTTTGGTCTTTGCTTGGTGAATTGAGGTCAACTGTTGTTTCATGTTCAGTAAAAGGGCTGTGTACCAATCATACACATGAGTCAAACATTCTACTGCTATGATCATTTGCGTCCTGGACGCCTGATGTAGGGAGGCAGATCCTGCCACTCTGCCGATGGTGAAAAGGAGGATTTTCATGTGCAAATCCCGTAAATATTTAATTGCAATCTGAGTTCCAACCTTTTTGGAACCCTCTACGCAATACACATGGACATAGTCTTCCACGGTTAACCCTCCCAGGGGCTTCCCGTGCAAGTCTACTAGTTCTCCTCTCCGGGAGAGTCCAGTAATAAAGTATATGTCTTCCACTTCAATGCGTATTAGCATCTGATCTATCACGAAACAGTCTTGGTCTGGTTCCCAGTAATTGACGAGCATTTCTATCAACCGAGGATTGCTTTTCATATTTGGCATTTTAAAGAATTTGAACAATCTGCAATTCCGAAGGATATTTTGCGTTGCTCGATCTTGCATGACCTCTTGGTCAATTGCACTATGCTCACGTTCTCTCCATGAAATTGTCATCCTGTCAAATTTCATTAAATCATGCATTAGCCACGCTTTTTTAGTTTCGGACCTTCGCATACGTGACTTTTTCTTTGCACAGTCGCGTGTATACGCGACTTTCCTGTAATGAACCCGCGTATGCGCAAGTCCGCATTTTTTAGCAAGGGTTTTAAGGGTAAAATTCACTTAATTTTAATTTCCAAACGGACAAAATGATTTGCAAGGATGATTGAGGAGCCTACCTGAAATTTCGGCGTGATTCGACGGTCGGTTGTTCCTGATTTGACGAAAGAAGTTTTTTGCTCCAGAGCACTTTTTTCCAAATCAGCAATGCAATAATGAACCAAATATGAGGTAATTTGTCTATTTATGCCTAGAAAGTTGAAAATTTTCGCAAAAATTTGTTATGCTCATTTTTTTGATCTATCTTAAGCTACATAACTCGAATGCTTGGAAGTGCCCAGTTTGGTATGTTTTCAGGTACATTTTGATGATTTTGAGATTTTTCCCGGTTTTTGATCCATGATTACCGACTCGTCACGGCAGGTATATGATCTTCACTGGCATATAGGTTAGGGAAATCACTCTTCGTTGCATCTTGCATACTAGCCTCCATACTGATCACTTGCCCTAGGGTCGATCCCATCAGGTCATGAGTATTACACCCATTTCACTTGCTGATTATTTATTCATGACTTGATGGTAGAGCCTTCCTTTACATGGGCTTCCTAGTTAGTTCCTCGCTATCACTTGTTGCCCATGCTGTGTTTTATGTAGGCTCGGGAGTCCTCTTTAGTCCTGCCATGTCTTATGTGTTGAAGCTTCATTCTTCTTCTTCATCACTATCATTTTTTTTCTGGCTTTTACCCTAGAGGCTCCCTGGTGTCGTTAATTTGTATTACTGCATTGCATATTGGCTGCTTGTTTATCTTGGCCTTTAGCCGGCTTCATTTGGACTCGATGTTTAAGCCAACTTTTGACCTTGACTCTCTGTACAAGTTAACCATTGCATGCACTTAGCTATCATGACTTGACACCTTTTACCCATGGATGGAACATTCCTCTGAGTATCGCTTACCAGTTTTCGCCACCTTGCATTGAGCATAGGATTGTTCCAATCCCAGGAACTAGTGCATCTGATTTTTTGATACTCGTTCTATCCATTGTACTATAGCATTCTTTTATTCTTTTTCAGGCTTATTATATGAAAAAGACAAAAAAAATCAAATATAACAAAAAGAGCGGGAACGGGATGTATCTTCGTTGTTTTGATGGCAGTACAGAGTCAGTTTGTCTCCCTTGAACAAAGCACATATACTTATATATATCTCCTTCATTTGGGATGGTTTTAGTTTTGACCTAGGTTCAGCCTTTACCATGTTTCACTTGTTAGTTCTCCCCCGGTTGGTTATCTCTTCCAATCATATGGAGAGTTTGTTCTGCCTCCTGCATAACAGACTTATACAGTGTCACTTTTTACTGCCATGGTCATCACGAGTCGTGCTTTTGTTCAAGGGAATTCTAACCAGAGTCGGCCATTCTGCGGTGTCTCTTGACTCATTATTCAGTCGGCCTTCCCGGTCTTGTCAGTATCTTGTTCTATCACATCAGATGTTTTGGTCTTCTGCTCGTGCTGGTTTGAGAAGGTCCCCATTGACTTCTTGTCGGCGGGTTTGTCTCTTATCGACTACGACACATTGCTCTGAGAGCAAACCTAGAGCCGCACCCTGGCCCTATTTCCATCATTGATAGGTGACCTTGTGCTCAGCATTTGATCATCATTATGGGTCTTTGACTGAGTGGTTTCCCCTGTGTTCGACGTCAGCATACACTATCACACTTGGGATTCGTGCAGTACCTTGATTTCCATTTGACCCTATCGGTGGATTTCTCGCCTCTGTGTCAGCTTTCATTATTGGTTGGTTCAGAGGGTTTCTTCTGTGCGCTAGCTTCATCTTGTGCATGTCGGAAACGTACTTCGATTTTGGTTCCGTCACTCTACTTCGTCCGATTCCTTCCAAATCTTGGCCTGCGGGTTACACTCGCGCTGGACTGATGTGGGATGCCTTAATGCCTTCCTTCCAGCAGATATTTTCCCATCGACTTCGACTCATTGCTATGGGAATAAGGTCTAGAGTCTTTTTGTCAGTACCTTAGGGTTTGCAGTCATCAGTGGCAGACTCTTCGCTATCGACAGTGGGGATTCATCATTGCCTCCTGATTGGTAGATTCTTTCAAGTGTTCGACTTCAACTCATTCATTCGCACTTGTTAGATTGTACCGGGGCACCTTGACACTCATTTTCATTATCGGTGGGTTGTCTTGCGTTGGTTAACGGTATACATCATTGACCGGTAATCCAACGATTTCTCACATGGTTGACTTCAGCTCATTTATTCCCATTGTGTAGAATTGTGCCATAGTGATCGGTGAAGACCTCGGGTTGCATCAACATTTTTCGGTTCACTTTTGACAGTCCATTCAGTTTCTGCCAGTGATGTCGTCCACCCTTATATGTTGCAGTTCAATACAACAGCATCTTATATGTTGGCTCCCGAGTTGCGTGATTGTACTGTTGGTTCCACCTCTTATGATTCGGTACTTGGAGATTCAGTTACTTATATGATTAGACATCCGGTTGCACCATCTTTGACCAGATTTCTATATGTGATACTTGGACATTGATTCAGACTTACACTTCCGGGCCATGCTCAGATGATTCATTGTGTACTTTCAGTTCAGCTATACTTGTATACATGTTGGATCTATTCAGTACTTTCTATATGATGTATTTTTGACTGAGCATGGGTATGCCCGCCTCAGCATGAGTTGACTCTTTGTTTTCTTTCATTGGTTTTTGGCAAGCTGAAATCTGGTGAAGTCCTCTCTTGTCCTTGCGAAGTTCTTTCTATGTGCATAATACATTTCGGCCATCATGTACCCCTTCTGACCTCATATATTAGGGGGAATCTGTTATAGCATCATTTCTCACCTTCATATGATTCATGATTGCTTTGATGGTTTTGGGCACCCATTCCTACAGACTTGGACAAATTCACTTAAAAACAGTGTAAAAATCCCCATACGCGACTATGCCCGTACTTTTCCGCGTGTATACGCGAGTCCAACTGCACTTTTCCGCGTATGCCATTAAAATTATGAAAAAATATATAAAAATTCCCTATTTTTGGGCTGGGTTGATGGTTACTTAGGTAGTTCAACCACCCCAGCACGTGGCCAACTGTTTCCAACTGTTGAAACTACTTGGAGGGAGTATAAAAACCCCTCATGTGTATGGCCTAAGGGAGAGAGAGAATTTATTGATATTATACTCTGTTGGTATTCCCTATCCAAGTCCGATTCCCCGTGCCTCCTGCACTTTCCCAGTTCATTACAGGAAACCCTTTTTTCCTTGAGATGCTCATCTCCCTATATGTCATCTCGTATGCACCAGTTTGGAAGGAGTCTTAGCGAGGCAAGGGTGGGACGGATCCGGACGACGGTCTGCTCGAAGATCATGGAAGGATTCAGGTGATCTCTCCACTCGTTACTTTTGTACATGCTATTTATAATACAGAAGTACCATCTTGTTCCCGAAATATACGTGTTAGTGTTTGCTTACATATATGAGAAAATTGTTATTTAAGCATTCATTATGATTTATCTGATGTTTTATACGGATTTCACTAACATTTAGAGTAGATATATGCTGTAAAACCAGTTCTTCATGCTTGTTTCTTCTTGTCTTTCAGGTTAAGAAGGAAGGACAGTTGTTGGGGGTTTGGACCCTGCGGGATCTGCTTCAACCATAGGACCTATGGGTAACTTTTTCGATATACTCTATTTGGTTTTTTCTGAACATGCATGGTTGTGTGAGTCCTTCTTAAGTAGCATGCCCCTGCTCTGTGGAGGTTGTAACCCAACGAACCTCTAGGGTGATTTTCCCCGAAACAGTAGTGAAAACATGGTGATTGACATGAATAGTGTTATGTCAACACAATGTGTCCATACTCCTTGCTGCCACATGATGTAAGTACCCTGCCACATACCCTTGGAAAGAGTATGATGGCCAAACTCTTTCAAGAGTAACCAATGCAGCCATGCCTCCTGCTGCCTGGTATCACAGATCTGCAAGTAGCTCACCAAATTCTTGCTCTCCATCCACATCCACTCAACCCATTGTGGATGTCTCCTTCCATCCTCCATCTTGGTACTCCTCCCATGAAGGCTACCATCATCCCAAATCAGATTTCTTCTCTTGCATTTCATTGGATGTTAAAATGCAATCTTCTCAAGGATCAATTTGACCCCATAAGGATCCAAATAGGTGGTACGCAAAAACCTCCCATCATGATGTGGATGTCTCAAGAAGTGTCCAACACACACATGATAAATTTTATCCATCCGAAGATGTCCTCCATCATCTATTTGTTCCTCCTTGAATCCATGAAGATCCAAGGGTGAGAAGGAAAGAGCCTCCTCAGACTATTGAAAAACTTGGCACTCCATGAAATGTTGAAGTGCACCTTTCATGGGATCTCTTGATGAGACCTCCTCCTCATGCATGGTCTTCCAGAACCAGTGGGGTCTTGGATCTGCTGTCGGTAGAATTTTCTCTTTGAGCTGGGAAGTGCTCATTGATAAAGTGTCATCTAGTAAGGAGAAAGGGTTTCTCACTTCAAGATGTCTACTATCTACCATTTCTTCCTCCTTTGCTTCATGAATGAAGCTGTCATGTGAATTTTCCCATAAGGCATGGGTCCTCTTTTCTTCATCATTGCCTTTGGACAGGGCAGTGCAACTCTGTTGCTCTAGATCAGTAGCATGCAAAGATGTTGATCCCTCTTCCTCTAGCTAAATGAACTGAGGTAAAGCTAGAGTCTCCTTGGAGGCTCTAGATTTAGCTTTGTATTCACTTAGAATATCAGATTCCAAGTGTCCTCTATGCCTCTTGTCTTCTCCTCTTTGAGAATAGGAAGTGCATGGCTCTTCCTCTTCTTGAAACCCTTTAGGAGTTTCACTGCAACTCTTCATCTACTTAACCTCCTAGGGGAGGTCCTTTCTGGATCTGAAAACTGATGAGAGAAATATCATATTCTTCATCATTATGATCTTCTTTTATCTTCTTGGGCTAAGACTCACATGCTGAGCCAAGAAAGATGCTCTGATACCACTGTAATATCCCAAAATAGGGATTGCACAACAAGCCTGCTAAAATAACGCACTTATGAGAATTCAATGCACTGAAATGAGTTTGTAGCTCCTAGATCCCTTATATCATCTTGTCTAAGATCTAAATCCAAAAGAAGAGAAAAAACAAATAAACTAGGTGGGTTAAACAGATCTCCCACAACCTAGTCTAGCTAAAAAACACCCAAAGAGAGGGGTTGCAGCTATATGCAAAGGACTGCTTCAGAAATAGCGTAGTTTATCAATTTATAAGCATGAGACCAACATGGAGGTCCATCTTTTAGCTATACAATAGAAAAATGGATTTACAATGCAGCTTATATAGTGTATAACACAAATAGAATGAATATACAAGACAAAAGCCTCAAAATGAGCTGCTACAACAACATGAAATGGTAGAATAACCTTGACAACATTATTTTCATTGCTGAAGCATGCAATATATTACAATTCAGATCTAGAGCATATCTATACACAAAATTATATATCTATTCTAGATCTATATACAAGATAAGCTCCTTTATACACTCCCCTTGGGGATCTCAACAAAACATGAACAACGGTGAGTAGATCTGAGATCTAAGTCACAGATCTACAGAAGTATTCAGAAAATTCTAAATCATAACATATGTAGCAGATAAGATCTGAAAAAACATGGATTGGTTGGCCAATCCACAGATCACCACAGTGAAAGGAAGAATCCAATCACTAGAGATCTCTCCTCTAGAATGATGCCAAGACACCCTGCAACTCTGCTCTTGCAAATAACACAGTCATGGAAGAGGGACTGCACTGTAGGCTCTAAGAATTCTTTGGCCTGCTGCTAATGTGTGGATTTGAATCTCAACAGCTAATGCACTCTTCTAGGAGGTTAAAAGACATACTCACTGAGAAGAGGCACTAGTATAATCTAGATCTGAGAAGATCTAGTGTTTCCACTTGCTGCACCTTACATGGACATCCCAATCCTAAAAAAGACTATGTTGTAGATGCAAGATGTAGCTTGGAAAAATGTCGGACAGTGGAATAGACAAACAAGACTCCTCCAAGAGCTGCTCAAGGAAGGAGGTGGGATTCTTAAATAGGAAAGCCCAATAAGGGATGTTTAAACAGACAATACCTTCAGAAAATAATATCATCAATCAAGCTCACAAATGTCTACCTATGCTAATCCTTGTTCACACTGAACTGGTTTTATCGATGATCTCTTCTTCTTCATGCATGCATGTTGACTTAGTCAAGCTTGACTATGTCCTCATCGATTTTCCCTTCTTCACACTCATAAGTGTAAGATCCAGCTACTGTGAGGATCCCCTTTTCACATTATAAGGTTATTTTATTGAGACAGCCCTCATTTTCCTCTGTTTACATTGGGCATTGATATATTTTGATGTTTTTAGGAGTTTACATGTCCTCCTTTACATTTTATTCATCAATTAAGAAAATTAACACAAAATGAAATATTCCTATTAGCTTGGGCTAATTAGGAATTTTACAGGTATCCTCAAAGAGATTGTCACTGACCATGGCAGTCATTTTCAAAATAGTATGATGGCTGAATTGGGTTTGAAATTAGGTTTTCGGTAGGAGCTTTCATCTCCTTACCATCCTCAAGCCAATGGGAAAGTTGAAGCCATCAACAAATCCTTGAAGACAATTATTCAACGGACAATTGATAAAGACAAATCCAATTGGCATGTCATGTTGTACCCTGCACTTTGGGCATACCAGATGTCTATCAATACTGCAACCAGGTTCACTTTTTTTCAACTATCTTATGGGTTGGAATCTATATTTCCAATTGAATGTGAAATTCCTTCCCTTAAGCTGGCAGTTGAGCTTCTTCCTGAAACTTCTAGTCTCGAAGAATGCCTCATCCATCTAGAGCATCTCAATGAACAACGTTGAGATGCAACTATGATGAATGAGGCAAATAAGAAATGGGTGAATTTTTAGTATGATAAGGTGTTCAAACCTAGGTTTTTCTTCGAAGGTGATCTTGTCTTGGTTTATGCCCAAGAGAAAGATGCCTTCGGGGTAGGAAGTTCAATTCTAGATGGTATGGCCCCTTTATCATAAGAAAGGTCCTGAAAAAGGGAGCTTATGCCTTGGTTGAATCTGATGGGAACGAGTTGGTGGAGCCCATAAATGGGCTCTTTTTGAAAAATTATTATGCCTAGGCTTCAGCCTAGCATAAGCTTTGCTATATATATTGTATTTTTGTACATATCTGTTTTCAATTTTGGTTTGACTTTAATGATTTTGTTCTTCTTTGGCAGGTATTATTGGATGAGATGAGTCATTCTGGCTTTGTCGATGGTGCTAGTAGACATACTCGGAACCTGGCTTCCATGGCTTGGGTAATACACTATCCATCCAGTCAATTGTTAGTTTCAAGAGGTGTCTGCATTGGTCCTACTTCGAACAATGTGGTAGAATACACTACAGTGGTCAACCTACTCTCGGAGGCAATATCTCTTGGTGTTGATTCATTAGTAGTTTAATTGGATTTACAACTGGTGGTTTCACAATTAAACAACACCGATCGTGTTAGAGACCCATTTTTGCATCGATTATTTCTAAGGGTACGTTTTTTACAATGTTCATTTCAATTTATTAAATTCATTCATATTCCTTGATCTGATAATTAGTTAGCAAAATCATTAGCTAATCAAGCACTTGATTGGCACATTAATCATTAAATACATTAAATATATCAAAACGTCATTCATCATTTATGATTTGGAACAATCACATCATATAACTCTCTCTCTCTCTCTCTCTCTCTCTCTATATATATATATATATATATATATATATATATTACAATGTTCAAAATATACAAAATTTTGACCATCATGTCCTACAAAATTAGGGATTATGCTTGATCATGTTTGTCATCAAAAAATATTACAGTCATTCGATCAAATCTAAATCTACTCCTGAGTTCCCTGCTCAACATTTTTGTTCCTATAGAACACAATAGCAGTAGCTACACAGTGGAATAACCACACCCATTCTCATGGTACTCCAACCACCCGGCTCTGGATAGCCTCCGGAAGGTCCTCTACACTGTTCCATGGGTACTTGGCGAGTTAAAATCTCCAAGTTTCTCTGGACGACATGGAGGGTCCTTCCTGGGTCTTCAACATATGCCTCACCTCTGTGGTGCTTGTGCCTTGGGTAGCCTCTGGCCTAACTGGTCCCATGTCTGCATCTTGATCATTAAAATTTTGTAAGTCATATTGTCTCATCAAAAACATTTTTTCATTTTCATAAATAATTTGAAAAAATCCAAAAAAAATCATATAATCAAAAACAAAATGTGAAATCTTACCAATTTCACCCCATGTTTCTCCGGGTGGAAGAACCAAATCAAGATATATTCAAAAATCCATCCTAGCATAGGGATATTCTTCCACTGTGATGACTTGTTTTGCCCACCACTGGAAGAACTCATCATCCCATGTGGTTCGGGGAACTTCACTTCCCCCGAGTCTCTTCACCAAATTTTCCCATCGGGTTATCCTCGGATCCATTTGGCTGTTGATAGTGGAGATGAATTTGGGTCGAAGCCCTGGAACTCTCTCGAAGAAGAATGTCAACATATTTGTACCATATCCAAAGTGTTTTGTCTTTTTCTTCTAGATATATGTGAGTTGTTTTTTCAGATTAGCGAATAAGGTTGTACACCAATCAAAGAGATGGACCAAACATTCCACTGCTATACTCATATGACTGCATGAAGCCTGGTGTAGAGAAGCTGATCTTGCCACTCTGGCAATGGTAAAGAGAAGGATTTTCATGTACAAATCTCGTATATAGTTGATTGGGATTTCAGTCCCCACCTTCTTTGCATCATCTACACAATATACCTGGACATAGTCTTCTACGTTAAGCCCTCGAGTGGGCTTACCATGCAAATCAACTGGGTCCCCCCTTCGGGAAATTCCAATGATAAAATATATGTCTTCCAGCTCTATTATTAATGGAATCTGATCTATTATAAAGAAATCTTCATCTGGTTCCCAATGATCAACCAACATTTCAAGCAATCGAGCATTGCTTTTCATATTCGACATTTTGAAAAATTTGAGTAAACCACAATTCCAAAGTATATCCAAGGATTGTTTATCCTCCATCACTTCATTATCAATTACATTTTTCTCTCGTTCTCTCCAACTGATAGTCATCCTAGGAAATTTTATCCATTGACCAATTAGATACAAGATTTTGAAATCCGTTCAGCGCATACGTGACCTCATTTGCACATAGTCACGTCTATACATGAATTCCTCATAATGAACCCATGTATACACAGAGGGTTTCAAAGAAAAAATACTTCCTACGGTCAAAAATCCAAAAATTTGCTTGAAATAGGAATGAAATTGATACATGAGATGATTACAAGGTTTACCTGACTAATTTGAGGTGATTCGGTGGCCGGTTTATCCATATTCAAGAAGAGGATTTTTTGCTCGAGAGCTTTTTTTCCACTTCTGCACTACACAAATGATCAAAATGTGAGTCAAAATGCTTATTTATGTCCATAATTTGAAATTTTTTTACAAATTTCATTTTTGTCTATTTTTTTAATTTGATCAAGGTTGTTTAACCTTTTGGCATGTTATTGTTTTGAAAAGTTATTTTTCAGGTAAATTCTGGTGAATCTTAGATATTTCTAGTTTTCCTTTTGATCCATTCCTGCTGACTTGGCATGGCAAGTATTTGATTTTGAATATCCAAATAGGTTAGGGAATTCAATTTCTGTTGCATTTTTTCATACTAGCCTCCATTCTGATCACTTTCCATAGGGTCGAAACCATCATGTCATGACTATATGACCCACTTCACTTGCCAATTTTTTACTCATGACTTGGTGGTAGAGATATCCTTTACATGGGATTTCTAGTTAGTTCCTCGCTAGCATTTTTCACCCATGCTGCAATTTATGTAGGATCGGGAGTCCTCTTTAGTCCCACCATGACTTATGCGTTGAAGCTTCATTCTTCTTTTTCTTCGCTATCTTTACTCTATCCATTTACCTTAGAGGCTCCCATGTGTTGTCAAGTTGTATTACTACATTGCATATTGACTACTTGTTTATCTTAGACTTTAGCCGACTTCATTTGGACTCATGTTTAAGCCTTCTCTTGACATGTATTTCTGTACATGTTAACCATGATATCACTTAGCCTTTGCGACTTGACACCTTTACCCATGGATGGAACATACCTTTGAGTGTCACTTACTAGTTTTCACCACCTTGCAT
The DNA here is from genome assembly GCA_034641835.2 of Pinus albicaulis. Classification (NCBI taxonomy): domain Eukaryota; kingdom Viridiplantae; phylum Streptophyta; class Pinopsida; order Pinales; family Pinaceae; genus Pinus; species Pinus albicaulis. The sequence goes on along the minus strand of CM076580.1, from coordinate 1,806,106,454 downwards.
TGAGCATAGGATTGTTCCTATCCCAGGAACTAGTGCATCTATTTATCGACACTCGTTCTATCCATTGTACTATAGGCATTATTTTATTCTTTTTTAGGCTTTGCAATATGAAAAATACCAAAAAATTAAATATTTGAAAAATAAAGGGAACGAGACAATACTTCCATATTTGATGGCAGTTACACTGTTAGTTGTGTCGCCCTTGAACAAAGCACAAAAAGCTAAGTATTTTCTCCATTTTGGGATGGTTTTAGTTTTTGAATTAGGAGAAGCCATAACCTTGTTTTTGTGTCAGTACTCCCTCGATTGGTTATCTCTTCCAATCATATGGAGGGTTTGTTTATGCCTCCTGCATGACAAACTTATACAAAGTTATTATTTTCTGCCATAGTCAACATGAGTCGTGCCTTTGTTCAAGGAAAGTTAACATGAGTCGGTCTTTTTGTGGTGTCTCTTGACTCATTTTTCAATCAGCCATCCCGATTTTTTCAGTATCTGGTTCTATTAGATCAGCTATTTGGTCCTTTTCTCGTGCTCATTTGAGAAGTTCTCCATTGACTTCTTGCCAGCGGGTTTGTCTCTCATCGACTATGACATATTGCTCTGAGAGTGAACCTAGAACCACACCCGGCCCTATTTCCATCATTGATAGGTGGCCTTGTGCTCAGCATTTTATCAACATCACGGGTCTTTGACTGAGTGGTTTCCCTTGTGTTCGACTTCAACTTACATTATCACACATGGGATTCGTGCAATACCTTTATTTCCATTTGACCCTATCGGTGGATATCTCACCTCTTTGTAAGATTTCATTATTGGTTGGTTCAGAGGGTTTCTGCTGTCTGCTAGCTCCATTCTGTGCATGACAAAAACATACTTCAGGTTGGTTACTTCACTTTGCTTCGTCCGCTTCCTTCCAAATCTTGGCCTGTGGGTTACACTTGCGTTGGACTGATGTGGGATGCCTTAATGCCTTCCTTCCAGCAGATATTTTCCCATCAACTCTGACTCATTGCTTTGGGAATAAGGTCTAGAGTCCTTTTTTCAGTCCCTTAGGGTTTGTAGTCATCAATGGCAGACTCTTTGCTATCAACAGTGATAATACATCATTTTCTCCTAATTGATAGATTCTCTTAAGTGTTAGACTTCAACTCATTCATTCACACTTTTTGGATTGTACTGGGGCACCTTGACACTCATTATCATTATCGGTGGGTTGTCTCGCAGTTGTTAATGGTATACATCAATGACCGGTAATCAAATGATTTATCACATGGTCGACTTCAGCTCATTTATTCCCATTGTGTAGAATTGTACCATGGTGATCAATGAAGACCTCAGGTTTGCATCAACATGTTTTGGTTCACTTTGACAGTTCCTTCAGCTTTCTGCCAATGACACCATCCACCCTTATATGTTGCAGTTTCATCACAGCAATATCTTATATGTTGGAGCCCGAGTTTCATGTTGTACCATTTGTTCCACCACTTATGATTGGGTACTTGGAGATTCAGTTGTGACTTCAGTGATCAGATATCTATGCAACATCATTGATCAGTCTTGTGAATTTCCTCTTAAAATATGAATGCATAATTCAACAATTTCAGGTAATGATAGTTGAGAGATATCTCCCTTTCCCATCATATTAAGAATATCTATCCATTCATCTGTGATGGCTTTCAATAAGAGAACTTTTAAAGTATCTTGATCCAATTTTTTCATTTTAGCTCTCTTAAAATTTTAATTGAACCTCTCAATTAAGTCTTCCAAGTTTTCATCCTCTCTTTGCATCATTTTAAACACTTCATCCTTCCTACTATTGGGTGTACAATACTCCAAATACCTTTTTAAGAATGATCTTTTCATTTCATCCCATGTCCTAATAGAATGTGTTATTAAGCCCATGAACCATTTTAAAGCTGCACCCTTGAGTGTTGTAGGAAATAGTTTTCAATTTTTGAGAATCTTGTAAGTAATCATATGATCTACATAAAACCTCAAATTCAAATAGAAATGTTTCAGGATCTTCATTCCTTAATCCATGAAAATTGGGAAGGATGGAGGGTGAAATATTCTTCATTGTGGCATTTGTATCCTCATCAACTATAGGAAATCCAATAGAGTCTTTGTTATTGTCATTTCTATTTTCTTCTCCTCCTCCTCTTCCTCTACATCCTCCTCCATCTCAACCTCCTCTATTTCCTCCACCTCTTCTTCTTCCTCCTAGTCTTAAGTTTTCTCCATTTAGATTGTGTAATTCTCCTTCTCTTTCTCTTGCCATTGGATAATCCTCAAAACTAATGTAAGGTTCTAACTATAAATTTATTTGTTCTTCCTCTAGTTCTTCTATCAATGGAATGTTGAATAAAGTTTCTTCTTCCTCTTCATTAGGGATTTCTAATTCCCGAGCTAGAATATGTTCTCCTGTAGAGATGAAAAAGGTTACTCCTTCTGTTGGAGATCTAGGATCTTCCTCTTCTAAGACTGCCTGAGTAGATGAAGTTGGAGAGTCTCCTAGTTGGATTTCTGATCTTAAGACTTCAGGAAGTTTATGTTTTGTTATGAAATATGGAATATGAGTTTGAGATGGTGGTGTGGTACTTCGTGGTCTGGTGGAGTGAGTGGTGCTGTTGGAATAAAAATTCTACCCCTAGCTATAAATATACCCCTAGAGTCTCTTTCTCTATGCATATCATTTTTTGTAGATGTAAGAAATAAGGCTTCCTGATTACACTTCCCCGACAACAACGCCAAAATTTTTAGTCAATTTAATGTCTTAAATTTCTACCATAAATTACTGACCGAGGTTAGTAATTTGATGAATTGTGGTGCACTATATATGCTTAGATTCCCTTCTTTCTTACTTCGTTGTGTAGTTTTATATATTGTTTTTGGGGGTTTGCATTTTATGTTTAATGTCAAAACAAGAAATTCATCTAAAGAATGAAATCTAAAATTTAAATAAAATCTTGAATGCTAAGAAATAATTGAATCTAAAATAAATTTAATGATGAAAAAATAATCTTAAGAAGGAAGAAAAGGAAGTGTTATTTTAATTCTAAGAAGAGAAAGTGTTTTACAAATTGTAATATTCCTAAATTAGCATGCAACTAATTGTAATATTCATTTTTTCTTTTGTCTTTTAGATAGATGAATAAGTGGGTAGGGAGACCCGTAAATCTCTTTAGTAGGAATAAAATCCCTCTTAATGTGAAAAGGGATCATCTTGATAGCTCGATAAAGCACCTCCATGTGTGAACAAGGGCAAAAGCATGTGGATAGGGTCAATGTTGACCAAATCAACAACGATGGTATGGAGAGAGTGGATCATCAATGTGAAACAACACAAAGTTAATGGGAGATAGTCTCCATGAGAGTAGTGTCTTTAATGAGTGGGACCCAAGGTGATAAGGCTCACAATGCATATAAGGAAGGGCAAGGCATCCATAGAGGGATGTTGGATGATTATTGTTTTTTATCTTTTTAGAATTGGATTTGTCAGGTGACATTTATATGCATGCTTTTGCTATTTAGCAGTGTCTGTTGTATTGTTTAGTACAAGGGTGTTCCCTAGCGGGAATCCCACACTCATCCTCGGGGGACTTCAAGTGCATACTCAGGATAGATTATTGAGTTGTATAGTCCACATCCAAGCATTAGGCCAAGTTTCAACCTTCAGCTACAACATAGTTTTTGTTCAGAATTATGTTGTGTTGCAAGGTGTTGTAGTGGAGGATTGTTAGGGTCACTTTCAGTGCTTATTTTTTATTGGAGAGGCATCCTTTCCATTGAGAGGCCAGCAAGGAAGGACCTGGAGCTTCATTTCATATTTTGGCACTAGGCCATCTTATTTCCACCTCCTACAACGCAGTTCCACTCTCAAACTGCGTTATTTTCTTGAGCATATGTAGTAGAGGTTTCAGTGCCTCATTTGGGGTGTTTTCTTTTCAGTGAAGGGATAAAAATTTCATTGAAAGGATATATTGGAGGAGATCTATTCATTTAAATATCAGTTTCAGCCACCTCCATGCAGTTATTTAGTTACAGTTGCAATTCAGCCCTAGGGATGCATTCTGACATTTTTTCATTTTGGGTATTTCTGGAAACCCTTTCTAGGTTGTCTTGGAAATGTGTTTGGGAGTATAGATCTCTAGTCCCAACACCTTTTGAGCTATATAAAAATAGATCTACATTGTTATATCATTCATGTAGTAGTTTATGCCCTAAAAACTGTGTTGTCTTAGCTCACGACATTTGTATAGTAGATATAGTTCATGTATTGGCATATTTGCTTAGTGGATGCTTGTGTTGTATTGCTTGAGTGGCTTGATCCTCAAGATTTTATGCTCATTATGGCTGATATGTTTAATAATATGGCTTTAAATTGGTCTCATGTAATGGTATATTGGTGTATTCACTGCTATTTTCCATTTTTATGTGCTATATTGTTACTTTTCCCATTTGAAAATATTACAGTGGTATTAGAGCATAATCTTAGCTCAACCTGTAGATCTCAGTCATTATGCTACCAGGAGAATAAGAATAAGGAGAAAGAGATCAGAATGATGGAAGGAATTAGTTTTATCTCATCTCTTTTCAGATCTACAAGGGACCTCACCAAGGAGGTCAAGAAAAGAAGAATGGAGAAAAGCCATGAAACCACAAAGGGTTTCAAGATGAGGAAGGTCAATGTACTTCCTATCAGCAGAAGAAAGAACCAGTATTACATAGATCTCCAAGGAAATATACTATGACATTTTCTTTTGAAGAAGAGGATAAAAATCATGGAGATGGAGGAAACTTAGATCATGAGATTCTAAGTGATTATCTTGCAGAGTACAAGTCTCAATCAAGAGCTTTCAAGGAGAATCTAACTCTCCCATAGTTCATTTAGCTGAAAGAAGAAAGAGGACCTTGCAGCTATAAAAGGAGGAAGCATAATAGATTTATATTGTCTACATTTGATGGATCATCTGCATGCACAACAAGGAATTGGGGAATGGAGTTGGATGCATTCTTCCTACTACATCCAGTAGTAGAAAGAGAAGTTATTGAGATTGCAGTGCTACACATTGAGGGTGAAGCAAACATTTGGTGGTTCAGCCATTAGATTCATGCAAGAGTGATTGCATAAGCATATTTTACTAAAAGACTGATCAAGAAATTTGACAAGAAGAAATCAGAGGAGAAGAGACCTTCACCACCACTTGCTGCAGGAGTACTTGCATCAGGAGAAGGAACACTTGCACCTTTGCAAAGACATCTTGATCTCTTGACATTTAGAGTCCCATGCATTATTCAGGAGATGCATGAGGAGGAGGATAATTATACCAGCGCTGGTGCAACCATAGAGGAGCAAACATCATATTCAGTAGATGGGGAAGTCATCACACCAGTGGGAGGAACCCTTTTAGCAGTACAAGATGTTCCCAAGAAAAACCAAGGTATGCAAATGTTTCCACTTTCTGTTATTTCAGCACATCATATGGAAGGTTGTGGGGACATGCCATTGCATGACCTAGGATCAAAAAACACTACTAATTTGGAGCAGCAGAATATCACTCTGCAGAGGAACCTTGATAGGATCAAGGAGGAGATATACATTCATCCTAGTATGTCATTATTGAGTTGCACACAAGTCTTGGAGTTGGACTGTAGATTTTTGGAGGATAGGATGAGTATTGTCCTAAAAAATCCAATGCAAAACTATATGTTCAACATTGAGCATGACCATGAGACAAAAAATTCACCATCATGGAGATAGATAGCTCTTTCATGGAGCAACAGTGATGAGTTGGGGGCCCAACCATTATTGGAGCATTCCAGTGACCATTCTACATGTGTAGTAGGGAATAGGCAGATGGTTGATGAGAGACATCTTATCTCCCATTGTTATGATGGATCTTTCTTGATGAGAACTTCACAACTCAATGAGAATATTTCTCCTTCGGTATACTTGGATCCTTATGGATTCAACTTGGTCATTGATGAGTGGTCTTCATTTGAAGATCTCCAGGAGATTTCAATTCAACATCCCATGAAGTGTAGAGATAGTAATCTGATTCGAGAGGATGGTATTCTACATTGGAGGGATACCAATTTTGAGCATGGAAGGAGACACCCACATTTGGATGGATGGGTGAGGATGGTGAGCCACTTTCAGATCTATGACACAGGGTAGCAGGAGGCATGGATGCACTGGCTACTCTTAAAAGAGTTTGGTCATCTTGGGACATATCCTATTTCAAAGGGTATGTTATGGTTTTAGGCATTGCATGGCACCTATATGTTATGGCAGCATAATATTTGGTTTTATGGGGCATTCTACAAGTCAATCATCATGATGTTACTCCATGACTTGTATGATGAGAAGATGAGGAGGCAACAAGAGTTTTTGTTTCTTTGGATACTCTTGGGAGAGTATGGGCTAATTATCTCCCATACTTTGCATGATGTTGCAGGAGTAGATGGTGGCACAATCATGGTGAAAAGGGGCTACTCCTTAGCTTTGGAGGATTAGGAGGTACTTCCACTTTGGAAGGAATCTCCCATATATAGCATCATTATGGTAGATGAATTTGGCATTTGGCATGTCAAAGAATGGAGCTATGAGATGACAGGAGCCTTATTACAAAGGCCAATATTGATGTCACTTGGGAGCTTGGATTTGTTGATAGAGTGTTCCCAGGATCACTTTACATATGATGCACTTGATGGACAAGTAAGAGATGAGAGTGATGGAGTAGTAGATGGAGACATCTATTACCATGATATGATCTTCTTGACTTGGATCTCCAAGCATCAGAAGAAGGCTTTGCATGCAGCACTTGGTTCATTCCTTTCCATTAACAAGGGTCTCATGGAGACATATTAGACCACTATGGAGAGATCATCCATGGATCTCATTATCAGCCTACTCTGAGTACATGGTAAGAGTTGTGTTTTTTCACTTATTGATCATCTAACATAATATTTTCATTCACTTTCCATTTATATATAGTGCATTTCTCCACAAAAGGGCAAGTTTTTATTTGGGATTCATGGTATTTCTAAGGCCAACATCAGTGATGGAGATGGCCATATCTTGTATGGATTTGGGAAAGTGTTGTACTATTCCTTGTATGCTCAGTGGATACAAAATTCCATTTACTATTTACTAGTAGATGAGATGACATGCACAACTAGCAAATTATTGGGAGACAACTTGCCATATTATGTTTTGAAACAATAGTTAACAAAACTACACTGTAACCACTTGGGAAACTATTGGTGCTTTACATCTCTACATGAAACCTTCAGTATCTTTCTAATTTGGATTCCATATTGTGATGATATCCTATTCATTTTATATGGGATGGTTTGGGCAAGCATGATTCATGACACTAGAGAGAGGACCTTTGAGGATCTAGTTTACTTCTTGCCTCTTGAAGGTAACATTATTGCAGCCCAAAATCAACAACCACTATACACTTATCATAAGTGGAGAGAGAGACAATGTGGGATAGACAATTTGGTCTATCAAGATCATCTATGAAGCCCACCTACATTGCAGAAGCCTAAGGTGAAGGAGTTTTTCCGTGAGTTACCATCTTGGAGGGTGACTCATTTTGTGTGGATGATAGCTTGGGGATGGGAGCTTAACATGGGAATGATGGTTCCCAATATATTTCAGATTATGTGCCTCAAGAAGGCCTCTAGAAAACATATAGTTTCCTCCATGGATGTCCCACTATTTCATGATGAGAGCCATTTGGATTTATCACCAAAGGCTGGATTATACATTTGGGAGGAGAAACTTGGAGACATATTGATAAGACATCATCTTGTTCCTTGGGGAAGCTTATCATATGAAGATGATACAGGAGGAGGAGAGGAGGCTCTTCAATTCTATCCTTGTATTTTCTTTAGGACAAGCAAAATTTGGGAGGGGAGGACTATAATATTCCAAAATTAGCATGCAACTAATTGGAATGTTCATTTTTTATTTTGTCTTTTAGATAGATGAATAAATGGGTAGGGAGACCCGTAAATCTCTATAGTAGGAATAAAATCCCTCTTAATGTGAAAAGGGATCATATTGATAGTTGGATAAAGCACCTGCATGTGTGAACAAGGGCAAAATCATGTGGACAAGGTCAATGTTGACCAAATCAACAACACTGGTATGGAGAGAGTGGATCATCAATGTGAAACAACACAGAGTTAATGGGAGATAGTCTCCATGAGAGTAGTGTATTTAATGAGTGGGACCCAAGGTGAGAAGGCTCAAGATGCATATAAGGAAGGGCAAGGAAACCATAGAGGGATGTTAGATGATTATTGATTTTTATCTTTTTAGGTCTGGATTTTTCAAGTGACATTTATATGCATGCTTTTGCTGTGTAGCAGGGTCTGCTATATTGCTTAGTACAAGGGTGTTCCCGAGAAAGAATCCCACACTCATCCTCGGGGGAATTTGAGTGCCTAATTAGGAGAGAGTATTGAGCTGTATAGTCCACATACAGGCATCAGACCAAGCTTCCGTCTTCAGCTACAACGCAGTTTCTGTTCAGAATTGTGTTGTGTTGTAGGGTGTTGTAGTGGAGGATTGTTAAGGTCACTTTCAGTGTTTTTTTTTAGTGGAGAGGCATCCTTTCCATTGGGAAGCCAGAAAGGAAGGCCCTGAAGCTTCATTTCATATTTTGGCATTAGGCCATCTTATTTCCACCTCCTACAACACAGTTCCACTCTCAAACTACATTATTTTGTTAAGCATATGTAGTGGAGGTTCCAATACCTCATTTGGGGTGTTTGATTTTTAGTGAAGGGATAAACCTTTCATTGAAAGGATCTATTGCAGAAGATATATTCATTTAGATATCAGTTTCAGCCACCTCCATCCAGTTATCCAGTTGCAGTTGCAATTCAGCCCTAGGGCTGCATTCCAACATTTTTGCATTTTGAGTATTTCCGGAAACCCTTTTTGGGTTGTCTTGGAAATGTGTTTGGGAGAATATAACTCTAGCCCCAACACCTTTTGAGCTATATAACAGCAGATCTAAATTGTTATATCAAAACATGTAGTGGTTTATGCCCTAAAAACTATGTTTTCTTAGCTCATGGCATTTGTATAGCAGCTATAGTTCATGTATTAACATATTTTCTTAGTGGATGCTTGTGTTGTATTGCTTGAGTGACTTGATCCTCAAGATTTTATGCTCATTATGGCTGATATGTTTAATAATATGGTTGTATATTTGTCTCAGGTAGTGGTGTATTGACGTATTCACTGCTATTTTCCATGTTTATGTGCTATATTGCTACTTTTCCCATTTGGGAATACTACACAAATTAAATCTTTAAAAATGAATGAAATAGAATATTTAAAAGAAGGAAGAAAAGGAAGTGTTAATTAACTAATCTATATTGCATAAAATGAAATCAAATTTGAGTAATTAAATCCGAGCTATGTTAGACTATTCTATGCCAACAAAACATCTATGGAAAACATATTATTCTGCATTTAAACAAAGCATCATTCTAAATTCTATGGAATTATATTGATCTCTGAATTATGTTATGCATATCAACACAACAAAAATAAAACCATATTCTACCTATCAATTGAGAACACTAATTCTATGAAAATAGAGCATCTGATCTAGTTTTAAATATATCTACGAATATCAAAATATAATCCTAATCTAACTCTGTTCTACATTCCATGGAAACGAAAGCATTAAATCTATCACTACGAAACTGAATTGACTGTGCTAATTGAATTCAAATTTAACTAAGGCAAGAAAAAATTACAGAGTATCTATTGTGAAAAATGAAATGTTTAATCTAAATCCTATGTTTTCTGTGTAATCAAATGCAAGAACGATTTCAATTGAATGCTGACAGAGTCATGATAATGAAATAATTCAGGAGAGCATAAGATATAACAATCAACTGTGCGTAAATATAAACAACTAATTCAGAAAATGTTTGGAAACTAAATGACATAGAATTTAACTATGAAATGACGAGAAATTAAACTACGAAATGACTATAAAAACCTCTTCTCCGTGTAGGGGCCCTGTGCAACAGAACAAGTGTAAATCTACTTAAAATATTTTCACATCAATGGTTTGGAACTGGACTTCTTAATTGACAAAACAGAGTTTAAAAGTGTATCATAATATTATCACAAAAATCAAGCTTATTACCGGTTTCGATAGACCGGTATTTATACAAAGTTTCAAATTAATTGTCTGAGATAATTTCTCTTATGGAAAGTAAAATAAAGCTAAGACTATAAGTCTAATTAGAAGCAAAGTCTTCATGGCTTATTCTTGTAGGTTTTAACCTTGAATAGAAATTATCTACACACGAATCTTATAACAGAAAATAAACAATAGCGAGAGCATAAAACATAAAACAGATAAACACAGAGATTTTCCCCTGGATCCCAAATCGGGACGACCAACTTGATTTTTCATTATATTCCTTTTAGTATTACAACATATATATATACATGCCGAAGCATACATAAACCCCAATCCATTAACCCTGGATTAGAACATAACCATAGTTCCCTTAACCGAATCTACAAAATACCAGGGGCCGAAAACCATCGTACCCCAAAACCATGTGCAAACTCATGAAAAAAACATGGGTGGGTCCACACACCAAAAAAAAATTTTCCGGGGCGCTGCGCCCAGTGCAACATACAGCACATGGGTCTAGTCGTGGAAACAATATAACACATACCCAACATTCTCCCACTTGTTTTTTTCTTTCCACAGGGGGTCACAAGAGAGCTTAGTCATTGGGCCAATTATTCAACACCCATTGTTTCTCTACACCAAGAGAACTTTTGAGTGCTCACAGACTTCGTCAATGCATTTGCAACATTCTTCAAAGTGTCCACCTTTACCAGCAACACCCTTTTAGCCTCAACCATATCTCTACACAAAGTGATATTGAACATCAATGTGCTTTGTCTTTGAATGGTAAGCAGGGTTCTTAGCCAAGAAAATTGCACTTTGGCTATCACAGTCTATCCTTATAGCTTGCTGTACCAACCCCATACTTGAACACAATATTTGCAACCAAACTACTTCCTTGATTGCATAAGTGGCTGCTATGTATTCTGCCTCTGTAGTTGAAAGAGCCACTACAAACTGTCTTTTACTCATCCAATTGACTGCACCTCCAAATAGGTTAAACACATACCCACTTGTAGATCTCCTTTGGTCCAGATATCTAGCCCAGTTTGCATCAACAAAACCACGAATGTCCAACATTCTTTCCAATCCTGGTCTTCCCTGGTAGCACAAGCCATAATCACTAGTGCCACATAAATATTTGAAAACTCGCATCACTGTTGTCCAATGATCCTTCCCTGGGTTTGACATAAACCTGCTCAATACTCCCACTGCATGTGCAATGTCTGGTCTAGTATAGACCATTGCATACATCAGACTACCCACTGCACTTGCATATGGAACACGGGACATATTCTCCTCTTCTTCTTGTGTCTTGGGACACTGTTCAGCAGACAACTTTACACCTACAGGAATAGGAAATTTCACCGGTTTACTATCCTGCATATTGAACCTCTGCAATATAGTCTCGACATACTTCCTCTGGTTTAACCAGAGCTTCCTCTTTGCCCGATCTCTCTTAATTTCCATGCCCAAAATATAGTTTGCAGCACCAAGATCCTTTATGTCGAATTTGGAGAACAGTTGGGTCTTCAAATCTTGGATAATTTCTTTGTCATTTCCAATCAACAACATATCATCCACATACAAGACCAAATAAATAACACGGTCACCAATTAATTTAAAATAAACACAGTGATCCTCCTTGCTTCTGGTGAAGCCAAGTCCCCGTATATAGGTATCAAATTTTTTATACCACATCCTTGGTGACTGTTTTAACCCATACAGAGACTTCTTCAACCTGCATACCAGTTCTTTCTTACCCTTCACCATAAAGCCTTCAGGTTGCTTCATGTAGATCTCCTCTTCTAGATCCCTGTGAAGAAATTCTCTCTTCACATCCATCTATTCTATCTCAAAATAAAATGTAGCAGCAATAGATAAAAGTAATCTAATAGAAGTAACCTTGGCAACAGGAGAAAAAATATCACCAAAATCAATTCCCGGCACATAGGAATAACCTTTTGCTACCAACCGAGCTTTTTATTTCTCCACCTTGCCTTCTACATTCATCTTCTTCTTAAACACCCATTTTATCCCAATGGGCTTCCTTCCCGCCGACAACTCTACCAGATCCCATGCCTAATTTTTGTGCAAGGATGCCATCTCATCAACCATGGCCTCCTTCCAGAGTTTTCCATCCTCTGAATCTACTGCCACCCTGACAGTTCTGGGATCATCATCAGTTATAGTTAAGGAAAAACCTGAACAAAAATCAGATGGACTATACCTTTCTGGTTGCCTTCTTTCCTGAGTTGATCTTCTCACAGCTGGAGTTTGTGGCTCTTCCTCTTCTGAGTCTTCTTCTGTTGTAGAGTCTGATTCATCCTCCTTTAGCTCAAACTCTATCTTCTTAGGTTCCTTTGGTAGGACTTAATGTGTAACAACATCTTTCACCTCTCTAAACACCACATCTCGACTGTACACAACCTTCCTTGTTTCTGGATTCCAAAAATTGTAACCCTTTAAACCATCCTTATACCCAATAAATATGCACCTTTTAGATTTATTATCCAACTTGGTCCTTTTCTCCTTTGGAAAATGTACATATGCATCACATCCAAATACCCTTAGATGTGAAAGAGAGGGTTTCTTACCAGTCCATACCTCATGTGGAGTCTTATCCTCCAACGCTGATGAAGGTGATTTGTTAACTAAGTAACATGTAGTCTCCACTGCCTCTACCCAGAATTCTTGTCCTAACCCGGTACCACTGAGCATGCTTCTTGCCTTTTCCATCAACGTTCTATTCATTCTTTCTGCAACTCCATTTTTCTGAGGTGTGTATGGAGTAATCTTCTGTCGTGCTATACCACACTTCTTACAGAACTCTTCAAATTCCTTTTTGCAGAACTCCCCACCATTATCTGTCCTCAGCGCCTTTATATTCTTCTATGTCTGGTTTTCCGCCAAAGCCTTAAATTCTTTAAATCTGTCAAATACTTCAGATTTATTCCTCAAGAAATATATCCATGTATTCCTTGAGAAGTCATATATGAATGAAACATAGTACATAGACTTTCCCAGTGATGGAACTGACACAGGTCCAAACACATCACTGTGCACAAGTTCTAATATCTTGTTCGCCTTCTTAGCACCAGAAGGAAAACTCACCTGATTCTGCTTCCCATATACAAAATGTTCACATAAATCGAAATCCAGATAGGTATTAGACATACCTTCTACCATACCATTTCCACGCAGGATCCGAAGGCCCTTCTCTCCAATATGTGGCAAGCATTCTCATGCCATAGTATTATCTTTTCCAGAGATGTCTAGCTTTCCGCTCCACTTTCAAAGAACCGTAGAATTTTACACCTTATCAAGAATAGTGCTGGGCCTTGTAGCTTGTACAGAGTTCCACTCTGAACTCCCCGCATTAATACCAAGTGCTCCCCGAACCATCTCTTTGCATCTTTCGAACACCGTTTTTACACCCGCATCATCCATCTCGTTACGTAAATCGCATTTATGGCCACGTAAGAATATGCACACCAGAAGTGTTCTAATCCTTCCACCTTGTAGCTTCACCACCTTTCCACGTCCACTATTCCCGGCCGTCTTCCTGACATCGCCTAGAAGAAATCACCTCATATTTCTCTCTATATCATGTAACCACTCCTGTGGGAGTGAAGTGAAAGGATGCACTCGAGTCAATCAACCATGACTCATGATCTACATGTAATAAAGAAGAAGCAACACACATCTCCACCCTTCATCTAAGGTATTTTTATTTCATAGTAGAACATCATCGATCCCTTCTCTCTCAGAGCTTCCATTTGCATCTTTGTAGTGCCCTTCCTTTCTGCATTTCCAGCATACCTTTACAAACTTTCCAGGAGATTTAGATCTCCCTCTAGATTTGGATCTCCCACTCAAAACCTTATTCTTGTTTCTGTTTTGGGGCCTTCCTCGTACAGATAAGGCATCTCCATTCTGGCCCTCCATATTTCTCCGTCTCATTTCCTCTAACAGTAAGGCTGAGACAATGTCATCAAAATTCAAGGTAGTTGTATTGCTACCTATTACAATAACCAAACTATCCCACGAGTCTGGTAGAGAACACAACAAACTGATGCACTTATGTTCATCTGAGATTTTAATATCAACAGATGACAGCTGACTTACAATAGTATTGAAGGTGTTCAGATGCTCTGTCACCAAGTCTCCATCCTTCATCCTTAGGTTATACAACTTTTTCCGCAGGAACAACTTATTCACCAGAGACTTAGATTCGTACAAAGTCCCAAGTTTTTCCAACAAATTCTTCGCCGTAGCTTCCCTAGATACATTCAACAATACTGAATCTGAGACACACAACCGTATTGTGCTCTTAGCCTTTCGATTCAGTTTCTTCCAGTATTCATCTGACATTGCTGTTGGTTTAGTACCTGGATCTACCGTGATCCACTGATCTTTATCCACCAGCAGATCCTACATCTTGAGCTTCCATAACTCAAAACTCTGAGCATTAAATTTCTCAATCTCTATCTTTCCACTGCTCGCCATCTTCTTTCACTGCAAGAATCGATCCTACAGATCTCCCACTGAACAGGGTCTACCTCAGGCCCGAGGAAAAAAAAAAAAAAAAACCCTCAGCACCAAAGGCATCCCCTTGAAGCCGAAACATCTCCGATACCAAATGTAGGTTTTAACCCTGAACAGAAATTATCTACACACGAATCTTATAACAGAAAATAAACAATAGCGAGATCATAAAACATAAAATAGATAAACACAGAGATTTTCCCCTGGATCCCAAATCAGGACAACCAGCTTGATTTTTCATTATATTCCTTTTAGTGTTACAACACATATATATACATGCCGAAGCATACATAAACCCCAATCCATAAACCCTGGATTAGAACATAACCGTAGTTCCCTTAACTGGATCTACAAAATACCAGGGGCCGAAAACCATCGTACCCCAAAGCCATGTGCAAACTCATGCACAAAACATGGGTGGGTCTGCCTATGAGTGGGTCCACACACCAAACAAATTTTCGCCAGGGCGCTGCCTCGGACCCCAACAGTGGGGGCTACCTCCCCCCCTTGTGACCCCCCTGCTGTGCCCAACACAACGTACAGCGCGTGGGGCTAGTTGTGGAAAGAATATAACACATACCCAACAATTCTTGATTTTCTACGTAAGATAAAATCGATAATCTTCATCCGCTGATCTCGTCCCTTATCTTGACTGATCTTTGATGATGAGTGTAGGCATCGTCCTTCTCGAATATGAACAAGTAAGTAGGATACGATCCATATATGGACCATTTCAAAGCCACCCATATGAATCACTTCTTCATTTTCTTCTCGAAACCTGTCAAACAATAATGGTGGCTGAAGAAACAAAGTTTAGCTACAAAAATGCACGATTTCTGTAGCTAATTACAAAAATTCATCTAAATAATAGGAAACATAAAAATATAAAATAGAGATCATATAAATGCCTTCTCAAATGGAAATATGTCAATTATCACTGATTGAGTTTATGGATTTTGCGAAAAGGAAGAAAAGATGGTGGAAAAGGATGTCAAAAATAGGAATAGTCTTGGGGTTCAATAGGCTCCCAACCTCTTCTCCCTCGCTATAAATTCACATCCATCATTCTCCCAAGTTTAGAGCTTGGTTGATCATTTTCACCATGCTCATTTTTCCATCCCTAATCCTAGAATTCCCCGTGAAATATCATGTGCAATGTTTCCACCATCAAGAAATATATTAACATATCCCTTGAATATCTAAAGAAGACTTCCTTGGAAGATTACTGAAGAAACTTGGCCAAATTCCTGGTTTCCTGGGTCAGCGGTCTTCCTATTTCCATGACCGCACTGATTTCCTTTTCACAGTTCTGGCCCAGCGCTGTCAGCACCTTAATTTCTTGGAAAATTGCATTGATCCCCTTTCTGGCAGTACCTCCTCAAATGGAGGAGAAGCTTCAACCTATAGAAGCTCAAGAGCAGCGAGTTGGTTGTTGAATAATGATGATATGGTTGATCTCTCTCATTTTAAAGCCTTGATCTCATCCATGGGTGATCATCCCTTAGAAAGTGGGCCTTCCTCCTCCTTTCATGGGATCCCAACCTCTTCTCCCTTGCTATAAATTCACATACCTCATTCCCCTAAGTTTAGAGCTTGGTTGATCATTGTTATACTTGTTTTAAATCTCATCCCTTTGCATAATAGCATCGTGACAAAGCCTAAATGCTAGAGAGAAGGAATGCTTTCTGAGATTTGGTGAAGGAATCAGATTTTCACCTAAGGATGCCTTCAACATTAAGGCTTGGGTTGCAAGCTCTCCTTTTGTAATTTATCAATAAAAAAAGTTGATGTTTGCTTTCTATATTTTTCTACATGTTTATGCAAATATTTTGGTACTCCTTGATCTACTAGATAACTAGTGTTTATGTTTATTATGTATTGTATCACGTTTGTTGTTGTCTCTTGATCATTTGTAGGTATTCGCATGCCATCAATAGCAGGAAGCGAGCCTACAAGGATTGTGCATAGAGGCCACCATCAATGAATTCAAGCGTAGCGTTTGGAAAAATGTATTTATGTCTCTTTCCTCATAGAAATGTAAACATTAGTTAAGACAACTTTGCGTTAGAAATAATATCATGTTGCTAGACCCACTCCAGAGCTAGAGATATCGCCTCTATGCGTAGAGGGGATTTACCTTGACAACAATGTGAAGGGATATTCTGAATAATGTATCAGTACTGTATCAGTTTATTGATGCACTTCATTGCTGCTAAGCCACTCAATTTTTCTAATTATTTATTCAAGAGTCTGGTCAAGATGACCGAAAAGGTACAGAGCAAAGGAAAATATCATCACCCTAGTTTGTTCCTCCATGGTTTGGTCAAGCTTATTATTTTGCATCAGTTCTCAGAAATCAATATGTCTTGGGAAGCTTTCATGGAGATAGTTGCATCAATGCCTACTACTAGTCCACCCATCATTCACAACACACCATAAACATCCGCACAGCCAAAAGGGGTTGGCTATTCAAGTGGGCAAGAAAATATTCCAAAGGGACCTAGGGTTGAAATTACTCAAACCTATGAGAAAGGTAAGAGGATGGTTTTTTCTCCTAAGACCATCAAAGGTGTACTTGCACCTGAAACTACAACTGATCAAAGAGAAACCATGGAGTAGCCACCTATTCATGAGAGTGAGCCACCTATGTATGAAGAATAAGCACCCATGAAGTTTGACATGAGTGAGCATGTAAAAGACAAGACAACTGAGCAGATAATAAAGTAAAAATATGCAGAGATAGTAGAGTTGAAAAACATCCTCTCAAAGGAAAATTTCTTGATTACCTTCCTACAGCAAGAAAATATGCAATTGAAGGTAAAATAATTGCTCCAAAGCAAACCAAAGGCGAATATTGAAGAAGATAATGTTAAAGGAAAAATGGTAGATGTTGATCAGTTGGACGATATAGAGGCTGAAACAAAACCAAGGAGGCCAAGAATAAAAGGGTTAACTAGAAAAAAAGAGAAAGAAAGAGAGTCATCTCCACCATTAGGTTAGCTAACCTTTGATGAGTTGATCGTTGTCAAAATTGAGCAAGACAAAGAGCTATGGATTGATAGGGTAAATGTGCATCTTGAGAAGCTTTTGAAGAAGGCAGAAAGGTATAATAGCCTCCAGAGGTATATGGCAAGACATTGTTTCACTAGGAACCCAATCGCCAAAGTGAGGGTGAAGAATTTGAGGAAAAATCATAAGGAAACCCTAATTAATATTAAGGAGAAAGATAACTTGGATATGCTAGCCAAGGCATCCATAGATGTTTAATTTATCGTCCAAGGATTTTAGAAAAATATTTTAGAAGATTTTTAGCATTTTGAGTATTTTTGGTGATTTTTTGAAAATTCGGGAAAATTTGTCTTTGCAAAAACGTTGCGCAGCGACGCGATGCTTTTCCTTAGAGCATCCAAATGAGGAATTTTTTTATATGGATTGATGAATTTTGACTTATAATTCACAGATATGGCCTCAGGTTAGAATGACACCCTTCATTTTTTGTAGAAAAACTCAAAAAAACCTTTTTTCATGCTTATGCCACTCATTTTGTTTGTGTGCGGTGCTTCTGGAGTAAGGTTGGGAGAATACGTTTTTGAAGGCCTTCCAAAGGGAACTTTCTCAGTTTAAAGGTTGGTATGGAAAGAGGACACACAAGGCTACCTAGAATAACATTAATATTTGTATATGGATGCCTAAAGGTCATTCAAAATCATCCTCAAAGTGGTGCAACACTTCTGCTGGGGGTGCAACGCTTCTACTAACTGGCGTGACACTTTTGTCTTGAATTCCTTTTTTACAATTGTCAAGTGAAATAAATCCAAATTTTGAGGTTGCAACTGTCCTATGAGGTTGATTTTGGATAAGAGAGTCTTTTTTTTTCCTCTCATTGTGGAGGAATCATGGAGACATACACTCTTAGTTATTAGCTAAAATTGAGAGGATTGTTTCTAACTTCCCTAGATTCTAGGTAATGAATCATAGAGTGCATTTATGATGTATTTTGGATCAGGTTTCGACCCAATTAGGTTTCATGATTTATATTTTCTATATGTAGTCCAACTCAAGTCATTTTATAGGTTGGACATTTTTTATTTGCAGTGTAGAGCTATTGTACAAAAGTTTTTTAGTGAAATCAAAGACATGTTGCAGCTATAATCTTGGGACTCCAGTGGTATTCTTATGAGCATTTTTTTTTCTCTGTAACCTCATCAATTTGAATGTTATTTTTTCTTTCCATCACATGTATGCTTCTATATGTTTATCTTATGAGTCTATGAACAAAAATGTACTACATCTTGAATGCAATAATTTTTATATAGAACTTATATTTATAATATGCATTTCCATTATCTGCATCTAAACATATACTTCCTACACTAGTTTAATCTAAGGTTCCATATACTTTGGTTTTCTTCTAAGTTTACTAACCCAGACTGATAAATAAATGAATGCTTTAATTCACCTCAATAAATTATACCAACAATCACTGCTCACCAACACATTGTCAAAGTAGTTGATTTCATCGATCTTGAAGAGATTGACAATGGTGATGCCAATACACGCATATTATCACAAATTTTCTCAGGAGATGTTAAAAAATGGTTTCGTTCCCTAAGAGCTGGTTAATTAGCTAATGCACAGTAGATAATTAATTTATTTATGGAAAAATGGGAGGAGAAGAAGAAACCTTTACAGATTCTAGCTAAATACAACGCCTTGAAAAGAAATCCTAATGAGTCTGTACAAGACTTCATAGCTAGATTCAACATAATTTATGACTCCATTCCTAACAATATCAAGCCTCATCCATGCTTCACATTACTTCATTAGCCTGATGGTTTTGATCCTGATAGGTCTTACCAGCTGAGAGAAAGAAACCTATCTACCCTTGAAGAAATGCAGTGAGCATTGAAGCGAATCTGATTATCAAGAAGTCAAAATTTAAGATAGAGAAAATGGTAACCATCAAGGAAGAAACATCTACTTCATCAAAGGGAAAAATTGACACCTTGATCAAAACAATGGAGAAAATGATGGATAAAATGACCATCGTGGATAGACAAGCTGAACTCTCAATTATAAATCCCAATTTAAGGGGTCAAAATCAGCAGCCTAGATACAAGATCAAGCAAAGGGAATGGAGGGGTCATGATCCAAAAATTAAACAAAAAATTCACACTCCATTTCAGAAAAAACTATACCGAAGGTCCTGATGAATAAGAAGAAGAAATTTCAGGCGAAAACCATTTATTTGAGGAAAATGAACAATCCATTTTCCTCACTAAAGAAGATCAGTTTTCTGTAGAAATGTATGCACCAGACGATTAGAAATATGTCTTGTCAAGTGATGATATGTTATCAGTATGGAAAAAATATTACCAGAGGGGATATCAGAGTGCTCTTACTCAAGTACATAGGAATTATGGTTTGAGAAACAAGAATGTGCTAATAACCTCAAGTCAGAAAAAATAAAATTCTCAAACAGAGGCTCATCACAAAGAGATGACTAATTAAAATTAGAGCAAAGACAAAAGACCTGTTGTTCCTAATCACGTGAAATGCAATGAATTTTATACCAGTAATCAGAAGAAAGATAAAGAAGTTCAAAATGGAGGACAAAAAAAGGAGATTCCACACAAATATTAACTCGAGAAGAAATATGCACCATCTAAAGAGGTAGAAAAACATTCTGCTCTTTTTAGTCTTGAAAATGAAATCTCAAAACTAAAAGTCTCCATTCATTTAACTAAAATAGTCAATAATGACGAGTATAAGTTTCAAGTAGCCAAGTTTCTTAGGGTAGACCAAATGTCTGATATGGTCAATGTGAGTGACGATCACCCTGAACTTTTATTTGGTCTTTGTGTTGATGGCGACTTAGAAGATAGTGAGGTCCCTCCTTTTTATCTTAGCCTCAAAATCCATGATTTTATCCTCCATAATGCCATGTTAGACTTTGGAGCATCTCACAACCTCATGCCTAAATCCATCGTGGACAAACTAGGTTTGGATATCACAAGACCCTACCATGACCTTTACTGTTTTGATTCAAAAAGGGTTAATGTTTTGGACTCACTAAAGATCTAGCGGTGTCTTTAGAGATAATTCCAGCCAAGAATGCCCTCATGGACGTTGTTGTAGCTGGTATCCCTCCCAGATATGGAATGCTACTCTCCCAGTCACGGGGAGAAAAACTTAGAGACACCTTGCAGCTTGACTTTTCCTATGCTACTACACCAGTCTTTAGGAAACTCAGAAAAATATAATGGGAAAATAAGATGAAGTACATGATTAGTATCAAAGAAAATGCTAATAATAACCCCATACATGTTGTTCACATGAATCTAGAGTCTTTTATATTATTCAATGATGAATTTTCAACATCTTCATAAATTTTAATGGAATAAAAAGCAGAAAATTCAAACTTTTCAAATTCTATTTTAAAGATTTTAAGTGCAAAAAATCAAGAAAATATGCCAATTGTCTTGGAGCCAAATGAATTATCCAAAAATAGAGATGAAACAGTGAAATGAATAGAACTTATTGGTACATCAGACCTTTCTCAAGCAGCTAGTCAAGATCAGTCATCCAAATTGCAACTTCCCAATGAAGAAAGTGGTTTGTGGGCCATGGATTTTGATGGATCCTTAGGTAAGGAAGGACCTAGAATTGGAGTGTGGATTCACAACCCTATGAATAAATACTTTAACCTTCCTCCTAATGTTTGAATGTCTTATTACAAATTGGCATTTGATTGTTCAAAC
Source organism: Pinus albicaulis (assembly GCA_034641835.2). Taxonomy (NCBI): domain Eukaryota; kingdom Viridiplantae; phylum Streptophyta; class Pinopsida; order Pinales; family Pinaceae; genus Pinus; species Pinus albicaulis. The sequence continues at coordinate 1,806,084,955 of CM076580.1, read as the reverse complement.
AATGAAGAAAAATATGAGGCTTTGATAGTTGGTCCGAAGAGTTCAAGAAATTAGGTGCCAAGAAATTTTTTGTGTATGGCGACTCTGAATTGGTAATAAAGAAAGTCAAAGGGGAATACCAGGCCAAGCATCCTAGAATGCAAGCTTATCACAATGCAGTGTTAGACATCCTCAATACTTTCACTGAATATACTTTGTCATTGATTCCCAGGGACAACAATGTTATTGCCGATTCTCTCGCCACTTTAACCAACATGTTCAAAATACCACTGTATCCCAAAAAGAAGTATGAAATTAACATCAAACATCGTCCTGCTGTTTTAGATAATTTTCAATATTGGAAATTTTTTCAATATGACAAGAAAATCAATAATTTATTACAGACGGAAGAGGAGTTCGTAAGTTCACAAATAGATGATCAGTTTTATGAAGATGACCAAGAAGTGCATGCAATAGAAATGAGGTACTTCAGTTGAAAGAAAACTCCATTCCAAGAGGTATTGTACCTTTTGAGGAGCTTTTATACCAAGATTATTTTGCACGAAAACCAACAATGCTACCAACAGAAGTAGGAGTGGAAGACCTTAATATTGGCACTCATGAAAAGCCCAAAATGGTCAACATTTCAAAATCCTTGAGCTTAGAAATGAAAGGTAAATATGCATCACTCATGTCTCAGTTTGCTGATGTTTTTGCATGGGATTATTCTAATCTGCAAGTGTATGATAAGAGTATAATTCAACACACCATCCCTTTAAAGCATGATCAGAAGCCTTTCCTCTAGAAACTAAGGAGAATGAATCCCAAGTTGTTGCCCTCCATTCAAAAAGAAGTGAACATGTTGTATAATATTGGTATCATAGTTACTCTTCATTTTTCAAATTCAATGTCAAACTTAGTGCAAGTAAGAAAGAAGACCGATGAGATTTTCTTGTGTATAGATTTCTAAAATATGAATAAAGTATCGCTAAATCTAATATTCCCAAATGGGGAATGTAACAATACAATGCAGATATGCAGGAAAATAACACAGTTCATCAAAGACAAAGCAGGAGGCTAATATGGAGACCTTTCAAATGTGTTTACAACAACAAAATGGATGTACAAGATGGCCCATAAGATGCATAACAGGAAATAAAAGTGTCCAATAGAAGAAAATCCTCAAAAAGAGGTGTTGCAACCATGTATTAAGAATGGAAAAAGCCTCACAACATTATTTTATTGAGCTGAAACAACTGTAGATTACACTTTAGATCTAGAGAAAATAAGTGCATGAAAATTTAGATCTATAACAAATCTATACACTATATAGGCTCTTCTTCAGAATCCCCTTGGGGTTTTTAACATTACACCATATAAAAGCTGTAGATTTGAGATCTAAGTCTGTATATTTGGAGAAATATTCAGATTTGGACCTGGATTTGATCTGACATGAACAAAAGAATGATCCCCTCCAATGGATCTCCAATGTGAAGGGAAAAAACCCAACACTTGAAAACCAACTCTCTCGATGATATGTCAAAAGACCCTGCAACAACACCTACAGGAATAATGTAGTTCTGGAAGTAAAACTGCACTGTAGGGTTTAGAATGTGGTTGGCCACATGCCAAGATCAGAAAATGAAGCTAAATACATCCAATACTCTCCTGCCAATGAAGTAGAAGTCTCCTCCACTGAAAAGGAGCACTGAAATGGCCCAGATCTGAAGAGATCTACCCTCCACTTTTTGCAGCTTGCAAAGAAAACCAAACCCTCAATAGGATTTGTGTTGTAGTTGAAAGAATAAGCTTGGCCTTTAGCCAGATAGTGGATAATACAATGAAAAATCTCCCAAGAGCTACTCAATGGGAAGAGGTGGGATTCCCGACCAGGAACACCCAATGTTAAACAACATTAATTCTCAGCTAGATAGCAAGAGAATGAGATATGTCTAAACAGACCATATACTCAGAAAAATATCATATCATCAACAAACCTCTCATGCTGCCATCCTCTTCCTTTTATAAGTTAAGAGCTTGCAAACCCTAAACCACCTCCAATGAAATCACTCCTTTCACACAAGGCATCTCCATCCAAAACTGCGCTGTGCCTCATTGATGGCCACTCCTCCAAGACATCGTTGTAGATTTGGTCACGGTTGACCCAGTCAAAATGTCCAGCCCCTTTCACACCTAAGGGTGCTTCATTTAGTAGCCAAGATTTAGCATTTTTACATTTGGCATTGATTTATTCATTATTTAGGAGTATTATGGACCTCCTTTACACTTTTATTCTTTAAACAAAGAAATAAAACAAAAATGAATATTCCATTTAGCTTAGGAATAATTGGGAATATTACACTGAAAGACAACTAACCAATTTCAAAGATGGATCATATTCTGTAGAGGGTGGTTGGCTCTTCCAGAACTTCATTGTTGGATGGATATTCCAGGTATAATCAAATTTTAGTTCATCCGGATGATCAGGAGGAGACAACATTTACAACACCTTGGGGTACTTTTATGTATGCTAAAATGCCATTTGGATTGAAGAATGCAGGAGAAAATTTTCAGCGAGTGATGGATATCACCTTTGCCAATTAAAATGATGTATTTTTGGTCATTTATATTGATGACATTATAGTTTTTTCCAAAATGGATGAAGAGCATTTGTAGCATTTGAAGGAAGTTTTTTTCAGAAATGTAGAAAATTTGACATATCGTTGAACCTAAAGAAGATTTTGTTCGCTATGGAAGAAGGGAATTTTCTTGGTCATATCATATTTAAAGACGACATCTAGATAGATCCTTCAAGTATTTAAGAAATTAAAAATTTGGAATATCCTAAAAGCAAGAAGGAAATCCAATCATTCAATAGTAAAATCAATTTCTTGAGAAGGTTTATTCCTAACCTTGCTAAAAATTTAAGATAAATTACTGATATGTGGAAGAAAGACAACGAGGTGAAGTGGTTCGATGAGGCAAATAAATCATTTAATCAAGTTAATTTTTCATTGTCTCATGCTCCTATTGTTATTAGCCTAGATTATACACCTAATTTCATCATATTTTCCTTTTCTTTTGAACATACTCTAGTTGTTGTCCTTATGCAAAAGAAAGATCAGAAAATAGAGCAACCCATCACCTTCTTTAGTAGAACCATAAGAGACATAGGCTTCAAGTACAATCATTGAAAAACATGCCTTGAGGCTAGTTAAATAATTGAAGGACTTTCAAGTCTTTATTCTCCACTCACATGTTCTTGCATATATCCCTAACGCTCTAGTCAAAGATGTGCTCACACAGAAAGATCCTGAAGGTCGGCATGGCAAGTGGATAGCTTCCATGCTGGAGTATGAATTGGAAATCAAACCTACAAAATTGATCAAGGGACAAGGCTTGGCTAAGCTCATGGCAGATTCAAACTTGTGTGCCTTGGACATCAATTTCATTGTTGCATTATCTGAGGAGAAAGAGGTTGATTCATTACCTATGGTATCTGAAATTTTTTCTTCATCGCCATGGTATTCTGATATTATACATGTGCTGCAACATTTGAATCCTCCTCTCAACTTTCCTAGCAATAAAGGCAGATCTTTGAAATTTAAGGCTCTTAAGTATTGCATTCTTAACAATTTTTTGTATTGGAAATATCTACACAGAGTTTTATTTACCTGCTTGGTAGAAGGTGAAGTTGATAAGGTGATTAAAGACTTTCATAAAGGTGATTGCGGTGGTCATATTTTCTGGAATAATACAACAAAAAATATACTAAGGGATGGATTTTATTGGCCAAGTTTTTTTTCTGATGTTTATGATACTGTCATGAGTTGTCATGAGTGTCAAAATTTTCAGGGAAAGAGAAAGCTCTTACCGTTGCCCTTGAAACCAACTACAGTTCAAGCACCTTTCCAATAGTGGGGTCTTGATTTCATTGGAAATATTCATCCTCCATCATCAGCTTAGCATAAGTGGATAATCACTACCACTAATTACTTCACAAAGTGGATTGAAGCCATCCCCAGGAGGAAAGATATAGACACCATCATTATTAAGTTTTTGGAGAGCAATATTTTGTCTCGTTTTGGATGTCCACAGAAAATTATCACTAACAGTGGAACTAATTTCAATTCCAAAAGCATGATTGACTTTTGAGATAAATATGACATAAGACTTGGGAATTATACAACATACTATCCTCAAGGAAATGGGTTGGATGAATTGTCAAAAAAATCATTGGTGAACATAATCAAGAAATTGCTGCAAGAGAACAAAAGAAATTGGCACAAAAAACTCATAAATTCTCTATGGTGGGACAAAGTTACCATGAAGAGATCAATCAGCATGTCACCTTTCCAGCTAGTGTATGGTGTCGATGTAGTGTTTCCCATTTCTTTAGCAGTGCCGATGATGAAAATTCTACAAGAGATCAACAGTGAGCCAAATGACATCCAACGAAGAATCAAGAAAATGATTCATTTACAACAGTCAAGAGAATAATTTTTCAATCACACTTCAAAACTTCAGGAGAAAATCAAGAAGATCTATGAAAATAAAACCAAAGTTGATGATTTCAAATTGGGAGATGTTGTTCTTCGATGGGATGCGTGAAAGGAAAAGGCAAGCACGGAAATTTTGATAATATATGGAAAGTTCCATACAAGATTACAACATTCAGGGGTAATAAGGCATTTTTATTAGAATATCTTGATGAGAAAGAAATTATGGGAGGACCGATGAATGGTAGGTTCCTCAAACATTAAATTACCTCATCTTGAAGAAAAAGGTTCACTTTCATTGTAAATATCATTTTTATTTTCTGTCAAAGAATAAGTAAGATGTTGTAGAAGTTTGAAGCCTAAGGAGAAGGCCATGAGATTTCTATGATTAGATGATGTTTTTATTTTAAAAAGTTCAAAAATTTAAGTTTTTGAGTCAAAGTTATTTTCTGTTTTAGTTAGTCATTTTAGTTTGTCGAAGTTATTTCGGTTTCTAGTTTTGACTCCATTTCCCAATGGATGAGGCTACCCTACCTACGGTGTTCTTGAAACCTCCTGAAGGAGCTGCCATCCCAAGCTAGAGCCAATGTTAGTGTCTAAATGTTCATTGATCAAACATACTCTTTTAGGTTTACTTGGTAGTGGTCCTAGGTCAAAATTTCATGTTCTCAAATCAATTTTCAAATAAAATTTTGTTCACTGAATGATTGTCTAGGTCTAGAATGCGAATCCCTTCATTCCATTTATGGTAATCATCATTTCAAGGTCATATCATCCATTATCACCTAGGTTATTAGATCATTCACCACACCTCCATCTAGGTCAGGGTCTAGGTCTCTTTTGTTTCGCCACCACAATGTCAAATCATGGCATAAAATAAGGCAAACCAAATGTCATTTTCACCATACAAGTAATTCTCATTGGGAGTTAGTAAATATAGGAAAATAATTAAATGCAATTTTACTTTTCTTAGAAAGTATGTTACTTGATCAAAACGTTTTTCAAAAAAGAAAGTTTTTCTCAAAATATGTATGATTTCACTAGAATACAAAAAAACACATTTTGTGATGTTATAAAAGGAAAATGAAGTTTCTTAAGCTCATTTTATCCCTTGAAGTTCAATATAGCTCCTCTCTTATCATCATCACAATCCAAAACTACCAAAGGTCGAAGACAAACAAGAAAATTGTGTCAAAAATACTCTTGCTACGCTTCTGGAAGGTTGTGCTACGATCTTGGAAGACTGCGCTACATTTCTGGCAAGGGTGCTACGTTTTTTGTTTCAAGATCCCAAAAAAACACCCAAGAGTTAAAAAATCTTGCTCAAATGTTCAGAGACATCCTATTATTAAGTGGATACTTCCTCACACCTCTTTCAAGTCAAATTCTTCAGCAAAAGGGTGGATTCCCTCCTTAGGTTTTCTCCACTAAATTTTTGGTTTTTTCCATATTTGACCTTTTTCAGTTGATAAAAACCTAATTTAAGCATCTAAAACCTTCATACATATTCCATATACCTTATCCAGACACTCCCTATCACTCACATCCCTCCTTGCCACCATTTTCATTGAAACCCTAGTTTTCACTACGTTTTTGCAGGGAAAGTAGGAAAACCCTGTGTTTTGAAATTTTGGGCACCTCCCTCATGCCCATTTCCAAAAATTCCACTTGAATATTGTATCCAATTCATCACCATAACTCCCCAATTTTTTTGGGATTTTTCCCTAACTTCCTTCCATTCCATTTTTTTCCCTAAAACCACTCTACCACTATCCCCTGTTTTCCTAATTTTCCATCTTCCCTACCCACTACATCAAGCTATGGTTTTCATTGTTGAAAAACATCATGGATGGTGGGAAGAGGCTCCAAAAGGGTGTCATAACTCCAATTTTGAGCCATCCAACTTGTAGGAGATCACTGCTTTTTCTAATGCCAAGATATATTTTGAAAAAATGGTTGTTTCAGGTTTTGTGTGAGAATCCAGGAGGTAGGTTGTCATGCTCAATTGACAAGCCTTTTTGCCACTAGATTTTGAAGAGATAAGGCTATCATAGAAGGCATGGAATTCAACATATCATCAGATTTTATTTATTCAGCAATAGGTATCCCGAACCATGGATAAATCTAGTTCAAAGGGATGGACTTGGACCTTGAGAACAACAAAATGTTCTTAAAACCTCATTGCAAAGATGCTCATGAGCACATATTTCCTTTCATGCACTTACTTGATAAATATTCCCATTTTATGAAGCTACTTATGAAGTATTTTACATGTGAAGGGAGATTCTCAAGCCTGTACCAATACCATAATAGGTTATTGATGCACTTCACTGCCACTAAGCCACTCAATTTCCCTAATTATTTATTCAGGAGTTTGGTCAAGATGACTGAAAAGGTACAGAGAAAAGGCAAATATAATTACCCTAGTTTGTTCCACCATGGTTTGGTCAATCTTATTGTTTTCCATTAGCTCTTAGCAATCAAGATGTCTTCGGAAAGTTTCATGGAGACAGTTGCATCAATTCCTACTACTAGTCCAGCCATCATTCATAACACACCATCAACATCAGCACAACCAAAGGATGTTGGCTCTTCAAGTATGCAAGTAGAGATTCCAAAGGTGCCTAGAGTTGAAATTTCTCAAACCTATGAGAAAGGTAAGAGGATGGTTTTTTCTACTAAGACCATCAAAGGTGTACTTTTACCTGGAACTAAAAATGAGCAAAGAGAAACCATGGAGAAACCACCTATTCATGAGAGTGAGCCACCTACGTATGAAGAACAAGCGCTCATGGAGGTTGACATGAAAGAGAAGGTAAAAGACAAGATAGTTGAGGAGATAATAAAGGAAAAATATGCAAAGATAGCAGAGTTGAAAAACAACCTCTCAAAGGAAAATTTCTTGATTACCTTCCTACAGCAAGAAAATATCCAATTGAAGGTGAAACCGTTTCTCCAAAGAAAAACAAAGGCAAATATTGAGGCACATAAAGGTAAAGCAAAGAAGTGGTAGATGTTGATCAGTTGGAGGATACAAAGGTTGAAACAAAACCAAGGAGACCAAGAACAAGAGGGTTAACCAGGAAAAAAGAGAAAGAAAGAGAGCCATCTCCACCATTAGGTCAACAAAAATTTGATGAGTTGATCTCTGCATAAATTGAGCAAGAAAAAGAGCTATGGCTTGACAAGGTAAATGTGCATCTTTAGAAGCTTTTGAAGAAGGCAGAAAGGGATAGTAGCCTCCAAAGGCATATGGCAAGACATTATTTCACTAGGAACTAAATCGTCAAAGTGAGGGTGAAGAATTTGAGGAAAAAGCTTAAGGAAACCCTAATTAAGCCTAAGGAGAAAGATAAATTGGATTCGCTAGCTGAGTGTAATATTCTGAAATTTTAGCCTTCAAGCTAAATGGAATATTATAATTGTTTTATCACTAGGTAAGTGAATAAGTGGGTGGGAAGGCCCATAAGTCTTTTTAGAAGTAATAAAAACACTTCAGGTGTGAAAGGGGACCATTTTAGCAGCTAAATAAAGCACCTCCAAGTATGAACAGGGGTTGGATCATGTTGATTCAGTCAACTTTGACCAAGTCAACAACGCTGTTATGGAGGAGTGGAGATTAATTAAGGAATAACGCAATTTTGGAGGGAGATGGATCTCATGAAGGAATGACCTAATTGAGTGGGGCCAAGGGCAAGCAAGCTCATATTCTATTTAAGGAGGAGGATGAAAGCCATATGAGCTCATGTTTTTATATTTTTATTTGGATATTGGTCTACTTAGACTCATGCTTCCTCTTGCTGTTTAGCAGGGTTGTAGTGATGTTTAGCACCGGGTGTTCCCGAGCGGGAATCCCACCTCTTTCCTTGAAGTTCCTCTTGGAAGAGTATTGTATCCATTTCCACATTAAGGTTTCTATGCCAAGCTACAAATTTCTTCATTAGCACAGTTTCTGCAGGTTATTGTGCTGTGTTGTATGGTGCAGCAGTGGAGTGGTTAGAATCCCACTTTCTGAGCTAGTTTCTCATAGGAGGAATGTTTCCTTCTCTTGGGAGATTTGTTTAGAGATTTCTTGAGAATATTTCAGATCTTTGGCACCAGGCCATATATTTCCCATCATTTCCAGCATTGTTCCAGCTAGGAATTGCATTATTTAGGAGGGCATCTTTAGTGGAAGATCTTGTGGTTCCTTTGTAGTGTTTTCTTGTGATTGAGGGGTTTATCCTTTCATGGGAGGAGAACTTTGAGGGGATCTGCATCAGATCTGTTATATTTCATCCTGCTACACTCTTGTTCTTCATTTTTCAAAGAATCTTCAGCCATTGGGCTTTAGATCCCATCTTGTATAGGGTGTACTTCTGAAAACCCTTTCTGGGTTCTTTGTAGGAGTTTGTATTGAGCCTAGATCTGTATTGGGAATATCTTTGAGGCATATAAAAGCCATAAATATTTTGTACATTATTTTGTTGTTGCGGTGTGTTTATAACTGCACTATAGTAGTCTCTGGCATTCTTGTATTGTGACAGTAGCTCATTTGTGGAGTGATTTCTTATGGGAGGCTTGTTCCTTCATTGTATATGATTCATGCCTCACTATTATGTATTGATTTGCTGGCATAATACATGATTTTATATCTCCATATTAGTTTCCCATGTTTATGAGTTGATTTACACTTCTATTTCCATAATTGTGATCATGTATTGCTGCATCCCCATTTTGGGATATTACAGTGGTATCAGAGCATAATCTTGGCTTAGCCTGTTGATCTCAACCATTATGCTAACAAGAGAATAAGAAGAATGATAGATTTACAGGAAAAACAAAAAGAAGAATCCATTATTTGGAGGAGGAGAAGAGGAGGAGCTCTCACAACTTCTCTTTCAAACTATGCAGAATATCAAAGGAGATCTCAAGAAGATGAGAAGAAGGAGAGATTCTCCAAAGGAGTTTGGATTTAAAGCCAACTCTAGATTTTCACATGATGTGTGTGAGCATGCAGCTACACACTATGATTCATAGTGCATTCATATGCCCATATCTACTATATGGGAGGTGAAAGAAGAATAAATTCCAAAGATGGAGACTCTTAAAGATTATCTACAAGAATATGAATCTCAAAATAAGAGGTTCAAAAAGCAGATCACTTTCCAAGGGTTTTGCAAGATCAACGCGAAGAGGAGCAAGAAGCATGACATGAGTAGATTATTCCTATCTACTTTTGATGGGTCACCAACATGTTCAGTTAGAGCTTGGGTGGAGGAGTTACACACCTATTTGTAGTAGCACCAAGTTTCTGAAGATGAAGCCATCAAATTTGCAGCACTGCATTTTTGAGGTAAGGCCTGTGCTTGGTGGATATTTTTCATTAAGAAATTCAAATATCTCTTCTTATGCATCATTCACTAAGAGATCAATGGAAAGGTTTGATGGAAAACATTCTGAAACATCATTGGTGGAACCAAACAAAAAAAAAACAAACAAAACCTTTGCATATGATGGAGGAACCTATAACTTCAAATCCACTTCAGAAAACTATTGGAGAAGCTCACATCTTGCATACTACTTTGCTAGAGGCAAGATCTTTGTCTCATATCCTTGGACAAGAAGGCATCAAGATCCCTTTCCCAGAAGAGGATCCTCTTATTAAGAATATGAATCCCATGCATATTGAAGGAGAAAAGAAGGATGGGGGCAAAAACGCTATCATATCTAGAGCACATCTAGCACCTCATGCAGAGGTAGATGGAGCACTTTCTCCAACAAGAGGGATTCTTGTATCATTGCAAGGAATTCCCGAGGATCTCATTTATGGAGATCAAGGCACAATCAATGAACATCATGATTGTTAAACATTATAGATGGAAGGAGAAGGTAGGGAGGAAGGTAAACATCACTTGATGATGAGCACAAACCCCTATCTATTTCAGAGAGTTAATGCAAAGAAGAGACAGAATGATTTGTGTTGTGAGGGCAGGGACAAAATTTTCCATCCATATGTGCAGTCTACTCTTGACATTGATGTCTCATTACATGGAGGCATTCCACCAGGGAGACCACTAGATTAGGAGATGATGAGGAATGTTTCACATTAGATAGCACCACTCTTAGATCCCGCAGGGGTGGATACTTTGGAGGGGTCTATTACAGCGTAGAGAGTTTTGGGTAGACTCAAGGAGGAGAGAGACATTCTCCCATTTTCAGCATTACCCACTCTCACTACATATACTGTGCTGACAGAAGGTGATGCAGTGATGGAGGATGGCACCTTCATGGTACAAGGGAGCTACTCCATGGATTGGGAGAAATAGAGGGTACTTCCTTTGAGGTAGGAATCCTCCATACATTGGAGTATATGGAGGCCACTCGTGCTTACATTGGCCAAGATCAAGAGGTTCATTTTGGATGATAGCCTCTCATGGGAGGCCAACTTCCAAAGATCACCACTTCTATTTGAGCATGAGCAGTTGCATGATGGGAATGGTAGAACTTTTGAGGATGAATTTGGCATGGGGGATGTCAAAGGAGAAGACAACAACATGTGGGGAGTTTCACATTTCATATCTTTAGCGTTGTCTCTTAGGAGGGTTGATCCATATTGGAGGTCTCAATTTTTGGTAGAGTACTCCAAGGATCTTGGTGCTTGCATGATTCTTGATGATCCAGAGGGAGATGATAGATACATGGTGGTTGGAGAGGTCATCTATTCTTATGTCAAAGTCTTCTTGACTAGAGTTTCTGAGCTCAAGAGGAAGCTACTACATGCAACACATGTGGAATTTCTTTCCATGCACTTTGATGCATTTCATTCTTTGATGGAAGAGTTCACTTGGGAGGGCATCCAACATGATACATTTCAGCATATGGAGAGATTCATATCCCAGATGGTGATATAGAGGATGTCACATCCACTTCCCTACTCATTGGGGGTGAGGGATAATTTTCAGTTGAGCCATTTCAGCTCAAGGACCAAAGTACATAGTAGAGAAGGTACATTTTTGCATTATGATTTGCACTTCTTTACTTTATATGAGCAACATGTTGTATTAAGGAGGGTCATTCCTTCTTATGCATTATATTATGATTTACTTGAGGCCAAATGTAGCATCGATATTGGCTATCCTATTTGTGGTTTGTGGGGGGAGCCACATGATTCTTGGTGTGCACCATTGACACCACATTTTACATTCATGATTCCACCTTATGGGATGATTGTGGCAGAAAAAAAGTGGCTGGAAGGGCACTTGTTATTTTTGTTATGAGGAACTGCGCTAGTTCCATGTGTGGAACTATGATCCACTTTCCGGTTGTCATATGGCAACTTGTTTTCATTGGTTTTTGCTTCCATATATTGCTGATATTCTTATGTTCATGGGGAACTTTGTTTGGAGAGTGGGACAAGAGTTGGAGGTGCCCATTGGGAGTATGATTCTCCCTATGTTACATGTTGCATGTTTCAGGAGAAATAATAGGCAAACCATGATTGCCATACTACACCTCTTTTCTTCATGTGGGTGGAGCCATTTGGAGAACTTGAGTTTTTGGAGGAGGAACTTCATGGCTGGATTGTTTGGTGGGGTAAATTGGGCCATTCTTGGAGGAAATGTCATTTCATCCCAAGATCATCAACATCCCAATACATACCATAAATGGAGAGAGAAACAACTTGGGTGGAAGAATCTAATCTCTCCATGCAACCCCAATACGTTGCATGAACCGAGGGTTGAGGATTGTCTTGATGAGCTACCTAGAATGGCTGATTTCATTTGAATGCTAGCATGGGTTTTGGAGTCTCTCATTGGGCATGAGATCCCCTATGCTTCTCATAACTCCTACCTTGAGGAAGCCATGGGACAGAAAGAAGGTTTCCACTTATATCTCCCACCTTTTCATGATGTGAACCATTTGGTTTTGCATGCTTGGAAAGAAACATTGGAGGGAAGATTTATTGTAGATTATTTTAAGTAGTGGTGGGAACTATTGATGAGGAGGCCACAAGAGGAGGAGGCGAGGAATTTTTCTCTCCCTTTACAGTTTCTTGAGGACAAGCAACATTTTGGAGGGGAGGACTGTAATATTCCAAAAATTTAGCCTTCAAGCTAAATGGAATATTATAGTTGTTTTATCACTAGGTAAGTGAATAAGTGGGTGGGAAGGCCCATAAGTATCCTTAGCAATAAAAAAAATTCAAAGGGGACCATTTTAGAAGCTAAATAAAGCATCTCTAAGTATGACCAGGGGTTGGATCATGTTGATTCAATCAACTTTGACCAGGTCAACAACACTGTTATGGAGGAGCGGAGATTAATTAAGGAATAACGCAGTTTTGGAGGGAGATGGATCTCATGAAGGAAATGACCTAATTGAGTTGGGCCAAGCGAAAGAAAGCTCATATTCTATATAAGGAAGAGGATGGCAGCCATATGAGCTCATGCTTTTAGATTTTTATTTGGATATTGGTCTGCTTAGAGTAGTGCTTCCTCTTGCTGTTTAGCAGGGTTGCAGTGTTGTTTAGCACCAGTTGTTCCTGAGCGAGAATCCCACCTATTTCATTGAGGGGCCTCTTGGAAGAGTATTTTATTCATTTCCACATTTAGGTTTCTAGGCCAAGCTACATCTTTCTTCATCAGCGCAGTTTCTGCAGGTTATTGTGCTGTGTTGCAGGGTGCAGCAGTGGAGGGGTTAGAATCCCACTTTCTGAGCTAGTTTCTCATAGGAGGAAGGTTTCATTCTCTTGGGAGATTTTTTTGGAGAGTTCTTGAGCATATTTAAGATCTTTGGAACTAGGCCATATATTTCCATCATTTCCAACATTGTTCCAGCTGGGAATTGCGTTATTTAGGAGGGCAACTTTAGTGGAAAATCTTGTGGTTCTTTTGTAGTGTTTTCTTGTGATTTAGGGTTTTATCCTTTCATGGGAGGAGACCTTTGAGGAGATCTGCATCAGATATGTTATATTTCAGCCTTCTACACTCTTGTTATTCATTTTTCAGAGAATCTTCAACCATTGGGCTTTAGATCCCATCTTGTATAGGGTGTATTTCTGAAAACCCTTTTCGGGTTCTTTGTAGGAGTTTATATTGAGCCTAGATCTGTAATGGGAATATATTTGAGGCATATAACAACCCTACATATTTTGTACATTATTTTGTTATAGCAGTGTGTTTATAACTACACTGTAGTACTCTCCGACATTCTTGTATTGTGACAACAACTCATTTGTCGAGTGATTTCTTATGGGAGGCTTGTTCCTTCATTGTATATGATTCATGCCTCACTATTATGTATTGATTTGCTAGTATAATACATTATTTTATATCTTCATATTGGTTTCCCATGTTTATGAGTTGATTTACATTGTTATTTCTAGAATTGTGTTCATGTATTGTTGCATCCCCATTTTGGGATATTACACTGAGGCATCCCTAGCTGTTTAATTTATCATCCAAGGATGTCATGAAACAAATTTCAGAAGATTTTTAGCATTTTGAGTATTTTTGGTGATTTTTTGAAAATTCTAGAAAATTGGTCTTTGTAGAAGCGTAGCGCAGTAGTGCGATGATTTTCCTAAGAGCATCCAAATTAGGAAATTTTTATATGGCTGGATGGATTTTGAATTATACTTCATAGATATGGTCTCAGGCTGGCATGACACCCTTCATTTTTGGAGAAAAACTTAAAAAAAAAACCTTTTTGCATGCTTTTGCCACTCATTTTGCTTATGCGCGACGCTTTTGGAGTAAGGTTGGGAGAATACATTTTTGAAGGCCTTCTAGAGGGTATTTTCTCAGTTTCAAGGTTGAGAAGGAAAGAGGACACACATGGATACGTAGCCTAGCTTTTATATTTGCATATGGATGCCTAAAGGTAATTCAAAATCACCCTCAAAGTGGCATGACACTTGTGCTAACTCGCACGATGCTTTGGTCTTGGATTCCTTTTTGACAGTTGTCAAGCCAGAAAACTCCAAATTTTGAGGTTGTAGTTGTCCTATGAGGTGTATTTTGGATAATAGAATTTTTTTTTGCCTCTCATTGTGGAGGAATCATGTAATTAATCATGGAGACATACACTCCTAGTTATTAGCTAAATTTGAGGGTTTGTTTCTAACTTCCCTAGATTCTAGGTATTGACTCATAGAGTGCATTTATGATGTATTTTGGATCAAGTTTTGACCTAATGAGGCATCATGACTTCTATTTTATATATATAGTCCAAATAAAGTCATTTTAGAGGTTGGATAGTTTTTATTTGAAGTGTGGAGCTATTGTACAAACTTTTTTTTCCAGTGAAATCAAAGACATGTTGCAGCTATAATCTTGGGACTCTAATGGTATGCTTATAAGCATTGTTTTTTTCTCTGTAACCACATAAATTTGAATGTTATGTTTTCTTTCCATCACATATATGCTTCTACATGTTGATATTATGAGTCTATGAACATAAATATTTCTTTTCATGCTCTCTTTTATAATATTTTCATGAATGTGTTTCTACTCTTCTTATGAATGAATTCATTTAACACACTCATTATGACTCTCTCTCTCTTTTCAAACCCTATACACAATGTTAATTAAAGTATGTTCTTAATTATACCTACCTGGCCTCATCATAATTTCTGCAACTGAACCTTTGAAATCAGACCTAAAATCTAGACCTAGTTCCTTGAATGTCATTCCTATCCAGAAAAAACTCAAAACAAACAAAACCCTAATTCACTGACCTTTATAACTAGCCTAAGACCATTACATATCCAGTAATCTCATTGGCTGTAAAAGTGAATGATTGAGAGAGCCCTCTTTGGTTTTGGTAGGGCTAGCTACCAGGCCTAAATATTGGTTGAGTTTACCTCCTTCAGTTCCATTCCGAGCCTTGGGAAACGAGGGGAGTGATAACACATAGAGCTCCAGAGCGTTTGTCCAAACAACGCTTCCATGACTAGTAACTCAACCCAAATTTGTCCCTCGGGCTCTATATTGTTTTTCCAACCAAGGCTTCCAGTAACTAATAACTCAACCCATAGATAAAGGAATCACGAGAACACACCATAACACAATCAATGGAAATAAAACCACAACACCATGGCTATCTAGGAAATGGCAAGAATAGGAAAATACACATGCATGCACCATGCATGCCAAAACTAGCAAGGAAAACATACACACAGCTTGGTACTTGCACTCAGAACTCATTGTAGATGCTGATCCGGATGTCCTCTTTCACTTTCCTACTCTTCCTTTACCTTATTTATTCAAATCACCAAGTATCCACACTCTCCAAGAGTATGAGAGAGAGAGAGAAAAATGAGAGAGCTCCAAAAATGTGAGCAAAAATATTACCAACTGATCCTCATAAGAATTTTTATTAATGAGGCCTCTATTTTCTTCATTTTCCATTATTTTCCTTCATTTCCCCCCTCACATGAAACATGTGACCTTTCACCTTCCTTTTCTTCTATTTTCCATTATTTTCATATAAACTACCAATTAATGCCTCGTACCTTTCCAAAGCCTTTGCCAATTTTTTTTAGCCATAATAATCGAAATGAATACCAGCTAGGATGTTTTTCCCACTATTCAACTTGGAATACATGTCCCATCGACCGTGATCTTATAGATTTTTATATGTATTTTAACTACAATTGTTACATTTACCCCATTTGGGCAGTTACTTGGATAGATATAGGATTGGGGTGTTACATGACACCCATTGATTTGTTAGGTATGTGTTATATTCTTTCCATGACTAGTCACGCACGGGGGGGGGGAATAGCCCCCCCTGTATGTTGCACTGGGCGCAGTGGGAGAGGTGGTAGTGCCCCAGGAAAAAAAATTTGGTCCTTATTTTCCGGTGGGTGGACCTACCCATGGTTTTGTGCATGGGTCTGCACATGTTTTTTGGGTACGATGGTTTTCGACCCCTGGTATTTTGTAGATCCGGTCAAGGGAACTACGGTTATGTTCTAATACAGGGTTAATGCATTGGGGTTTATGTATGCTTCGACATGTATATATATGTGTTGTAACACTAAAAGGAATATAATGAAAACTCAAGGTGGTCGTCCCAATTTGGGATCCAAGGGAAAATCTCTGTGTTAATCTATTTTATGTTTTATGCTCTCGCTATTGTTTGTTTTCTATTTTAAGATTCATTTGTAGATAATTTCTGTACAGGGTTAAAACATACATTTGGTATCAGAGCAGTTTCGGCTTCAAGGGGATGCCTTTGCTGCTGAGGGTTTTTTTCTTGGGCCTGTGGTAGACCCTATTCAGTGGGAGATCTGCGGGATCAATTCTTGCAGTGAAAGGAGATGGCGAGCAGCGGAAAAATAGAGATTGAGAAATTAAATGGTCAGAATTTTGAGTTGTGGAAGCTCAAGATGGAGGATCTACTAGTGGATAAAGATCAATGGATTACGGTAGATCTGGGTACTAAACAAACGACAATGTCAGATGAAGACTGGAAGAAGCTGGATGGGAAGGAAAAGAGCACAATATGGTTGTGTGTCTCAGATTAAGTATTGTTGAATGTATCTAGGGAAGCTACGACAAATAATTTGTGGGACAAACTTGGGACTTTGTACCAATCTAAGTCTCTGGTGAATAAATTGTTTCTACGGAAAAATATGTATAACCTGAGGATGAAGGATGGAGACTTGGTGATAGAGCATCTTAACGCATTCAATACTATGGTAAGTTATTTTTCATCTATTGATATTAAAATCTTAGATGAAGATAAGTACATCAGTTTGTTGTGTTCTCTACCACACTCGTGGGACAGTCTGGTTATTGCAATAGGTAGCAATACAACTACCTTGAATTTTGATGACATTGTCTTAGCCTTATAGTCGGAGGAAATGAGACGGAGAAATATGGAGGGCTAAAATGGATATGTCTTATTGTATGAGGAAGGTCCCAAAACAGAAACAAGAATAAGGTTTTGAGTGGGAGATCTAAATCTAGAGGGAGATCTAATCTCTTGGAAAGTTTGTAAAGGTGTGCTGGAAATGTGGAAAGGAAGGTCACTACAAAAAGGACTGTAGATCTAAAGCTCTTGAGAAAGGAAAGGGATCTGATGATGCTCCCTCTACAGAGGAAAAAACCACCTCGAATGAAGGTGGGGATGTGTATTTGGCTTCTTCTTCAAATACACATGTAGATCATGAGTCATGGTTTATTGACTCGGGTACATCCTCCCCATAGGGAGTGGTTCCGCGAGTATGAGAAATATGATGGAGGTGATGTCTTCCTAGGGGATGATAGGAAGGCTAGAGTCGTCGGACGTGGGAAATTCAAGCTAAAGCTACAAGGTGGAAGGATTAGAACACTTCCTGGGGTTCTGCACATTCCTACATTGGCCAAAAATCTGATTTCTGTAAGCAAGATGGATGATGCAGGTGTAAAAACAGTGTTCGAGAAAGATACCTGTAAGATGGTTTTGGGAGCATTGGTATTAATGTGAGGAGTTCTGATTGGAACTCTATACAAGCTTCAAGGCAACATTGTTATTGATGGGTGCAATAGTTCTGTGGTTCCTGAAGGTGGAGCAGAAAACCTAGTGGTCTCTAAAGAAAAGACCATGCTATGGCATCAAAGGCTTGGACATATTGGAGAGAAGGGCCTTCAGATACTGCATGGAAATGGTATGGTAGAAGGTATGTATAATTGCTCTCTAGATTTCGATTTCTGTGAACATTTTGTATATGGGAAGCAGAATTGGGTGAGTTTTCCTTCCGGTGCTAAGAGGGCGAACAAGATATTAGAGCTTGTGCATAGTGATGTGTTTGGACCTGTGTTAGTTCCATCACTGGGTAAGTATGTGTACTATGTTCCATTCATATATGAATTCTCAAGGAATACATGGATATATTTCTTGAGGAAGAAATCTGAAGTCATTGATAGATTTAAATAATTTAAGGCTCTGGTGGAAAACTAGACAGAGAAGAAGATAAAGGTGCTGAGGACAAATAATGGTTGTGAGTTCTGCAAGAAGGAATTTGAAGAGTTCTGTAAGAAGTGTGGTATATCACGATAGAAAATACTCCATACACACCTTAGAAAAATGGATTTGCAGAAAGAATGAACAAAAAACTGATGGAAAAGGAAAGAAGTATGCTTAGAGGTGCCGGGTTAGGACAAGAATTCTGGGCAGAGGCAGTGGAGACTACATGTTACTTAGTTAAGAGATCACCTTCATCAGCGTTGGAGGAAAAGACTCCACATGAGGTATGGACTGGTAAGAAACCCTCTCTTTCACATCTGAGGGTATTTGGATGTGATGCATATGCACATGTTCCAAAGGAGAAAAGGACCAAGTTGGATAATAAATCTGAAAGGTGCATCTTTATTGGGTATAAGGATGGTTTAAAGGGTTACAAGCTTTGGAACCCGAAAACAAGGAAGGTTATTTACAACTCAGATGTGGTGTTTAGAGAGGTGAAAGATGTTGTTAAAGATGAAGTCCTACCAAAGGAACCTGAGAATATAGGGTTTGATCTAAAGGAGGATGAATCAGACTCTACAATAGAAGAAAACTCAGAAGAGGAAGAGCCACAAACTCTAGCTGTGAGAAGATCATTTCAGGAAAGAAGACAACCAGAAAGGTATAGTCCATCTGCTTTCTATTCAAATTTTTCTTTAACTATAACTGGCGATGATCCCAGAACTGTCAGGGAGGCAGTAGATTCAGAGGATGGAAAAATCTGGAAGGAGGCCATGGTTGATGAAATGGCATCCTTGCATAAAAATTAGGCATGGGATCTGGTGGAGTTGTCGGCTGGAAGGAAGCCCATCGGGACAAAATGGGTGTTTAAGAAGAAGATGAATGTATAAGGCAAGATGGAGAAATACAAAGCTTGGTTGGTAGCAAAAGGTTATTCCCAGGTGCCGGGAACTGATTTTGGTGATATTTTTTCTCCTGTTGCCAAAGTTACTTCTATTAGATTACTTTTATCTGTTGCTGTTGCATTTGATTTTGAGGTAGAACAGATGGATGTGAAGACAACATTTCTTCACGGAGATCTAGAAGAGAAGATATACATGAAACAACCTGAAGGATTTATGGTGAAGGGGAAGAAAGAACTGGTATGCAGGTTAAAGAAGTCTCTATATGGGTTAAAATAGTCACCAAGGATGTGGTATCAGAAATTTGATACCTATATATGGGGACTTGGCTTCACTAGAAGCAAGGAGGACCACTGTGTTTAGTTTAAATTAATTGGTGACTGTGTTATTTATTTGGTCTTATATGTGGATGATATGTTGTTGATTGGAAATGACAAAGAAATTATCCAAGATTTGAAGACCCAACTGTTCTCCAAATTTGACATGAATGATCTTGGTGCTGCAAACTATATTTTGGGCATGGAAATTAAAAGAGATGGGGCAAAGAGGAAGCTCTAGTTAAACCAAAGGAAGTATGTCGAGACTATATTGCAGAGGTTCAATATGCAAGATATTAAATCGATGAATGTTCCTATCCTGTAGGTGTAAATCTGTCTGCTGAACAGTGTCCCAAGACACAAGAAGAAGAGGCGGATATGTCCCGTGTTCCATATGCAAGTGTAGTGGGTAGCCTGATGTATGCAATGTTTTGTACTAGACCAGACATTGCACATGCAGTGGGAGTATTGAGCAGGTTTATGTCAAACCCAGGGAAGGAGCATTGGACAACAGTGAAGTGGGTTTTCAAATATTTGCGTGGCACTAGTGATTATGGCTTGTGCTACCAGGGAAGACCAGGATTGGAAAGAGTGTTGGAAATTCATGGTTTTGTTTATGTATACTAGGTTGGAGATCTGGACCAAAGAATATCTACAAGTGGGTATGTGTTTAGCCTATTTGGAGGTGCAGTCAGTTGGATGAGTAAAAGATAGTCTGTAGTGGCTCTTTCAACTACAGAGGCAGAATACATGGCAACCACTCATGCAAGCAAGGAAGTAGTTTGGTTTCAGAGATTGTGTTCAAGTATGGGGTTGGTGTAGCAAGCTAAAGGATAGATTGTGATAGCCAAAGTGAAATTTTCTTGGCTAAGAACCCTGCTTATCATTCAAAGACAAAGCACATTGATGTTCAATATCACTTTGTGAGATTTATGGTTGAGGCTAAAATGGTGTTGTTGGTAAAGGTGGACACTTTGAAGAATGTTACAGATGCATTGATGAAGTCTGTGAGCACTCAAAAGTTCTCTTGGTGTAGAGAAACAATGGGTGTTGCAAAGTTGGGTTAATGACTAAGCTATCTTGTGGTCCCCTGCGAAAAGAAAACAAAATGTGGGAGAATGTTGGGTATGTGTTATATTCTTTCCATGAATAGTAACGTGCAGGGGGCCGAGAGCCCCCCCTGTATGTTGCGCCAGGGGGTCACAGGGGGGGGCGACATCCTCCCCTGTCAGGGTTCGGGGCAGTGCCCCGGGAAAAAATTTTTGGTACTTATTTTCCGGTGGGTAGACCCGACCATGGTTTTGTGCATGGGTTTGCACATGGTTTTGGGGTACGATGGTTTTTGGCCCCTAGTATTTTGTAGATCAGGTTAAGGGAACTACGGTTATGTTCTAATCCAGGGTTAATGGATTGGGGTTTATGTATGCTTCGGCATGTATATATATGTGTTGTAACACTAAAAGGAATATAATGAAAAATCAAGCTGGTCATCCCGATTTGGGATCTAGGGAAAAATATCTGTGTTTATCTGTTTTATGTTTTATGCTCTCGCTATTGCTCATTTTATGTTTTAAGATTCATTTGTAGATAATTTCTGTACAAGGTTAAAACCTACATGAATCCATCTAGGAATGAAAATAATTTCTTCCCTACAATGCCATCCACAACTTGATCAATGAAACACAAGGGGAAATGATATTTCGTTATAACCTTGTTAAATTACATATAGTAAAAGAAAATTCCCCACTTCCCATTCTTCTTGGGTATTATAACAAGAGGAGACACCCACTCAATATCTGAAATAGGATAAATGAATCCTACATCAAATAAATTTTATAGTTCTTCTTTCATAATGTATTTAAGGGTAGGGTTCATTCTTCTTTGTGGTTGGTGCATAGGTTTACATCCCTATTTAATGTAGATGTGTTGTGTAAAAACTAAGGGATGCACCCATTTCATATATTTATTTTCCCAAGAAAAAACATCAAGATGTTCCCTTAACATAGTGAACAACTACTCTTCTTGCTCTACTAAAATGGAAGGATCGATTTTTGGGGTTTTAGATGAACTGATTTCCACAATATTGGCATGATCTTGCTCATAATTGGTAGTTAATAACTTAGCACATAGGTTGTTCTCAGGTTTCCCTAAGGATTCCTCTACTAGCTCATCGATTGGTAAGGCAACAGGAGGTTGGTGTAGTGGAAGGTTATTAATAAGGTCATCTTGATCTAGTTTTCTACTTCCTACAATGGTTTCTAATGTAAAGATTGAGTAGGGGGTGACTGATAAAAATATTCCTCTTCTTCTTCCTCTAGCCATAGGTAAATGATTCTCAACAAGGGGTTGAGAATGGCGTTATAATACAAGTTTCTTTGTAAGCTTCACATTTTTAATCATCATGTTTCCAACCCTACAGCTATGTAAGCATCAACAGTAACTAACTAAGGTCTTCCTAAAATGGTAGAATATACATTAAACTTGGTTTTGGGTTGGATTAAAAGGAAATATGTGGGATACTCCCAAGAATAGATGGAGACCATCACATCCTCAATAATGCCCTCAGGGGCTACTATAAATTTTTCTACAAGGTTCAACACTATGGTGGTTTTCCTCATGGCTCCTTGTAGGTTGAAATTCAACATAGTTTCCCTAGTCTTGACATTGATTTTAGCCCCAAGATCATCAATGTGTTGGGGACTATAATGTTTTTGATGTGTACATCCACTACCAAGTTACCAGTATCCAAATACTTTGGGGAGATGACATTCCCAAGCATTCGATTAGTTAGCTTCCCAACAAAATTTATAGTGGGGGCATCTCTTTTCCTTATTCTAGGCCTATTGAAACATTCTTCCCTAATAAGCTTTTTATATATGGGGACATATTTGATGGTCTCGAGGAGGGGTATTTTAACACACATGTTCTTCAATTCTCCTATGAGTTCAACCTCTTTTACAGTGTGTTGCTTACGTTGGAACAACATTTCAAGATAGCAAGGTAGATTAGCTTGAGGGGAACTCTCTTCCTTCTCTTCTTCAAGATATTTAGATAGAGAAGGTGGGCGAGCAACTGGAAGTCATTTCCTAGACCTAAGGTTGATTTCCTAGATCTCCACAACATAGGTAGGATATGATGCTTTCCCACTATAGACTTGTTGGGCCTGCTTGTTGTTTGAGTTCAGATTGGGCTGAGTCATTTGAGTTTGATTGGGTGGATTATTGTGGGGTATATGTGGTTGAGGTAGAGGAGGAGAGGCAGGTGGTTGGTTTCCTGAGGCCTCCATCCTTGTGAAGGGTTGCCCCATGTGGGAGGTTGAGAATGATATGGCTGGAAGGGTGGATTGAAAATATGAGGAGGACAATGAGGAGAATAGGACCAAGGGGTAGGCATTAACCAAGGTGAGTTAGCTAGAGGGTACCAAGGCTGAAAAGGTGCACTCTGATTTGGATTGAAAGGAGAGTAGTGCACACATTGCATGCCTTTTTGATATGTCAGCGGGTCTTGTGACCTTCTCTGATTGATAAAAAAAAGCTTCTCCAAACCACTTGTTAACACTAGAAAATCATACAAGCAGAAGACGACATTATTTAAATGTCAAGCAGAAGGATTTATAGGGCTAGAAGACATTATGGAATCTGGAAAGTATTTAAAAATCTCTAAGTTCTGAGGAAAAATAAAATTTGAGCGAGTCATAAATGCTTTTGTGCACATTATCCTTCGTGAAGAGTGCCTTTGCATGCCTTATGAACCGAAATGTGCACAATCTTGGGAGTGGCGAAAGTCACTTTCCAGGACCACAAAAAATCACACTCCAGGATAGTGATTCCTCAATTGAAGCCACCTAAGGATAACCACCAAAGCCTCCTTAAACATCAAGCAAGCACACAATGGAATATTTGTAGCACACAAAGGAATGATCCCCCTCTCTTGGGTCACCATCCAAAATGTACCAAGAGAGGGAAGGAGGATTTGAATTCTCCTATATAAGGCCACCATGAGATGAAGAATTTGTGAACACATTGTTATGCTAGCTAGAATTTCCCAATCAATACCAATAGTATGTGATCTAGAGCTGAAGATAGATGGGAATCAATTGTTTGCCATCCAACAATTTCAGTCCAACACAGGAGAGGGAGGGAGAATTTTCACCGAGGAAATATTGGGAGTAAAAACATCCTTGCATTGGGACTTAGAACCCATGTTCTAGGGGCCCTTTGGCAATAGGGTTAAAGTTTCATCCTCATTTCCTACCAGCACTCAATAAGAGGGGCTGAAGAGCCACCGTTCGGATTATTGCAATTGTTTGACTCTATTCAAAGCTTTTGTTTATTTGTTTTAGTTTTAGTTTAGTTTTAGTTTATATATGCATGCTATTTCTCTATCTAGTATGTTTATGATTCTATCTTGTTCCACTAACTTTCTTGAATCCACTTATTTTTCTGCCTGTTAACAATAACTTAAGTGGGTAAACCACACCCCTTAAGTTGTTGTGATTTCGTACATACGTGCACCAAACACACTAAAACACCACCCTCTACCCCTTGGTATATTTCCTTTAGAACAAGAAGGGAGAGGAATTTGTTAGTTGCATGGTTCTCCTCACAAAGAGAGTATAATTATATTACATTTAGTGGGCACTCAGTTCTAAGGTGCAACTTGGTGCCTCTAGAGAAAAAGATAGACATCACCATTTTTGCATCTTCTTGACCTCCATGGTATCAATTTGTAAGGAAAAGGTAGTCAACATTTCACTCTTAAAGTCTTGAGACTGAGGATGTTCTAGTGGGCTTGAGACTGAGGATGCCCATTGGGAGCATGATTCTCCCTACTATACATGTTGTACATTTCAGGAGGAACCATGGGCCAACCATGAATGCCACATTACATTTCTTTCCTTCTTGCGGGAGGGACCACTTGAAGAACTTGAGGAGGCACTCCATGGATCATGAGAAGATGGAGGAGTTAGCACAATCAAGTCTTTTCCCTTTGAGGATGAGGGAAAGCTCATCTATGAGCCACTCCACTTATATGAGCAAAACATATGGTAAGAGTATTGTTGACTTGCATAGTGATTTTTCTATATATATGAATCTCTTAACCATATATGTGCAGGGATTTGCTCAAAGGAGGGATATTCTTCCTTCTAGATTTGGTGGTCTACATAAGGCCATTATGAATGATCACTCCCTAAGTGGATATGGGGAGGATATTTCTCATGGAGAATATACTCACATTGCACATTACATCATTCACTTTCTCTAGACTTGTGAAGAGATTGGGGCAGCAAGCAAATAGTGGGGAGGCCACTCATCATTTTATTTTCTATGGCAGTGGAGAGTTAAACTGCGTTGGCTACATTTGAGGGACCATTTTCCTTCCCTTTTACTTCACATGTCAGCCAACATGATTCTCCTTATGGTTCCTTGGTTGATATTTCTAGAGCTTTTCTTGGTTGCATGATTGGAGGAGAGACACATTGGGTGAATGTGTCCTTGGAGGGAGAAAACTCATGCACTCTTTTCACTACATGTTCTAAAGGGAGCATGGGAGATGGTATGGCCACTACAGCAGCACCTTTGTTTCCTTATGAGGTGAGCCATATGAGGAATGTGATTCCATATGATGATGACTTCCAACTCATCACATATGAGATGATTTGGGCAAACATGTTTCCTAACGTTGGAGGAGATATCCTTAGAGGATTAATCTCCATCTTTCCATTTGAGGGCAATATCATTGTAGCCTGGGATCAGAAAACACTCTACACTTATCCTAAGAGGAGAGGAGGAAAATGTGGGGTATGATATTATGTCTACCAAGATCAGATTTTCAACCCACCTACATTTCCAGAGCCAGAGGTGGAAGATGACTTTAAGGAGTTTCCATGTTGGGAGGTAACTAATTTTGCATGGATGATTGTTTGGGGGATGGAGGATCGACATGAGGAAGATGTTCCTCAACACATCATAGACTCCATGCCTTGGGAGGAGGCTTTCCAGTCCTAGCCTTACAGTTTCTTAAGGAAAAGCAACATTTGGGAGGGGAGGACTGTAATATACCAAAATTTTCCTACAATAAATTGGAATATTAATTTTTGTTGATTTCACCTAGGAGGAGAATAAATGGGTAAGGATGCCCATGCATAACGAAAATCTCAATAAAATTCCTCATAGTATGAAAGGGGATCATCATTGGAGCTGGTTTTCACACCCACATGTGTGAACAGGGTCAGTTGCAAGTGGACAAGGTAAGGTTTGACCAAGTCAACAACGCTGGGATAAGAGGTGGAGAACACTAGAGAAACAACGCAGTATGAATGAGAAGAGGGTTATTTGGTGGAGGAAACACTAAAAGGAGTGGGACCCATGGAGAGGGGGATTTCACTTGCTTAAAAGGAGGGCAAGGCAGCCATTGTTTCTCATGTCATGTATTATTGATTTTATGGTCTATTCAGACTTTGGGTAATCTCTAGCTGTTTAGCTGAGTTGTAGTGCTGCTTAGCACAAGGGATTCCTATTTAGGATTTCCTCTCCTTCTTGAGAGGCCTCTTGAGGGATTGCATTGATTTTCCTCACATCCAGGCTTGAGGCCAAGCATCCTCCTCCAAGACATCGTTATTTTTGCAGCAGAATAATGTTGTATTGCAGGGTGTTGTAGTGAGGGTTCACAACACCACTTCCATCAGCTATTTTTTAGAGGAGGAGTCCCTCGATCCTTTGAGAGATAAGTTTGGAGGAATTTGGAGCTGATTGCAAATCTTGGCATTGGGCCAACCCATTTATTTTCCCCTACAACACAGTTTGGTTCAATGACTGCGTTATTTCTAGTGAGCAAATGTTGTGGGGCTTTGATGATATGTTTAGAGGGTGAGATCTTAGGTGAGAGGATCAACCTTTTACTCTAGATATCTATTGGAGGAGGTCTTTCATTGGATGCAGCATCTTCAACCTTCTCCACTTATTTCCATTTCTTGAGTTGCTGCTGCTACCCAACAACTCTGACATTTTGTAGATTTTGTATATTAAAACCAATCCTTCTAGGATTGACTTGTGGCAGTCTTCGGGAGCTGAGACCTTTACTCCCAATGTTGTATGGGCCATCTATTTGTATATCTATGTATTTTACATATGGTAGCATGAAGTTGCTCTTATAAAACTACGCAGTCATAGCTTAGACACACTTGTGTAGCGATGTTTTAAAATGATTTATGTACTTATCTCTTGAGGCGGAGCATTGCTTATCTTGAGTAGCATTTTCCTCAAGATCTTGTATTCATTTGTTGTTTATATTTATTAATAATATGGCTATGGATTTATCTGACATTTATATGAGTTGAGTGTCACTGCTACTCCATTTTTTTGTTTTTATATTGCTGGTTCTCCAACTTTAGAATATCCTGAGATATTCTCATTGTTGTAGGAATTCCCTAATTTGGGATATTATAGTGGTATCAAAGCATAATACTAGCTCATCCTGTGGATCTCAGCCATTATGCTATCAAGGAGAGAGAAGATGAAGACTTCATTATGTGGAGAGAAAAAGGAAGATAAGCTTACAAAGCTTCTTCCAAGATCTGTATAGAGCATTCATGAAGAATTCGGGAAGATAAGGAGGGAGATATGTACAGGATCTCCAAGAGGATTTGAAACTGAGTCAAACTCTAGATTTTCTTATAGGGAGTGTGAGCATGTAGCCGCACCCTATGATGTACAGCGCAGTCACGTGGCCAATTTTTCCATAAGAGAAACATACGAAGGAGGAATGCCCGAGAGGGGAGCTCTTAGTGGGTTCTTGCATGAGTATGAATCTCAAACTCAGAAGTTTAGATCTCATGTCACTTTCCTGGAGTTTTGCAAGGTCAAGGTGAGGAGGAACAAACAACATAATATGGATATATTTCTTCTATATATTTTTTATGGTTCCCCTAGTTTTTCAGCCAGGGCTTGGGTGGAAGAGCTAGACACCTTTCTGTAGCAACATCAGATTCCCGAAGATGAAGCCATCAGAGTAGAAGCACTGCACTTTGGAGGTAAGGTCTATGCATGGTGGTTATTTGAGTCCTTTACTTTAAAGAATGCAAATACTTATTCCTATGCAAGGTTCATTAAAACTTTGATGGAAATATTTGGTAGGAATAATTCCGAAACACATGTGGAGGAAAAAAACACATCTAAACAAAAAAAACCCTTACATGTGATGGAGAAAATCATAGACTCAGTATCACTTCAGAGAACCATAAAGGAGGCAGATATATTGCATGATAATTTGTTGGAGGCAAGACCTTCGTCTTGTATTTTGGCACAAGGAGGCAAAGAGATCCCTTTTCCAAAAGAGGATCCAATCATTGGAGAGTTTCCCACTCATGTTGAGGAAGCTAAGGGCAACAACTCTATAATTTCTAGATTTTATCTAGCACCTCATGCAGAGGAAGGAGGAGCTCTTGCTCCAACTAGAGGGATTATTGCATCTTTGCAAGGAAGTCCCCAGGATCTCATACATGGAGGTCTAAGCACAATCAATAAGCAGCATGATTGTGCAGCATTACAGTTGGAAGAATGAGGAAGGGAGGAAGGGTAGCATCATGTGATGAGAGGAACACACCTTCTCTATTTCAGAGAGCTAGTGCAAAGAGGAGGTAGTTTGTACTACACTATGATAGCAAGGGAAAGGTTTCCCAACCATATGTATAGTCCACTCTTGACATTGATGTCTCACTGCATAGAGGCATTCCACCAGGGAGGCCACCAGATCTATCATTGACGAAAGACATCTTGTCTTTGGATTCACCGCTCTTAGATTTTGGAGAGGTGAAGAGTTTGGAGGATAACTTTGGCATGGGGGATGTCAAAGTAGCGGGTAGCAGCATCAGGATAGCTTCACATGCCAGATCACCAGCGCTTTCTCTTAGGAGGATTGATCCTTACTGGAGATCTCAGCTCTTAGTAGAGTACTCCAAGGATCTTGGTACATGCATGGTTGTCGATGACCCACATGGAGATGATGAGTTTATGGTGGATGATATGGTCATATATTCACATGGCAGAGTCTTCTTGACTAGAGATTCTAGTCTCAAGGAGAAGCTTCTACATGCAGCACATGAGGACTTCTTTTCCATGTATTTTGATGCATATCTTACCTTGGCAGAGGAGTTCATTTGGGAAGGCATTCAACAAGACATATTTCAGCATATGGAGAGATGTAGAGCCCAGATGATGATCGAGAGGATATCACAGCCACCTTCCTACTCATTGCGAGTAAGGGAGCATTTTCAGTTGAGCCATTTCAGCTCAAGTCTTCGAGTACATAATGGAGAATTTACAATTTCACCTTATGTTTTGTACTTCTTGTCTTTTTATGAGCAGCATATTGTACCAAGGAGGATTATTCCTTCTTGCATATTGTATAATGATGTTCTTGAAGCCATTTGTAGCATTGAGATTGGCTATCTCATTGGTGGTTTGTGGGGAAAGCCACATGACTTTTGGTGTGCATTGTTGACACCCTTTTGTACTTTCATGATTATATCTTGTAAAATGATTGTGGCAGCAAACAAGTGGCTGGAAAAGCACTTGTTTATTTTTATGCAGGCAAGGGATGCACTACGCTGGTTCCTTGTATGGGACTTTGATCCAATTTCTGGTTGTCATGTGACAACTTGTTTCTATTGGTTTTTGCTTCCATGTATTAATGGTATCTCTATGTTCATGGGTAGCTTTTATTGGAGAGTGGGCTTCAGACTAAGGATGCCCATTGGGAGCATGATTCTCCCTGCTATACATGTTGTACATTTTAGGAGGAACCATGGGCCAACCATGAATGTCACATTACATTTCTTTCCTTCTTGCGGGAGGGACCACTTGAAGAACTTGAGGAGGCACTCCATGGATCATGAGAAGTTGGAGGAGCTAACACAGTCAAATCTTTTCCCTTTGAGGATGAGGGGAGTCTCATCTATGAGCCACTCCATTTATATGATCAAAAAATATGGTAAGAGTATTGTTGACTTGCATAGTGATTTGTCTATATATATGCATCTCTTAACCATATATGTGCAGGGATTTGCTCAAAGAAGGGATATTCTTCCTTCTATATTTGGTCGTCTACATAAGGCCATTATGGATGATCACTCCCTAAGTGGATATGGGGAGGATATTTCTCATGGATAATATACTCACATTTTACATTACATCATTCACTTTGTCCAGACTTGTGAAGAGATTGGGGCAGCAAGAAAATGGTGGGGAGGCCACTCATCATTTTATTTTCTATGGCAGTGGAGAGTCAAACTGAGTTGGCTACATTTGAGGTACCATTTTCCTTCCCATTTACTTCACATGGTAGACAACATGATTCTCCTTATGGTTCCCGTGGTTGATATTTCTAGAGCTTTTCTTGGGAGCATGATTGGAGGAGAGACACATTGGGTGAATGTGTCCTTGGAGGGTAAAAACTCCTATAATCTTTGCACTGCATGTTCTAAAGGGAGCATGGGAGATGGTATGGCCACTACAACAACACCTTTGTTTCCTTATGAGGTGAGCCATATGAGGAATGTGATGCCATATGATGATGACTTCTAACTCATCACATATGAGATGATTTGTGCCAACATGTTTCATAACGTTGGAGGAGAGATCCTTAGAGGATTAATCTCCATCTTGCCATTTGAGGGCAATATCATTACTTTCGGGGATCAACATACACTCTAAACTTATCCTAATTTGAGAGGAGGATAGTGTCGGGTAGGCTATTATTTCTACCAAGATCATATTTTCAGCCCACCTACATTGCCGGAGCCAGAGGTGGAAGATGACTTTAAGGAGTTGCCATGTTGGGAGGTAACTCATTTTGCATGGATAATTTCTTGGGGGATGGAGGATCCACATGAGGAAGATGTTTCTAAAAACATCATAGAATCCATGCCTTTGGAGGAGGCTTTCTAGTCCTATCCTTGCAGTTGCTTGAGGACAAGCAACATTTGGGAGGGGAGGACTGTAATATTCCAAAATTTTCGTACAATAAATTGGAATATTGATTTTTGCTAATTTCACCTAGGAGGCGAATAAATGGGTAAGGAGGCCCATGCATAATGAAAATATCAATGAAATTCCTCATAGTATGAAAGGGGATCATCATTGGAGCTGGTTTTCACACCCACATGTGTGAACAGGGTCATTTGCAAGTGGACAAGGTCAAGTTTGACCAAGTCAACAGCGCTGGGCTAAGAGTTGGAGAACACTTAGAGAAACAACACAATATGAATGAGAAAAGGGTTATTTGGTGGAGGAAACCCTAAAAGGAGTGGGACCCATGGAGAGGGTGCATTCACTTGTTTAAAAGGAGGGCAAGGAAGCCATTGTTTCTCATGCCATGTATTATTGATTTTATGGTCTATTCAGACTTTGGGTAATCTCCAGCTGTTTAGCTGAGTTGTAGTGCTGCTTAGCACAAGGGATTCCTGTTTAGGATTTTCTCTCCTTCTTGAGAGGCCTCTTGAGGGATTGCACTGATTTTCCTCACATCCAGGCTTAAGGCCAAGCATCCTCCTCCAAGACATCGTTATTTTTGCAGCAGAATAATGTTGTATTGCAGGGTGTTGTAGTGAAGGTTCACAACACCACTTCCATCAACTATTTTTCAGAGGAGTCCCTCTTTACTTTGAGAGATCAGTTTGGAGGCATTTGGAGCTGATTGCAGATCTTGGCATTGGGCCAACCCATTTACTTGCCCCTACAGCGCAGTTTTCTTCAGTGACTGCGTTATTTGTAGTGAGCAACTACTGTGGGGCTTTGCAGATATGTTTAGAGGGTGAGATCTTAGGTGAGAGGATCAACCTTTTACTCTAGATATCTATTGGAGGAGGTCTTTCATCAGATGCAGCGTCTTCAGCCTTCTCCACTTATTTCCAGTTCTTGAGTCGATGCTGCTACCCAGCAACTCTGGCATTTTGGAGATTTTGTATATTACAGCCAATCCTTCCAGGATTGACCTGTGGTAGTCTTTGGGAGCTGAGACCTTTACTCCCAATGTTGTATGGGCCATTTATTTGTATATCTATGTATTTGAAATATGTTAGCATGCAGTTTCTCTTATAAAACTGCGCGGTCATAGCTTAGACACACTTGTGTAGAAGTGTTTTATCATGATTTATGTACTTGTCTCTTGAGGCGGAGCATTGCTTATCTTGAGTGGCATTTTCCTCAAGATATTGTATTCATTTGTTGCTGCTATTTCTTAATAATATGGCTATGGATTTCTCTCACATTTATATGAGTTGAGTGTCACTGCTACTCCATTGTTGTGTTTTTATATTGCTGGTTCTCCAACTTTAGAATATCTTGAGATATTCTCATTGTTGTAGGAATTCCCTAATTTGGGATATTACAGTCATCCATAGCCTCCTCCATCTTTGGCATTATGATGTTCCCCCATGAGGACCGAATCATTACTGTAGACAAATTGACACATACTTAGAAGCGACCCCTAACAAACACTAATGTAATTCTACCCTATGTAGACACATCCTCGGATGTGCTTTCACGGTACAAAGAATATGGCCCCAGCCAGTTGAATCGTCGTTCGTTCTAGGTTCATTCCTAGGAGATCCTCCCATTATCCTCGAGTCATCACTCGATGTCACAGGGGCTCCAGTGTGCATGATGTACACATCAAGCGACGAAGATAGTCAAGACACAGACACAAGTAGTAATGGCACCGAGTCATCGGACGCGACAACCTCTCTAACCTACGTCGCTTCCCAAACCCCTTTCCTCTACCCCCTAGCTAGTTTCGTCTCCCAGCAGGTTTTGGCAACACTGGTGTTACCAAAACTATCAATGGCAATACTAGTTTGGTACCTCATTCCCCCTGTGGGAACAGGAGCCACCCACGTCACTACCATAGGGTTGAAGCCCCTTAGTCTTGAGGAGGCCCCACCCATCGAAGAAATGGTCGAAACTGTTAGCCACCAATAAAATTTGTCATATAAAATGGTGGCTAAAACATTTTTGGAGCCTTCAACGAAAAATTTTTATTGCTAAAATGTTATCTCTTGAAGACTCTTGAAGACATCATGTCCTTTGTTTCAATCTTGACTGCTGTTTCCATTTAGAAATCAGAAATTCTTTTGATTCCATAAGAGAAAATACTACTACAAACACCTTTTTCCCCTCCTTCCACTACAAAAATAACCTTCCATTTTACTCCCTTTTTCCCCATCATTTCCTCTATTTTCCATTTTCCCCCATTGTAGAGTTTAAAACTTCTTTTTTAACTCTGCTGAAACCCCCAAAATCCATTGAAAACTTGGAAAAATTTCATAAAAAATAAGTTTGTTTACCACAGGTTTAAGCCCCCTTAGGCTAAAAACCTAAACCACTTCCCCACATATGCCTTGGTGTTGGAACCAAGTGTGGAAAAAATAGAGCGCACAAGTCTGTTTTTCCGTGTTAAAAGTTCCGATGCGATTAGCCCATTGTTTTATAACCCAAAATCCCATTAACCGCTTCATAAACCCTTGTGCCCGCAGTCGAGCGCTAAAAACATTGTATAATTCATCTCTGATCCATTATTTCCCTTTGTAAATAAAAAACCCCCCTTTTCCTAAGTTTCGTCTAAAACGCGCCCATGCAATGTTTTTTAATATAAATGGGTAGATTGAAAAGCCCGCATAATTTTTCCCGATGCGATTGAGTTCCTTTATATAAACTCCGCCCTCTGCTTTTACTCCATATAACTTCGCCCGAGACCAAGAGTTAAAGTCCCAAGCGCCAATCGCATCACAAAATCCAAAATGGTTAGATTAAAAAACTGCACCAAAAGTCCCGATACAATTGGCCCTTATACATAAAGCCTCGGGCCTTCGCATTCCATATAATCAAAGGCCACATAGACGGGCGCCTATTCACTTCTTATATAAACCCGCCCCCAAAGCCAAAACTTTGTATTATATTAATTTTGGGTTTTTTCATATGTTTCAAAGGGTTTCCACCGATGCGAGTTCTGAAACAATATCGACCGTTGATCTAAATCCGATCAACGATCAGCGCATAATCGCATCGCAAATTTTTTGTCGAGTGCGTTAAACATCATACCACCCCCGATTGGTCAACTCCTGATGAGTTCTCTGTCATCGATCTGATCTACAAATCAATGGTCCGGGCTCAATCGCTTCATCGTGCTCCAAGTTATTTGCCCTGCCGATGCCTTTGCCTTCGATTGCATCTGGATTGTCCATGTGTCCAGATCGGATGGTCCAGATTGCGCCTCCCGACTTTGGTTTAAATTCATGCGCCTCACTTCTAATGTTTTTTCGACCAATCCCGACCATTGATCTCTACAAAACAACTGTCCTTATTAACTCCTTTTCCTCCATTTTATTATTTCATCCAACTCCCAGATACAATCTCCACCATTGATTTTCTCTATCCAACGGCTCATATTACCCTACCGAGCCTGACCCCTGTGGGTCATGCTTCCCTCTAGAACTAATCTCCACCGTTCAAATCTTAGATCCAATGGTCCATAATAAAACTGCTCCCCTTACTTCCGCCCATGCATCTACCTCATGTCACGTTCACTTCCCCACCGTCAGATCTGAGGCCCTTGATCTGACAACCCGCATTACATATTGCGTAACTTTAAGCATGATGGATAATTCCTGAAAATCACGCGATATAGGTGGTTTTCTGAGGCCACGTGTCAGGCGGGGACGCATATCGCATTCCAAAAGGTAAAACTGCCTACCCGCCTTTTCTCCGCGTGAAAACAGTTGTTTCGTTCCCTGAAACCACTTGCCCTCTTTTCCCTTATGTGTTATTGCATGCGCCCTCCACTGTTGATCTCTCCAGATAAATGGCTTGGATCTAAACCTCCATTTACATATCACCCTCCACCCTTGCCAAGGGTTTTTAATATACAATCTCCGTCGTTGATCTCGTGGGTCGATCTCATCCGACGGCCCATGATCGTCTCGAACCCCCAACTGTACTTTTTACCATATTTCCTCCCAAACAAAGGTTTTTAACCCATTTCTTCGCATTTCTTCTATTTTCCAAACAAAGGGACTCATTCACTTTGTGTAGTCACAACCAATCCCGACCGTCAATCTCTGCGCGATCAACAGTTCTGACTTAATTCTTCCTCTTGCTTTCCTTTTTTACCTCCCGCAAACAAATCTCCACTGTTGGGAGATGCCATACAATGGCCTCGCTCTTCCCCACAACCTCTTAAGCAGTTTACCCAATAAACGCAGGATTTCATAATAGTTGTATGTTTTTTGCAGGTTCAAATGAATTTCAAAATATTTTAAAGAGAAATGATAAAGTCGAGGGTGACGATCCTCTTAGCTTTGTTTATTAAAAGAGACGCCATACAAAGGGTTCTACGCCACGTTTCATCAATGCTTCACTTCATGGGCATTTATGCCATATGAGCCCTATGCAGCCCTGCACATCAACAAGACACAGAGAATGAAATAAAAACAAAAGAGTATCAGTGTCGAAGAAAAAATACAGCAGAACAAAGGATTGAAGAAATTTTGGGGATTACGGCTAAGATTGATTATCAAAAGCCTAATCCTCCAAATTAAAACACAATTAATGAAAATCATAAGTGTTTATCAGACAGAAAGGTCTCCACCGCCACAACAGAGGCCAATTGATTCCTCTCAGCTACCACAAAGCCACCTGTTGCCTCAAAGCATTCAAACAGAGGCCGAAGTTATTGATCAAAGAAAAGATATTTGCCTCAGCGTAGCCAAACAATTAATTCCGCTAAAGGAAATTAATGTAAAAATATAAGCAGAGTTACTATAACATGAAACATAGCCTTAAAGTCAACAAAAGCTCCCATCGAGCTTAATTCATAAATATAAATCAATTAATACAGATAGAACATCTGTAAACTTCTCCATTGAGCTCCTCAAAGGCCGAGAAGCCGTAAGTCTGTATTAATTCCCCTGGGAGATCTTATATCCTCTCCCACCTCCTCATTCCTTCTATAAATACTCCTGTAGAAGATGAGAAAATGTTGGTTGCTGAATTTTGAAATATACTTGAGCTTAGGACTTCTACTTGTAAATAGTGTTCACTGGCTCTTGAAGCTCTGCTTGTGATAGAATAGTTAGGCCGGGAAGTGTAGATGATTGCTAAACTGAAACATTGGGCTTAAAGATGTAACTGGTTTGGAGCATCAATACAAGCTGATTTATGGGATCCTGGTCTATGTCGACAGTGACGTTATTTCTTATTGTAAATTGTTATTTTACTTCTGTCTCCACTTTGTTCATCTTCTCTGATAAAGAACAACAAGCATAGAGTTAGGATTTACTATATATCATCACCCTTCTCTGACTGATAAGCTTTATCTAAATGTTTTCTTCTTAATTGTGTTATTTAGGAATGATTTAATTCAGTTCAAGCAGTAGGAATGCTGGCGTTCCCTTGTCCTCCTGTCTTAGCTAATTGTTATTCTTGAAAGTTATTTTAATTTCATGTTAAGTAGAGATGAACTAAGGAAGATATGGTGAGCCCTGGTCCTAGTTTTATCCCCAAAGACTATCTGAAAGTTTCCCTTGGAATGTGTTGAAATTTGGTTAGTTTCAAAGTACTTACCAGATCTTAGACCATTCTTTGTTATCTTATGTGTTTGTCTTGAAAGTTTACCAAGTAAAGCAGAGCTAGGAGAGGTTTTGTGGTGAGCCCTGCCCTCTAGATTCTTCTCTAAAAGTTGCTTTTAAAGTTTCTCTTTGTTTTTTAAATGTTTTCTATTGAAAGTGCATCAAAGGCTGGCTAGTTTCGAAGTACTTACCAGATCCTAGGTGAATTTTATGTTTTTCTTAATTTTTTGTCAAAGGCTGGCTAGTTTCAAAGTACTTACCAGATCCTAGGCTGCTCTTTGTTCTTCATTTGTTAAATTTACCTTCTTGTTGTATCATTTCATTCCATAAATCAAACTTTAAAGAGATCCTTAGACATAGATGACTTGCCCCTGTTGAAAATGGCAACAAGAAACAGTGAAGGAGGCCTCCTGAAACATCTTTCTTGATCCTAGTTGGAAAGTGATCACCTAAACTAGGGGACCACACATGTGATTTTTGTCGAAAAGTCTATTTTTAGACTATGTCTATTTTTAGACATATGGATCACGGACCGGGAGCTGCAGTATGCTATTCTTGGAGGATTGGTCATGTTGGTAAAAATAGATGGATCTCTATTTTTAGCATTTAGGTCGAAGTCTATTTTTAGATTGGCGGGCTAAAAATAGAACAGTCAAATATTATTTACCCTTAATAATATTTGGACTCTAAACTTCAGTTTACTCTCTTGGAGCACTTCAGTTTGACCCCCGGAGGTGGGGCATGCAGCTGCCAGAAGGAAATACGCTTTTCCTATGGGTTAAGTGAGCTAATGCATGGTTGACTTCAGTTAGAGCTCAAGTGGCGGAGTTCGGTGGAGTTGATGCGACAATTAATGGAGCTTGTGTTCTCGTTAACTAGTTGAACTAGTTGTATTTAGTTTAATTGGCTAATACACTAGAGATGAGTTGTGTGAATTAAATATTATTTAATTCACAAAATATTAACCCATTATTCAACTAAAGAACACATCAGTTTAACTCAGTGCATGGACAGTTCAGTGGCGACAAGTGAAAGAGGTAGATGAAAGGGTTGAGTTAGCTATCAGTTGCGACATTAGTTGTGCATGAGATTTGCACTACACTTGGAGGAAATTACCAATGAAAATTGTACAGTTGGAGCCAGTGAGATTCGAACTTGGATCTCTATTTAGACCAGCCTTGATTGTGCAATAGAGGCAGGGAAATTAGTGGTTGAGTTTTGAACTTGTGACTTGTTCAAAACCAAGCTAGTTTTTGTGTAGCTTTGGGAGATAGTACTGCGTACCTGTGAGGAGTTTGTACTATGTATTTTCTGAATGTTCTCTCCATCTAATATACAGAATAGCTGAGGGGTTTTCAGCTATAATCTTTCCCCATACATACTGTGTTAATGTGTGTGATGCATTGATGTGCTATCACTTCTATTCTTTCCGCATGTGACAATTAATTGTAGAAGAGATTATGTGTTATGCATGCAATTCGAAATTGATGTGTGATCAGGTTAATCTCCATTGAATAAGTGATTTATTCAGCAAATTTCTACAGCCCCATGGACCACTCTTGAACTTGATTTTTTCAATTAAACCCTATTATGACTCCATAGCCCAATGGACTAAAACCTGCAATTATCCATCTTTTTGGCCAAAGCTTGTTCTATTTGCTTGCAACTTCTCACCTTTGGGACTCTTTCCATTTAGAAATTTCCACCTCAAACAATAATCATGCTCAACCATCCAAAACAAAACAAAACCCTTGGAATTCATAACTAGCCTAATATCATTACCCAAATCCTTTAAAGATAAATCCATCTTTACACTTATTGGAGAGACCCCTCTCCGGATTCAGGAGGGCTAGATCCTAGAATCCCAAAGTGGTTGAAACGATGTTCTCCCTGCAGTCGGACTTTTTCCAATCTTGCTAATTACAGGGTGCCAACATTTCTGGTGACTCCACTGGGGAATTGAGTCTAATTTTCATCTTAGGTTTCCTTAAACACTTCATAAAACCTTGTGAGTAACAAGCAGCCCTTTTCAAGCACTACCAAGTAATGGTAATCATGGTAAAAAAATTTGAATCAATGACAAAATAGGGAAAACCTAGGATTCTCATTAGAGTTTATCTAACCTTGAAAGATCAGCTGGCGTAGCCATAAGAGTAGATTGTTTTTGTCTCATAACCATAGCTAAGTTTTGAAATAGATTTAGGACACTCTTAACAACCAAAAGGACTAAAAAATAACTTAGAAAACCCAAAAATATTTCAGATTGGTATGTAATAAACATGGTGGTGGACCATAAAGCCTTTTTCCTCCAAAAGAGCTAAAAAATTCCACTTGGCGACTCCACAATCCTAAACAGACCTTAAGACTCCACTGGGAAGAACCATTATCATTATAACATCCCTCAAACTTAGTTAGAGGACTTTAGGATTGAAATTTGTGTTAAAAAGATTAGTTAACCTCTCAAAGACTGTCATATCTAGTTGAACTTTTCTTGCTTAGTAGGGTCAGAAAAACACAGCATAGTGGCTCCTAGAAAGATTCATACTAGAGCCTAGCCTGACCCAAACCCACCTAAGATAGTTGATAACCCAGAAATTATCCTTAGGAAGTCTCCTAAGATAAATTTTTCAACTGTTTTCAGATCACCCTTGAGAGCTAGTTCAGTTCCTGAGAATCTTGCAGCTCTACAACAATCACAAGTAGATCTAAGAAATCCATTTAGAAATAGGTATCTTGGTGATTTAGATCAGTTAGATTCTGAGTCTTCACTTTCATCTCCTGAAATAAGTGAACATCCTGGTAGTAGAGAAACAACACCACCTGATTCACACTTCCTTCACAATTTAGGTGTCTCTCATCCAAGATTAGCTCAGCAATCTACTGCTGTTCCATCCGCATCTGTTCACCAAACATCCACTGTGAAAACCACTCCACTTCAAGCCACTTTCCCTTTTGTTAATCCACCTCTTGTAAATCCATCTCCACCACATATCATGGAAACATGGTATGCTCCCTTAGTCCTTCCTATACCATTAGTCAATATCCCACAGGACTATTAGTCCAAAATTCCATTATATGATGCTAGCAATGCTACTACCGCATCAAAACATGTGGATAAAATGAATTACTACTTTGACAGAAATGAAATTGATGATGATTCTGTCAAGATTATATTTTTTGCTCAGAGTCTGGGGGGAGAAGTAAGAAAATGGTTTAAAGGCTTAACCCCCCATAGTATCAATGATCCCCAAGCCTTCCATCAGACATTCTTAAACAAATGGGAAGTAAAGAAGAATCCTCCCCAAATCCTCTTTGATTACAAGAACCTCCACAGAAACACTGGGGAAAGTGTACAAGCTTACTGCACTAGATTTAATAGTGTGTATAATGCACTTCCCCCAGATCTAAAACCTCCACAAGGCTCAGATATAAACAATTTTCTTGAAGGGTTTGACCCTGAGATGGCCTATTAGCTAAGAGAGAGAGATCCTGCAACTCTTGAGGATATGCAAAAAGGAGGTCTTGCTGTGGAAGTTAATTTAATGGAGAAAAGAGTAAGAATGAAGAACGAGAAGAGAGTGTCCTTCAGAGAGGAATCTGCACCTTCTACTTCTAGCTCAAAGATGGAAAGAATGATGGAGGAGATGATGAAGAGAATGAGCATCTTTGAGAGAGCACAAGCAGGTCAAAACCAAACTGCTCCTCAAAATGAAAACCAGAACCAAAATCAGAATTTTAGAAGGAACCAACCTCCAAACAGACCTAGGGAAGATGATCAACAGATCACTCCTCCCTTTCATCAAAACTATGTAAATGAGGTTGAGGAAATATATGATCAAGTAGAGGATGATGATATCAATATGCTGGGAGTAGATAATGGTGACTTTGAGGTTCATTATGATAGAAGACAAGGTATTTACACACCCTATGATGACAAAAGAGATGATGATGAAAGTTATTATCAAGACATGGAAAATGTCATCATAGAATCTCAAAGGGAATATGACCTTAGAAGTAAAACCAGTCAACAAACTCCCAACACCAAAACCTCTGACAAATATTCACAAAACAGCACTGTAAACAAGCCTAAAGTTGTCAAACAGAAGGACAAAAAAGTAGTTGTGAATTCTGATAAAGGTAAAGAGAAAGGCACTCAAAACAATGATAAACAGAGTGCAGACCTTAGTAGTACTAACACTTCAGCTAGTACTCCTGTTAAAACCATTTTTTCAAATATAAATAGAACAAATCAGCAAGTTGATGTTGCTGATAGAGTGGCAGTTAATAAGGCTGAGACTAGTACTTCAAAGAGTCAAATTCCTTTCATCCTAGAGCAGGAAATCTCCAAAATTAAAATCTTTGTTCCCTTGACTAAGTTAGCTGCCCAAAATGTATATAGGACCCAAATTTTTAAGGCTTTAAAAATTGAAGACAATAATGACACAGTAAATCTTAACGATGACCAGCCAGAGCTTATTTTTGGTCCAAAGATTGAAGGTAGATATCAAGAGGGACATGTTCCTCCATTTTATGTAAGTTTGAATGTTCATGACAAGATTTTACATAACGCTATGCATGACTCAGGGGCTTCTCATAATTTAATGCCAAAAGCTGTGATGGAAAGCCTGGGTCTAGAAATTACCAGACCTTATAAAGACCTTTGCTCCTTTGACTCAAGCAGAGTAAAATGTTTAGGATTGATCAAAGACCTCTGTGTTAAGTTAGCCCAGATCTCAGCCAAATGCTTAGTCATGGATATTGTTGTGGCTGATGTGCCCCCAAAGTATGGAATGCTATTATCAAGATCTTGGGGGGCTAAGTCACAAGGAACTATGCAGATGGACATGACCTATGCAACT
The DNA here is from genome assembly GCA_034641835.2 of Pinus albicaulis. NCBI lineage: Eukaryota > Viridiplantae > Streptophyta > Pinopsida > Pinales > Pinaceae > Pinus > Pinus albicaulis. The sequence goes on along the minus strand of CM076580.1, from coordinate 1,806,043,840 downwards.
ATCCCTGTTTTTAATCAGACAAGAAGACTTTGCAGGGAGTCCCATATGCAATACATGGTTACAAACCAAGACAAACCACAAAATTCTCCTCTGTACTCTGTAAATACAGGCCATGATTCTTTTATCTTGTTTAACGATGAATCTTATACTGAACAGGTGACTTTAAATGAATTAATGGCCGATAGAGAGGAAGAGGTAAACACCATAGAAGTGTCAAAGCTATTTGCTGAACCTTTAAACTTTAGCAAACCAAACACAGGTCTTGAGCTACAAATCATGTGTCCATCGCTTTTTAACCTTGAGAGTCAAGGAAGCATTCCTCAAATAAACGAAAAATCTGAGGAGTTAAAACGAATTCAACTAAGTGTTGATATTAAACAACAATCAGAAAGAACGTTAGTTAAAGAGGATAGTAACCAAGATGAAACCGAAAATATTCCTCTGTGGAGTATGTATTTCGACTGGTCATGCACTAGAAATAATGCTGGTGCAGGTGTCTGGATATGCAACACTGAGAACAATCACACAGACAAAATTTCCTGTAAATTAAACTTTTAGTGTTCTAACAACATAGCGGAATATGAATCCCTACTTTTAGGCTTACGTTTGTTGAAAAAGTTAGGAGCCAAGAGAATTAAAGTGTATGGGGATTCTGAGTTAATCATCAGGCAAGTCAATGGGGAATACAACACAAATCACCCAAGACTCAGGGCCTATCGAAATGATGTCGTGGACATTTTAAAAACTTTTAAGAAGTACCAGATAATTTTTGTACCAAGAAAAAGAAATATCGCGGCCCACAGTTAAGGTTTTGTAGCTAGAACATGCTTAACGCCATATGAAACCGAAGACTTCACAACTCAGATAAAATTTACACCAGCCATTCCTGATAATGAAAAATATTGGTAGGTGTTTGACGGAGACAAACAAATAGAAGACTTCATGCAATTCAGAAATGAATTTGAACTTCATAGTTCAGATTCAGATTATGAAATAGACTGCAATAGTGAAGAAAATTTTCTTGGTGAAGAAGAACCGTCTCCTGAGCTTGTTGATATAAACCTAATGTCTAGCAAACTTAGAAACAAAATAGAGGTGACTGCAGAGTTAGAAACATAGGAGTTAGAAACCCTGCAGTCTAATGATCAGAGTTTGCCTAAGGGTCTGGCCCCTTTAGAAGAGTTGTTTGATTTTAATGATGTGGCCAAGAAGCCAAAACTGGAGCCTATAGAGATTGAAGTGGAGGAGTGCGATATAGGCAGTGAACTGAAACCAATGATGATTAAATTGTCTAAGACTTTACCAGCTCACATTAAACTCAAATACATAGAGTTGTTCAAAGAATTTTCTGATGTTTTTGTGTGGAGTTATGAATATCTTAAGTCCTATGACACTGAAATAATACAACACAAAATCCCTCTCAAGGAAAACCAAAAACCATTCAAACAGAAGCTGCGCAGAATAAACCTTGTTTAGTTGCCTTTGGTTGAGAAGGAGATTAAGAAAATGTATGAAGTTGATATTATTGTCCCTATTAGATATTCTGAGTGGGTGTCTAATCTGGTGTCTGTTAGGAAGAAAACAAGAAAGATCAGGCTTTTTATAGACTTTAGAGACTTAAACAAAGTTTCATTGAAAGACAACTACCCTTTGCCTAAGATGGATCATATTTTACAAAGGGTGGTAGGGTCTATAAGAATTTCTTTGCTTGATGGCTATTCAAGGTATAATCAGATTTTAGTTCACCCTGATGATGAATTAAAGACAGCCTTTACTACACCATGGGGCACTTTCATGTATGTTAAGATGCCCTTTGGTCTAATGAATGCTGGAGCAACTTTTTAGAGAGCCATTGACATAGCATTCTTAGAAGAACTAGGCTACTTCATCATTATATACCTCGATGATGTTACTGTTTTTTCAAAAACAGATGAAGAGCACTTAGAACATTTAAGAAGAGTTTTTGAGAAATGTAGAAAGTTTGGAATATCGTTAAACCCTAAGAAAACACTATTCGGTCTCCAAGAAGGTAAACTCCTTGGGCACATTATTTCAAAAGAGGGTATTAAGATAGATCCAAAGAGGATTGAGGCCATATTGCAAATCTCTCATCCTTGAAACATCAAGGAGTTGCAATCTTTCATTGGAAAGATTAACTTTTTGAGAAGGTTCATCCCCAACTTCGCTGAGCTCCTTAGGAATACAACAAACATGTTGAAGAAGGAGCAAGGGGTAAAATGGACCATGGAAGCAAAGAAGTCCTTTGAGCTGGTGAAACGAGTGTTAACCAAAACACTAGTTCTAATAAGTCCTGATTTTTCAAAATATTTATATATTTTTTCATTTGCATTAGAACATACAATAGTTGTTTTCCTTTTACAGAAAAATCCACAAGGACAAGAGCAGCCTATTGCATTCTTTAGCAAGGCATTGAGGGATGCCCCTTTGAAGTATAACATTATGGAAAAGCAAGATTTTTCTTTGGTTAAGGCTTTAAAAGACTTCAGAGTATACATCTTGCACTCACACATCATTGCCTTTGTCCCAAATTTAGATGTGAAAGACATTCTAACATAGGACCTAGATGGTAAGAGAGGTAAGTGGATTGCTGTTATTCTTGAATATGATTTAGAGATAAAAACCACTAAACTCATCAAAGGCCAAGGTCTAGCTAGATTGATGCCTGAATCCAATTTTGAAGTTCTAGATATTGATATGATTAATGCTTTGGATGAACAAGAGGAAATTTCAACTCCCATTGTTGAAGACCATTTTATGAATTCCTCTTGGTATGATGATATTCTTTATGTTTTGCTTAAATTGAATACACCTCCTGGTTTGACAAAAAAAAAGGCAAGGTTCTTAAAGTTGAAAGCTGTAAACTATTGCATTATAGATAAATGTCTTTATTGGAAAAATGCAAGTGGTATATTGCTTAAATGTTTGCCTGAGTATCATGCAAGGAAGGTTAAGCACGAGTTCCATGAAGGAGAGTGTGGAGGCCACCTATACTGGAAGACAACAGCCAACAAAATCTTGAGGGCTGGTTACTATTGGCCTACTCTTTTTATTGATGTACACAAGATGATAATTTCTTGTCATAAATGTCAACTTTTTGAAGGCAAAAGGAAGCTGCTACCCTTACGTCTGCATCCAATCACTGTTGAAGCTCCATTTCAATAGTGGGGACTTGACTTCATAGGTGAAATCCATCCATCATCTTCAACTCAACATAGATGGATTCTCACTACCAAAGGCTACTTCACTAAATGGATAGAAGCCATCCATTGTAGGCAAGCCAATGATTCTGTTATTATAAAGTTCATGGAGAATAATATTCTCTCTAGATTTGGCTGTCCTACCAAGATCATCACTGATAATGCAACAAAATTTGGATCTAATAAGATGGTTGAATTCTGTCACAAATATCAGATAACATTGGGGCATTCCACAACCTATTACCCTCAAGGTAATGGACATGCAGAATCCTCAAACAAGATTTTAGTGAACATAATCAAGAAGTTGTTGGAAGACAACAAAAATTATTGGCACATAAAGCTTGTGCATGCACTTTGGGCTGACAGATTGACTTTGAAAAAATATATTGGCATGTCACCCTACTAGCTTGTGTATGGAACTGATGCAAACTTTCATACTAGCCTTGGTATGCTAGTTATGAAGTTGATTCAAGAGTTTCAGTTTGAAGATAATGACATGATCAGAAGGATAAATCAGACTATTCACCTTCAGTAGACCAGAGAGGAGGTTTATAACAAAGCATTGCAGAAGCAAGATAACATTAAAAAGCTTTTTGACAGAAGAACAAACTGTTGGGGATATGCAATTTATTAGCAAGATTGGCAGAGTCCAATTACAGAAACAACATTGTTTCAACCAAATTTGGGATTCTAGGATCTAGCCATCCTGAATCCGGAGAGGGATCTCTCCAATAAGTGCAAAGATGGATTTGTCTTTGAAGTTTGGGGTTTATGATATTAGGCTAGTTATGAATGCCAAGGGTTTTTTTGTTTTTTTTTGGATGGTTGAGCATGATTACTGTCCAAGATGGAAAGTTTTGAGTGCAAAAAGTTTCAAAGGTGAGAAGTTGTAGGCAATCAGAATAAGCTTCGGTCAAAAAGGTAGACAATTATAGGTTTTAGTCCATTGGGCTATGGAGTCATAATAGGGTTTAATTGGAACAACAAGAGACAAGAGTGGTCCATGGGGCAAGTCATCTATGTCTAAGGATCTCTTTAAAGATTTGATTTATGGAATGGAATGATACAATAAGAAGGAGAAATAAATAGATGCAGAAACAAGAGCAGCCTATGATCTGATAATTACTTTGAAACTAGTCAGCCTTTGACATGAACTCAAGAAAAACATAAAAGTAAACTAGGATCTGGTAAGTACTGTGAAAAGAGCTAGCCTTTGATACACTTTCAATAGAAAACATCATAAAACTAAGGGAAACTTGAAGGCAACTTTTGGAGTAGAAACTAGCGGGCCGGGCTCACCACAAATCCTCTCCTAGTTCTTCTTTACTTGGTTACTTTCAAGACAAATACAAAGATAACAATAGAATGGCCTAAGATCTGGTAAGTACTTTGAAACTAGCTAGCTTTTGAATCATTCAAAGGGAAACAATCGGATAGTCTGTGGGATCATACTGGGACCAGGGCTCACCATATCTTCCTCAGTTCATCTTCACTAAACATATACTGAAAGTAACATCTAATAATAACATTCAATTAAGACAATAAGACAAGGGAACGCCAGCATTCCTATGCTTAAACTAAATTAAATCATTCTTGAATAACACAATTTAGAAGAAAACATTCAGATAAATATTTTGAGTTAGAGAAGGTTACTGATATACAGTAGGTCCTAACTCTATGCATGTTGTTCTTTATAAGAGAATATGAAACACAAATGAAAACAGAAAAAAAAATAACAAATTACAATTAGAGAAACATCATTGTCAACATAGACCAGGATCCCATAAATCGGCTTGTATTGATGCTCCAAACCAGTGACAACTTTAAGTCCAGTGCTTTAATTTAGCGACCATCTACACATCTTAGCCTAACCTATCTATCACCAGCAGAGCTCCAAGAGCCAGTGAATACTATGTACAATCAGAAGTTTTTGCTCAAATGTATATCAAAGTTCTACAACCAACCTCTCGCTCCATCAAGTTCTGCTGAAGTATTTATAGAAAGATGAGGAGGTGAGATATGATAAAAGATCTCAATTACAATTAATACAGAGTTAATGTCTTCTTGGCCCTTGGGGGCTCAATGAATAAACTGTACAGGTGTCTCACTGTATTAATTGATTTACACTTATGAATTAAGCTCGGTGGGAGCTTAGTTGACCTTTGACGCTCTATGTGACGCTAGGGTTACTCTGCAGATATCTTTTTCATTAAGTTTTATTGCAGAAGTAACCTTTCCGGCTGTGCTGAGGTGAAAATATTCTTTTGATCAATAAATTTGGCCTATGATTGAATACTTTGAGGAACAGGTGGCACTGTGGTAGCTGAGGAATCAATTTGCCTCAGATTGTGGTGGTGGAAGCATTCCAGCTTGATAAAACACTTTATGTTTTCTGTAAACTGTGTTTTATTTGGGGATTAGGCTTTTGATAAGTATCTTAGACGTAATCCCCACAAATAAGTCGTTTAATCCTCTGTTCTAGTGCATTTTTTTCTTCGACGCTGATACTCTTTGATAGTGTTAAATCCATGGTTTTCTTGCTGTTGTGCAGGGCCGCGCAGGGTTCATAAAGCATCAATGCCTGAGGAAACACTGAAGAAAATTGAATTTCTACCCTGTGAATGATTTCCTTTGATGAATCGAAGACGTGAGGGTCGTCACCCTCCGCCTCTGAATCTTCATCGAAAATTGTGAGAAAATGATAAAAAATCCTACAAAATACGAAAACTTATTAACAAATCATACTTTTATAGGCTGATTGCATCGGAGGGTGTGTGGAAGAGCAGGGCCATTGGATGGAATCATCCAATGGTCGGGATTAATTGGGGAGATCATAAAATGGGCGGAAGAAAAATTAAATCTGAACCGTCGATCGTGCAGAGATCGACGGTCAAGATTGAACGAGGTGGTCAGAGGAGAAGGATGAATCTGAACCGTCGATCGCATAGAGATCGATGGTCGGGATTCGGCAATGGAAAGTCAAACGGAGAGATCGAGAGATGAATTGTGGGTCGGCGGAGATTGAATTGTCGTTATACGATGGCCCAGCTATCGCGCGCGCACCTTTGTTAACCATCGAACAACTTTGGCGAGCGATGACCGTTGGATCAGTGGGCCCAGATCGGACGGTCCACATCGATATCGCTGGGCGTCCGGGTCCGATCATTAACGCGCGATGGACGATGGATGGACGATGGTTTTGCAATAGTACATGGGATGCGTGTCAAGCAGCGTATGGAATCGCTGGCCATCGGGCAAAAACCGCCCTTCGGCGAAGAGTGGTGCGATAGAAACCGCGCGGTTTTGGGAAAATGACGCATGGTTGGGGGGTCCACAGGGAGGCGTGCTCTGCACCGTCAGATCTGCGGATCAGATCGACGGTGGAGATTTCTCCACATTTGCACGGGCGGAAAATATAATAAAATGTTAATTCGACGGTTTAAATACATTTTCAAAGGTTTTTTTTAATGTTTTGGACGAAATATTGATTCAAACCAGATGAGTGCCCAACTGCTCAGCACGTGGTCACGACGCCAGGGCGCATGGAAAAAAAGGGTTAAGGACCTGGCCGAAGGGCGCTTAAGTCCAAAACATAGAAAATATGCATTTTTATTGATTTTTCAACGTTTTCAAAGGGTTTCAAGGGTTTCGGTATAGTTAAAAAATGGGTTTTCAACTATGGGAAAGTGATTTTCATAAATGGAAGAAGAGGATTTATGAAAACAAGGGTGTTTTTATGGAGAAAAAGGGGAGAAAATGAAGGTTTGAGAAGGAGGAAAAATGAAGGTCTTGCAGCAGTCTTTCATTAGGAAACAACAAAACTTCAGAATCTTTTAGGAAGTAAATATCAGTGCAGATCTGGACAGAGGCAGGAGGCCTTCAAGAGTCTTTCAAGAGCCAACAATTTTTGTCATAGAAAATTGTTCCTTGAAGGCTCAAAATAGATTTAGCCGCCTTTTGGTATAATCAAATTTTACAGGTGGCTAACAGTGGCTCCGCTTGGGGATGGTGTCTGCCTGAAGGCATCAAGAACTTTCAGACCTGCATTCTCTGGGAGGCTAACCATGTGCCTGATACTTTAATGTTATATGGGAGTCTGATCAGTTGCCTAATCCATTGGGTTGCCTTTATTTCTATGGATAATGTTTTGAAAACATATTTAGCAACCATGAAAGCAATGGATCTTCATAAATACAACTTTCTACTTACCCAATCCTACAAATCTAACATTTTTTCTTCAATAGAGTGCACTTGGATTGGAAAACTCTTTTCAAAACATTTTATTCTTTTGAAAGAAGGAAATCTAATCTATTTCTACTCCTTATTTCTCCCTGAACTCATATTAAACAGTTGAGTTTAGATGCTTCTCTACCTATTCTACTGTTTGTTGGGATTAAACTGTCCAACAGATTTTCATTCTCTAAATTTCTACAACATAAATTTAAAAAAAGTCAAGTCAAGATTAAGCTATTTACTTGCTGTGTTCTATGGCATAAAGACAAGCTGCACATAGACTTTTATTTCACAAAAATTAAATAAAAAATGGAAGGCTTAAGATCTGAAAATTTTGGAGACATTTCCTTCCTCTTTTTACAGCTTTGTTTTGACTCATATTGAGCTGTCTTTCCTTTTCTTCTGGTTCAAATTTTGAGCTGATTAGAACCAGATTTTACATCTTTTTGACTCAGAAAATAAAACATTTTTGAGTCATCTCTCTTTGCAACCTTAGGTTTAGATTTTGAACATGTTTGAACCTTTCATTTCTATCCTAAACTATCTACTGATAAGCCAAGATTAAACAGTTTGGCAAATCAAATTCACTACCCTATTAGCAGAAAATTAAAAACTAATTAGTCAAGATTAAACAGTTTGAATAACTAGAAGTTTGTTTTTCAGGAGTGGCACTTGAGCTTGCACACTTTCAGAAATTGTTTCTCTTTTTTGGTATGGGGCTATACCTTTCTTGTTTTGACAATCTGCCCTCTTTTTTTTTTTTTTTTTTTTTACAACTTTGAATGCAATGGGGGATGAAATATTCATAATGGAAAAGATAAAAAGGCTTCAAAACATAACATGGATCAATAGAAGTAATTCTTAAGCATCCTGCCATTGAAAGGATCCCCAAACAATTTTGCTCCATTCAACTCCTGCAAGAAAAATGCATTGTTACCAGCAGCTGAATGAATAGAGTAAGGGCCAAGCCATAGGTTGTCAAATTTTCCATGCTTGCCCTTCTCTTCCCTCCTTGAGTCCCACTTTAAAAAATTTTCCCCAATCTTGAAACTGCTGGCCTTTGTTCTTCTGTCAAAAAGCTTCTTAATGTTGTCTTGTTTCTGCAATGCTTTGTTATACACTTCCTCTCTGGTTTGTTGAAGATGAATGGTCTGATTTATTCTTCTGATCATGTCATTATCTTCAGTCTGCAACTCTTGAATAAAATTTATCACTAGTACACCAAGGCTGTTTGGAAAAATTGCATCAGTGCCATACACAAGCTGAAAGGGTGACATACCAATAGATTTCTTCAAAGTTAATCTGTCATCCCAAAGTGCATGAACCAGCTTTGTGTGCCAAGAATTTTTTTTGTCCTTCAAAAATTTCTTAATTATGTTCACTAAGCTTTTGTTCGAGGATTCTGCAAGTCCATTACCTTGAGGGTAATAGGCCGTGGAATTCCCCAATGTTATCTGATATTTGTGATAGAACTCAACCATCTTCTTTGATCCAAATGCTGTTGCATTATCAGTGATAATCTTGGTAGGACAACCAAATCTGGAGAGAATATTAGTCTCCATAAACTTTATGATAACTGAATCATTGGCCTGCTTACAAGGAATGGCTTCTATCCACTTAGTGAAATAGTCTGTGGCAGTGAGAATCCATCTGTGCTGGGAAGAAGATGGGGGATGTATTTCTCCTATAAAGTCAAGTCCCCACTGTTGAAAAGGGGCTTCAACAATGATTGGATGCAAAGGGAGGGGTAGTAGTTTTCTTTTGCCTTCAAAAATTTGACACTTATGACAGGCTATGATCATCTGGTGTACATCATGGAAAAGAGTAGGCCAATAGAAACCAGCCCTCAAAATTTTGTTGGTTGTTGTCTTCCAGTACAAATGACCTACACACTCTCCTTCATGGAACTAGTACTTAACCTTCTTTGCATCAAACTCAGGCAAACATTTAAGAAATAGACCACTTTCATTTTTCCAATACAGACATTTATCTATAATGCAATAGTTTACAACTTTCAATTTTAGGAACCTTGCCTTTGTTTTTGTCAAACCAGGAGGTGTATTCAAATTAAGCAGAACATAAAGAATATCAGCATACCAAGAGGAATTCATAAAATGGTTTTCAACAATGGGTGTTGATATTTCCTCTTGATCATCTAAAGCATTAATCATATGAATATCAAGAACTTCACAATTTGATTCAGCCATTAATCTAGCTAGACCCTGGCCTTTGATGAGCTTAGTGGGTTTTATCTCTAAATCATATTCAAGAATAACAACAATCCACTTACCTCTTTTACCATCTGGGTCCTGTGTTAGAATGTCTTTGACAACTGAATTTGGGGCAAAGGCAATAATATGTGAATGAAGGATGTATACTCTGAAGTCTCTCAATGCTTTAACCAAAGCAAATGCTTGCTTCTCCATAATTTTGTACTTCAAAAGGGCATCCCTCAATGCCTTGCTAAAGAATGCAATAGGATGCTCTTGTCCTTTTAGGTTTTTCTGTAAAAGGACAATAGCTATGGTATGTTCTGATGCAAATGAGAAAATATAAAAATCTTTTGAAAAATCAGGACTTATCAGAACCGGTGTTTTGGTTAACGCTTGTTTCACCAGTTCAAAGGATTTCTTTGCTTCCAAGGTCCACTTTACCCCTTGCTCCTTTTTCAGCATGTTTGTGATATTCCTAAGGAGCTCAGCTAAATTAGGGATGAACCTTCTCAAAAAGTTGTTCTTCCCAATGAAAGATTGCAACTCCTTGATGTTTCGAGGATGAGAGATTTTCAATATGGCCTCAATCCTCTTTGGATCTATCTTTATACCCTCTTCTGAAATAATGTGTGACCGAATAATGTCTTCTTAGGGTTTAAAGATATTCCAAACCTTCTGCACTTCTCGAAAACTTTTCTCAAATGCTCTAAGTGTTCTTCATCTGTTTTTGAAAACACAGTGACATCATCAAGATAGATAATGATGAAGAAACCCAATTCTTCCGAGAATGCTATGTCCATGGCCCTTTGGAAAGTTGCTCCAGCATTCATTAAACCAAAGGGCATTTTCACATACATGAAAATGCCCCATGGTGTAGTAAAGGATGTCTTTAATTGATCAGCAGGGTAAACCAAGATCTGATTGTACCCTGAATAGCCATCCAGCAAAGAAATTCTTCTAGACCCTACCACCCTTTATAAAATATGATCCATCTTTGGTAAAGGGTAGTTGTATTTTAATGAAGCTTTGTTTAAGTCCCTAAAGTCTATACAAAGCCTGATTTCTCCAGTTTTCTTCCTAACATACACTAGATTGGATACCCATTCAGAATATCTAATAGGGACGATAATACCAGCTTCATACATCTTTTTAATCTCCTTTTCAACCAAAGGTAACTGAACAGGGTTTATTCTGTGCAGTTTCTGTTTGAATGGTTTTTGGTTTTCTTTGAGGGGGATTTTGTGCTGTATTATTTCAGTGTCATAGGATTTAAGATCTTCGTAACTCCATGCAAAAACATCAGAAAACTGTTTAAACAGCTCTATGTATTTGAGTTTAATGTGAGTTGGTAATGTTTTAGACAATTTAATCATTTTCGGTTTTTCCTCACTGCCTATATTGCACTCTTCCACTTCAGTCTCTACAGGTTCCAATTTTGGTTTTTTAGCCACATCATCAAAATCAAACAACTCTTCCAAAGGTGCCAGACCTCTAGGCAAACTTTCATCTTTAGCATGGAGAGTTTCCAACTCCTCTATTTCGTTTGTAAGTTTGCTAGACAATAGGTTAATATTGACAGGCTCAGGAGACGGTTCTTCTTCACCAAGAAATTTTTCTTCACTGCAGTCTGTTTCATAGTCTGAGTCCGAACTGTTTAGTTCGAATTCATTTCTGAATCACATGAATTCTTCTATTTGTTTGTCATTTTCAAACACCTACCAACACTTCTTATTATCAGGCACTGCTAGTCTAAACTTTATCTCAGTTGTGCAATTTTTTGTTTCAAATGGTGCTAAGCATGTCCTAGCTGCAAAGGCTAAATTGTGGGCTGCAATGTTTCTTTTCCTTGGGAAAAAAACTAATTTGGACTCCTCGAATGTTTTTAAAAGGTCCATGAAATCATTCCGATAGGCTCTAAGTCTGGGATGATTTGCGTTATACTCCCCATTGACTTGCCTAATGATCAATTCAGAATCCCCATATACATTGATTCTTCGGGCTCCTAACTTTTTCAAAAGATGTAAGCCTAAGAGAAGGGACTCATATTCTGCTATGTTATTGGAACACTGAAAGTTTAATTTGCATGAAATGCATTCTGTGTGATTTTTTTCAGTGTTAGTAATCCAGACACCTGCACCAGTGTTAGTTCTAGTGCATGACCCATCAAAATACATACTCCAGAGAGGAATTTTCTCGGTTTTATCTTGGTTAGAGTCCTCTTCAACTATCATGCTCGAAGGTTGTTGTGGAATATCAACACTGAGTTGAATTTGTTTTGATTCCCCCTGGTTTTCATTTTTTTGAGGGACACATTCTCGACTCTCAATGTTTAGAAGAAAGGGATACATGACTTGTAGTGCAAGACCCACATTTGGTTTGCTGTTGTTTAAAGGTTCAGCAAACTGTTTTGACATTTCATTGGTATTCGCCTCCTCCTCTCTATCGGCCATTAATTCTGTTAAAGTGACTTGTTCACTAAGTGTTTCATCATTAAAAATGATAAAATAATCGAGGCCTGTGTTGACAGAATAGATAGGAGAGTTTTTTGGTATGTCTTGGCTTGTGACTGTGTATTTCATATGGGATTCCCTGTAAAGTCTTCTAGTTTGGTTGAAAACAGGGATAGTCGCATAGGTCATGTCCATTTTCATAGTCCCTTGTAACTTAGCCCCCCAAGACCTTGATAAAAGCATTCCATATTTTGGGGGCACATCAGCCACAACAATATACATGACTAAGCATTTGGCTGGAATTTGGGCTAAGTTAACGCAGAGGTCCTTGATCAATCCTAAACATTTTACTCTGCTAGAATCAAAAGAGTAAAGGTCTTTATAAGGTCTGGTGATTTCTAGACCTAGGCTCTCCATTACAGCTTTAGGCATTAGATTATGAGAAGCCCCAGAGTCATGCATAGCGTTGTGCAAAATCTTGTCATGAACATTAAAACTTACATAAAAGGGAGGAACAGGTCCCTCTTGATACTTTCCTTCAATCTTTGGACCAAAAATAAGCTCTGGTTGGTCATCGTTAAGATTGACTGTGTCATTGTTGTCTTATAAATTTAAAGCCTTCAAAATTTGGGTCCTATATACTCGGTGAGGGGAACATAAATTTTGATCTTCGAAATTTCCTGCTCCAGGCTGAACGGAATTTAGTTCTTTAAAGTGCTGGTTTCAGTATTATTAGCGATCATTCTATTAGCAATGTCAGCTTGCTGATTTGTTTTATTTACATTTGATAAAATTGTTTTAACAGGAGTAGTAGCTGATGTGTTAGTACTACTAATGTCTACACTCTGTTTTTCATTGTCTTGAGTGCCTTTTCCTTTACCTTTATCAAAATTTTCAGCCACTGATTTATCCTTTTGTTTAACCACTTTAGGCTTGGTTGCAGTGTTGTTTTGTGAGGATTTGTCAGAGGTTTTGTTGACTAGATTTAATTCTAAGGGCATATTCTCTTTGAGGTTCGGTGATGGCATTTTCCATGTCTAGACAACAATTTTCATTACCATCTATTTTGTCATCATAAGGTGTATAAAGACCCTGTTTTTTATCATAATGAACCTCAAAGTCATCATCATTTACCCCAAACAGGTTGATATCTTCTTCCTCTAATATTTCATCCATTTCCTCAACCTCATTCACATAGTTTTGATGAAAGGGAGGAGTGATCTGTTGATCATCTTCCCTAGGTCTGTTTGGAGGTTGGCTCCTTCTAACATTCTGATTTTGGTTTTGGTTTCTGTTTTGAGGAGCACTTTGATTTTGGCTTGCTTGTGCTCTCTTAATTATGCTCATCTCTTTCATCATCTCCTCCATCATTTTCTCTATCTTTGAGTTGGAAGTAGAAGGTGTGGATTCCTCTCTAAAAGATACTCTCTTCTCAGATTTCATTCTTGCTCTCTTCTCCATTAAGTTGACTTCTACAGAAAGAGCACCTCTTTGCATATCTTCAAGAGTTGCAAAATCTCTCTCTCTTAGCGAATAGGTCATGTCAGAGTCAAACCCTTCAGGAAACTTGTTTAAAGCTGAGCCTTGTGGAGGTTTTAGTTATGGGGAAAGTGCATTATACACACTATTGAATCTAGTGCAATAAGCTTGCACACTTTCCCCAGGGTTTCTATGGAGGTTTTTATAATCAGAAAGGACTTGGAGAGGATTCGTTTTTACTTCCCATTTGTTTAAGAATGTTTGATGGAAGCCCTGGAGATCATTGATACTATGGGGGGCTAATATTTTAAACATTTTCTTACTTCTCCCCCCAGGATTTGAGCAAATAATCTAAGTTTGACAGAATCATCATCAATTTCATTTCTGTCAAAATAGTAATCCATCTTATCCACATGTTGTGATGCAGTTGTAGTATTGTTAGCATCATATAATGGAATTTTGGACTGATAGTCCTATGGAAGGTTGACTAATGGTGCAGGAAGGACTAAGGGAGCATACCATGCTGCCATGGTAAGTGGTGCAGGCGGATTTACAAGGGGTGGATTAAAAAAAGGGAAAGTGGGTTGGAGTGGGGTGGTTTGAACAATGGATGTTGGATGAAGGGATGTGGATGGAACAACAGCAGATTGTTGAGTTGATCTTGGATGAGAGACACCTAGGTTGTGGAGGAAATGTAAATCAGGAGGTGTTGTTTCTCTACTACCAGGATGTTCACTAGTTTCTGGAGGAGGAAATGAAGACTCAGAATCTAGCTGGATTAAATCATCAAATGACCTAGTTCTAAATGGATTTACTAAGTTAGCTTGTGATTGTTGTAGAGCTGAAATATTTTCAGGAACTGATTTAGCTCTCAAAGGTGGTTTAAAAACAGTTGATGATTTAATATTAGGAGACTTCCTAAGGATACTTTCAGGGTTATCAACTACTTCAGGGGGATCAGGGTCAGGATAGGCTCTAGTGTGAATCTTTATAGAAGCCACTATGCTGTGTTTTTTAGACCCAAATAAACAAGAAAAATTCAGCCAGGTATGACATTCTTTGAATGGTTAACTAATCTATTTATAAAAAATTTCAATCCTACGCTCCTCAAACTGAGTTTGAATGATATTATGATGATCAGGGTTCTTTCCAGTGGAGTCTTAAGGTCTGTTTAGGATTATGGAGTCGCCAAGTGGAAGTTTTTAGCTCCTTTCAGAGGTAAAGGTTTTCTGGTCCACCACCATGCTTGTGAAATATCCCTTTTCAAGGATATCTCTGAACACAACAAACTCTAACCAGAGATTGATTAGGAGAGCATTGACCAGATATTTCACCTCTGAAAGAGGATGAGATCCAGAAGCTACCTCGCCCTTTCCAGACTCTGTCTAAGAGTATGAGGTAAAACACCACAAAAGGTAAGTGAAATGTAGGAGTAAGTGTTTTTAGTACCAATCTGAAATATTTTTAGGTTTTCTGAGTTATTTTTCAATTGAGTGGTTTTTAAGAATATCCTAACTCTGTTTCAAAACTTAGCTATGGTTATGAGACAAAGACAGTCTACTCTTATGGCTAAGCCAGCTAATTTTTCAAGGTTTGATAAAATCTTAAGAGAATCCTAGGGTTTGCCTAGATTGTCACTAATTCAGACAAGTTTCATCATGATTACCATTTCTTGGTAGTGCTTGAAAAGTCTGCTTTTAACTCTCAAATTTTTATGAAGTTTTTTTAAAGGAAACTAAGATGAAAATCCAACTGAGTCCCCAGCGGAGTCGCTAGAAATTTTGGGGGTCTGTAATTTATTAGCAAGATTGGCAGAGTCCAATTACAGAAACAACATCGTTTCAACCAACTTTGGGATTCTAGGATCTAGCCCTCCTAAATCCGGAGAGGGATCTCTCCAATAAGTGCAAAGATGGATTTTTCTTTGAAGTTTGGGGTTTATGATATTAGGCTAGTTATGAAGGCCAAGGGTTTGTTTTTTTTTTTTTGGATGGTTGAGCATGATTACTGTCCAAGGTGGAAAGTTTTGAGTGCAAAAAGTTTCAAAGGTGAGAAGTTGCAGGCAATTAGAATAAGCTTCGGTCAAAAAGGTCGACAATTACAGGTTTTAGTCCATTGGGCTATGGATTCATAATAGGGTTTAATTGGAATAGCAAGAGACAAGAGTGGTCCATGCGCCAAGTCATCTATTTCTAAGGATCTCTTTGAAGATTTGATTTATGGAATGGAATGATACAATAAGAAGGAGAAATAAATAGATGCAGAAACAAGTGCAGCCCAAGATCTGATAAGTACTTTGAAACTATTCAGCCTTTGACATGAACTCAAGAAAAACATAAAATTAAACTAGGATCTGGTAAGTACTTTGAAAATAGCCAGCCTTTGACACACTTTCAATAGAAAACATCATAAAACTAAGGGAAACTTGAAGGCAACTTTTGGAATAGAAACTAGCGGGCCGGGCTCACCACAAATCCTCTCCTAGTTCTTCTTTACTTGGTTACTTTCAAGACAAATAAAAAGATAACAACAGAATGGCCTAAGATCTGGTAAGTACTTTGAAACTAGCCAGATTTTGACTCATTCAAAGGGAAACAATCAAATAGTTTGTGGGATCATACTGGGACCAAGGCTCACCATATCTTCCTCAGTTCATCTTCACTAAACATATACTGAAAGTAACATATAAGAATAGCATTCAGTTAAAACAATAAGATGAGGGAACGCCAACATTCCTATGCTTAAACTGAATTAAATCATTCTTAAATAACACAATTTAGAAGAAAACATTCAGATAAATATTTTGAGTTAGAGAAGGTTACTGATATACAGTAGGTCCTAACTCTATGTATGCTGTTATTTATAAGAGAATATGAAACATAAATGAAAATAGAAACAAAAATAACAAATTACAATTAGAGAAACATCACCGTCAACATAGACCAGGATCCCATAAATCAACTTGTATTGATGCCCAAAACCAGTTACAACTTTAAGTCCAGTGCTTTAATTTAGCGACCATCTACACATCTCAGCCTAACCTATCTATCACCAACAGAGCTCCAAAAGCCATTGAATACTATGTACAATCAGAATTTTTTGCTCAAATGTATATCAAATTTCTACAACCAACCTCTCACTCCATCTTCTGCTGAAGTATTTATAGAAAGATGAGGAGGTGAGATCTGATAAAAGATCTCAATTACAATTAATACAGAGTTAATGTCTTCTTGGCCCTTGGGGGCTCAATGAATAAACTGTATAGGAGTCTCACTGTATTAATTGATTTACACTTATGAATTAATCTCAGTGGGAGCTTAGTTGACCTTTGAGGCTCTGTGTGATGCTAGGGTTACTCTGCAGATATATTTTGCATTAAGTTTTATTGTAGAAGTAACCTTTCTGGCTGTGCTGAGGTGAAAATCTTCTTTCGATCAATAACTTCAGCCTCTGATTGAATACTTTGAGGAACAGGCAGCACTATGGTAGCTAAGGAATCAATTTGGCTCAGATTGTGGCAGTGGAAGCATTCTAGCTTGATAAAACAATTTAGGTTTTCTGTAAACTGTGTTTTATTTGGGGATTAGGCTTTTGATAAGTATCTTAGATGTAATCCCCACAAATCTATCCTTTAATCCTCTGTTGAGGTGCATTTTTGTCTTCGACGCTGATAGTGTTTGACAATGTTAAATCCATGGTTTTCTTGCTGTTGTGCAAGGCTGTGCAGGGTTCATAAAGCATCAATTCCTGAGGAAACACTGAAGAAACTTGAATTTCTACCCTGTGAATGATTTCCTTTGATGAATCGAAGACGGGAGGTTATTCACCCTCTGCCTCTGAATCTTCATCGAAAATTGCGAGAAAATGATAAAAAATCCTACAAAATATGAAAACTTATTAAGAAATCCTGCTTTTATAGGCTGACTACATCGGAGGGTGTGTGAAAGAGCAGGGCCATTGGATGGCATCATCCAATGGTTGGGATTAATCGGGGAGAACATAAAATGGGCGGAAGAAAAATTAAATCCAAACCATCGATCTTACAGAGATCGATAGTCGAGATTGAACAAGGCGGTCAGAGGAGAAGGATGAATCTGAACCGTCGATCGCGCAGAGATCGACAATTGGGATTGGGCAATGGAAAGTCAAACGGAGAGATCGGGTGATGAATTGTGGGTCATTGATCTGCAGATCAAATCGACGGCAGATATTGAATTGCCGTTATACGATGGCCCGGCTATCGCGCGTGCACCTTTGTTAACCATCGAGCAACTTTGGCGAGCGATCACCGTTGGATCAGTGGGCCTAGATCAGACGGTCCACATCGATGTCGCTGGGCGTTCGGGTCTGATCATTAATGCACGATGGATAACGGATGGACGGTGGTTTTGCAATAGTACATGGGACGCGTGTCAAGCAGCATATGGAATCGCTGGCCATCGGGCAAAAACCGCCCTCCGGTGAAGAGTGGTGCGATAGAAACCACGTGGTTTTGGGAAAAAAACACATGACTGGGGGTCCACAGGGAGGCACACTCCGCACCGTCGGATCTACAGATCAGATCGACGGTCGAGATTGCTCCACATTTGCACGGGCGGAAAATTTAATAAAATGTTAATTTGACGGTTTAAATACATTTTCAAAGGTTTTTTAATGTTTTGGGCGAAATATTGATTCAAACCGGATGAGCGCCCGACTTCTCAGCACGTGGTCACGGCGCGAGGGGGCATGGACAAAAAGGGTTAAGGACCTGGCCAAAGGGGGCTTAAGTCCAAAACATAGAAAATATGCATTTTTATTGATTTTTCAACGTTTTCAAAGGGTTTCAAGGGTTTCGGTATAGTTAAAAAATGGGTTTTCAACTATGGGAAAGTGATTTTCATAAATGGAAGAAGAGGATATATGAAAACAAGGGAGTTTTTATGGAGAAAAAGGGGAGCAAATGAAGGTTTGAGAAGGAGGAAAAATGAAGGTCTTGCAGCAGTCTTTCATTAGGAAACAACACAACTTCAGAATCTTTTAGGAGGTAAATATCAGTGCAGATCTAGACAGAGGCAGGAGGCCTTCAAGAGTCTTTCAAGAGCCAACAATTTTTGTCATAGAAAATTGTTCCTTGAAGGCTCAAAATAGATTTAGCCACCTTTTGGTATAATCAAATTTTACAGGTGGCTAACACAAAGGCCAACAATTTCAGTATTGGGGACAAAGTTTTAAAGTGGGACTCAAGGAGGGAAGACAAGGGCAAGCATGGAAAATTTGACAACTTATGGCTTGGCCCTTATTTCATTCATTCAACTGCTGGTAATAATGCCTATTTTTTGCAAGATTTGAATGGAGCAGAATTGTTTGGGGGTCCTGTCTGTTGGGTGTGGAGCCTGATTATCTTGTTTACTTTGTATCACAGCATTGGACCCTTGTATCTTAAAAGGGGCGGCAACGCCGCCTGTAATTAATCGCTGTCGTGGGGGGTCCAGGGGGGGCAGTAGCACTTTTTGGAGCCCCCCCCCTCACGAGGGGTTTCGGGGGCAGCGCCCCCGAAGCTAAAAATAGATGTAAAATTGCCTTGTAAAAGTATAGTAATTTCTAGTCAATCTGGGTCGTTCATAGGCGGATGATCTGACGGTAGAAGTTATGTTTAGTTTAGGTTTTTTTGCCCAAAAAGGCAACCCCCTTGTATATATGAGGGTATTGTATTGCGGCTGTGTATTATGTGTGTATTCTCAGAGCGATAAACATATAGGGAGACTGTGAGAGAGAACAAAGGATATTACAGTGGATCTGCTGTAGGTTTTGTCTCTTCAATTTTTGCTGGATAATAGAAAGGAAGGACTGGCTATTCGGGGTGGACGTATCCCAAACTGGGTGAACCACGTATATCTATGTCTCTCTGGTTTTATGTGTTTTGTGTGCTTTTATTTTTCGCATATTTTATGTGTTTCATTGCTCCATAATATATAATTTTCTAACAACTGGTATTAGAGACGAAGGTCTATTTGGCTGATAAACTCGTAGGAAAGAAGGGTTCCTGGTTCGAGTGGGAGCAATGGCGGAAGATGGTAAATTTAGGGTCGAAAAATTTAACAGCCAAGACTTCCCATTGTGGAAGATGCAGATGGAAGATTATCTGTATCAGAAAGATCTGTACCTACCATTGAGCAGAAAAACAAATAAGCCGACAGCCATGACAAACGCAGAATGGAACATTCTCGATAGAAAGGCACTCGGAACAGTACGGTTGTGCCTTGTGGCATCAGTCGCCTTCAATATTTCGAAGGAAAAAACAACAGAGGGTTTGATGCAGACGTTGGCGAAACTATATGAAAAACCCTCAGCCTCAAACAAGGTATTTCTTATGAAACGATTATTTAATATGAAGATGTTGGAAGGTGGATCTGTTGTAGACCATTTAAATGATTTTAATACAGTTACCAGTCAGTTAAGTTTTGTAGGGGTAAACTTTGATGATGAAGTTAGGGCTCTTTTATTTTTGTGCTCATTCCCAGAAAGCTGGAATGCTTTAGTTATGGCCATTAGTAACTCTGTCTCTGGATCTAGTACTTTAAATTTTGATGATGTTGTCGGTGCTATCCTTAGCGAGGAAATGTGACGGGAAAGCTCTGGTGAGACATCGGGTAATGCTTTGAGTGAAGATTCTAGGGGAAGAAGAATGGAAAGAGGAAAGAGCTCGAGTTATCGCAGTAAATCAAGGAAAGGTAGATCCAAGTCCAAATCGGGGATAGTGTGCTGGAAATGCGGAAAGAGAGGACACCTAAAGAAAGATTGTAGATCTTGGAAGGGAAAAGAAGGAGATGCACAACAAGAAAAAAATAATGAAGAAAATGTGACATGTGATGTGTTACAATATGCTTTGATTCTTTCTTTCGAAAATGTTACTGATTCTTGGGTTGTAGATTCAGGGGCTTCATTCCATGCCACACCTGATAAGAAATATTTTCATGACTATGTTCAAGGAGATTTTGGACAAGTTCGTTTGGGTGATGATAAACCCTATAAAATTATTGGAATGGGTAAAGTTCTTGTTAAACAACAGAATGGAAACCAATTGCTACTAAAGGAGGGTAGGCATGTTCCAAATCTGAAGAAAAATCGGATTTCAACAGGGCAGTTAGGCAGTGAAGGTTGTGTGACAACTTTCACAGATAAAACTTGGAAGGTCACCAAAGGAGTGCTGGTAATAGCAAAAGGTGAAAAGGTTGGTACATTCTATTTATGCAATGGTATTTCTAACTCTGTTAATGCTTTAACTTCCAAAGGAGCGGATGTAGGATTATGGCATCATAGGCTCGAACACATGAGTGAGAAGGGAATGAAGATTCTTCACTCAAGAAATTAGTTGCCAGGTTTGAAGAATGTTGATTTGGATTTCTGTGAAAATTGCATTTATGGAAAACAAAAGAGAGTCAGATTTATCAGAGTTGGAAAAGAAAAGAAGAGCCAAAAATTAGAGCTTGAGCATACAGATGTATGGGGACCTGCTCAGGTATCATCTCTCGGTGGCTCTCATTATTATGTTACTTTTATTGATGATGCAACTAGAAAAACATGGATTTATTGTATTCAGAATAAATCTGATGTATTTGATACTTTCTGTTGGCCACCTGTAAAATTTGTTCTATCAAAAGGTGGCCAAAACATTGTTCAGTATTCAAGGAACAGTTTCATGGCAGAAAGTGTATCTCTTGAAGCCTCTGAGGGATATCATATTCTTATTTCAATCTTCATTTATTTTCTCTTGACAACTCAGAAATTCTGCTAAAAATCCAAAGCCAAATACTGCTGCAAAACACCTGTTTTCCTTTGCCCTTCTTCCAAAACTGACCTCATTTTCAACCCCTTCATCTTTCCGTTGTATTCCCTCCATTCTCCTTTTTCTCCAAATCCCCCTTCATTAAAAATTCCTTTCGCAAGGCTCAAGACTCCTTCTTGACCCTATTGGAACCCACCAAAACCTTTGAAAATCATGAAAAATCCTTCAAAAATCATATTTTTCCATATATGGGACTTAAGCCCCTTCCGTTGAGGCCGAAACCCCTTTTTCTTCCATACACTCGCACCCTGGAACCAAGTTCTAACCCTTTGGCACTCATCGCAAATCGTAATCGCTCCAAACTGCGAGTTTATTTAAAAGAGCTCATCGCAAAAACTTGCGATGCGATCCATCGCAAATCACAATCGCTCCAAACTGCGAGTTTATTTAAAAGAGCTCATCGCAAAAACTTGGGATGCGATCCATCGCAAATCGCGATCGCTCTTCCCTTGATCGTACTATCCGCCTTCTGTACTTGCACCATTGAATATTTCATTCCAAATCTGCCCTTTTCCTTTGTAAAGTTTGAAAACCCACATTTCCAAAGTTTTTTACGTAAAAAATCAAGTCACGTGTTTTAATTTTGAAACGGGTGGACCCGCCGCGCAAACGCATCTCAGCCGTCCATCCAACTTGCAGATCTGACAGTGCGGAGGGCACTTTTCCGTGGTCCCTACCGTTCGAAAGCCGGTTGCCCAAAACCAGCGGTATCCTTCGCACCGCTCTTCGGGCAAAGGCTGTTTTCTCCCGACGGCTAGCGATTCCATACATCGCTTGACACGCATCCCTTGTACGAATTGAAAACCACCGTGCAACCGTCATCCCCCACGTGTTATAGCTCGGACCAGGATGCCCAACGAAATCGATCTCCGCCGTCCGATCTGGGCCCACTGATCCAACTGTGATCGCTTGCAGAAGTTTCTTGATGATTAACAAAGGTACGCGCATGATAACCGGTCTATGGCATGGCAGAAAATCAATCTCCACCGTCGATCTGATTTGCAATCGACGGCTCTTATTTCGTTGCCCCGATCCTCTAATCAGTCAGTTGGGCATTTTGTTCTTCACCGTTGATCTGTGGGCCGATCTCATCCGACGGCCCATGATCGTCCTCAGTCCCGAAATTGATTTTTAACCATTTTAACTGAAAACAAAGGTTTTTATTGTTTTTCTGAAGGAAATCACCACCCCATTTGACTTTTCTACTTCTGCTCCCGACCGTCAATCTCGCGCGATCGATGGTTCAGATATGATCATTCTTCCACCTCCCTTTGGCCCCATCTGATCAAATCCTGACCGTTGGATGATGCCATCCAACGGCCACACTCCTCCACATGCCTTCCGATGCAGCGAAACCTATATAATGCAGGATTTTATAATAGTTTGTTGTTTTTGCAGGGTTTGAAGGTTTCTTCGTTATTTTCGAAAGAATGCAGAAGCAGAGGGTGACGATCCTCCAGCCTCTGATCAATCAATTAAAAATCGTTCAAAGGGTTTAAATTTACATTTGATCAATGAAATCAAGACCCATTGATTCCATTCGACCCTGTACAGCCGTGCACACCAGAAAATTCAGTTAAATTGGGCACCGTTTAAGAGTATCAGTGTCGAAGACAAAATATACCAGAAATAGGATGTTTGAAGACCAAAACACAGATTTCAAGTTAATTAAAGGTGTTTTGGGAACGAAAAATACATCTGTCAAGCTGAGAAAGCCTCCACCGCCATAAAAAGAGGCTAATTGAACCCTCCATAGCTCCAAAAGACACTAGCAGCCTCGTAGAAATTAAAGATCGCCGAACAATTAATGCAAATCAAAGAATCTTATCTCTAATTGTCAGCAAAACCATTCTGGAAGTTGAAGAACAGTCGGGAAGCAGTTTTTTTCAATCGTTTGGCCTCGAATGACACAAATAGAGTTATGAAGTAGAGTTATAAATGATTATATTCCCACCTTATGCCTTGCCTGGTTCCCAAAGGCTAGGAATTGCATTAATTGCATAAATTGATAATACTTGACCCGTGGGAAATCCTCCCACCTATTCATTCTTCTATAAATACTGCTATAGAAGATGAGAAAATGTTGGTCTATGGACATCTGAATGCATGTAATAGTTATTCTGAAGCTACTGATGCCCTGTCTTGTAACTGAAAGATACACAAGCTGATATGGGAATTTCAAGGCTGTAGAGACCCACCGGGCTTGTTGATTGTAACTGGTTTGAACATCAATACAAGCTGCTGATTCATGGAATCCTCAATTATGTCAATGGTGATGTGCTCCTTACTGTTAATTGTTATTTTTCTTAATGTATTCACTCTGTTCACTTTCTCTGATAAAGAGCAGCAAACGTAGAGTTAGGATATACTCTCCACGGTACCCTACTCTTACTGAAAGCTTTACTTCTATGTTTTCTTCATTTGAATGTTCTCTTTGAAGAGTATATTAATGCAGGTTAGTTTAAAAGTACTTCCCTGATCTAGATTGCTCTTCAAAACGAGCCTTCCCTGTGTTTTCCTTAGAGTATATTAATGCAGGTTAGTTTAAAAGTACTTCCCTGATCTAGATTGCTCTTTGTGATCATCATCTGTGTTTCCTTATCGAATATGCTGAAAGCAGGCTAGTTTAAAAGCACTTACCTGATCTTAAGCAGTTCGAGCTGTTTTTTAAATGTTTCTGATTGAAAGTACTTCAATGCAGGCTAGTTTAAAAGCACTTACCTGATCAACGAAATACTTTTATGTTTCCCCTTAAGTACATGTTTAAAGCAAGCTAGTTTAAAAGTACTTACTTGATCTTAGACTGTGCTTTTTTCTTCCTTTTGTTTTGTCTTTCACTTCCTATCTGTTTCATTCCATAAAAGCATTGTTAAATATCCTTTGATATAAGTAACTTGCCCCATGGATCCTTCTTGAATCTTGCTGTCCAATTAAATCCTCCTATGACTCCATAGCCCAATGGGTTAAAACTGTCTTTGCCCTTTTCTGTCAGCTGAATCATTCCTTCATTTGCAGACATATTCACCCTTTATTTTGAACTGCCTTTCATCTTCATCATGTCTTTGCCCAACCAAAAACAAACAGATCAAACCCATGCTCTTCATAACTAGCCTAATATCACAATTTCAGCCTTTAAAGATCACATCTTTTAACTCATTTATAGAGAGATCCCTCTCTGGATTCAGGAGGGCTAGATCCTCGAATCCCAAAGTGGTATGATGTTACCTCTGCAGTTGGACTTTGCCACTCTTGCTAATTACAGGGTGCTAACATAATGGTGACTCCACTGGGGACTTTTTGAGTTCATAGTTGCTTGGCCAGCTT
Source organism: Pinus albicaulis (assembly GCA_034641835.2). Lineage (NCBI taxonomy): Eukaryota > Viridiplantae > Streptophyta > Pinopsida > Pinales > Pinaceae > Pinus > Pinus albicaulis. Next base: position 1,806,019,095 of record CM076580.1, on the reverse strand, counting down.
TTATAAACTCTTTAGTTTTCCATACAACCACAATAACTCAGAAAACCCAAAAATATTTCAGATTGGTATCTAATAAACATGGTAGTGGACCATAAAACCTTTTACCTCTGAAAAGGAGCTAAAAACTTCCACTTGGCGACTCCACAATCCTGAACAGACCTTAAGACTCCACTGGGAAGAACCCTCATCACTATACTATCCTTCAAACTCAGTCAGAGGACTATAGGATTGAAATTTGTGTAAAACAAATTAGTTAACCTCTCAAAGATTGTCATACCTGGTTGAAATTTTCTTGTTATTAGGGTCTAAAAAATACAGCATAGTGGCTCCTAGAAAGATTCACACTAGAGCCCATCCTGACCCGGATCCACCTGAAATAGTTGATGACCCAGAAAGCATCCTTTGGAAGTCTCCTAGGATTAAATTATCAACTTTTTTCATATCACCCTTGAGAGCTAATTCTGTCCCAGAAAATCTTTCAGCTCTACAACAATCACAAGATGACCTAGTAAATCCCTTTAGAACTAGGTCTCTTGGCGATTTAGATCAGCCAGATTCTGAGTCTTCACTTTCATCTCCTGAGACAAGTGAACATCCTGGTGGTAGAGAAACCACACCTCCCGACTTACATTTCCTTAGCAACCTAGGCCTCTCTCATCCAAGATCAGCTCAGCAATCTATTCCTGGTCCATCTACTTCCACTCACCCTACATCCATTGTCCAAACCACTCCACTCCAGCCTACTGTTCCTCTTGTAAATCCACCTCCACCTCCTGCCATGGCTGCATGGTATGCTCCTTTAGTCCTTCCTGTACCCCTAGTCAATCTTCCACAGGACTATCAGTGAAAAATTCCATTATATGATGATAACAATGCTACAACTGCATCACAACATGTGGATAAGATGAATGACTACTTTGACAGAAATGAAATTTATAATGATTCTGTCAAGCTTAGATTGGTTGCTCAAAGTCTGGGGGGAGAAGTAAGAAAATGGTTCAAAGGTCTAGCCCCCATAGTATCAATGATCTCCAAGCCTTCCATCAAACATTCTTAAACAAATGGGAAGTAAAGAAGAATCCCCTTCAAATCCTTTCTGATTACAACAACCTCCATAGAAACACTGGGGAAAGTGTACAAGCTTATTGTACTAGATTCAACAGTATCAATAATGCACTTCCCCCAGAACTAAAACCTCCACAGGGCTCAGCTTTAAACAAATTTCCTGAAGGGTTTGACTCTGACATGACCTATTCGCTAAGAGAGAGAGACTTTGCAACTCTTGAAGATATGCAAAGGGGTGCTCTTTCTGTGGAAGTCAATTTAATGGAGAAGAGAGAAAGAATGAAGGCTGAGAAGAGAGTATCTTTTAGAGAAGAGTCCACACCTTCCACTTCAAACTCAAAAATGTAGAAAATGATGAAGAAAATGAGCATTCTTGAGAGAATGCAAGCCAGTCAAAACCAAACTGCTTCTCAGAACAGAAACCAGAACCAGGGTCAAAATTTTAGAAGAAATCAACCTCCAAACCGACCTAGGGAAGATGACCAACATATCACCCCTCCCTTTCATCAAAAATTTGTAAGTGAGGTTGAGGAAACAGATGAGATAATAGAGGAAGAGGATGTCAACATGCTAGGGGTAGATAATGATGACTGTGAGATTCATTATGATAGAACACAAGGTCTATATACACCTTATGATGACACAAGAGATGATGATGAAAATTATTATCAAGACATGGACAATCTTGTCATAGAGTCTCAAAAAGAATATGACCTTAGAAGCAAAACCAGTCAACAAACCCCCAACTCCAAAACCTCTGACAAATCTTCACAAAACAGCCCTGTAACTAAGCCTAAAATTGTCAAACAAAAGGATAAAACAGTGACTGTGAATTCTGATAAAGGTAAAGAGAAAAGCACTCAAAACAATGAAAAACAAAGTGCAGACATTAGTAGTACTAACATCTCAGCTAGTACTCTTGTGAAAACCATTTTTTCAAGTCTAAATGGAACAAGTCAGCAAACTGATGTTTCTGAGAAATTGACAGCTAATAAGACTGAAACCAGCACTTTAAAGAGTCAAATTCCTTTCAGCCTAGAGCAGGAAATTTCAAAGATCAAAATCTCTGTTCCTTTGACTGAGTTAGCTACCCAACATGCATATAGAGCCCAAATTCTGAAGGATTTAAATATTGAGGATAGTAATGACACAGTAAATTTTAATGATGACAAGCCAGAGCTTATTTTTGGTCCTAGAATTGAAGGTAAATTTCAAGAAGGGGTAGTACCCCCTTTCTATGTCAGCCTAAATGTCCATGACAAAATCTTGCATAATGCTATGCATGACTCTGGAGCCTCACACAACCTTATGCCAAAAGTGATAATGGAAAGGCTAGGGCTAGAAATAACTCGACCTTATAAGGACTTATATTCTTTTGACTCTAGCAGAGTGAAATGCCTTGGCCTAATCAAAGAGCTTTGTGTGAGGTTGACTCAAATCCCAGCCAAGTGCATGGTTATGGATGTTGTAGTGGCTGATATACCCCCTAAGTATGGCATGTTTTTATCAAGATCATGGGGTGCCAAGCTGCAAGGTACAATGCAGATGGATGGAACATATGCTTCTATCCCTGTCTTTAGCCAGCTTAGAATACTATACAGAGAGGCACACTTGAAATTTATGGTCAGTAGTCCGAAGAAGCCTGAAAATTCCCCCATTTACTTTGTCCATAATGACCTGGATTCAATTATCCTTTATAATGATGAACCTTCAAATAAGCCAGAGCTAGAAGACAATGACTCAGCTGAATGGTTAGAAACCCCAAATCTAGAAATGAATGCAGTTCTCGAGACAGAAGAAAACGAGATAGAAACCATCGAACAGTGCATTGAAACAACCCACCCGAATGAACATAGCCAATATGGAAAACAACATATTGCCCCTCTCCTTCAACTCCATGAAAATCTTGAGGAACAAGATCTAGCACAACATCTTCTGGATCTCAGAATAGAACATAATGATGACACACTTACTGAATCAGTCACTTTAATAGGATTGATTGCCGATGGGGAGAAAGAGAAACACAACTCAGAAATGTCAAAACAGTTTGATACATGTCAAGGCATTATTAAACCAAACAAAGATCTTGAGCCATGGGACATCTGCCCATCACCCTTAAAACTTGAAAATCAAGACAACAACCCTCGACACAGCGAAAAACCTAAGAACTCGAAACCAATTCAACTAAGTGCTGATTTTCAACAACAATCAGAGAGCACGTTAGTTGACGAGGGCACTAACCAGGATGAAACCGAAAATAGTCCTCTGTGGACTATACACTTTGACGAGTCATGCACTAAGAGCACTGTTGGTGCGGGTGTCTGGATTACTAACACTAAAAACAATCACACAGAATGCATTTCTTGCAAATTAAACTTTCAGTGTTCTAACAACATCGCCGAGTATGAAGCTCTTATCTTAGGCTTGCATCTGTTGAAAAAGTTAGGAGCTAGAAGAATCAATGTCCATGGGGATTTAGAGTTAGTGACTAGGCAAGTAATGGGGAGTATAATGCAAACCATCCCAGACTTAGAGCCTATCGAAATGATGTCATCGACCTTTTGAAAACTTTTGAGGAGTCCAAATTGATTTTTGTCCCAAGAAAACGAAATATTGCCGCACACAATTTAGCCTTTGCCGCTAGGACATGCTTAGCCCCATATGAAACTAAAGACTGCACAACTCAGATGAAATTTAGACCAACTGTGCCTGATAATAAAAAATATTGGCAGGTCTTTGAGGGCGACAAACAGATAGAGGATTTCCTGCTTGGCAGGAATGAGTTTGAATCATCTGATTCAGATTCTAAATCCGATGAAGACTGCCTAAACAAACAACCCCCTAAAGAAGAAGAACCATCTCGTCTCGTAGAAATCAACATGTTAACTAACAAACTCGAAACTCATACTAAAGAAGACGAGGACACAGAAAATGAAGACATTGAGGTATTGTCAGCAAAGGACAAGAACATACCTAGGGGGCTAGCACCATTAGAAGACCTGTTTGATTTTAACGACGTGGAAAATAAACCCACAATGGAATATACAGAGTCTGAGGTCGAAGAATGCAACATAGGCACTGAGGATCAGCCCAAAATAATTAAATTAGTTAGGTCCTTGCCGTCAGACATCAAAAAGAAATACATTGACTTGTTTAAAGACTTTGTCGATGTGTTTTCCTGGAGCTATCAAGACTTAAAATCCTACGATACATATATCATCCAGCACAAGATTCCTTTGAGAGAAAAACAAAAACCCTTTAAGCAAAAACTGCGTCGAATTAATCCGATACAACTGCCTCTAGTGGAAAAGGAAATCAAGAAAATGTATGAGGCAGGAATCATTGTGTCTGTGAGGTTTTCAGATTGGGTTTCTAGTCTTGTAGCTGTGAGGAAAAAGACATGAGAAATAAGACTCTGCATTGATTTCAGAAACCTTAACAGAGCCTCCCTAAAAGACAATTATCCCCTGCCCAAAATGGAACACATTCTACAGAAGGTAGTTGGTTCAAAGAGGATTTCTTTGTTAGATGGTTTTTCAGGATATAACCAAGTTTTAGTACTCCCAGAAGACCAAATCAAAACAACTTTCACCACTCCTTGGGGCACTTTCATGTATGTGAAGATGCCCTTTGGACTAATGAATGCTGGGGCCACTTTCCAAAGGGCCATGGACATTGCATTTTCAGAGGAAATAGGGCACTTCATTGTAATTTACCTTGATGACATAACAGTTTATTCCAAAACCGATGAAGAGCACCTTAAACATCTAAGGAAGGTCTTTGAAAAATGCAGGAGATTTGGGCTATCTTTAAATCCCAAAAAGACAGTATTTGGCCTACAAGAGGGTAAACTCCTTGGCCATATTATACCAGAAAAGGGAATTAAAATAGATCCAAAAAGAGTTGAGGGAATACTACAGATTAGCCACCCAAGGAACATAAAAGAACTGCAGTCCTTTATTGGGAATATTAACTTCTTGAGGAGGTTTATTCCCAACTTGGCAGAGCTCCTTAGGAACATGACTAATATGCTCAAAAAGAGTGTAGGAGTAAAATGGACTATAAAAGCCAAAAAATCCTTCGAATTGGTAAAACATGCACTCACCTGGGCACCAGTCTTGATCAGCCCAGACTTTTCAAAAGATTTTCTTATTTTTTCCTTTGCCTCAGAACATACAGTGGCTGCAGTCATATTGCAGAAAAACTCAAAGGGACAGGAACAACCTATTGCTTTTTTCAGCAAGGCGTTAAGAGATGCACCCTTGAAATATAACATAATGGAAAAACAAGCCTATGCTCTGGTAAAGGCCTTAAAGGACTTCAGGGTGTATATTATTCATTCCCACACCATTTCTTATGTGCCTAACATAGTGGTAAAAGACATCCTGTCTCAAGACCCAGATGGAAAGAGGGGCAAATGGATTGCTGCAATCCTAGAGTATGATTTGGAGATCAAACCCACAAAACTCATTAAAGGTCAGGGCTTAGCTCAATTAATGGTTGAATATAATCTACAAGCCCTTGACATTAACATGGTAGATGCCTTGGATGAACAGGAAGAATTATCTGCTCCCACTGTGGAAGAGCAGTTCCAAAACTCACCTTGGTATGCTGACATCTTGTGTGTACTTACAAATCTTAATGCTCCTCCTTATTTATCAAAAAAAAAGGCAAGGTTTTTAAAGTTGAAAGCTAGGAACTATTGAATTTTAAATGAATGTTTGTATTGGAAAACTACTAATGGTTTATTACTTAAATGTTTGCCTAAAGTGGATGCAGAGAGGATCACGCATGAATTCCATGAGGGAGAGTGTGGAGGTCATCTCTACTGGAAAACCACGGCAAATAAAATCCTTAGAGCTAGCTATTACTGGCCCACCCTCTTCCAAGATATCCATAAAATGATAGTTGCCTGTCATAAATGCCAAATCTTTGAGGGCAAAAGAAAACTCCTTCCCTTACCATTACAACCTATCATTGTTGAAGCTCCTTTCCAACAATGGGGCCTAGATTTCATAGGAGAAATCCATCCTGCTTCATCTGCCCAAAACAAATGGATTCTCACAGCCACTGAATACTTCACAAAATGGATTGAAGCCATCCCTTCTAGGAATGCCACAGATTCTGTCATTATAAAATTCCTTGAAGACCATATCTTGTCTAGATTCGAATGCCCTAGAAAGATTATTACTGATAATGCTGCTGCTTTTTGTTCTAAAAAAATGATTGAGTTTTGTCACAGGTATCAGATTACACTTGGTCACTCTACTTCTTATTACCCTCAAGGTAATGAGTTAGCTGAATCATCAAATAAAATTTTGGTGAATATCATCAAGAAGATGCTGGAGGAAAATAAAAAATCATGGCATAAAAAGTTGGTGCATGCTCTGTGGGCAGACAGATTGACCACAAAGAAATCCATTGGAATGTCCCATTACCAACTTGTTTATGGAGCAGATGCAGTATTTCCTACCAGCCTGGGTGTACCAGTGATAAAATTAGTCCAAGAAATACAGTCAGAAGAAGGCAGCATGATAAGGAGGATCAATGAGACAATACATCTCCAGCAGACAAGAGAAGAGGTTTACAATAGAGCTCAAAAGGTGCAAGAAAATATAAAGAAGTTGTTTGACAAAAGAACAAAGGCTTGTGATTTCAGAATTGGAGATAAGGTACTCAGATGGGACTCCAGAAGAGAGGAGAAGGGAAAACATGGCAAGTTTTATAGTTTGTGGCAAGGTCCTTACATCATTCAGTCCACCATTGGTCCTAATGCCTATTTTCTACAAGAGCTAGATGGCACAGATCTGTTTGGGCGTCCTGTCAATGGTAGGGTCCTTAAACACTACTACTGCTGAGTCTGATTTTAAAGCTTTCATTCCCATTTTAAATACCATTTGTTTTGTTCAGTTTCATCAAAAAAAAAAAAAAAAAAAGATGGAAAAAGAGGGCAGATCGTAAAAATAATAAAGGTATAGCCCCATACCAAAAAAGAGAAACAAATCTGAAAGTGTGCAAGCTCAGATACCACCCCTGAAAACCACACTTCTAGTTAGTCAAACAGCCTAATCTTGACTAATTAGTTTTAAATTTTCTGCTGATAGGATAGTGAATTTGATTTGCCAAACTGTTTAATCTTGGCTTATTAGTAGATAGATTAGGATAGAAATGAAAGGTTCAAACAAGCCCAAAACCTGAACCTAAAGTTTCCAAGCAAGAGATGACTCAAATCTGTTTTTATTTTTCTGAGTCATAAAGATGTAATTCTGGTTCTAATCAGCTCAAAATCTGAACCAGAAAGAAAGAAAGAACAGCTCGAACAAAGTCAAACCATAGCTGAAATGAAGGAAAGCAAGTGGCTCTAAGAAGCTCAAAACTTGAGTCACAAACAAGAAGAAGGATGCTTCAAAATTTCAGATTTCAAGCCTGCGAAGTTTTGTTTCAGTTTTTTGCAAATTTCGTCCATGTGCAGCTTGTTTTCCATGCCATAGATCACAGCAAGTCAGACAGCTTAACCTTGACATTGACTGTTTTTAAATTTCTGTTGTAGAATCTAGATAATGAGATCTGTTGGACAGTTTAATCCCAACTGATAAGCAGATTAGGTAGAGAATGATATGGACTCAACTGTCTAATCTGAGTCCATGGAGAAATAAGGAGTAGAATTAGATTAGATTTCCTGCTTTCAAAAGAATAAAATGTTGTAAAAGAGTATGCCAATCCAAGTGCACTCTAAAAAATGAAGAAAAAATGTTAGATCAGTAGGATTGGGTAGGTAGAAGTTTGTATTGATGAAAATCCATTGTTTGGTGGCTGCTAAATATGTTTTCAGAATACATCATCCAGAGAAAGAAAGTAGCCCCAATGGATCAGGCATAGGTCAACATCCTAGAGAAGAACAAATGAATGAGGCAACTAATCAGTCTACCAGAGGATGCAAGTCTAAATTCTTGATGCCTTCAAGAAGGCACCATCCCCAAGTGGAGCCACTGTTGGCCCCCTGTAAAATTTGTTTATCAAAAGGTGGCCAAAACATTGTTCAGTCTTCAAGGAACAGTTTCATGGCAGAAAGTGTATCTCTTGAAGCCTCTGGTGGATATCATATTCTTATTTCAATCTTCATTGCTTTTCTCTTGACAACTCAGAAATTCTGTTAAAAATCCAAAGCCAAATACTGCTGCAAAACACCTTTTTTCCTTTGCCCTTCTTCCAAAGCTGACCTCATTTTCAACCCCTTCATCTTTCCGTTGTGTTCCCTCCATTCTCCTTTTTCTCCAAATCCCCCTTCGTTAAAAATTCCTTTCATAAGGCTCAAGACTCCTTCTTGACCCTATTGGAACCCACCAAAACCTTTGAAAATCATGAAAAATCCTTTAAAAATCATATTTTTCCATATATGGGACTTAAGCCCCTTCCACTGAGCCCTTAACCCCTTTTTCTTCCATACACTCCCACCCTGGAACCAATTTCTAACCCTTTGGCATTCATCGCAAATCACAATCGCTCCAAACTGCGAGTTTATTTAAAAGAGCTGATCGCAAAAACTTGCGATGCGATCCATCGAAAATCGCAATCGCTCCAAACTGCGAGTTTATTTAAAAGAGCTCATCGCAAAAACTTGCGATGTGATCCATCGCACATCGTGATCGCTCTTCCCTTGATCGTACTATCCACCTTCCATACTTACACCATTGAATATTTCATTCCCAATCTGCCCTTTTCCTTTGTAAAGTTTGAAAACCCACATTTTCAAAGTTTTTAACGTAAAAAATCAAGTCACGTGTTTTAATTTTGAAACAGGTGGACCCGCTGTGCAAATGCATCTCAGCCATCCATCCAACTCGCAGATCCGACGGTGCGGAGGGCGCTTTTCCGTGGTCCCTACCATTCGAAAGCCGGTTGCCCAAAACCGGCGGTATCCTTCGCACCACTCTTCGAGCAAAGGCTGTTTTCTCCCGACGGCCAGCGATTCCATACATCGCTTGACATGCGTCCCTTGTACAATTTGAAAAATGCCATGCAACCATCATCCCCCGCGCGTTATAGTTCGGACTAGGATGCCCAGCGAAATCGATCTCTGCCGTCCGATCTGGGCCCACTGATCCAACGGTGATCGCTTGCACAAGTTGCTCGATGATTAACAAAGGTGCACGCATGATAACCGGGCTATGGCGCGGTAGAAAATCAATCTCCACCATCGATCTGATTTGCGATCGACGACTCTTATTTCGTTGCCCCGATCCTCTAATCAGTCAGTTGGGCATTTTGTTCTTCACCGTTGATCTGTGGGCCGATCTCATCCGACGGCCCACAATCGTCCTCAGTCCCGAAATTTATTTTTAACCATTTTAACCGAAAACAAAGGTTTTTATTGTTTTTCTGAAGGAAATCACCACCCCATTTGACTTTTCTACTTCTGCTCCCGACCGTCGATCTCGCGCGATCGACGGTTCAGATCTGATCATTCTTCCACCTCCCTCTAGCCCCATCTGATCAAATCCTGACCGTTGAATGATGCCATCCAACGGCCACGCTCCTCCACACGTCTTCCGATGCAGCGAAACCTATATAATGCAGGATTTTATAATAGTTTGTTGTTTTTGCAGGGTTTGAAGGTTTCTTCGTTATTTTCAAAAGAATGCAGAAGCAGAGGGTGACGATCCTCCAGCCTCTGATCAATCAATTAAAAATCGTTCACAGGGTTTAAATTTACATTTGATCAATGAACTCAAGACCCATTGATGCCATTCGATCCTGTACAGCCCTGCACACCAGAAAATTCAGTTAAATTGGGCACCGTTAAAGAGTATCAGTGTCGAAGACAAAATATACCAGAAACAAGACGTTTGAAGACCAAAACACAGATTTCAAGTTAATTAAAGATGTTTTGGGAACGACGAAGACATCTGTCAAGCTGAGAAAGCCTCCACTGCCATAAAAAGAGGCTAATTGAACCCTCCATAGCTCCAAAAGACACCAGCAGCCTCGCAGAAATTAAAGATCGCTGAACAATTAATGCAAATCAAATAATCTTATCTCTAATTGTCGGTAAAACCATTCTGGAAGTTGAAGAGCAATCGGGAAGCAGGTCTTTCAATCGTTTGGCCTTGAATGACACAAACGGAGTTATGAAGTAGAGTTATAAACGATTATATTCCCACCTTATGCCTTGCCTGGTTCCCAAAGGCCAGGAATTGCATTAATTGCATAAATTGATAATACTTGACCCCTAGGAAATCCTCCCACCTATTCATTCTTCTATAAATACTGCTATAGAAGATGAGAAAATGTTGGTCTCTGGACATCTGAATGCATGTAATAGTTATTCTGAAGCTACTGATGCCTTGTCTTGTAACTGAAAGATACACAAGCTGATATGAGAATTTCAAAGCTGTAGAGACCCACCGGGCTTACTGATTGTAACTGGTTTGAACATCAATACAAGCTGCTGATTCATGGAATCCTCAATTATGTCAATGGTGATGTGCTCCTTACTGTTAATTGTTATTTTGCTTAATGTTTTCACTCTGTTCACTTTCTCTGATAAAGAGTAGCAAACGTAGAGTTAGGATATACTCTCCACGGTACCCTACTCTTACTGAAAGCTTTACTTCTATGTTTTCTTCATTTGAATGTTCTCTTTGAAGAGTATATTAATGCAGGTTAGTTTAAAAGTACTTCCCTGATCTAGATTTCTCTTTAAAACGAGCCTTCCCTGTGTTTTCCTTAGAGTATATTAATGCAGGTTAGTTTAAAATTACTTCCCTGATCTAGATTTCTCTTTGTGATCATCATCTGTGTTTCCTTATCGAATATGCTGAAAGAAGGCTAGTTTAAAAGAACTTACCTGATCTTAAGCAGTTCGAGCTGTTTTTTAAATGTTTCTGATTGAAATTACTTCAATGCAGGCTAGTTTAAAAGAACTTACCTGATCAACAGAAATACTTTTATGTTTCTCCTTAAGTACATGTTGAAAGAAGCTAGTTTAAAAGTACTTACTTGATCTTAGACTGTGCTTTGTTCTTCCTTTTGTTTGGTCTTTCACTTCCTATCTGTTTCATTCCATAAAATCACTGTAAAAGATCCTTTGATATAAGTAACTTTCCCCATGGATCCTTCTTGAATCTTGCTGTCCAATTAAATCCTCCTATGACTCCATAGCCCAATGGGTTAAAACTATCTTTGCCCTTTTCTGTCAGCTGAATCATTCCTTCATTTGCAGACATCTTCACCCTTTATTTTGAACTGCCTTTCATCTTGACCATGTCTTTGCCCAACCAAAAACAAACAAATCAAACCCATGCTCTTCATAACTAGCCTAATATCACAATTTCAGCCTTTGAAGATCACATCTTTTAACTCATTTATAGAGAGATCCCTCTCTGGATTCAGAAGGGCTAGATCCTCAAATCCCAAAGTGGTATGATGTTACCTCTGCAGTTGGACTTTGCCAATCTTGCTAATTACAGGGTGCTAACACTTTCAAGAAATGGAAAGCTTTGGTTGAGATTGAGACAAGAAAGAAGTTGAAGTGTCTCAGATCAGACAATGGAGGTGAATATTGCAGCAAAAAGTTTGATAGGTACTGTTTAGAACATGGAATTCGCAGAGAGAAGACAGTTCCAAGAACACCACAAGAAAATGGTGTGTCAGAAAGAATGAACAGAACAATCATGGAGCGTGCAAGGTGCATGAGATTGCATGCAGGATTGCCTTTACAATTTTGGGCAGATGTTGTAGATAATGTTATTTATCTAATAAACAGAGGGCCTTCAAGTTCCTTGGATGGTGGTATTCTAGAGGAAGCATGGACAGGTAAAAAGGTAAACTACACTTTTTTAAAGCCTTTTGGCTGTGAGGCCTTTGTCCATATTAATAAAGAAAATAGAACAAAGCTTGAGGCAAAATCAAAGAAATGTACCTTTATTGTATATGGTGTTAATGATTTTGGATATCGCTTATATGATTATGAAAATCACAAAATCATTAGGAGCAGAGATGTAATATTCAATGAAAAGGTCTTGTATAAGAATCAGTTGCAGGAAAAGAAGCAGGAAAAAGAAAACAAGGAATACATGGTTCTTGATGAGATAACGGAAAAAGTAAAGGTGCCTGAAAATAATAATAATCAACAACCACAGCAACAACAACCACCACAACAGCAACAGGCACCTCAAACACCTGAAAGTGGTGTTAGAAGATCTACCAGGATAAGTAGACCCCCTGAACGATACCCTCCTTCATTATATTATTTATTGTTGACTGATTCTGGTCAACCCGAATGTTATGAAGAAGCAATGCAGGTTGAAAGTAGGAAGAAGTGGGAGCTAGCCATGGAAGAAGAGATGGACTTCTTAATGCATAACCAGACTTGGGACTTAGTCAGGTTGCCTACAAGTAAAACTACATTGCAGAATAAAGGGGTTTACAGGCTCAAGGAAGAAGATGGAGGAAAACAGAGGTACAAAGCTAGACTTGTTGTTACACCATTTTTTGGTCATCTAACCTTTTTTGTACACTTCGACGAAGGATTCATACTAACACTTGTGGTGAAGGGGTTTGCACAGAAGAAAGGTATTGATTTTGATGAAATATTTTCTCCTGTTGTTAAGATGAATTCAATCAGAACTATTTTAAGTCTTGTAGCAGCGGAAGATTTACATCTTGAACAGTTAGATGTAAAGACATCATTTCTCCATGGAGATTTGGAGGAAGAGATATACATGCAGCAACCAGAAGGATATGAAGTAAAAGGGAAAGAAAAATTAGTGTGTAGTTAAAGAAGAGCTTGTATGGTTTAAAACAGGCTCCAATGCAGTGGTATCTAAAATTTGACAAGTTTATGTTTGAACAAGGTTATACTAGATGTCACTCTGATCATTGTGTTTATCTAAAAAGGAAAAATTATGGCAGCTATATTATATTTTTATTGTATGTAGATGACATGCTTGTTGTAGGGTCTAACATGCAGTAAATAAATGTGCTCAAAATAAAATTGGAAAATTCATTTGCAATGAAGGATTTTGGAGCTGCAAAACAAATCCTTTGTATGAGGATAACTAGAGACAGGAAAAATTGCAAATTAACACTGTCTCAGAATGAGTACATAAAAAAGGTGTTGAAAATATTTAATATGCAGAATGAAAAACCAGGTAGTACACCTTTTGCTAGCCATTTCAAACTTAGTAAGGAGATGTGCCCCAAGACCCAAGAAGACATAGATTATATGTCTAAAGTTCCATATGCATCAAAAGTTGGAAGCTTAATGTATGCAATGGTCTACACAAGGCCTGATATTGCACATGCAGTGGGAGTTGTAAGCAGGTACATGAATAATCCAGGAAAATAACATTGGATGGCAGTAAAATGGATTCTCAGATATTTGAGAGGTACCACAAATCAAGCATTATGCTTTGGTGGTTCAAACATTGCTCTACAGGGATATGTTGATGCATATATGGTAGGTGACAGAGATAACAGGAGGAGCAATATAGGATATGTATTTACTGTAGGTGGAACAACTTTCAGTTGGGTTTCAAAAATCCAAAGTGTTGTTGCACTTTCAACAACAGAAGCAGAGTATGTTGTTGCTATAGAGGCTAGTAAATAAATAATTTGGTTACAAAGGTTTATGGATGAATTAGGTAAGAAGCATGATATGGGCACGTTATACAGTGATAGCCAAATTTCCATTCATCTTGTAAAGAACTCAACATTTCATTCTAGGACTAAACACATACATCTCAAGTACCATTTCATACGGTCAATATTGGAAGATGGAGAGTTGAAGCTGGAAAAGATACACACTAGCCAAAATCCTGCAGATATGCTAACAAAAGTTGTAACCAGGGAGAAACTGAGAATGTGCTCAGTTTCAATTGGTCTTCAAGGATGACGATGAAGATGAGGAATAGCCAGGTCCAAAGAGGAGTCATTGTCCAGCAAATGAAGTCGCGGTGGAGTTGCTACTATCAGTCTCCAAGTGGGAGATTGTTGGGTGTGGAGCCTAATTATCTTGTTTACTTTGTATCATAGCATTGGACCCGTGTATCTTCATAGGCGGATGATCTGACGGTAGAAGTTATGTTTAGTTTATGGTTTTTTGCCCTAGAAGGAAACCCCCTTGTATATATGAGGGTATTGTATTGCAGCTGTGTATTATGTGTGTATTCTCAGAGCGAGAAACAGATAGGGAGACTGTGAGAGAGAACATAGGATATTACAGCGGATCTGCTATAGGTTTTGTCTCTTCAATTTTTTCTGGATAATAGAAAGGAAGGACTGGTTGTTCAGGGTGGACGTAGCCCAAACTGGGTGAACCACGTATATCTGTGTCTCTCTGGTTTTATGTGTTTTGTGTGCTTGTATTTTTCACATATTTTATGTGTTGCATTGCTCCATAATATATAATTTTCTAACACTGTCAATGGCAGGATGCTTAAACATTACTTCTCTTGATCCATGTTATGTTTTCAAGCCTTTTTATCTTTTTTCCATTATAAATATTTCATCCATCATTGCATTCTAAGTTAGAAAAATAAAAAATACAAAAACAGTGAAAGAAAGAAAAGAGGGAAGATTGTAAAAAAAATAAAGGTACAGCCCCATACCAACAAAAAGAGAAACAAATCTGAAAGTGTGCAAGCTTAAATGCCACTCCTGAAAAACACACTGCTAATTAGTCATACTGCCTAATCTTGACTAATTATTTTTTAATTTACTGCTGATAGGATAGTGAATTCGATTTGCCAAATTTTTTAATTTTGGCTTATCAGTAGGTAGATTAGGCTAGAAATTAAAGGTTCGAACATGCTCAAAATCTGAACCTAAGTTTCCAAGAGAGATGACTCAAATCTGTTTCAATTTTTGAGTCAAAATAGAGATAAAACTGGTTCTAATTAGTTTAAAATATGAACCAGTCAACAAAATAAAAACAGCTCCAAAAGAAGCAAGAAACAGAGCTGTAAAAATATGAAGGAAGTGCTTTCAAACTTTCAGATCTTAAACCTTCCATTTTTTTTAATTTTCTGCAAAATAATATCTATGTGCAGCTTGTTTTTATGCCATAGATCAGCATCAAGTTAGACCGTTAAATCCTGACTTGTATACTTTTGAATTTCTGTTTTAGAATTTAGAGAATAAAAATCTGTTAGACTGTTTAATCCTAACAGATTGGTAGATTAGGTAGAGAAGCATATGGACTCAACTGTTTGATCTGATTTCATGGAGAAATAAGGAGTAGAAATAGATTAGATTTTTTTCTTTCAAAAGAATAAAATGTTGTAAAAGAGTTTTCCAATCCAAGTGCACTTTAATGAAGAAAAAATTCTAGATCAGTAGGATTGGGTAGGTAGAAAGCTTGTATTGATGAAGTTCCATTGTTTTCCATGGCTGCTAACATTTTTCAGAACAAAGAAGATCATCCAAGTAAAGAAAGGCAGCCCAATGGATGAGGCGCTGATCAGCCTCCCAGAGCATGCAAGTCTGAAGTTCTTGATGCCTTCAAGAAGGCACCATCCCCAAGTGGAGCCACTGTTAGCCACCAATAAAATTTGTCATATAAAATGGTGGCTAAAACATTTTTGGAGCCTTCAAGGAACAAATTTTATTGATAAAATGTTATCTCTTGAAGACTCTTGAAGACATCATGTCCTTTGTTTCAATCTTGACTGCTATTTCCATTTAGAAATCAGAAATTCTGCTGATTCCATAAGAGAAAATACTGCTGCAAACACCTTTTTCCCCTCCTTCCACTGCAAAACTAACCTTGATTTTTACTCCCTTTTTCCCCATCAATTCCTCTATTTTCCATTTTTCCCCATTGCAGAGTTTAAAACTTCTTTTTTAACTCTACCAAAACCCCCAAAATCCATTGAAAACATGGAAAAATTTCCTAAAAAATAAGTTTGTTTACCATAGGTTTAAGCCACCTTGGGCTAAAAACCTAAACCACTTCCCCACATACGCCTTGGTGCTAGAACCAAGTGCTGAACCATTTAAGCGCTTATCGCATCGGAAAAAATAGAGCGCACAAGTCTGTTTTTCCGTGTTAAAAGTTCCGATGCGATTAGCCCATTGTTTTATAACCCCCAATCCCATTAACTGCTTCATAAACCCTTGTGCCCATAGTCGGGCGCTAAAAACATTGTATAATTCATCTCTGATCCATTATTTCCCTTTGTAATTAAAAAAAACCCTTTTTCCTTAGTTTCATCTAAAACACGCCCATGCAATGTTTTTTAATATAAATGGATAGATTGAAAAGCCCGCATCATTTTTTCCGATGCGATTGAGTTCCTTTGTATAAAATCTTCCCTCCGCTTTTACTCCATATAACTTCTCCGGGGACCAAGAGTTAAAGTCCCAAGTGCCAATCGCATCGCAAAATCCAAAATGGTTAGATTGAAAGACCACACCAAAAGTTTCGATGCGATTGGCCCTTATACATAAAGCCCCGGGCCTTCGCATTCCATATAATCAAAGGCCCCGCAGACGGGCACCTATTCACTTCTTATATAAACCTGCCCCCAAAGCCAAAACTTTGTATTATATTAATTTTGGGTTTTTTCATATGTTTCAAAGGGTTTCTGCCGATGCGAGTTTTGAAAAAATATCGACCGTTGATCTAAAGCCAATCAACGATCAGTGCATAATCACATCACAAATTTTTTGTCGAGGATACCACCCCCGATGAGTTCTCCGCCATCGATCTAATCTGCAGATCAACGGTCTGCGCTCAATCACTTCATCGCACTCCAATTTCTTTGCCCCGCCGATGCCTTTACCTTTGATTTCATCTGGACCATCCACGTGTCCAGATCGGATGGTCCAGATCGCACCTCTCGACTTTGGTTTAAATTCATGCACCTTGCTCCTAATGTTTTTTCGACCAATCTTGACCATTGATCTTTGTAGATTAGTGGTCCTTATTAACTCCTTTTCCGCCATTTTATTATTTCATCCAACTCCCAGATACAATCTCTGCTGTTGATTTTCTCTATCCAATGGCTCATATTACCCTGCCGAGCCTGACCCCTGTGGGTCCTGCTTCCCTCAAGAACTAATCTTCGTTGTCCAAATCCTAGATCCAACGGTCCATAATAAAACCGATCCACTTGCTTCTGCCCATGCATCTACCTCATATCACGTTCACTTCCCCACCATCAGATCTGAGGCCCTTGATCTGACAGCCCGCATTACATATCGCGTAACTTTAAGCACGATGGATAATTCCTGAAAATCATGCGATATAGGTGGTTTTCTGAGCCCACATGTCGGGCGGGGACACATATCACGTTCCAAAAGGAAAAACTACCTACCCGCCTTTTCTCTGCATGAAAATAACTGTTTCGTTCCCTGAAACCACTTTCCCTCTTTTCCCTTATGTGTTATCGCGCATGCCCTCCACCGTTGATCTCTGCAAATCAACGGCTTGGATCTAAACCTCCATTTACATATCGCCCTCCACCCTCGCCAAGGGTTTTTAATATACAATCTCTGCCATTGATCCCGTGGGCTGATCTCATCCGACGGCCCACGATCGTCCCGAACCCCCAACTGTACTTTTTACCATATTTCCTCCCAAACAAAGGTTTTTAACCCATTTCTTTGCATTTCTTCTATTTTCCAAACAAAAGGACTCATTCACTTTGTGTAGTCACAACCAATCCCGACCGTCAATCTCTGTGCGATCAACGGTTCTGACTTAATTCTTCCTCCTGCTTTCCTTTTTTGCCTCCCGCAAACGAATCTCCACCGTTGAATGATGCCATCCAACGACCTCGCTCTTCCCCACAACCTCTTAAGCAGTTTACCTAATAAACGCAGGATTTCATAATAGTTGTGTGTTTTTTGCAGGTTCAAATGAATTTCAAAATATTTTAAAGAGAATTGATAAAGTCGAGGGTGACGATCCTCAGAGATTTGTTTATTAAAAGAGAAGACATACAAAGGGTTCTACGCCACGTTTCATTAATGCTTCACTTCATGGGCATTGATGCCATATGAACCCTATGCGGCCTTGCACATCAATAAGACACATAGAATGAAATAAAAACAAAAGAGTATCAGTGTCGAAGACAAAATACAACAGAACAGAGGATTGATGACAGTTTGGGGATTACGGCTAAGATTGATTATCAAAAGCCTAATCCTCCAAATTAAAATACAGTTAAAGAAAATCATAAGTGTTTATCAGAAAAAAAGGTCTCCACCGCCACAACAGAGGCCAATTGATTCCTCTCAGCTACCACAAAGCCACCTGTTGCCTCAAAGCATTCAAACAAAGGCTGAATTTATTGATCAGAGAAAAGATATTTGCCTCAGCGTAGCCAAACAGTTAATTCTGCTAAAGGAACTTAATGTAAAAGTATCAGCAGAGTTACTATAACATGAAACAGAGCCTTAAAGTCAACAAAATCTCCCACCGAGCTTAATTCATAAATATAAATCAATTAGTACAGATAGAACATCTGTAAACTTCTCCATTGAGCCCCTCAAAGGCCGAGAAGCCTTAAGTCTATATTAATTGACCTGGGAGATATTTTATCCTCTCCCACCTCCTCATTCCTTCTATAAGTACTCTTGTAGAATATGAGAAAATGTTGGTTACTGAATTTTGAAATATACTTGAGCTTGAGACTTATACTTGTAAATAGTGTTCACTAGCTCTTGAAGCTCTTCTTGTGATAGAATAGTTAGGCTGGGAAGTGTATATGATTGCTAAACTGAAACATTGGACTTAAAGCTATAACTGGTTTGGAGCATCAATACAAGCTGATTTATGGGATCCTGGTCTATGTCGACGGTGACGTTATTTCTTATTGTAAATTGTTATTTTACTTCTGTTTCCACTTTGTTCATCTTCTTTGATAAATAACAGCAAGCATAGAGTTAGGATTTATTGTATATCAGTACCTTTCTCTGACTGATAAGCTTTATCTAAATGTTTTCTTTCGAATTGTGTTATTTAGGAATGATTTAATTCAGTTCAAGCAGTAGGAATGCGGGCATTCCCTCATCCTCTTGTCTTAGCTAATTGTTATTCTTGAAAGTTATTTTCATTTCATGTTAAGTAGAGATGAACTAAGGAAGATATGGTGAGCCTTGGTCCTATTTTTATCCCCAAAGACTATCTGAAAGTTTCCCTTGGAATGTGTTGAAAGCTAGCTAGTTTCAAAGTACTTACCAGATATTAGACCATTCTTTATTATCTTATGTGTTTGTCTTGAAATTTTGCCAAGTAAAGCAGAGCTAGGAGAGGTTTTGTGGTGAGCCACGCCTACTAGTTTCTTCTCTAATAGTTTCTTTTAAAGTTTCCCTTTGTTTTTTAAATGTTTTCTATTGAAATTTTATCAAAGGCTAGCTAGTTTCGAAGTAATTACCAGATCTTAGACCATTCTTTATTATCTTATGTGTTTGTCTTGAAAGTTTGCCAAGTAAAGAAGAGCTAGGAGAGGTTTTGTGGTGAGCCACGCCTACTAGTTTCTTCTCTAATAGTTTCTTTTAAAGTTTCCCTTTGTTTTTAAAATGTTTTCTATTGAAATTTTATCAAAGGCTAGCTAGTTTCGAAGTACTTACCAGATCCTAGGTGAATTTTATGCTTTTCTTAAGTGTTTGTCAAAGGCTGGCTAGTTTCAAAGTACTTACTAGATCCTGGGCTGCTCTTTGTTCTTCATTTTTTAAATTCCCCTTCGTGTTGTATCATTTCATTCCATAAATCAAACTTTAAAGAGATCCTTAGACATAGATGACTTGCCCCATGGACCACTCTTGAGCCTGATTGTTTCAATTAAACCCTATTATCACTCCATAGCCCAATGGACTAAAACCTGCAATTATCCATCTTGTTGGCCAAATCTTGTTCTATTTGCGTGCAACTTCTCACCTTTGGAACTCTTTCCATTTAGAACTTTCCACCTCAAAAAATAATCATGCTCAACCATCCAAAACAAAACAAAACCCTTGGACTTCATAACTAGCCTAATATCATTACCCAAAGCCTTTAAAGATAAATCCATCTTTACACTTATTAGAGAGATCCCTCTCTGGATTTAGGAGGGCTAGATCCTAGAATCCCAAAGTGGTTGAAACGATGTTCTCCCTGCAGTCGGCCTTTTTCCAATCTTGCTGATTATAGGGTGCCAACAGAAACCACCGCTAAAAAGGAAATTTCTATTGCAAAACTAGTGATCACGGCTAGGAAAGCTGAGAAAAAAGGAAAGAATATGGTTACCCCCACCATACAATGGGAATCACCAGTTTGCACCATATGCGGTGTAATAGGTCACCCTACCCATATCTGCCCAGAGTTGGATGAATTAAAACCACTCCTTGGTTCTGAGATAGACATCGTGACACTGTGCTCCCGTAAAAAGGAACTTACCACCAAAGGTAAAGGCAAAGAATTGCGTACCAATCACGCATGTTCTCTCTGAAGCAACTATTTGAACTATAAATATCATTGTCTAGAGCTCCTGCGATATAGGGATGCCTTAGAAGCCATTGAGCGATACTATTAAGAGGATCCCTCCACCCAGGCATCCGGAAATGAACCTTGCACCATCCTATGCTTGCAGGAGCAACGATAATCACCATAAAGGAAACCATTTGTCCCTCCTCCCCCCAAGCCACCATACACAAACCTAGGATGGGGGAAACTGGTTGCCTCATCATCTTGAGTTATTAGGTGCATCGATTACTGCAGATGACTTGATCAGGTCTCTGACCTAAGGTCACCTAGGCAACAGTAGTCTGTATTCGGGGAGTGACCATGCACATCGATTCTGCAGACGGCTTGATCGGGTCTTTGACCCAAGATCTCCTAGGCAGTAGTAACAACCGTGATACTCAGAGAGTTACCAGGTAGGTATATTCTATAGATGGCTTGATTGGGTCTTTGACCCAAGATCACCTAGGTAGCAGTAACACCCATGATACTTAGAGACTTCCCAGGTAGGTAGATTATACAGACGGCTTGATCGGGTCTTTGACCCAAGATCACCTAGGCAGCAGTAGTACCATGCACATCAATCCTGCAGACAGTTTGATTAGGTCCTTTTCCCAAGATCACCTAGGCATTAGTAGTACCATGCACGTCGATTCTGCAGATAGTTCGATTGGGTCTTCGGCCCAAGGACACCTAGGCAGCAGTAATCAATACCCTAGATACTCATATGATTCTACTCAGAACATATCACAACCTAGCTATCATGAAAGTCACCACAACACTCATATACCAAAAAGGGACAAGGGAATCGATATCCCCCATTCCTCGTACAGAATGGACCACTGGCACAACGTAATGTGTCTATTAATCTAGTGCAACCCTTCGCAGGCTCATCAAAAACCATACAACCAGGAGAATCATGAAAATGCTCCGAATGCTGCAAAAATAAGTTGAGGAACAAACAAAAGGGATATCCTGGATAGGGGGCAGTAACCATCAACGCCCCTCCTGATCTCAGTCTGGGGGCAACCCCAACCGAAATAAAAACTAACAGCTAAGTAAAAACTCCCAAGGGAAAACTGGAGCTTAGAGTATCTGATCACGAAACCCAAAGAAACACAGTGATCAGGACCTCGTAACACCTAAAGGCGATGCCACACATTCTCACTCCAAAAAAAAAATTTCCAACACCTGGAGGTATGCCCTCTCTCATATTCTTTTTAAAGCTCATGAATTTCAATAATATTTGATAAAGAAGATTCTTTCACTTGAGGTAGTTGTTTTTGTAGGAAAACCTCACAAACCATTCACAACTCCATCCACTGAAAGTTCCAAAGAACGTACCATTCTACCTCCAACATGATAGAGTCCCAGAAAACTCTGCATATCCTGACATTATTTCTCCATCAAAAATCAACCATAGGTTCCATTTATTTGACCATGTTTATCATCACCTCACCATGCACATGATAAACATCCTCGTTGGTCAGTAGAGCCTCCCCTCCATGGCACTTGTAACCCACAGTAGACCACATATCATAGCAAAAGTGACGCCATACCCATACCACTTTAGTCCGAGAATCACCTCATGCCCATCCATCCACACTGCATGAAGGTCAATTTTTACCATACAGAATAAAACCCCCTTCTCGAATGACCAGGTTGTACAAGCAGATCAAAAGCGCACTACTACGCCTTGCATTTAGCCCACCATACCTCCACCAGCATAATCCCATCTGCGATACTTTTTCATCCGCTTCATCAACCCCACACATGAGACCTACCAATGGGGCCCCCATGCTTAGTAAAACACCTTCGTCACAACATTAGTGAGCAAACACTTTGATGTTTTGGGGCACTCGTCTCTTTGTTTTGTACAAACCAAACCCCATTATTTTATTCTTTTGGTAAGTGTACAAAGACCGAAAATGGTGCACTATGTCTCCCACCATCTAATTCATTTTTTCTCCCATAGCAGCAGTCCTTGAACACCCTTAGTCGGAGTATCACACCCCCACACACTAGCCACCATGACATTCATAGCCAGTTTTTACCCACCCTGGAAGTCCTACCGACTCCAGGGATTTCCCCATCAGAAATAACTATGACTTCCACCAAGCTGCTTAGTATACTACGACCTCAGGCCACTGAATCCCCATCATCAGTTTTTAGTCACCCCTCGCCAACATGCCTATGTCAAACCCATCACATCCAGGCCCCTGACCCCTCATGTCAGTGACCCCTTGTTCGATTGAGGCTTCCTTTTTGTCGACTTCGACACCTATTTTCCAAAAAGGAAGCGGTACCTTGGATCACCCCTCTCCATAAAAGGGGCATCATCGGGTGGCACTATTGGAGACATCATCATCCACATATGTCATCGATCCTCATGAAATTTGATGACAACAAAATATTTTATGTCAAGATGGTATCATACCTTACAAACATTGCACTTTGATCAAATTCTTTGAAGACTCATGCCTTCATAACTGTCTCTTTCAACAATGATTACACGGGAAGGTCCCAACCAACACCTATGCATATAATGCACCACTTTATGCCATACTAAGGTTACGCATATATGTACCACATTCCACCTATTTTCAAAGAAAAAAACACCCCGGAGGGCATCAACAATCGTCGTCAGAAACCACCAGATCACTACCATAACAATGACACAGACAAAACATGTATCTGTCAAATAGATTTGTTTAACTAGCCACAACATCACGAGCATGGGACATGCCAGCCTCGTAGAAAATTTGTATATGTATTGTATTATATTTGCTTACAGGGGTCCCGTAGGACATGGTAATTCTTGGAACCGGTGTAGAGTGTTTCCAATTCCAAGCTTCACACAGGTCTCTCGCTCTCTACGCATGATATACAGAAAAGAAACTATAATGTATTTCATCTATAGAGTTCTTCCTAGACCTCACACATTAAGGGGAAACTATTAACACTATAAAATCGTACAAGCAGAAGACAACCTCATTTAATGTCAAGCAGAAGGATTTATAGGGTTGGAAGACATTACAAAATCTGAAAAGTATTTAAAAATATCTAAGGTCCGAGGAAAAATAAAATTTGAGCAAGTCATAAATTATTTTGCGCACATTATCCTTCGTGAAGAGTGCCTGTGCACACCCTATGACTTGAAATGCGCGCAATCATGGAAGTGGAAAAAGTCACTTTTCAGGACCACAAAAAATCACACTCTAGGACAGTGATTCCTCACTTGAAGCCGCCTAAGGAAAACCACCAAAGCCTCCTTAAACATCAAGTGAGCACATAATGGAATATTTGTAGCACACAAAGGAATGATCCCCCTCTCTTCGGTCACCATCCAAAACGTACCAAGAGAGGGAAGGAGGATTTGAATTCTCCTATATAAGGCCACCATGAGATGAGGAATTTGTGAACACATTGCAATGCTGGCCAGAATTGCCCAAGCAATACCAATAGTGTGTGATCCAGAGTTGAAGATAGAAGGGAGTCAATTGTTTGCCATCCAACAAGTTCAATCCACCATAGTAGAGAGAGGGAGACTTTGAACTGAGGCAAGCTTGGGAGTAAAAACATCCTTGCATTGGGACTTATAACCCATGTTCTAGGGTCCCTTTGGCAAGAGGGTTAAAGTTTCATCCTCAGTTCTTACCAGCACTCAATAAGAGGGGCCGAAGAGCCACCGTTCAGATTATTGCAGTTGTTTGAATCTATTTAAAGCTTTTGTTTATTTTTTTTAGTTTTAGTTTATATATGCATGCTATTTCTCTATCTAGTATGTTTATGATTCAAGCTTTTTCCACTAACTTGCTTGAATCCACTTCTTTTTCTACTTGTTACCAATAACTTAAGTGGGTAAACCACACCCCTTAAGTTGGTGTGATTTCGTACATACATGCACCAAACACACTAAAACACCACCCTCTACCCCTTGGTATATTTCATTTAGATCTAGAAGGGAGAGGAATTTGTTAGTTGCATGGTTCTCCTCACAAAGAGAGTAGACTTATATTACATTTAGTGGGTACTCATTTCTAGGGTGCATCTTGGTGCCTTTAGAGAAAAAGATAGACATCACCATTTTTGCGTCTTCTTGACCTCCATGGTATCAATTTGTAAGGAAAATCTAGTCAACATTTCACTCTTAAAGTCTTATAACGTACTCCGTATTTCATGTTTGATAGTTGAGGTAGAGGGAGAAGGGTTGACCAAGCCTTTACTAGACCTACCTCTCCTCCTTGAAACCCTAGAACGATTCTTCAATACTATATTGATGTCTTCATAAGTTGGATAGTAATTTTCTTCACCAGAGAGCATATTGAGGGTCTCCATCAAATATTCTATAATCCCCTAGAAGAGTACAAGCTTTAGTGACTCTAGGTCAAGGGTGTAGTTATTTCTTCTATAGTTTAGTTGAAACCTTTCCTCATAATCCTCGAAGTATTCATCTGGTCCTAGGGTAATCCTGAAGATATCCTCTTTTGTGTCCCTTTATCTAAAATAATCCATGTATTTATGATTGAAATATTGCTGCATTTAAGCCCAAGTGGTGTTGTTTCCTCCTTCCAAGCTCATGAATCAAAGCAACGTTGCATCCTTGAGAGTGGAAGGAAAAAAATTCATTTTTTCTCATCAAAAGTGTAATAATCGGTTCTACAAACCATGAAAAACTCAAACATGAATGTATCAGGGTCCTCATAAGCTAGTCCATGGAAGTATGGGAGAGCAGTGGGGCTTACATTTTTCATTCTGGCTTCCCCATTGGTTTCTATAATAGGAAAGAGCTTAGCCTACTTGTTTTCAACCATCTTCTGGGTAGGTGATGTAGGTTCTTCCTCCCCTATGGGTTCTTCAAAGATATCTAGCTGATCACCTAAAGGGTTCTCCATTTCCTTTGTGGTCAGAGTAGGAGGTTCAAAATCACCAAAGAAGAGTGATGGTTGGATGCTTGTATGAGTGGGGGGTTTTGGAAAATGTTTCCCTAAGTTATCCCTAACCCTATGAGGCATGAAATATTTCTTTTTCTTTTTCTCTTTTAGATATTTCTATAGAGAAAAAAACTTATGCAAAGAAAAAGTATTCTTTTGAGGGAATAAAATGAAAATATAAAGCAAATCAAAGAATAATCAACACCTATTTTTACACCTTTTGGTGATGGCACCAAAAAGTGATGAGTTATGGTATTGCAATAAGAATATTGCAACTCCCAAAGCCACCAACTTTAATTTATCAATTCAGGATTCATATAAAATTAAGAGATGACATTTTTGTATGCACGGTAAACTAATTTCTACTTAAGTTTCCAAGAGGTAGCGGACCAAACCAAGGCAAATAGAGACCATAAATCTAGATTTTGCAGAAGGGAAAGATGTTGCACAAAAGGAAATATAAATATACTTGCAAGGAATGAAAATGTCGCATAGAAGGAATTTTTATCCACTTGTGATAAATTTAAACGTTGCATGAAAGGAAACCCTTATATACTTACATGAAATGTAGATATGGCATAGAAGGAAATTCTAATTTAGTTGCAATAAATGAAAATGCTTGAAATGGAAATCCCAACCTATTGCATAAATCAAACCTAGTCTAGTTGAATAAATAAAAGAGCATGAGATCAATCTTAAAATATTGAATTAAAAGGATATTATATAGTAATGAAAACATCCAATAAATACTTCAAAAGTGACAAAGCAAACCATCTATATGTTTTTAAATTCATGGACTCAATCACTAACCTTAATTGTAGGAAAAAATTGTAGAGGAGAAAGGAAAGGTCATAGGTGGTATTTGATCTCCCTCAGGCTTAGTTCCAAGGCCTATCAAACATCATGAAGGACTAAGAGGAAAAAATAAAGCTTTAAGAGAAATTTTGGTCAAGTTTGGGATGGTTCTACACAGTGTTATAGGATGCTACAAGATTTCTACAAGATGTTACATGATTTCCCTGTTTTTCTGCAAGATTGAACCAAAGAGAATGTTGAGGGCTTGAAGGGTGATTTGAAGGGAAGGAATTGTATTGGAAGGTAGAATAAGGGTGTATGAGTTCCTTTCCAAACTTATTACCTGTCAGGAGCCCATCTTACACAAGAAGAAATGAAAACAAAGGCCTCTAACAAATATGAAATGAGTTCTTGGTGAGAAATTTTCTTGAAGAAGTCGTTCAGGGAGGTGAGTAAATACAAGAAGAAATTCAAGCTGTAGGTGAGTAAATGTAGGGGAAAATCCTCTTACATCTCCTCTAGTTTCCTCCAACGTACTTTTGTACAATAAATGCACCCTTTCCTTGCACATTTATCATGTTAGGCCACGAGATATTAAAAAAATCCCTTAATCTTCCTAATAAATACATCTTGATAGTGTTGGACCCTCCAACATTCAAGGGATCTCCCTGATATGAATTCCAATTTAGACCTCACACCATTTGGAGTAGGAGTCCTAGTAGTGGGGAATGATCTACCTTGTTTTCAAATATGCATAGAGTGGTGCATGGTGTCTTTGGTGAGAACTAGTGTGTGACCCTGTGGAAAGTCAAGTGTGATGCATGAAGGTTCCAACACAAGGGAAAAGGAAGTGAGACCCTTATAAGCTTGTAATAGTACACATCTTGAAAGGAACACATGAGCATAATGACATCACAAGGTAATATGCGGAATAGTCCACAAGTTAACCGTGATGAATTAATACAACAACACACATTCAACAAGATTCGTACAATTGAAAATGAAGTATTTCATAAGCATACACGTAATTTAAATAAAATAAATTGAAAATACAACAAGAATACTCTTATTATATTCAAAAAATATGCATGAAGTCATGCTGACTCAAAGTTTTATTAAAAGTGAAAGTTCCAATCAGACATACACCATTGACGAACCACTAGCCCCAATAATGGAAAGTGAAGACAACAACGCCTGATCCTCCAAAGAAGTATAGCCCCTCTACATTATGGAGAAGCCAAGGCTCTCAAAAAACTCCTAAGATCTTCCTAATCCTAAACCTAGCCAAAAAAATTTCTCCCAAAATCCCTTTACTTGAGTTACGAGGATATATTTTTGACAAAGGGGGTGACTCTTCACATGCCCCTTTATGACTCTTCGACACCTCCTCATGACTCTTCAAATTATTTACAAAATGACTCATTACATTACATTATGAATCTTCACATTACAATATTGACACTTGGAATTTCACTTCCACAAGCTAAAATATGTTAAAACACCAACAACCATGAAGAGAAACAAGCAAAAGAACACACGTAGAAGTAAAATCATAAAAAGCGATAGAAAAAGTGGAAATAGATGTCTGTTGTGTAACCAGCTCCAAAAATAGAAGAAAAAATATATCAACGCCTTAGAAATAAGCCACTTCGAGGGGGCAACCTCCAATACATTACATAAATGAACAATTCTTGGATGATACAAATGAACAAAACCTCCTTCTATATATAGGAGTCCATGGAGCCACAATATAATCCTAGTGGGGCCAAAATGTAATCCTAGCCGACCTAACAATAATAATGTAAGGGCACAATAATAACAATATGGGGGTTACAGGGGTACAAAAATAACAATAAGGGGGGGATACACTAACATAATAAGGGACTACACTATTAATATAGGGACTTAACATGCCCCTCTCCTTCAAACAAGTGTTGTCCTCAACTCTTGATTATTTCTTGATGCTTCTGTATAAAATTCTCATCCTCCCATGTGGAATCTTCTACAGGAAAGTTCTTCCACTTGCTGAGATACTCTAAGATTGATCGTACTTGTCGAGTTATTGTTTCTATGACTGCTTCATAACTTATTTCGATGTGATGTTGATCTTCCTGTTGTTTCATTAGATTCTGCACCAAAGTTGGGTTATCCTTTGAGAGTTGGAGAACTTGTTGTTGATGCTCACTGTCATCTTCCACTAATTTATCATCCATATTAGCTATTATTTTAACCTTCAAACCATCCAGCTTAGCCTCCATTTCTGCTTTTAAACCATCTATTTCATCTTCGGCTGCTTTTCGTACGATCGAAATTTGTTGCACTTGGTACCGTAATTTTGATATCTCATACTGCAATTCTTCCTCTTCATGCGTCATAATATAGATTTCTGAGGACATAATGGGTGTTGAATTATTTTTCGGAGGAATCTTAGAACCCAATACTGAAATATATTCTCAATAGGCCCTTGGAATCACTTCAAACTGATTTTTCAAACAAGATTTATGCAATTCGAAAAAACAAATAAACACCTTTTACTTGCTTTTGAGGAGCTCGATATTGAAATTTTATTATCTCTATGATTGTAGCACTTCAATATATAAATTTTAGTAATGAAGTAGCCCTATAAATTATCTTTCGAATGCCACAGGTCTAACCTGATTTGGATTCTCCAAGACAAAGTTGTGTCCAATCTCCCACAATGACCTAATTTTGGACTGGTTCAGTAGAGCAGACTTGTAGGACTTGCCAAGTGTCACTGTTTCGTCCTTTGTCTCTGAACTTGATAGCCAAGAAACTATAGTCTGTGTGATTGCGACCAATTTTTACAGCACTCAAATCCACTTCCCAGAGAGAGAGTTATTGAACTTTTCCCACGATCACCTCTCTGAGATGAAATTCAGGAGCCTGAAAAAGCACTACATTCCACAGATCATATCTCCACAAATATTACGAACCAAGATCTGAAATTTTTTGATGAATTCCCTCAGGATTTCAGCTTCGTACCATACAAATTTAAGATTCTGTACCTTCGTAGAAAAACATTTATAGCGAAAATGCCACGATGACCTGTTTAGGAGCTTGAAACAAGACCTAAATTCCACAGATGATATCTCCGAAAATATTGCGAACCAAGCTCTGAAATTTTTAGAAAATCTTCCTCAAGATTTTAGCTTCACACCCTAAAAATTTCAGCTTCTGAAACTTCGTAGAAAAAAATTTATAGCGACAATTCCACGATGACCTGTTTGGAGCAGCGAAACCCTAGAATCCCAAGCTCTGATACCAAATGTTGTGTAACCAGCTCCAAAAATAGAAGAAAAAAGATATCAACGCTTTAGAAATAAGCCACTTCGAGGGGCAACCTCCAATACATTACATAAATTAACAATTATTGGATGATACAAATGAACAAAACCTCCTTCTATATATAGGAGTCCATGGAGCCACAATATAATCCTAGTGAGGCCACAATGTAATCCTAGCCGACCTAACAATAATAATGTAAGGGCACAATAATAACAATATGGGGGTTACAGGGGTACAACAATAACAATAAGGGGGGGATACACTAACATAATAAGGGACTACACTATTAATATAGGGACTTAACAATGTCAAAAGAGAAACTCACCCAGAAAGGTGACGAATACTGCATCAAAGGTTCCTTGAACTCCTTGGGAGTGCTAGAGCTCCAAGATCAAATGTGAAAATGATTTCTAGGGGCGTCAATAAAATATATTTGATCGAATTTTATGACGTGCATTCCTAAAATCAAGGAAAAAGAGACACTTTTGGTGAGCCTCGGTATTGCACCAAGAGTGTTGAAACTCCTAGGGGCTGAAGTACTTTACTTTATCAACCCAGGGTTCATACAAACTCTGAGGTGATAGTGCTATATACACAACAGATACATTATGTTCATGTCATCCTCTTCTACTTTACGAAAGGGTGTTATTTCTTAAATTATGAGAACAACTGGAAAGTAAATTACTAGAAGGATATGATAGAAAGGAAATTAAACTAAAGTGCTGAAAAGAAATGACAAGAATGAAACTAATTTAATTGGCAGAAAGGAGAATGACTGAAAAGAAACTAAGCTAACTTTCTAAAAATAAATTGCAGAAAGGAAACTAATTCTAAACTACACTCAACTTGGCCAAACATCTAAATGCATTCTACTTATCCTATGATCTATCTACCATGCTCTTATCCATGCAACTAAACTATCCATGACTTGATTTTAACTAAAAAGAGTTAATTTTGTTGCTTAGAGGAAGAGAAAAGGCTAAAAGAGGCTTATGGAGGGTTTAAAACATGAAACAACGTTTGGAAGCAGAAAGAGGGGTTTAAACCCTTAGAAAAATTTATTATAACATGAGAAATGACTTTGGAGTGGAAATAATCTCAAAAGTGCGATGGTGGAGTGCGATGGAGGAAAAAAGCCGTGATGTGTGATGTCGCAATCAAAACTTTACAAGTTCAAATGGATATTAATAAGTACTTAACATAATAAACTAAATTGTGTGAAGTGCGATTAGTGACGTGGCGGGTCGCAAATCGAAATATTACAGGTTTAAATGGATAACAGTAAGGAATTAACAGAATGAACTAAAATGCGCAAAATGTGATTTGTGATGCGGTAAAGGTTGCGGGTTGCGATCTATGATGTGGTAAGTTCAGCGAAGTGCGATTTGCGATATGGGAAAGGTTGCGGGCTACGATTTGTGATGTAGATGACATGGCGGTGAAAAGAAGAAAGGGAAAAGTTGAGATTTGCGAGATGCAATGTCGCAATATCTCAATCGCAAGAACAAGCGATAAGAGTTAAAGGTAAAAGCTAAGAGTTGTGAAGTGCATTTTGTGATTTCTCAATATAGCAATTGCAATGAATGAGTGGTAAGTGTTAAAGTAAATGTTTAATGTTGCTATTTGCGAAGTGCGACGTACGGTGGCGGGACTCGAGGAGGAAGGCGAAGGTCGGGTTTTCGATGGTTTTCAAGCTTATTTTTTTTTGCATTAAAACGAGTCCAGCAATAGTGACCGATAGAATGAAGGAGTAAGGCATGCAATCAACTAAGGAGAGCAGTAAGTCTTCATGGAAAAAGGTAAGCAATGTGAAGTGAGATTTGCAATTTTGTAATATCGCAATCACAAGGAACGAACGGTAAGTGTTAAAGGTAAACGTTAAATGTTGCGATTTGTGAAGTGTGATGTACGAAGGTGGGATAATTGAGGGGAAAAGGTGGAGGTCACGTTCGAATGGGTTTGAATGGTTTTTCACATGTTTTTCATAAAACAGGTAAGGCAGTCGTGAATAGATAAAAACAAATAAGTAAGGCTGAAGAGCTTAAGGGTGTTTGAAAGAAGGTAAGTGTAGCACTAAGGTGAGAATTAAAGGAGGGAAATGGAAGCATAAGAGCAGTGCTTAGAAGTGAAGCACACCTACAGATTCATGTACGGGAAACAAACATAAATTTGGGATGAAATAGTGAAGGAAAGGCTTGGACTTGGTAATACAAATTCTTCCTTGAACTCGAATAGAAAGCAATTTTTGCCAATGGGAAGGTCTGCCCTTACTCAAACTCTATTGACAGAGATGAGAGGGGGGAGACTTGACCACAAGTTTGGAGTTTTCCTCTATTTCACTATGCATAATCAATTAAAACTACATCAACACAAAAACTAAATAACAATGAAACTTGTCAGAAGCAGATCTAACTTAAATGATAGAGGCAAAACTAGCTAAATGATAGAAAGGAAAAGGTAATAACAACAGAGAAGTTGAGGCACATGGATTGGGCCCTAACCCATGGGCCTAGCTCTCTAAACTTAAATCAATCAAATGAAATCAGTCTACTCATTTCATAAAAGAATAACTGCATATATCTTTGAAAGTTTCGATCCCTGAATAAAACAAAAAGCTTCAATAGTTCACAACAATAATTCTGAATGGAATCGAGACTAGGATAGACTAACTCTTCCTAGATCTAGCTCTACTCTATTTATTCTATAGGGTAGCTACCAAAAGCTCCCTAGAAAATGGTGATTTAGTCCACTGGACTCCAAGTAAACCAAGACTAAGTGCTCTCCTCTTTGAGTTTCTCGGCTGAGTCTGGAATTTGAATTGTTGGAGAGAATCCTTGGGGATCCTTTGACTACTTGTGGAATTCGAATTGCTGGAGAGAATATTTGGGATCCTTCAACTGCCTTTGAGGGTGTACAATCATCCTATAATTTCTCCTTGTTGTCTCCTCCAAGTATTGGTGATAAAATATTTATAAAAATGCTTAATAAATCGTGATTCACTGCACTCAACCTTATATTAGGCACTCATAGTATGTTGGCCTTAATCACCACCTATAATAGCATCATAAACCTAAATAATAATAAAAATGCAAGAAAAAGAGACCTAATAAGGCAAAAACGTGACTATTAACCCCTCCAAATAGGTCTAATTATGGAGCTCATCATCACCCCCTACTGAATGGTTTCTCATCCTCTGAGCAACTGATCCTCCCCCTCCATTTCCTTCAAAGCTTTGACAACCCCCTTGATTTCCTGAGGAAGAAGTGTGGGAGTTTCCCCAAGGGGGTAAAATCCATCATTCTTTTCTGCACTCTCCCATTCATGATCTGGTGCATACGTTTCCTCTTCATCAGTCATCCCCAGCAGCAAAGGTGGGTTGAGCTTTAATCCCAACCATCAGATATTTTTGGCCTGCATGGCCCTCTTTTATAATGGTGCCCTTTCCAATGCACCCCTCAATATTTCAGGAGTATGATACTCCTTGTTCTTGAGGATATGTGGGAGCCTGTTCCATCTCCTCTGTCTAGCCATAATGCACTCCTCTTCTATCTTCCTAGAAAAATCATCAAAGTGGCCTATCACCTGGTTTTGAGTGTGAAGGAGCTTTCAACTAATGTAGGGTCCTTTTCAATCTCTCGATGGTTAAGGACGACTCCTCTTGAGCTGAACACTTCTGGTCTGAGATATAAGGGTTATCTATTTCTTCTTCCCATGACCTTCCATATCTCTTTGGTTCTATTGTATTCATTCACCATCCAAGATGATAGAGCCATTCATTGCATATCCCCCATTGTAGGATTGCGTTCCCAAAACTCCAGATTTGTCAGCACAAATTTAGGCATATAAAACTCTGCCATCTTTTCCTGGTCAGCTATGTTGGCTTGCTTGTAGAACTTCATGAATTGCCTACAATCTTGGAAAAGGAGTGATCCATGGGAGGCTAGAGTGTTGATTTGAAATAGAAGCCATTTTTCTTTGAGGTACACATCATATGATTCAAAGGGGAATATGTGTTGAAGGGCTTCTATGCATAAGTCTGCTTTGGTGGCTACTTGCTCCTATTTTTTCTAAAATTGTTCATTTAGTGCTACATTCTCTGCCTGTGCCTTCTGCAGCGATTCTTTCCTCCCCCCTTGGTGATTATTCAATGATGATTGGGATTAGGGGAGAATTTTCTGGCTTTCTCTGATTCTTGTCAACTCCGGAATACCTAGAGGTCTATCTTTTTCTTTTTGTGTTCAGAGGAGCCATGGTGACAGTTATCTTTTTTTAGTGATGGGATGTGACGCTGGGTTGTGAGTCTGTGTCTCGCCCACTTTCTATTATCTCTATAACTTATATGGACATATCTTCTATTTTTATTTGGCCCTTTGTCTCTCTCTCTTCTTCTTCTGGCTCTTCTTGTTTCTGCTGGTTCTTCCTCCACTTCTTCGGGTTCTTCTTGTTTCTTCTGGTTCTACCTCGGATTTCTTATTTATTTCTTATTTCTTTCTGGTTCTTCTTCTTCTTCTTCAATCACCACGTGCTTTCGTCGGTCCTTTCCTTCTAAAAATTTTCAATTCACTAGTTTGGATGAGATGACATCTCCTTTTATTAGATGACGCAGCTAAATTTGGAGTGCCAATATAACTCCGCTCAGCTCCAGTTCTATCGTAGACAATTGGTTCCTACTCCCTGTTAATTCAGGATGGAATGTGCATTTTCCTCTTCTCGTTCCCTATACTCCACTGATTTAAAAATTTTCTTTTGCACACTGAGGTGGCGTGTAATCCAAATTTTATTCCAACCATACTTCACGGTGGTGGCTGAGTTAACTGGACACCTTTCTGTCCCTCAAAATCTAAGTCTACAAATTAATTATTTATGGAAATTATGAATGTGTAGCAAGGGGTGAGAGATTATACCTGAGTTTACCTATTATTTGCAAGGCAGTTGTAGGAGCTGGAGGTTTGAGACAAGCCTTTTTAGATGTTGCATTCCTCACCATATTCCTATTCTCTGAGTGAGAAGCTTGCTAAAGGAGCAACTTCCTGAATGAGATGATGATCTTTGTTTGTTGTTTCTCTCTGCTATGGATGTCGCATGGGGTGCTTGAGATGCCATGGGTGGAATTATCGTTCTCCTGTAGTTCGTTATGCAGGTTCCCTTGTTGTTCTTCTTGGCAGTCCATGAACAAATTTGTTTTTGAAGGAAATTCCTGATGTTTGTAGCAGTCTGTTTGTGTGTTGCTTCTCTTGCTACATTGTGCTCAGGAATGGAGTGTGGTCTATGGAGGTGAGGGAGAGAGTTATGAAGATGAATGGAGTGAATGATGGGATGGATAACAAGATAGAAGAAGGGAAAAGAAGATGAATGCTTCATTGTGTTTTCCAGAAACCAATAACAACTTGCAAAACAACAAACACAGAAAAACACAGTGATGCAGATGCATTTTTTTGGTTTTGTTCTTTTATTTTCTTTTTCGAAAGAAATTGGGCTTCCCCCCATGGAGGTTTTCAACCCACAGAATTGCCTTGGGCGCTATTAGGGTCCTATAATAACAGGGATCATAATTTTGAATTGACTATGTTAAAGTATTATAATATTGTACACACTTTTGCTTTCTGCAAAATGTTTTCCCATATTAAAAAATTTAAAGAGGGTAAGTCCTAAAAGAAAAATCAAAGGACTAAAAGAAAAAGATCAAAAAAGAAGATAAAGTATGAACCCCATAAAAAGAGACAAAAATAGATCATGAAAGTGTTGCACATTCAAATTCCACTACTCTTAGTTTACTTTATGCAAATGAAATTGTGTGCAGCTTGTCAAAAATGCCACAATTCATGATGGTCAAACAGTGTAATCTTGACTCATTCATGCTTTTAAATTTAAAGTAATGATAATTAGTGAATAAAGATCTAGCCAAACCATTTAATATTGGCAGATCAATTGTTAGGTAGAGAATAAAAATGAGCTCATTAGTTTAATCTAAGCCATTGGAAGTTATAAGGTTATAAATAGGTTAGTTTTCTTATCAAAAGAAAAAAAAAGGGCCAGCAAGCTAAAGTTCACCCAGTAAATGAAGAAAAATGTTAGGGTAAATAATGGGTAGGTAGATTACTTTCACAAGGTAGGGAAAGCATCAATTGGTCATTTCATATCACTAATATCCCCCTAAATCCCCTTCCCCCTTGATTAAAACCATATTGCCACTCTTACAAGGCATTTTCCCTTGTAAAATACCCCTTTCCCCTTATTTCATCCCTTTTCCCTTCCTAAAACCCATTTCCCTATTTAAAATCCATTTTTTCCTTTGAAAAATTAACTTCCCTTACTAATTCCCCTTTTCCATTTAAAACAAGAAAAACCCACTTATCTAAAGTTTTAATGTTTGGAAAATATTGAGACCTAGTGTAATATTCCCCCCGATATCATTTTAACTTATTTTCTTTATTATATTAATCCTTGTTTTAATTAAATTTACCCCATATTTATTAATTCCCTGCTTTATATAGTTTAAAACCCCCATTCATGTTAACATATTCGCTTTAATATATTCCCACTATATTATCCCGAGTCCCACTTTTATTTAAAAAAAAAAAACCCATTGACTATATATCCTACCCCACTATAATAATCCCGACCCACTTATACTATAAACTTTCACATATATCACCCCGCATATACATATTTCCGGGTCCCACCTATCAAAGCACCCTAATTCATTCATCCATCCGATCATAACCAATTAGATCCAACGACCAATAGAAGCTTTTGCACTCCTAACTGCTCAAAGTTTAAAGCCACGCGGGGGGGGAGCGAGGTGAAAAATGGGTGGTTTTGCACCCCCGCTCCCCTGCCACGCGTCAATCCCATGTATTATCGCATCCTCCATTCTGAAACCACTTTACTGCCTTTCATCGTGCAATAGCCACCATACCACCATTTTGATGTACGACGATTACCACCCTTGTTTCAATTTAACCCCCTGTGTTCTATGTTTAACTACCATTGGTTAAAAACATTAAAACCCACCCTTTACCATTTATTGTACATTCTATTGAAAATTGCGAAAAATAAGCCATTCCAGACCAGTTCCAACCTATTTTCAAGCCAAAAGAACCTCTGCTGACCCATTTTGAAGCCCGTCCAGGCCAGAATTAAAGCTTATTGCTACCAGAACCTGTGCAGATTTAGAATTAAAGTTTGGCAGACCAACTAAAGCCTCTTCTGTGGTCAGAAACCCATCCAAAGACCAAAACTCCATTATCCATGTAATCCTGAAGCACCTAAGACCTGTGCTTAAGCAAGAAAGTAATAAATTAACCAATTGAACAAGTTTAAATGGCATCCCAGAGCATAATCTATGTTAATCCTCTGCAACCACCTATAGTTGATATTGAACACACTCCCATAACAGACACAGATTTCAAAATTAGTGACACAATCACTAATTTCAACCTCCTTGAGTGCCACTATTGGGGCCATGATAAATTCGTAGACCAGGCTGATGATATCCTCCTCTAGGATTCAAAACTGCCTAGATATATCTTCCCACAGACCTTCCAATTTCCAGAAATCATCAGACTTTGTCAAGTTAATTATCTGCCTAATCAAAGAGCCCTAGTAACCCCTAGAAAAGAGATTTTGTTCACAATCACTACAGAATCCATAAATCAAATGTTACAGATCCAACCCAAGCTTGATGAAGCCCCATTGTCTATTAAAATCCTCACTGAATTATATCTAAAACTTGAATTTCCCAAGAGTTTTAAAATATTCCAAAACTTCCTACCTCCATCAGTAGAAATTCTAAAGAGTAACCCTCCTTACTCAGCTTTAATTTCTTCAAAGCGAACTAGAACGATTGTCATAATGTTGTCTTGCATTTTAGGGTACTTCATAGATGAATATGTAGATGCTTCTATCCTAGGTTTTATGTATATTTTCTATCTAGGATAGCCTATAGCTTTTACATTTAACTTTGTTCAATACCTATCAAATGCCATCCATGAGAAATTGGTTAAATTACCAGAGGAAGGAGTGCTTATGTATTCATTTGTTTTGTTTCATTTGTTTCTATATTTCCAATCAGAAAGGTTTTCAGCTAGCCTTCAAAAACTGGACATAGAGGGTAACCCCCAATCTGTAGCCTTCTAGACATCCTTGATTAGAAAGGATTCCACAGAATTTAGCTACAAGAACTTCATGGATGCATTTTTTATCCAGTTGTCAACATACTAGGCAGTAGCAGTCAACCTAGGGTCAATGAAGAGATAAAGAAAGTATTGCAGTTGTTATAACAAAGTAGAACAAGAGGCTGCTATTTATACCATAACCACACTAAAATTAGGGTGTATGGATGCCAAATCACTCCATACAAGCTGCCCAAATACCTCCCAATGAGGTTATTTGCATTAGAATATATCAGGCAGATCCTAAACTCAGATGAGGTTAATTTCCGATCAGCCAAGAAGAAAACTCAGTTTAAAATCAAGAAACAACTTGGTCCTTTCATTTGCAATAGTAGGAATTTTGGTCAACAACTTGATAAGTGTTTACCAGAATTCAAGTTCAGTGATAGTTTCAAATGGAAGTATGATCCTTTGGGAGTTATTAGTAAACTAAGAGTTAAATTTAAATTAAGTCCTTTTGTTCAGGAGTCCAAAATAGAAATTGAAAAGTATTCCAAATAGTTAGAGTGGTTGGAAAATACTTTGAAAGTGGTGGAGAAAGCAGTTGAGACCAATTAAATCCTGAAAACTCTAGCCCCACAAGATAGAAACTCAAAAAGAGCAAGAGAAGAAGGTTCATATTCTGCTAAGACCACTATTGATACAAAATTTATGCTAATGTACAGGAAGAAGCCCAAGATGAATCCAGTAAATGAACAAGAAGAGATAGTGGATACAATTGAAATCATTCACACAGATTTAATTGTCAGAGATAATGCTCCTCCCACATTTTCAGAGGAAAATAATCAGCCATCTACCTCTAGTGCTCAAATCATTCAAAAGCAACATAGTGTACATGTCTCTTCATCAAGTAAACCAATAGAAAAAGAACAAGATATAATGGAGCAGTATAAATAAATCAAACTGAAGAATGAGGCATTGAAAGTTTTGACTTATGCTCAATATTGGAAATAGACTCCTAGTGACCATAACAAGTTTCTTTCAACCATTGATTGTAAAACTAGGAAGAGGCAAATGAACTTTTTGCAGCCAATAATGCAGGCTCCAAAGTCATCAACGGACTACAGGAAAACAACATTTTAAGTTATGGCTAAAGATGTTCATCCTATAGATCAAATTTTATTTCATAAAAAAACAGGAGAAATGTTATATTCTACTATGACCAACAAAGTTATGAGTGTCCAGAAAATAAAAAATTCTCTAGAGAATATCAAAGCACAGTTAAAACTAGAGAAGGCTTCCTCACAAGCCAAGGAAAACATAATCAAATCACTTGAAGAATTGGTCATGGAGGTTGGATATGATCCAATGAACATCAAAGCAGCTGAGGAACTTATAAAAAAGAAGAATGTAGACATTGTTGCATTGAAAAAGAAGTTGAAATTACCTCCCATTGAACATCCACAAACTAAATAACTTTTGGAAATTGAAAGCCAGAAAGATGAAATGATGAATCTCATTATTCAGTTGACAGCTCAACTGAAAGAGATGGAGAATGAGATGGATAAATTAATGTAGGAAAATAAGGCAAGCATGGAGGTAGTTATTGTTACTACCATTCCCATAGCCTCAACCTCAACTTCAGTAGCCACAATAGTCCAAAATACTACTATAGTTCCAGTAACAACAGAAGTTTCAGCAACAACAATTACTACATCAGCAACAATAGTAGATCATCCCAGTGATGAAGCAGGTAAATGCAAGACATGTCAATCCAAACAACTAAAATTAATAGAATTAAAGAACAAGTAAAAATTCTTGAAGATGAAAATAAATTGGCACAAATGATGCATAAGGCTGAAGCACAAAAATAAAATAGATTGATTGAGAGAATTCAAAAGTTAGAAAGAGAGTTTACATTGGCAGAACCTTTGGCCCAAGAAAATCAACAATTATGGCCAATATCATTAAATCTGTTAATGATATTTGGCCATCTATCCAAGTTATCTTTGTGAAAAAATATTTGATAAAGGAAGAAAGTGAAGCCATTCAAAAAGTCAAAGAAGAACTAGAGAAGAAAACATACTAGGCCACTGAGATTATTAAGTTTCTTAATTCCAAGAACAAGCATGAGTTAGAAGAAATTGGAGTAAGTGGAAAAACTGAAACAATCCTAGAGGTTTAAAAGGTAATTTCCAAGAGAAACTTGATGATACAGCTTGAAGATAAGTGTCAAGCCATGGAGCTAGAAGTAAACAAATTTATGAATAAGTTTGATGTTCTGAGGCAAAAAGGTCTGCCTAATCCATTAGTGATTAATGAAATATTGATGAGGCAAGAAGATTGTTAGGGTCCTATAAATATAGGATTCATAATTTTGAATTGACTATTGATAGTCTTGTAAATATGTACATGCCTTGCTTTCTGCAAGTTGTTTTCCCATATTTTGAAAAAATAAAAAAATAAAAAAATAATAAAAAATCAAAAAAGAGGGTAAAAGTCCTAAAAGAAAAATCAAAGGACTTAAAAAATATATAGACGCCAAAATAAAAAAGATGAAAATAAAACATGAAAGTGTGCAAGTCCAAATGCCACTACTTTTTACTTTTTACAAGTGATTATGGCAGAGTGTCAATAAATGCCATAATCCATGATGAGTTAAACTGTTTAAACTTAACTTGTCATGTTTTCAATTTCCATGTTTTAGATAGTGAATAAAGTTTTGTTAGAAAGTTTAATCCTAACAAATTAGTAGATAGGTAGAGAATAATGAGTAGCTCATCAGTTTAATCTGAACCCTCAGATGAAATAAGGTAGAATTAGATAGTTTATGCTTTCAAAAGAATAAATGTTTCAAGGTTGTAAGCCTAAATGTATTTTCTAAAAGGAATAAAAAATGTTAGAGTAATAATGGGTAGGTAGAAATAAGTGGGAAAAACCATGTAATATTCATCACCGGGCAAAAATCACTAATTTCCCTTCCTCTCTAAGTATTCAGTATTCTATACTACTAGTAAAAAAGGCTCAGAGCATTTCTCTGACTTTTGTTGGGACCAGACCCAAGGCTCGATGACTAGATAGTGGAAAACGTTAAGTTCTTATGATTAAAATCCCCTTTACCATTATTTATCCCTCATTCATACATTTTAAATCATTTTCATAAGTAAAGGTTTGTTCTTACTTAATGAAACATAAAACCCCATTTGATTAACTTAGAAACATACAAAAACCCTCAAAAATACTTTATCCTGGGTAAATTGGTTAAATGATGAAATGAAAAGCTTTGCTT
Source organism: Pinus albicaulis (assembly GCA_034641835.2). Taxonomy (NCBI): domain Eukaryota; kingdom Viridiplantae; phylum Streptophyta; class Pinopsida; order Pinales; family Pinaceae; genus Pinus; species Pinus albicaulis. The sequence goes on along the minus strand of CM076580.1, from coordinate 1,805,978,145 downwards.
TATTTATTCACTTTACTTTGTCATTTAGTGTATTTTTGTGTATTCCATTTCCCCTTGTCATATTAACTTTTGACTTATACTATTAATTCCCTAAAAATACCTTATCCCATCTATATAATTCCCTTTATCTAAAATACCCCCTAAAACCCACTATTATAAAGATTTTGACCAAAGATATTATCCACATGTTAAAATAAAACCCAAATAAAGCGCCCTTTGGTCTAAAACTAACTTTAATTAAATATCTCGCCCCCTATGGTTATTAAACCCTTCAATAGGTTTAAAACTATATAATAAAATAAAAGTTGTGCCAATACATATGTTCAAAACAAAACATATTCCCTCGCTCATCAAACTCTTATCCTAAGTTTTGAATCAAATTATATGTTATTTTTATAAGATTCAAAGACTTAAACCTGCGCCCACACAAAGTCCGCCCTTTACCATGATTTTCATCCCTCCCCGCATAATTTTTAACTCAAGGCTAAGGTTAAACATCACAAAACTTAAAGCCTTTCCCTTTTTATATTATCCCCGTTTATAAAGCCCCATGCCTTATATAAAGTTAACCCAACGTGCTATCACGATTAATACTAAGGTTTATTTTCATTTGAAATTAAACTTTTTGTTATGTCTTATCCCCGCTATGTAAAGCCCCAAGCTTTACATAGGCTAAACCATAGTTAAACATATAACCCCGCCTCATGGGCCTCCGCCCTTGTATATAAAACTCTTATATATATATAAATACCATTATTTAACCCTTTTTAACCATATGTGTAAATCCCGACTTTGCATATATGAAACCCTTGATAAACCCCACATCCATATTCATTAAACAATATATAATTTAAACCTTATATAAATGTTTTTTACCCATTTGTGCGTATATAGAAGCCTCGGTCCCACCTTTTCTTTGCTGCACCTTCCAGAAGAGATCATGACCATTCGCTCCCATACTCCAAATACGACGACTCTTAAATGATATCGCACTCACAAACTAATTGTCTGCCCAAAGCCCAAACGGACGCGAAATAAGTTGTTTCACCATTTCCGCCTCTTATGACGTGGCAGGTTTGTATTGGATCGTGTTCATTTCAATAGAAACCGCTTACCATTCAAATTGCACGTGATAACTACTATTTGGTTTCGCTTTCAAAACTTAAACTGCCTCCCGCCATCAATAAGACCTGCATTCAATGCAAAATAAACATAAAAATATATGATTTAAAACCTTTGATAAGGCTCTTTTAAATGTTTATTTATGCATTTCAACTCCGAAAAAGCTCCTCTCGACTGTGTTAATCCTTTTTAAGCCATGAGTGTCGATTTATACCCAGAAAATCTAAATTTGACCACAATTACCCCATTGAAGAGCGACTAAAAGGCTATTTTCTGCTCCAGTAAGCTGTAAAAAATCACAAAATTGACTGAAATTATCTGAAAGCCTTTCAAGAGCCGAATACCCGCATCTTAAGGTATTTTCTGACAAATTGAAGCCCGTAAATTCAATTTTAAACCTTCGGTAATAGAACCAGGCCTTTAATTAAGAGATTTGACTAAACCAAATTGCCTAAAAACACCAAAAAGAGGCCAAACCCTGGTCAATTTTTCCAGGAAACCCTGTTTCTTACTAAAAACCTTTATGAAACCAAAATTCCAGTTTCTGAAGTTTAGAGATCAAATTCAAAGACCTAAAGGGTTAAAAATTTCTGAATATATCCTAAAAATCCCTTTTTCAATCAAAACCTACTCAGAAAACCCTTGTTTTCTATTTTAGGCAAGCTTTTCATCCTCAGATAAACCAAATTGAGAAAAAATCCCAAAAGAAGCCATCCTTAGCCTAAATTGCTCAGTTTTATCTTTGTTTAATATAAAAAATCTTGCAAACAGTCTAATCTTGCAGAAGTAGCCCAAAAATGCCTAAAAAACAAAGTTAAACCTCCACAGACAGATCTCATTCCACAGGTCTTTCAAAAGCCTTCAATCACCTCCTTGCAGACCTCTGTTTAATTAACAAATTGTTTGATTTTTTCAGGTTATTATCAGAATAAGAAATTGGGCCAACAGTTTCAATACTAGTTGACAAAATTGTTTGCTCCAAATTCTCAGATTTTAATTCTGAAGCTTCATTCAACAAACAGTTTTTATACAAACAAAGAATAAAATCAAGTCAGAGAGAGATCATAATGATGAAATGTGCACAGTGAATGGTAAAAGTGAAAATCATAATTCACAATGATAGTGAAAACAAAACAGTCAAAGAGCATCAGAGTTAAAGTGTATCAGGTAAAAGTCAGAGTGAAAGTTAGAAAAAAGTTACAGAGCAGTCAAGGTAAAATAGTAAAAGTAAAAACAGAGTCAATAATGGTTAACAGAGATGAAAATACTTTCACCAACAATGAAATTTATGAAAATACTTAAGTGCCCTTTATCCCGATCATACCATATCACAAAAACCACTTTTCCAAATCTCTGAGGGTTATCTATCTTGCCCCAAATATATTTGGATCTTTTTAGTCTTGATTTTTAGTGTTGTTAGCTTGATTTAGACTTCATAGCCCAATGGACAAGTAGATTTCTCTCTATCTTACCTCCAAGTGATTTTTTCCCACCAAACCCTTTAAACAAAAACCAAATTGTACTTTCATAACTAGCCTAACATTTGTAAATCAAACAAAGATAAATCTTAAAGAGAGAGCCCTCTCTGAACCCTAGGAAGGCTAGATCCTAGAGTTTGAAGTAGGTCTATGGTTACCTCGGTGAGTTCTCTCTTGAACATGGAGAAATTACTGAGTGATAACATAATGGCGACCATACTGGGGAAGACTAACCCTTTCTTCAGAAATATTTTATAGGTTCAGATCTGATCTAGATGGTGGATAGTGATCAGACATACAAAGGTTAAAATCATCCACCTTTTGACTCTATTGTCGAAGATCCAGAACTTCAAAGTTTAGAAGAAACACCATAACCAAAAAATCCATATTCCTAATCATTAATGGTGATACAAGATGACAGGGTCTATGGTAAACCTTTCATCTCATGCGATTTTCAATGAATTAAGGGATAGCTTATTAGAATTTCAGCTTGATGAGGATTTTCTGAGAGCTGTCTTTCTTATTTTGAAATCAAGAAAATTTTCTCCTCAACTTAAAATATGTGTTCTTGAGTCAATTTCTGAAAAATATGAAAATGGCATTAAACTTTTGCATTCTCAAACTCAGTCTTATAATTTCTAAGATCCTAAAGGATTCTTGGAAAATATTCCTTCTCCAAAGCAAGAGAAAATTGTACTACCTTTTAACTTGTAGATTGAGGATGATTATTCTTTCAAGCACAAGACTGAAGAAATAGTTTCAGGGTTTAATATTAAGAATAAAACTAATAAATTGGTCATCGAAGGCCTAGAAGCACAAATCATACATTATGCTTTTGATGATCCTATAGAAAATTATATGGAGACTATTTTTAGCTCAAGTCTGCAAACATATTTTATCTATGAGGATCAAATATATCAGTAATTGCCATTACACATCATATCTTTGATTATGAAGATACATGATCAAGTTATGCTTCTAAGTTTGATGACAAGTAGTCAAATTATCCCTTCATTTCTACAGCTAATTGACTAGCTTCATTGGCATTTTTGTATTACCTGATTCAACAAAATTAACTGTAGAATAGAGTAGATAGTTGAGTGCAAATAAGCTCAAAGCTCTAAGCATTTTTTTAGTATTCAGTTTTCAGCTAGTTTGAAATAATTCATTAAGATTTGAAGCTAAGGAGAAGGTCCTAAAGATATTTAAGATCTATCAGTTTGGTTTGAGAATTGCAGTATGTTATTTTAGTTTCAGATCAGATTTCATTTTGCAAAAAAAGGATGAAATTTAGTTCAAGAGTTTCAGTCATAGAGATTTTATAACAAAGCAAATGCATGTTTGTGATTGGCTCAAAGGATCGGGCTACTAGTCGACGATGTTCTTGACATCTCACAAGGAGATGCCATCCCCATGTGAAGCCACTGTTAGGGTCCTATAAATATAGGATTCATAATTTTGAATTGACTATTGATAGTCTTGTAAATATGTACATGTCTTGCTTTCTGCAAGTTGTTTTCCCATCTTTTGAAAAAATAAAAAAATGAAAAAATAATAAAAAATAAAAAAAGAGGGTAAAAATTCCTAAAAGAAAAATCAAAGGACTTAAAAAATATATAGACCCCAAAAGAAAAAATATGAAAATAAAACATGAAAGTGTGCAAGTCCAAATGCCACTAATTTTTACTTTTTGTAAGTGATTATTGCAGAGTGTCAATAAATTCCATAATCCATGATGAGTTAAACTGTTTAAACTTAATTTTTCATGTTTTCAATTTCCATGTTTTAGATAGTGAATTAATTTTTGTCAGACAGTTTAATCTTGAAAAATTAGTAGATAGGTAGAGAATAATGAAGATCTCATCAGTTTAATCTGAGCTCTCAGATGAATAAGGTAGAATTAGATAGTTTATGCTTTCAAAAGAATAAATGTTTCAAGGTTGCAAGCTTAAATGTATCTGCTAAAAGGAAGAAAAAATGTTAGAGTAATGTTGGGTAGGTAGAAATAAGTGGGAAAAACCATGTAATATTCATCAGTGGGCAAAAATCACTTATTTCCCTTCCCCTGTAAGTATTCAGTATTCTATACTACCAGTAAAAAAGGCTCAGAGCATTTCTTTGACTTTTGTTGGGACCAGACCCAAGGCTAGATGACTAGATAGTGGAAAATGTTGAGTTCTTATGATTAAAATCCCCATTACCATTATTTATCCCTCATTCATACATTTTAACTCATTTTCATAAGTAAAGATTCATTCTTACTTAGTGAAACATAAAACCCCATTTGATTAACTTAGAAACATACAAAAACCCTCAAAAATACTTTATCCTAAGTAAATTGGTGAAATGATGAAATGAAAAGCTTTTCTTTATTTATTCACTTTACTTGGTCATTTAGTGTATTTTTGTGTATTCTATTTCCCCTTGTCATATTAACTTTTGACTTATGCTATTAATTCCCTAAAAATACCTTATCCCATCTATATAATTCCCTTTATCTAAAATACCCCCTAAAAACCACTATTATAAAGATTTTGACCAAAGATATTATCCACATGTTAAAATAAAACCCAAATAAAGCACCCTTTGGTCTAAAACTAACTTAATTAAATATCCTGCCCCCTATGGTTATTAAACCCTTTAATAGGTTTAAAACTATATAATAAAATAAAGGTCGTGCCAATACATATGTTGAAAACAAAACATATTCCCTCGCTCATCAAACTCTTATTCTAAGTTTTGAATCAAATTATATGTTATTTTTATAAGATTCAAAGACTTAAACCTGTGCCCACACAAAGTCCGCCCTTTACCATGATTTTCATCCCTCCCCGCATATTTTTTAACCCAAGGCTAAGGTTAAACATCACAAAACTTAAAGCCTTTCCCTTTTTATATTATCCCTGTATATAAAGCCCCATGCCTTATATAAAGTTAACCCAAGGTGCTATTGTGATTAATACTAAGGTTTATTTTCATTTGAAATTAAAATTTTCCTTGTCTTATCCCCACTATGTAAAGCCCCAAGCTTTACATAGGCTAAACCGTAGTTAAACATACAACCCCGCCTCATGTGCCTTCGCCCTTGTATATAAAAATATTTTATATATATAAATACCATTATTTAACCTTTTTTAACCATATGTATAAATCCCGACTTTGCATATATGAAACCCTTGATAAACCCCGCATCCATATTCATTAAACAATATATAATTTAAACCTTATATAAATGTTTTTTACCCATCTGCGCGTATATAGCAACCTCGGTCCCACCTTTGCTTTGCCGCACCTTCCAAAAGAGATCATGACCGTTCGCTCCCATATTCCAAATTCGACGGCTCTTAAACGATATCGTGCTCACAAACTAATCATCCGCCCAAAGCCCAAACGGACGTGAAATAAGTTGTTTCACCATTTCTGCCTCTTATGATGTGTCAGGTTTGTATTGGATCACGTTCGTTTCAATAGAAAATTCTTACCACTCAAATTGCACGTGATAACCACTGTTTGGTTTCGCTTTCAAAACTAAAACTGCCTCCCGCCATTGATAAGACCTACATTCAATGCAAAATAAACATAAAAAATATATGGTTTAAAACCTTTGATAAGGTTGTTTTAAATGTTTATTTATGCATTTCAACTCCGAAAAAGCTCCTCCTAACTATGTTAAGCCTTTTTAAGCCCCGAGTGTCGATTTATAGCCAGAAACTCTGAGTTTGACCACAATTCCACCATAGAAGAGTGACTAAAAGGCTATTTTCCACTCCAGTAAGCTGTAAAATATCACAAAATTGACTGAAATTATCCGAAAGCCTTTCAAGAGCTGAATACCCACATCTTAAGGTATTTTTCGACAAATTGAAGCCTGTGAATTCAATTTTAAAACTTCAGTAATAGAACCAGGCCTTTAATTAAGAGATTTCACCGAACCAAATTGCCTAAAAACACCAAAAAGAGGCCGAACCCTGGAAATTTTTTCCAGGAAACCCTGTTTCTTACTTTTGAAACCAAAATTCCAATTTCCGAAGTTCAGAGATCAAATTCAAAAACCTAAAGGGTTAAAAATTTCTGAATATATCCTAAAAATCCCTTTTTCAATCAAAACCTACTCAGAAAACCCTTATTTTCTGTTTTAGGCCAGTTTTTCATCCTCAGATAAAAAAAATTGAGAAAAAAGCTCAAAATAAGCCATCCTTAGAATAAATTGTCCAGTTTTCTCTTTGTCTAGTATAAAAACTCCTGCAAACAGTCTAATATTGCAAAAGTAGCCCAAAAATTTCTAAAAAATAGAGTTAAACCTCCACAGACAGATCTCATTCCACAGGTCTTTCAAAAGCCTTTAATCACCTCTTTGCAAACCTATGTTTCATTAAATTTTTTTTTGATTTTTGCATGTTATTATCAGAATAATAAATTGGGCCAATAGTTTCAATACTAATTGACAAAATTGTTTGCTCCAAATTCTCAGATTTTAATTCCGAAGCTTCATTCCACAAACAGTTTTTATACAAAGAAAGAATAAAATCAAGTCAGAGAGAGATCATAATGATGAAATGTGCACAGTGAATGGTAAAATTGAAAATCATAATTCACAATGACAGTGAAAACGAAACAGTCAAAGAACATCAGAGTTAAAGTGTATGAGGTAAAAGTCAGAGTGAAAGTTAAAACAAATTTATAGAGAAGTCAAGGTAAAATAGTAAGAGTAAAAACAGAGTCAGTAATGGTTAACAGAGATGAAAATACTTTCACCAGCAATGAATTTATCCAAAGTGAAAGTAAAAACAGTTAAAAGAACAAAAAGGTTAAAAGATGAAAACAAAGCTAGAAGGAACATTTTTGCAGAAATTTCCTATTTAAGTCATTGTTTTGCAGAAACTATTATAACAAATCCAAGATGAATTTGGAACAAATGAAGGAGGTTTATGTTCTTAAGATTTCCAACTAATAAAAGGTCTCTCACTTTTCTAACAATCATTATGGGTTGGGAAATATTAAACAATATTGGAAAGCACGTTTTGCAGAAAATTCCTATTAAGTCATCATTTTGCAAAGAAAATTGTGGCCAATCAGAAATACATCTTACAAAACTTAAGGAGGTTGTTTTTCCTAAGAGAACCATCTACAAAAATTATCTCATTTTTTTCACAGGTATTACAAAATGAGATATACATGTGCATCTTTACAACCTAATTTTGAGACTCTGTAAAACTCTGTTTTACAGATCTTGTTGCAGAACCTATTGTGAACAGCTGGAGAATAATTTTAGGGAACTGAGAGAGGTGTATCTAAAAAATATATTTATCTACAATAACCTCTTTCAATTTTTACATATCTTTTTCATATTGAGAAATACAAAGGTATCATTGGACCCCAAGTTTGCAGAATTGTTGGAGCAGAATGCGCAAAAAAGGAGACAGTTAGTGACTTGGATGCCTCATCATCAACTAAGAGTTGAGATAAAATTCGAATTATCCTCTTTGTCATTATATATCCATGAGTATAGTGCCAAATAGTTTCATTAGTTTTGAGTGTCCTTTTATTAATTTCTATTTATGTAAAACAGTTTGAGATATTTTGTAAACCAATATTGATATTTTTCAAGATATTTTAGTTTAGAATTTGTATAAATACTTCACTCTTTGAAGTATTTTGTGTGGAATAAAATTTCTAGAGTTTAATATAGACTTTTTTGCTGAACATTGGAGGCTATTATGTTTGAATTCAAAGTAGTAGACTGGACAAGCTGACTGGCATCATAATTCAGGATCCATGTGATAAGCTGATGAGTGAAGTACTTCCTACTTGTCACTTTTTCCTTTTCTAAGTTTCATGCAATAATTTTATGTTTGTTCTGTCTGAATGTGTAACTAGGAGTATTACTACAGGATTAGTCAAGTGCTCCCTGTCTTTAACTAGTTTCCATTTTAATGTTTTCTTCTGATTTTTGGTGCTGAGAATTCTTAATTGCTCTCACTCCCGTTTGACCTCTGCCTCCTACTTCCATTTTCCATATCAAAGGATCCTTAAGTGCCATTTATCCCGATCATACCATATCACAAAAACCACATTCCCAAATCTCTGAGGGTTATCTACCTTGCCCTGAATATATTTGCACCTTTTTAGTCTTGATTTCTAGTGTTGCTAGCTTGATTTAGACTCCATAGCCCAATGGACAAGTAGATTTCTCTCTATCTTACCTCCAAGTGATTTTTTCCCACCAAACCCTTTAAACCAAAACCAAATTGTACTTTCATAACTAGCCCAACATTTGTAAATCAAACAAAGATAAATCTTAAATAGAGAGCCCTCTCTGAACCCTAGGAAGGCTAGATCCTAGAGTTTGAAGTAGGTTTGTGGTTAGCTCGATGATTTCTCTCTTGAACCTGGAGAAATTACTGAGTGGTAACAAAGATTATGACAAGAAAATCAGAGAATTGGCCAAAGAAAAATCCAAAAATTCCTCTTTGAAAGGAATTCCAACAGGGAAAGTACTTTATCAGATTTTTGAAAATCTCTTTTACCTTCAGTAGGAGGTAAATCACCTCTTTGTAAACAAGCCTACTTTCACCAAGTACATTGAAGTAGATGAGATTTACAAAAGGATGGTAAAGATCAAAATTCCAGATGAAGAGACTTGGGAAAAAATATATGATTTACTATGAAAGTGAAAATTAAAAGTAGGTAGCAGAGTAGTCAAGGTTAAAGAGTTATAAAGCAGGAAGATAAAAGTGAAATAAAAAGTTTAAAGATAAAAAAAGAGTTAAATAAAAATTCATCCAACGCAAATATGTAGCCAATGTAAAGCAACAGTCAGAGAGATAAAGCAACAAATATCAGTGAAGTAAACAACAAATCCAAATAAGCAGGGACAACTTGCATTTAGTTACATAGGTGTCTCTATCTTCTTGCATGAAGATATTTTATTTCCTTTGAATAAATCCTAAATCAGTTTTAGGATATTTTGTATTAGTGTTTTTATAAATACTTCATTAATTTGAAATATTGAGTGTGGATTCCTGAACATTTCTATAGTTTTAATTGATCTAAATACCCGAGGGTTTATTGTACCATTTTCAAGTCAAAAAACTGGACAAGTAATAAAGGCATTGCATTACAAGATTCATGTGTTGAGCTACTTCAGTGATGTATATTTCATTTTTTCATTGTTATTTCTTAAGTATTCCATAAACTTGTATGTTTTCAAAATGTAAATGATGTAACAGGAATATTATTGCAGACATTGTTTAACTACACTATGTTCTGAATTATTATTCATTTTAATGTTTTCTTCTAATATCTAGATCTGAGAATCCTTAATTTCTCTCCCATCTTGATTGACCTCTTTTACCTTCCTTCATAATTTTGGTTTAAGGAATCCTTAACTGCTCCTTGATCCCGATTGAAAGCCACTTCACCATTCAGCCTTTAAGATCTGATTTTACTTAGCTACCCTGCCCTGTGAACACTTCCTTAGAACTTGATTCTGCCCTGTTTTCTTGATATTTTAACTCCATATCCCAATGGAAAAGTAGAAAAGACAACTATCCATCTAAATCTGTAATTCCACAAAAAAAAATCAAAATCAAACCCAATCAATCTTACATAACTAGCCTAAAATCAATTAAAAACAACAAATTTAAATCATAAAGAGAGAGCCCTCTCTGAGCATTAGGAAGGCTAGATCCTAATCTCAAAACTCGGTTTGTGGTTACCTCTAATATTTCTTGAAAACACATAACAACCTTGGGAAATTATTGGAGTGATAATAGGCGCCTCAGAGAGGTTTTCACCCATGGATCTTTATTCATTCCCCCCCCTTTTTTTGAGTAAGTGAGTTGCCTCCATCAAGGTTTTCAACTCACAAGGTTTTTATTTTTTTTTCCTTTTCTTTCAGGAGGTGTGGGAAACTATGCAGTTTCCCATCACATACACCTCTCCGCTTATTGAATTGATGAATTCTGTCCTTGACAAAGTCTTCTTGAAATTTTAAGTCTATTACCATTGACAAGCAAGGGGATCCCTTCCTCATCTATGGTCCTGATTTCAACTGCGCCATTGTAAAATAATTTCTCCACTATGTAAGGCCCCAACCATCTTGTCAGCAGCTTGCCTTTGAAGTCTTTAAACCTTGAATCGTACAATAGTTCCCAATCCCCTTCTTGGAAGGTCTTTTATTTGATGTTCTTGTCATGCCATACCTTCCTTTTCAACTAAACTACCTCTGTGTGAAGAAGTTCTTGCATTCTGAACTCATCCAATCCATTTAGTTGCAGAAACCTCTCTTTTTGGGCATTTTTTAGATCTATATTTAATTAATCTACCATTCTTAAAGTATTGAATTCAAACTCAACTAAAAGTAGAGCTTTCTTACCATAGACTAGTTCATAAGGAGTGAATCTTGTTGTTATCTTTGAAGTGGTGTTGTAGGCCCAAGTAGCTTCTACCAATCTATCTGCCCAATATTTTCTGCTGCTGCTCACAACCTTGGTGAGGATGCTCTCTAAAGCTCTGTTAGTTACTTATACTTGGCCATTCACCTAAGGGTGATAAGCAGTAGAAGTTCTATGCTTAATATTGTGCTTCCTCAAAAGATTCTCAATGAGGTGAGAGGTGACTTGTGATCCATGATCAGTGACTATTTCTATGGGATATCCAAAATTTTAAAACAAATTCTCCCTTAGAAATTCTACTACTTTTTCTTTGGTTCCTACCTTCACTACTTCTGCTTCATCCCACTTTGTCAGGTAATCAATGGAGACTATGATATGCTTCTTTTTTCCGGATGGTGGATCGATGGGTCCATCAAAGTCCATGCCCTACTTTTCAAATGGCTCAAGAGCTACCTGAGGGTGTAATGGCATTTCATCCCTTTGTGTGGGTTTCCCCATCCTTTGGCACTGGTCACACCTGCTGGTGTATCTTCTGGAATCTTGGTGAAGGGTAGGCCAATAGTAACCCGCCTGCAAAAATTTGTAAGCAGTTCTCTTTGCAACAAAGTGGCCTCCACATGGGTTGTCATGAAATTCAGAGAGGATATCAAAAAATTCTTCCTCCCTCACACATATTCTTAGGATTTGATCAGGGCCTAGCTTGAAGAGATTCCCCCCAATCCATGTGAAAGGGGCGCTTTTTTTGATGATTCTGATCCTCTCCCTGAATGAAAGATTAGGAGGGAGTATTATAGCAACCAAGTGGTTGGATATATCAACAAAACATGGTGAGATTGCTGATATGGAAAAGAGGTGTTAATCTGGCAGTTGGTCATCCACCATTCCTTCTTCACCTGCAAGGAGAACTAACCTAGACAAAAAATCTGCAACAACATTTTTCTTTCTAGGTTTATCAACAATATTCAAATCAAATTTCTACAAAAGTAACAACCATATAATTATTCTAGCATTAACATCCAGGTTTTTCATTAAATGCTTGATGGCTGCAAGTTCAGTGTGAACAAAGGTCTGATATCCAGTGACATAATTCTTGAATTTGTTCAATGCATGGATAATGGCCAACATCTCCTTCTTAGTAACAGTATAATTCAGCTTGACTTTGGACAAATTCTTGCTGATGAAATGAATGGCATAGGGATTTTTTCCTCTAATTGTCCTAATGCTTCCCCTACAGCTCTATCGGATAAATTAGTGTGGATGTGGAAAGGTAGAGTCCAATTTGAACCTCAGAGGATGGGGCAGTAGTCAAATGCTTCTTAATGAGCTCAAAAGCCTCTTAACAAGGACCGAACCAAATAAACTCAAATTCTTTGGCCAATAACCCAAATAATGGTGAAGCCGTCTTGCTGAAATATTTGATGAACCTTCTATAGTAACCAGCTAAGCCTAAGAAACTCCTGACATCTTTCTAATTTTGAGGAGCAGGTGCCCTTTTGATGATAGTGATTTTTTTCAGGTCTACCTGTATTCCTGCTTGGGATATGGAGTGTCCTAATACAACCCCTTCTTTCTTTAGGAATTCACACTTTTCTAGGCTCAAGGAGAGATGCATCTCAATGTACCTTCTTAGTAATTTACCCAAATTAGAGAGAGCTTCCTGGAAGTCATCCCCATATGGTGTGAAATAATCCATGTAAATTTCAACAGAGTCATGGAATAACTCAGAAAATATGCTCAGGACATCTCTCTAGAAGGTGGCTAGGGAATTGCATAACCCAAAGGGTAGGACTCTATAAGAAAAGGTACCCCAAAGGCAGGTGAAAGTAGTCTTATCCTGGTCTTCAGGGCTAATTTATATCTGATTGTACCCACTGAACCCATTTAAGAAGGAAAAGAACTTCTTCCCTGCAAGGCCATCCAGGACTTGGTCTATAAAGGGCAAAGGGAAATGGTCTTTCTTGGTGGCTTTGTTAAGTTCTCAATAATCAACACAAATTCACCACTTCCCATTCTTCTTTGGGACTAGGACAAGAGGAGATACCCACTCACTGTCGGATATAGGATATATGAACCCCGCATCCAATAGTTTTTGTAGCTCTTCTTTGACTATGTCCTTTAGAGACAGGTTCATTCTTCTTTGAGGTTGTCTCATAGGCTTGCATCCTTCCTTGATGTAAATGTGATGTCTGCATACTGAAGGATGCACCCCTTTCATGTCCTTGTAATCCTAAGAAAATTCTTCAAGATTTTCTTTCAAAATATGGAATAATTTCTTCTCTTCTTCAGTTGAGAGGTTTGGGTTGATTTTCAGAGATCTGGATGGGCCAAAATTGATAGCCTTCATGGTTTCAGAGGTTGTCTCAACTGATTTCACTTCCATCCAAGGTTATATTTTAGAATCTTTTACTAGGGTTTTGAGAGGAGGGTTAGTGGAGGACTGATTTTGAATGACATGGTCGATGAGTTCATCTTCATCAAGTTTCCCCCCTCTAAGGATAACATCTATGGTACACATAGGGTCATGTTATATAACTCATCTTCTTCATCCTCCAACCATATAGGGAGATCATGATCAATGGAAGGCTGGGCTGGAGGATATAACACTAGCTATTTAGACAAAGACCCATTTTTTATATTCATGCTTCCTACCCAACAACTAATATAAGAGTCTACAGTGGCTAATCAAGGTCTCCTTAAGATGAGAGGATAACCATTAAAGTTGGTTTTTGGTTGCAGGACCAGGAAATTTGTAGGATACTCCCAAGAGTCAATGGTAACCATAATATCCTTAACAATTCCTTCCAGAGTTATTGTGGACTGATTTGCAAGTTGCAGAACTGTTGTGGTTTTCCTTGAAGTCCCTTGGAGATTAAGTTTCAACATAGTTTCCTTGGTAATGATATTGATGGAAACCCCTAAATCAATCAGAGTGTTGGGGACTATGACAAAATCTATATGTACATCAACAACTGGACTACCAGGGTCCAGGTATTTTGGAAATATCACCTTCCCCGGCATCAGGTTAGACAGTTTTCCTACCACATTGATGGTGGGGGTATCTCTCTTCCTCCTTCCAGGTTTCTTGAAGCACTTTTATTTGATGAGCCTATTGTAGATAGGGACATTCTTAATGGCTTGGATAAGTGGTGTATTTACACACAAATTTTCCAATTCTCCTAGGAGTTCAGTCTCCTCTAAGGTGCGCTAACTAAGGTGGATCAAGCGCTCAGGAAACACTGTCTTCCATATGTGCCCAGGTATTGATGCTATCTCTAGGCAGACCCATGAACCAATGAAAGGCTACATCCTTAAGGATGGATGGGAATAGCTTCAACTTCTGATCATCATAGGTGTAGTCATAAGTCCTATAGACAACAAAAAATTCAAACATGAATCTGTCAGGGTCCTCAAAGGTAACTCCATGGAAGTATGGAAGAGCTGAGGGGCTAATGTTTTTCATATTAGTGTCTCCATCTGCCTCTCTTATGGGAAAGGCTCTCTGGGTCCCAGCCATGGTTAAGATAAGTGAAGCAGGTCCCTCAGTTGAAACAAGGTCTTCTTCTTCTTCCCTAATAGGATCCTCAAAATGTTCAGAGGGCTCTCCTATAGGGGTTCAATCTCACTGCCACTGAAGAAGAGTGAAGTGTGGCTAGGAGGTGATGTGGGGGTTTTAGGTAAGGTTTGCCTTTGAGTATTCCTAGTCCTACGAGGCATGAAAATTAGATCTTTTTTGTACTTTTTCAATATTTCTGAAGTGACATGAAAAGAAAGGAAAGTAGAAAATAATGCTAAAACAAAAATAAAAACATCTACTAGAAACCTCCCCGACAATGACCCTAAAAAGTGGTGAGCCCTAGTATTGTACCAAGAGTGCTGCAACTCCCAGGGGCTGCCCTACTTTACTTTATCAACCTGGGGTTCGTACAAAATTTGAGGTGACGGTGCTATATACACAACATATGCATTATGTTCATTTCATCCTCTTATGATTTATGAAATGGTGCTATTTCTTAAATTATGAGAACAACTAGAAAATAAATTACTGGAAGGAAATGAAAGAAAGGAAATTAAACTAAAGTGTTGAAAAGAAATGACAAGGATGAAACTAATTTAATTGGAGGAAATGGAAATGACTGGAAAGAAACTAAGTTAAGTTGTTGAAAATAAATGGCAGAAATGAAACTAATTCTAAACCACACTTAACTTGGCCAAATGGCTAAATGATTTCTACTTATCCTATGATCTATCTACCATGCTCTTATCCATGCAACTAAACTATCCATGATTTAATTCTAACAAAAAATATTTAATTTGCAGCTTATAGGAATAAAAAGGGATCAAATAGGCTAATGGGGGGTTTAACGCATGAAACAAGGTTTGGAAGTGGAAAGAGGGGGTTAAACCCTGAGAAAAATTTATTATAACATGAGAAATGACTTTGGAGCAGAAAGAATCTGAAAAGTGCGATGGCAGAGGGCGATGGAGGACAAAAGTCACGATGTGCGATGTCGCAATCACAACTTTGCAAGTTTAAATGGATAGTAATAAGGACTTAATGGAATAAACTAAATTGTGCGAAGTGCAATGAGTGATGTGGCGAGTCACAAATCGCAATATTTCAATTTTAAATGGATAGAAATAAGGACTTAACAGAATGAACTAAAATGCACAAAGTGTGATTTGCGATGTGGTAAAGGTTGCGGGCTACAATCTATGATGTGGTAATTTTAGTGAAGTGTGATTTGCGATACGGGAAAGGTTGTGGGCTGCGATTTGTGATGCAGATGACATGGCAGTGAAAATAAGAAAGGGAAAAGTTGCAATTTGCGATATGCAGTGTCACAATATCGCAATCGCAAGAACAAGTGGTAAGAGTTAAAGGTAAAATCTAAGAGTTGTGAAGTGTGATTTTTCAATATCGCAAGTGCAATGAACAAGCGGTAAGTGTTAAAGTAAATGTTAAATATTGCAATTTGTGAAGTGCGATGTAGAGTGGCATGAGTCTCAAGGAGGAAGGAGAAGGTCAGATTTTCGATGGTTTTCAAGAATTTTTTTCTTTAAAATGAGTCCGGTGATGGTGACAGATAGAAAAAAGGAATAAGGCAGGAAATCGGTGAAGGAGAGTGGTAAATCTTCAAGTAAAAAGGTAAGTGGTGTGAAGTGCGATTTGCGATTTCGCAATATCGCAATGGCAAAGAACGAGTGGTAAGTGTTAAAGGTAAACGTTAAATGTTGCAATTTGCGAAGTGCAATGTACGACGGCGGGAGACTCGAGGGGCAAAGGCAGAGGTCATGTTCGAATGGGTTTGAATGGTTTTTCAAGTGTTTTTCATAAAAAGGGTAATGCGGCCATGAAAGGAGAAAAACAAAGAAGTAAGGCTGAAGATCTTAAGGGTGTTTGAAAGAAGGTAAGTGCAGCGCTAAGGTGAGAATTAAAGGAGGGAAATGGAAGAATAAGAGTAGTGCTCAGAAGTGAAGCACACCTGCGGACTCATGTATGGGAAACAAACATAAATGTAGGATGAAATAGTGAAGGAAAGGCTTGGACTTGGTAATACAAATTCTTCCCCGTACTCGAAAAGAAAGAAATTTTTTCTTGTGGGAAGGTCTGCCCCTACTCAAACTCTATTGATAGAGATGAGATGGGGGAGACTTGACCACAATTTTAGAGTTTTTCCTCTATTTCACTATGCATAATAAATTAAAACTATATCAACACAAAAACTAAATAACAATGAAACTTATCAAAGAAGATCTAAATTAAATGACAGAGGAAAAACTAGCTAAATGACAGAAAGGAAAAGATAATAACCATAGAGAAGTTGAGGCACATGGATTGGGCCCTAACCCACAAGCCTACCTCTTTGAACTTAAATAAATCAATTGAAACCAGTCTACTCATTTCATAAAAGAATAACTGCATACATCTATGAAATTTTTGATCCCTGAATAAAACAAAAATATTTAATAGTTCAAAACAATAATTATGAATGGAAGCGAGACTAGGATAGACTAACTCTTCCTAGCTCTAGCTCTACTCTATTTATTCTATAGGGCAGCTACCAATAGATCCTTAGAAAATAGTGATTTAGTCCACTGGACTCCAAGTAAACCAAGATTGAGTGCTCTCCTCTTTGAGTTTCTCGGTTGCCTCTGCAATTCGTATTACTGGAGAGAATCCTTGGGTATCCTTCGGCTGCTTGTGGAATTCAAATTGCTAGAGAGAATACTTGGGATCCTTCGGCTGCCTTTGAGGGTGGAAAATCCTCCTATAATTTCTCCTTGTTTTCTCCTCCCAGTCTTTGTGATAAAATCTTTATAAAAATGCTTAATAAATCATGATTCTCTGCACTCAACCTTATATTAGGCACTCATAGTATGTTGGCCTTAATCACCACCTATGCTAGCATCATAAACCCAAATAATAATAAAAATGCAAGAAAAAGTGATCTAAGAAGGCAAAAAGGTGACTATTAACCACTCCAAATATGTCTAATGATGGAGCTCATCAACTTGGTGGAAGTTTCTAAAAATAGAAAATGTGCCTCCTTCGGGAAACTAATAATGGATCCCTATTTTGTAGGGATATATTTTTTTAATTTTTTAATTTTTTTAATTTTTTCTTTTCCAGGAAAATTTCCATGCACACTTCCAGGAAAGATTGCACAATTATAGGGAACTGGGAAACTTTTTGACTGAGTGCATTGCATAGTTTTTGAGCTCAAGGGAAGGATTTGTGAAATTTATTGGCTCAATGTTGGGCTTCCTTCCATGACTGCACAATTTTTGAGCTCAAGGTAGAGTTTCCATTAAATATTGCACAATTCCAATCATCAAGGATAGCTTTCCCTCGTGGATTACATAGTTTCTGGAGGCAAGTCCATAACTGGTGTAAGAACAAGTTAGGAGGCTATCTAGTGACTTAGAAACATTAGTTAAGTGTGAAAAAAAGAAAACACAAGCACAAAAGAAAAGGATAAGTATCAATCAAAGCATGAATAATTGACAACAATGCAAGATAATATCATGTGGATAGGAAGGAAGGCTCCAAAATCGAAGCATATGGTAAATTTTGGAGGGTGGTTGTAGCTTCTACAAAACTTGGCGACACACTGGTAGAAATCCAGCTCTCCGTATGGATTTTTTTTTCATGCAAAATAGGTCTAACTCTTCCAGAAGTATTGTTCAGTTCATTGATTACCACAAATTCTTCACTTAGTTTGAGTTAAAGATTTAGTTCCTACCATTCTCTTCATCGGTGGCACACTAACCAATACAAGTCAAAATTAGTTGTTTAGATTGGGGATGAGGAGTATATAAATTCACAAGTAGAAGAAATTGTTAGTCTTAATTTTCATCTCTGATGTTTCTTTGTTGCCAGCAAGCTTGGACAATACCCTGATGGAGTAACTTTAGGAACACAAACATTGCTTCGCTACCAGTGAGCATAGACAGAGTCCTGACAGAGTTGCTTGCTTCACCTCTCTATGTAGAAAGACTTTATCTTCTTTCTCCCTTTATTTTATTTTTTTCATTTTCATTTATTTTCTGTTCATATACCTATGCATAAGCACTTATTTATTTCATGGGGAAAAAGAAGGATCCCGAATTATTGAGAGTAGAAGAGGTTGTTCCTTCAGAGAAGGATATTCATATACACGTTTCACATACTTGTTAAGGTTTTCGTCCCCTCCTTACTCTACTCGACTTAGTTGACAAGGATTAATTAAAAAGATAGAAGACCGATTAGAATAGGCAGTACTAGTGAAAGATTCAAAAATCTTGATTCCACTGCGATTATCTCTGAGAAGGAATGTATTTTTCATTAGAGTATCATTAATGAAAATAATGAAATATTCACACAAAGAGAGGGAATAAACATAAAACCAAGCATTGGTAATAGTACAACTTCCTCTTGGATTTCACCATGCTTGTTCGAAATCCAAACACGGTCTCATGCGAAACATATCCTATAAATGAAAATTAAACAAACACAAGGAAAGAAGTGGAGTGAAAAGTAAATCAGAGTAAATCAAATCAAATAAAACAGCTAAGAAAAGAAGACAACTACTCCTACTCCTAACCTAATCAGAGCATAGGTTAGAATCACGTGAAATGATACTTCTAGTGTAGCCACTAACACATTAGATGGAATATGTATGTGAGGTAATGCATGCCAAGAAATATATACACGCATAACAATAAACAAAAAATATAAGATCGTGCAAACCAAAATGTCCGAAGTTTAAAAGTATATGTAGAGAAGTAAGAATGAAACGTGCATGGAAGAAATTTTGTGGATGCATCGTGGTATTTTGACACACTGCGACTCGAAGACATGGTCAAATTTTCTTCTTTCCATTTTTTTTTTTGTAATTGAGGTTAGTTGCAATCGTGGTAAAATTTTCATTTCTGATTGAAAGTGGAACTAACCTCAATACTACTAGAACCTAACATGACCATCAGCTTAGGCTGAAGTGCCTCGAAAAATTATGGAAGTTCCAACTCATAAGAAGATAGAT
Source organism: Pinus albicaulis (assembly GCA_034641835.2). NCBI lineage: Eukaryota > Viridiplantae > Streptophyta > Pinopsida > Pinales > Pinaceae > Pinus > Pinus albicaulis. Next base: position 1,805,958,627 of record CM076580.1, on the reverse strand, counting down.
CATCGAAGATCGATGGATTAGAAAGAATAAAAATGGAAAAATTAGAATCATGACCAAGTGAATCACTAAAAAGGTCACGAAAACCATGATCATAAATTTCAATATCACAAACACATGCATCCTCATGATACAAAAAAATTGTAAAGAGGGGAAGATTGAAAACAACAATTTTCACCCTCTAAGTTTTTAGAAATATGAGATGAAAGATTGGGAAAATCAAGAAGAGATAATTCAGCCTCTCTGTGTTTGGAGGAGAAACTGACACTCCACGTGTTCTGAGAATGATCAAAAGTAGTAACATCATTAGAAACTAAATATTCACAAGATTCAACACGAATGATAGAATCGTGGAAAATGTCAGGATAATGTGGAAGAGGTACATAAGAATAACAATCATTAATCATCCCAAATTATTCTTCATATGTATACTCCCACACACAACCATCATGAATGATATCACAATTTGACTACTCAACATTGACTCCATCAAGGAGTTTATCCTCATGAACATTAAGAGAAATATTTGAAACCGGTGAACACAACAACCCACAATCCATAGGACCAAAGGAAATAAAGGTGATACAGGAGCATCCTGCTTGATTTTTATTTAAAATATTGTGTAATTAAGGGGGTGATGATTTTTTAATTATTTTATAAATTATTGTGCTCATTTTAATAATTTAAGAGAGAAAAATGTAAGCGAGGATTATTGTAAATATGAATTTAATAAATTAAAGGATATGGGTGGAGTTGAATTAGGTAGATAATCTAGGGATTGGGAATTCCTTAAATGGGACTTAGTTGAGTCCAAAAAAAGGATAAATCTAATTTAGATTTTAGTTGAGATTTGTGTGGAGGAAATTATGGATTGCAATAGGGCCGAGAGCTGAGAGGCCATCCATTGTAATATTCGGCCAAGGAATTTCTTGTATTATCATATATTAGTATTTTGTTTGTATGGCTCTGTTTTATTTATGTACATTTTAAGCTGAATCAAATGTTTGTTTAATGAAGAGTTCTCTTGAGGATTTTAGTACTAAAGGAAGCACACACGCTATTATATGCTAGGATCTATTTTATAGCAGAATCCTGGCATCATTTGGTAGCAGAGCCAAGGAGATGAGTTGGAGGATGAGTCTCTCCTACGTTGAGGCTGTTTCATTTGATTTCTTGTTATGAGCAAGGAGAGCAAGTCAAATTTCCAGATTAAGAGTTGATTGAGTTATGTGGCGCGTTGAGTCTGCAAACTTATATATGTATATTTCTGTTGTATATTTAAGTGTGTGAATGCAGGACTGAGGGTGTGTTCAAGCAAGAACAACAAATAATAGATCACAGATTTGTGATTTGGGTGTGCGACTGTGATTTCGTGGAGTCTGCATGAAAGTCTTGATGCATTGTTGTGAAGGCAGCCTCAAGCAATGATACCACAGGTAACGTGGTTAATTGGCTATAAAATACATACGACATGTGATATTTTCATTCCACGTGACATCGCAAGTGATCGTAACAAATAGCACAACATGCAACAATGGTTGAGCAATGATTTATTATATCACACATATGATACAGCAAGTGGAGTCCATGGCATCAACATCCCTGTGTGAACCAAGTTATGTAACATATGTTACATGCAGAATAAAATACGACGTGTTTGAATCTTAAGACTTAGTCACAGTTTTTTGAAAGGCCAGTGTTGGTTGGTATGAACCGTGGGCTTGAGAATTCTGTGGTCAACATCATTTGTTGGATAGCAGTGTTGATTGGTATGAACCGTGGGCTTGAGAATTTTGTGGTCACATTTGTTTGATAGCGGTGTTGGTTTGTATGAACCATGGGTTCAATCATAAAGGCTGCATTGATATTTTTTTTAAATGGATTCCATACTTGGGAATACAACGATTTCAATTTTGATATTGTCGTATGTATAACAATGATCCCTTAAGGATAGACCAGACCTGCTGTCGTGAAGAATAAATTTTGAAACATGGTAGAATTCTCTGTTTGCAAACAATCATATAGTAGCAACAAAAACTTTGTTGGCAATTATATTCCGATGAGAATATGGTTCAATTCGAAACCACGATTCGGTCAAAGGTAGAAATAAAATTATGGTGTAGAAGCAAGTATGCGAAGCATGAAAGAACGGTGAAGAAGACCCCGCAGAAGTGTAAACTAAGTTATGGAACCTTTTCGTGTTGGAAACCATAAGTAAATGGAAAAAGAGAATGGTAGACAGGTTTCAAAAAAACCAACAAATGGATTTCGTGCAGACTGAAAAAGGTAAGCAGTAATAAATGGGTGATATGTTATATAGGTTTGTGACTATATACAAATGAAGTAAGAGTTTCCGCATACAAGAGTTTACCTCTATTTGGGTTTTAAACCAAAGTCTGTTTCGTAATTTTGATATTCATAAAGCAGAGTTTATTTATGGTTTAGACCATAGTTTGTAATAAGAGTCCCATAGTTTGTAATAAGATTCCGCTCAAGTTTTATGAAAGAGATAAATTTTGTTTAAGGGTAAATATATTTGATAAAAGATACAATGGAATGGGAGGTATAATTTGGATTAAGAGGGTTTCATTGAATTTGACTTTATAAAATTCCTCGACATAATGATAAGGGCACTTTTATATGCATAGGGTTTGGTTAAACGCAACTTGGCTGCATCATTTTGATATCAATGATGCAAGCACAATCATGATCTGCGATAATTAAAGGCCATGGAGCAGTAAAACTAAAATTGCAAATTTTCAATTCGCATAGACAAAAATGTTGGAAGCGCATTTGGAGATCTTGCTTGTGAATAGACCAGTCAATGGGCTGAGATTGGGTTCACTCGGACAAATTAGAAGGGCACAAAAAATTGGAAAGGTATGTTAAGTAAAATTGTGGGGAAAGCATATTATAGTTGACATGTTTGGTTTTTTAACCAAAATCAAATTTATAGACAAGTATTTTTGCAGGAATGATATGTCAACATGTTGTTCAAAATTAAAGTGAAAATGTTGCAAATGCGGAGGTATAAGTGTTACAGGTCAAAATACCTCCTCATCAGCTCAGAGGGGAAGACAAATATGGAAGAAGTACAAAGACCTAAATTAAACCTATTTCTGACAGGGTAACGCATATATAGAACAGAACAAGGGAATTATAACGCAGAAAAGCAATACATTGGTTGTGTTAGTGGCTAGGGCAACGCTCTGTTTACACTGAAGGGACGCGTTACCCGTGTTTTAAGTTTGAATTGGGAAAAGAGCGCGGAGAAAGATTTGAATCTCCGACTTTCCCTCACAAAGGAGTCAGTTCACAAAGGAAACTGCAGAAGCACCAGTTCATTATTGGTCATTGCCATAGAAGACTGAACTCCAAGAGAGGCAAAAGCATGAAGATCAAGGAAACATCTAAGCCTTTTCCATTCCAAACTAGTGGAAAGAGAAGGGCAACAATGGCCTTCTCCCTCTCCTATAAGAAGGAGCTGAAGGCTCTTAATTGAAGGTCAAAGGATTGCTCAAAAGTTCTTGTATACTTGTGGAATAGAGAATAGTGTGACATTGTGAAGGCCAAGATTCAAAGAGGCTCCTAGAGAGCTTGTTTGCTTGGACTTCTTCACTTGATAGAGAAGAGAGATTGGGAGACTAAGGAGGGCTTGGTACAACCGATGGTTGTAATCCTCCCTCTTTCAAAATCAATAGAACTATGTTCGTTTTGTCCATTCGATGCTTAATGTTATATTGTTGTTTCAATATTCGCTAAGTATGATATGAATGGCTCAGATGTGTATAATCTAGATGTTTATTATTGATTTAATTGATAGAATACTTGTTATATTAGAAATTACGCGGGTGCTTTGACTGATTGTAGGACTCTGATTTGGAGCCGGTGAAGAAGGACTCTTGCTTTGTTGCGTAGCGCTCTCCAAAGAATTCTAAAGCCGTCAAAGAGGTAATTCTCTTTTGTGTTCTTTCAAGTTATTTCAAGCTAATATGAACATGCTCATGCCATCTTTGTGAACAACATAGCTAATCTTACTGTCTTCCTCGGGCACCGGAAAGCCCTGAGAGGGATATACGAAAACCAACCACCCAAGCAGTTTACCCTAAAGCAATAAGGTTTTATCACCACAGTAGCTTTAAAGAAATTTAAGTTTCTCTCAAATGAATGGAAAAGGAGAATATGCTAACCCCGGGTGATATGAAGAGAAACATGCATGAGGTGGTTTATTATGAATAGTGTGAGTTCTTCATAGTTTTGGCTAAGTCATTGTGGACCAAAGCTTATATTTGGAAAGGGAGATTTCTTTTGATTTGTGTGTAAGATTGAAAACACAATTGCTTGATGTTGTAGAATCTTTATTTTTACCATTATTTGGCGGCACCTAAGGAGGTGTTATTCAGGATGGACATACTGTACAGAGTGTAAATTATTCATCAAAGAGGTTGAAAACATGTTTTCTATACATAGGTGAAGAGATGTGAATTGGTATACAATTTATAATGTGATGTTGTATGGTGCATAAAAGTGTAGGAAAATGTTTGCACTAAAATGACGAGCTTATGGTATGAAGGGCATGCGAGTATTCACAATGACAAAGAAGACACATAAGAGTGGAGTCCAGAGAGTTGAAATTGCAAAGAGAAGGTTTGTTAATAACCTTAACAGGAGCATAAGGTATGATAATTCAGAAAGGTATTTTTTAATGTTGAAAATGGAATGGTTTATTTATTTTCACCATAAAATAAATCTTGGAAATATGGATTGCATTTTGATTAAAGACTTAAGTATCATGTGAAATGATAATGGGAAACTGATGATCTTTTCATAAGAATGAATTATGAGAGAGAGTGAAGATTTTACATCCTAAAAATGTATTAGGGGTGTATGTTCATTGGAAGATTGTATAACTTGAATTAAGTCATAATTATTGGGGCAAGCCTTGAAGACAAAACAGATGTTAGGGTCAAATGAAAGTTTGGATAGTTTGAGTTAAGATTGAGTATTTTTCATCCAAGATGAAGAGTTGGTGTAAATTCTAAAGTGAAAGAGTCCTAAGCTAAGTCAAAGGTCTGAATGTAATTGGGTGCATGATCGGTGGAGCCTGACACCCAAAGAGTTTGGTCATTGTAACATAAGCATTAATAAAGTGTTGTTTGCAACAAAGTGGAGCAAGATAATTGCCAGAAATGATTCCAAGACAGAGAACCAAAAGATACCAAGCGGCGGAAGAGAGCTTGTGTTGTTGAATGGAAAGTGGGAAGGTTTGCTGAAAATGGGATTGAATGAAATCCACAAGTGAACAGATGAAGTTCACAAAGGAGGAGAAGATGACTATTGATAGTCATTTCAGAAGAACTAATGAAAACCACAGCAGAAGAAAGAAGAAGGAAAATGCTAAGGTAAGTGGCATATGTAAGTAGTTGACTGATGAAGAGTATGAGCAGGAGAAAGCTGAGATAATAGTTCACCTTGAGTTATTGATGGAATTGTTGCAGAGAAATATGAAAGACCAGAGACATGGTTGGACCATGAGGAAGAAAGTGAAGTGGCAAAGAATACACGCAAAGAGGGAACAACAAGTAAACATACAGTTGATAGAAGAGCTGAGGAAGCTTGAGCATAAGATAAGTGTTCAAATGAGGTGTGAATAACTTAGAGAGGCTGAGTTGAAAATGGAAGTTTCCATTTGTGGCCCAGAACAGGGTGAAATTCTGGGTGAAGAGATCAATGAGGAAGATCTCATGAAATATTGGAATATTTTAGAGAAATCTAAAGATGTGTTGGCAAGAGAAGAAGACGAGGCTATGAAGCCTTGCATTTTTAAATCTCACACTTTATGTATGTTTGCAGGATGTGCGAAAGATGGTGGACATTCCCGTGAAACTGCCATAGAGAAGAATGAAACTCTTGAGGTGAAGTCTGATGGAGAATGCCTTTCAGAGGAGGAAGGTACTAATTTTTTTGTAGTAGGAAGAAATCATAAATGAATTCTTGTTTAGGGTAAGACAGCCAATTGAAGTTGTTATGGGGCAGGAGCATAATGGAAATGCCGAAGAGATATTCCAAGGAGGTAAACAAATGCATTTGTTTAATGAAATTGCTGACGGAAATTTGTAGTGTGTTGAAACAAAAAACATGATAACTCAAGAAGATTTCCAGAAGAAGAATGAAGTTGGAAATGAAGGTTGTGATGAAGTGCTGGAAAGATTTCACATGGAAATCGAGTTCTTGGAACAGTGGCTTAAGGAACCTGAGGGAGAAATGAAGCTTGTAGAATTTGATACAGAAGAGATATATGGATGAAATTTTTTTAACATTTATAGAGTTGAGTGAATGCTATAAATTTTCAAATAATAATGTAACTGTAGGTACAGAAAACGACATTAACAGATATGATGTCGAAATCAAATAAATTGAGTAGAAATTATTTGGCGTTGAGATGGAAGGTTAGGAACAGTAAGAAAGTTATGTCTGTAGAGACATAAAGGAGACAAATATTAATTCAGCAGGATAAAGATGGAAGTAGCCAATAGTCCAAAACAGGATCTACTAAAATGTAGAAATTCGATAATGGGAGATTGGTGCTTGAAGAATCAAAAGAGGCCGAAAGTTCTTATCTTTTTAAAACTAACAGTTTATTGATGAATGCAGGTACAACACCGGACAAGAAAGTTGTTGCTATAAAAGAAATCAATGACTATATTTGTGATCAAGAAGAAATTATTGATTATTCTTCGCTTTAAAAAGTTGAGTGTTCAGATGTTGGCTCGAGGGGTCCTGACCCAGGTTCGAAGCTCAAGGTTTTCCAACAAACCCCTATACTGCTGGCCCTTTCGGCAATGAGCTACTTGCGTAGGTCAAAGTATCACTCAAAGTAGTATGGGTGGGTGTTGGAACCAGGTTTCCGCACCCTGAGAAAGGATAGGTAAGGCAATCAGAGCTGTGGTTGGCCCTGTGATACCTAGATCAGCTTGTTCTGTGTAGGGCCAAGTAGGTCTCTATTTGCATCCACGTGCGCTAGATCTACAATTATATGCTTTTATGATAGTAGCATAGCATTGCATAAACAGAACAGAACATATCTAGATATAGAAAACACACTTACACAGATCTTGACAGCTTAAATACAGAAAACACACAATGTAGTAATTACCAATGATTCACACAAAGAGTACTCATAGATTCAATCCTCTATCAACCTTTCTTATTCATCAATTCATCAATTCCTTCTTACAATTCCCTTCCCAGATTGCGCACATACCAGCAGGGTCCACACACAGCTGGACTTGGATCTCCGCGCACACAGCCAGTAGGAGTCCTTTCCCCAAAAACCCAAACAGATAACTTAAACCACAATTCACATCAATAGATCTTCATTTCTCCCCCTTACAATACAAAATGCTCCTCTATTTATAATAATATAGCCTACACTTTCCTATGGTCCGCAAACCGTGGTTTTCAAACCCCTGGTATACCCTTTTACCCATTACAATGCTTTCGGGGCTTTGACCCAGCCCAAAACCCCTGCGCTAGATAAAATGTAATAAAAAATATTCTGAAATGGACTAGTTTCGCAGCTCATAATAGACCCTGTTCCAACAATCCCCCAACACAATCTTGTGACTCGTCCCAAGTCACTGCGGTGGTGCGGCCTCGATCTGCGCACGCAAGGTATCGAGAGAAATGATGAGCGGAGGGAGCACTTCCTGACTTTGTGCAGCCGCTCATTGCGCGATACTAACATGCTTCAAGGAGGCTGGGTCGTTCAGAGCCGTGATAACCTGCTCTAATATCCGGTGGAGGTACGCGATGGCAGTATGAGCATCTTGGGAGATCTGGAGGGCAGTATTGCCCCAAGGCCTCAACCACTTTCTGACGACGTGCTTGGCACAGCAAAGAGCTACAATTGTGTCCATAAAGGCTAGGCGTTGTGCAGAGACGCGGGAGGGCAAGGTGGCGTTGACCTGATCAAAAGCAGCCTCCTTCTGTCGTAATTCCTCCTGGACATGTTGAAGTAGGGGGTGGAATCAGAATGTTGTCTAGAGCTGTGTAGCTGTCTCAACCAACTACATGCCTTGAGTAAGCTGATCCTGAATAATATTTGTTGCTTCTGTGACCAATGCAACTCGCTATGCCCGAACATCCGGGGGTATTTCATGCTGTTTTCATGCATTCCGGCCACGGTGACAGATTTCTTGCAACAAAGTGGTGGATAATCCTTGTAACGCCTCTTGGGATCGCTGTTTTAGATCTATTTGTAGGTCCATAGCTATTGGGGCATGGTCGTTAACTAAGACAGTGCGAGGGAGAGAACAAATATGGCTTTCGCTGGGCGGTAATCTGGGACTGCGGAGAAGTCACAAAATATCCCTATATCTCTTCGTTCCTGCCTTGCGTAGGACTAGTTCTAACTTGACTGCAATAGTGTTGGTGGTGAAGCATGGCAATGGCATACCTTCCTCCATGGTATCGTCCGAAGCCATCGGCCTGGGTCTTGCGATTGGTACTGGGTTGCAAAGGTCCGTCGTGCAGCTGTGGTGCCTCTCTATGTGGGGTTCAAAGTTAATTGCCCTTGTAGGGGGCTAGCGACCAATCAATTGATCAATCTCAGCATCCCCATACCCTCGCAACATGATGTCTACGGGTGCTGAACAGATAGTTGCTGATGCATTTAGCGGTTGAGGGACCGCTATAGCAACAAAAACGTCAACAATTTCAGTCATCCAGTAGGGGGATAATAGAGGCGGGGCGTAGAGATAATATGTAGCTAGTTGCAAAGTTATTCTGTTAAATGTATACTGTCTGGAGCTATCTTGTGGTAGAGTAACCCTTACGTGAAACTTACCATCTATTGTCCTGAACAAACTTACCATAAATTGTTGTATTGATGTCCAGCCGCCTATTTTGCGTAACTGTAAGGTTCCTTTCCTACCAAAGTGTGGTGGTTTGATGGTCATTATTCATACCTGAGGGCTCTCCCATGGATCTTTAGACCTTGGATGACGCCCGCGTGTTGTTCGCGTACCCTGAATTAAAGCTGGCGCCAGGTGTTTTGTAACACGGTTTAGGTACCATTCTAGTAACTTGGCCACCATACTCCTTGACAAGCGTGCTTTTCCATTGGTGAGGGTGTCCATGTGTAGTAGGGCTATGTAAAGTGGCCTTGTGCCATCTGTCACTTGAAATGTCCAAAAATTCTCCCAATTGCGCGTGGGCTGGTGCAGCCCCGCAGTGGAACGCAAGCCTAGGTCATAGGTAACGTGGTGAGCTTGTTCGAGCGAGGTCCTAGCACACCATTGAGTTTCACATGTCAGCAAGTATTTGTGTGGGTCCTCTAACCTCGAGATCCGTCTGTCTACTGGGGTTCCCAAGAGCAGGATCATCCCACTCTGACACTCCTCCCAAGTGCGGAATACTGGTCCATGCGTATCCCACCGACGCACAGGTGCTCCATGCAGGGCTAGCGGTAGTGACCCTAGTCTGTGTTCCTTGGGAACTTCAGCTTCGAATGCATGTAAAAAAACCTTAATTTCAACCCTGTCCCTAAGGTAGGGCAGGTCTCTTACCTCGAAGGAGATGCAACGGAAGTTCTTGGTGACCCGAAGACATCGGAGCGCCAAAACCTCGTGCAATCGGCAAAAACCTCGTGCAATCAGCCTTGCCAGTTCTCCAGTTCCTCATCAGAGTCGGAAAAGAATTCACCGTCCTTTTCCCAGCAGAGTACTCCTTCCACCGTAGGGTTAATCCAGTCTTCATCCTGCGTAGTCAACTTGTAAATGTGATCTATTTCTTCCTCGTTGCGCACTGGCTCTGTATACCGTGCACCTTTCGCGGGATCTAGTGGTACTATTACGTGCGTACCATTATTCTCAAACACCATAATATGCTTTTTGAGATTGATGACACCCCCCATATCTATAGCCGAGTCCAGTCCTAGGAGTGCAGGGTAAGGATCCGCATCCTCCACAATTTCTATGACTTCAAAGTCAGCTAGGACTTTTACTCCTGCAATATCTACCATGACTTTTGGCAACCTTTCCAGAGGGATGATCTTTTGTTGATTTTCCATGCGTAGCTGGATGGTGGACCATTCCAATTTATGCTCTCCCATGCATTTCCATGTTTTCTTTGGTAATATGTTCACATCTAACCCAAGATCGAGAATAAATTGATCCATATCGTAGTCACCAATCTGCGCAGTCAACCACATTTCTCTTCTGGTGTGTTTTTTATAGCTGTATAGTTTGTGTACATCCTTGGTCCCAGGGATTGTATTGGGTTGGGTTGCATAGCTATGTAGTAATACTTGAAGGTTTTCTACAGCCTGTGGGTTACGTAGCAGCTTCATACATGCCTTTAGAAAGGGCTCAACTCCTTCCTCTATCTTGAGGTGCGTCGACAGCTGTGCAGGAGCTGCTAGTGTTTCTTGCCCTTGGATGTTCAATCCTTCCTGAGAGGTCGTAGGATCCATGGAAAGCACTTCCTTGGCTCCTTGGGTGACCATCCCGCTACGTGTCATTACTTTTGCACTCGGGTCCACCTTCCTTAGCTCAGTTGTAATTCTTTGCACATTTTGCGTAGGGGTGGGTTGTTTCTCCTGCATCTTGGATATTAAAATTGGGCAATCCTCAACCACATGGTCCAGCTGCCTACAATACTTGCACGATGGCCTGGTAGGATTTCAAAATTCTCTGGCAAAGTGCCCTACCTCTCCATAGTTATAACATATTATCTACCCACGTCCTCCTCCTACGATTCCTCCCCGACCTCCTCTGCCCCTCGCTGGGGATCCTCAAAAGTGCACGGAAGTTCTTGGCGATGCAGGGTCTGATTGTACCCTATATAAGTTCACATGATCTATCATCAAGTCATAAGTACGACAGTTCTTTTCATCATGTCCCACCTACCGGTAGAATCTGCGCCATTGTTGCTTAAGTTATGGGACATACACACCTAGCCGAGGGCAATGGTTCGTATCATGCAATCCTGCTACATGACAGTCATCGCACCACAGTGGAGGTCCGCTTGAGCCTGGTCATGGTAGGATGGGTTCCCCACTTGCTCCTAGGCGTACCAAACTAGGTCCTCCCACCTGCATGTAATATGCCAATAGAGGGCACTGATCCTTCATATGGCCAGATACCCGACATCGTATGCACCATAGATTTGCGTGTGCATCCTTTCCTCGCTCCTTTCGCAGGTATTGAATTTCCATATGCATAGCCCCAAGCTATTCCTGAATTTGTTGTACCCCTACCGATGTATCTTCTCTAGGTGTAGCTTTTAGTTTCATAGCGACTTCCACAGCTTTTTCCTGCGACTCAAAGTTTTGGTGACTCATTGGCGTGCGCAGGTGGGGTAACAGCATAACGATGAACCATTCCGTATGTTATCTATCATCATACTCGAATCCCCCTTCCCTGATTGCTCTCTTCAATTGCTGATCAGCTTCCCACGCCAACTCAGACGCACCTTGTTTGAAGTCCATTACTTCTACTACCAACTGAGAGTAATATTTTGGCTTTCGAAACTGTTGCTTTAGAGTGTCTTTGATATATTGAATAGATGCACTCCCATTCTGGGAAATATATCTCATATACCAATCCAGTGCTCTATCCTCGAATGCTAGGGACAGCTGTGCCCTCTTCACCATATCGTTTACCACATTCTACGCAGTCCAGATAGAGTCTGCAACAAACCAAAACCGGTCCATATCCTCATCCCCTACCCCGTCGAAGGTAGGTAGTCTCAGGTGCATAGTCATATCATTGTCCAATGGGGGTGGCAGTATGGGTGAGTTCTTACCTTTGTGCTGCCTGGGTGGCGATGTAGCCGGGGATCTTGCCCACCTAGTTCTTGCAACAGGTTATAGGTAGATCTCCCCTCATCAAGGTTGGTCCAATAGTATTTACCACTGCGCGTCGTGCTCCCGTCTAGATCCAAGGTCATTTAGTCGGTATGACTACACAAAATGCTCTTTTCACACAGTAATATCTTAATTAGCAACGGTAATGTCCTCAGAAATTTTCCCTGGAACCCTTTAAACAATCATCGTTTGGCCTCAGAGTATGAGACAAACTAATCAATGGAGAATTCTATCACAAATCCTCCTAGCACACTATCCATCCAGTGATCTACTGTACGCGTGATAGTATTATCAGTCCTCTCTAGCTGTTGGATCAGCTCTGGGGTCCACTAAGTGACTTGTTCATCCTTCCAGCACTTCTGGAATTCTACGAGTTTGGCCAGCCACTCCTGACGCTTGATTGCAAATGTCACAAAGAATATTTCATAGCTTTCTTTAAGAATGTATCTATTTTTCCACCTTTCTGTTGTTAACTTCTCGCTGTGATTTTCTTTTACTGCGAATTCCTGGATTTTCTTTCAAGCCAATATTCAATTTCCTTTCTTTCAGGCTTCCAATATTTTCTTGTCATTACCCGATCCCTTTCTAAAAATTCTCTAGGTCCCAGCAACGAAACCATTTTTTGGCTCGAGGGGTCCTGACCCAGGTTCAAAGCTCAAGGTTTGCCAAAAAATCCCTATACTACTGGCCCTTTCAGAAATGACCTACTTGCGCAGTTCAAAGTCTCACCTGAAGTAGTATGGGTGGGTACTGGAACCAGGTTTCCGCACCCTGAGAAAGGATAGGTAAGGCAAGAAGAGCTGCGGTTGGCCCTGTGATACCTAGATCACCTTGTTCTGCAGCAGAACAAAGTTTGGAATCCTAGAGGGAGCAAGTAATCAAGACTTCTGGTTGTTGCATTATTATAGAAAAGAGATAGACCTCATAGATAGGAGTCTATGGAAACTTCTCTACATGGGGAGTCTGATGCAGGAGCATCCTGCTTTATTTTTATTTAAAATATTGTGTAATTTAGGGGGTGATGATTTTTTAATTATTTTATAAATTATTGTGCTCATTTTAATCATTTAAGAGAGAAAAATGTAAGTGAGAATTATTGTAAATACTATTTTAATAAATTAAAGAATATGAGTGGAGCTGAATTAGGTAGATAATCTAGGGATTGGGAATTCCTTAAACATGACTTAGTTGAGTCCAAAAAATGGATAAATCTAATTTAGATTTTAGTTGAGATTTGTGTGGAGGAAATTATGGATTGGAATAAATTCATTATTATGTATAAATATGAGGAGCGTGGGAGGATGGAAAAAAATTGAGGAATATCGAGAGAGAGAGAGAGAGAGAGAGAGAGAGATGGTTTGAGAGCTTTTGAAAAAGGGCCAAGAGCTGAGAGGCCATCCATTGTAATATTCGGCCAAGGAATTTCTTGTATTATCATATATTAGTATTTTGTTTGCATGGCTCTCTTTTATTTATGTACATTTTAAGCTGAATCAAATGTTTTTTTAATGAAGAGTTCTCTTGAGGATTTTAGTGTTGAGGAAGCACACACACTATTATATGCTAGGATCTGTTTTATAGTAGAATCCTGGCATCAAAAGGATGGAGGACGAGCAGATAAAACTTCATCGTAACCATCAGATTCGCAGTCCAAACCTGCCTTGAAATTCTGAGTATGTGGGGTGGGAGGAGATGGTGGTAGATCATAGAATGAATTTCCAAGCTCTCCGAGCTCAACCTGTGGAACTAGAGTTGTATGATGAGAAGGGGATGGAGGGTCACTAGGAATAGCAACCTTGTCCATTGCAGATTTAGAATCTCTAATACTGACGTATGTTGGGAGAGGTTCGAAAGATTCAAGCTCGTGCGGATTATTCGAAATGTGAAAAAGATATTTAAATATCCCTAACAATAAAGTACAATCAAATTCACCTTCAAAAAATTTAAAGCAAAGATGAATGCAATGATTATGAAAATCCTCAAGTGATTCCTCAGGTGCTTTTCACAATAGCAGAATTTTCTTGCACAAAAAATTGTGATCATACATATCAAAAGCGGGAAATAGTTCTGTGTCAAGGTGTTTGAAAGAGTCTATGGAGGCATCAAGAAATGTGATACACTATTCCATTATGTGCCCTTCGAATGTTAGAATAAAAAACCTACAACCAACATCCTCAAAGTGGATGTTGTATTCGTGCAAAATTCAAGAAAATGTGTGGTGTGCTCAAATAAGGTTTTTTCACCCTCACAATTGAATTTTATATTAGACAAGTCATCAATAGTTCTCACCTACACTTTTGTATATTTGGGCTTATAAAAACATGTCGGGGTTATGATTTTGGGTAAATCCATAATCGAGTGCAGAAATTCAAACAGACTTCATGGGCTCAAATTTTCATTTGACCCTCCTGTTGGGTATGTGTTATATTATTTCCATGATTAGTCGCATGCGCCCGGGGGGGGGTGAAAGTCGCCCCTGTACGTTGTGTCGGGTGAAGCAGGGGGGCCACAGGGGGTAGGTAGCCCCCTGCACAGGGTTCAGGGCAGTGCCATAGGAAGTATTTTTTGGTCCCTTTTTTTAGGTGGGTGGACTCGCCCATGGTTTTTTGCATGGGTTTGCACATGGTTTTGGGGCATGATGGCTTTCGGCCCCTGGTATTTTGTAGATCCGGTCAAGGGAACTACAATTATATTCTAATCTAGGGTTAAGAGATTCGGGTTTATGAATGCTTCGACATGTATATATATGTGTTGTAACACTAAAAGGAATATAATGAAAAATCAAGCTAGTAGTCCCGACTTGGGATCTAGGGGAAATCTATGTATATCTGTTTTATGTGTTATTCTCTCACTATAGTTTATTTTCTATTTTTAATATTTGTTTGCAGATCATTTCTGTACAGGATTAAAACCTACATTTGGTATCAGATCAATTTCGACTTCAAAGGGATGCCTTTGCTGCTGAGGGGTTTTTCGCTTGGGCCTGTGGTAGACCCTGTTCAGTGGGAGATATGCATGATTGATTCATGCAATTAAAGAAGATGGTGAAAGGTGGAAAGATAGAGACCGATAAATTTATGGGGTAGAGTTTTGAGTTGTGGAAGCTCAAGATGGAGGATCTGCGAGTGGATAAATATTGGTGGATCGTGGTAGATCCGAGTACTAAACCAACGGCAATGTGAGATGAAGAATGGAAGAAGTTGGATCAAAATGCAAAGAGCACAATATAGTTGTGTTTCTCATATTTTGTATTTTTGAATTTATTTGGGGAAGCTACGATGAATACTTTGTGGGACAAACTAGGGACTTTGTACCAATCTAAGTCTCTACTGAATAAATTGTTCCTATGGAAAAAATTGTATAAACTGAGGATGAAGGATGAAGACTCAGTGAAAGAGAATCTAACTGCCTTCAATAGTGTGGTAAGTCAGTTTTCATCTGTTGATATTAAAATCTCAGATGAAGATACATGCATCAGTTTGTTGTGTTCTCTACCAGATTGGTGGGAAAATTTGGTTATTGCAATAGGTAGTAATACAACAACCTTGAATTTTCATGAAATTGTCTCAGCCTTTCTGTCAGAGGAAATGAGATAGAGAAATATGAAGGTCCAGAATGGAAATGCCTTATCTATACGAGGAAGGTCCTAGAACAGAAAAAAAAAAAAAAAATTTCAAGTGGGATACATAAATCTAGAGGGAGATCTAAATCTCCAGGAAAGTTTGTAAATATGTGCTAGAAATGCGAAAATGAAGGGCACTACACAAAGGACTGCAGATCTAAAGATCTTGAGAAAGGAAAGGGATTTGGTGATGCTCCTTCTGTAGAGGAAAAAAACATCTCAGATGAAGGTGGGGATGTGTATTTGGCTTCTTCTTCAAATACACATGTATATCATGAGGCATGGTTGATTGAATCAAGTGCATCCTTTCACTTCACTCCCCATATGGAGTGGTTCTGCAAGTACGAGAAGTATGATGGTGGTGATATATTCTTAGGGGATGACAGGAAGGCCAAAATCGTCAGACATTGAAAATTCAAGATGAAGCTACAAGGTGGAAGGATTAGAACACTTCCTAGTGTTCTTCATATTCCTGCATTGGCCATAAATATGATTTTTATAAGCAAGATGGATGATGCAGGTTTAAAAACAGTGTTTGAGAAAGATACCTGCAAGATAGTTAGGGGAGCACTAGTATTAATGTGGGGAGTTTGGATTGGAACTCTATACAAGCATTAGGGAAACACTGTTATTGATGGGTGCAACAGTTCTGTGGTTCCTGAAAGTGGAGCGAAAATCCTAGCGGTCTCTGGAGAAAATACCATGATATGGCATTAAAGGCATGGAAATATTGGAGAGAAGGGCCTTCAAATAATGCATGGAAATGGTATGGTAGAAGGTATGTCTAATTTCTCTATGGATTTCGATTTCTATGAACATTGTCCATATGGGAAGCAGAATCAGGTGAGTTTTCCTTCTGGTCCTAATAGGGTGAACAAGATATTAGAGCTTATGCACCGTGATGTGCTTGGACCTATGTTGGTTCCATCATTAGGTAAGTATGTGTACTATGTTTCATTCATAGACGACTTCTCCGGGAATACATGGATATATTTCTTGAGGAATAAATCTGAAGTCTTTGAAAGATTTAAAGAATTTAAGGCTCTAGTGGAAAACCAGATAGAGAAGAAGATAATTGTCCTAAGGATAGATAATGGTGGAGAGTTTTGAAATAAGGAATTTGAAGAGTTCTGTAAGAAGTGTGGTATAGCACGAAAAAATACTAATCCATATGTTGGTGTTCCCATGTTTTGGCCAGGTTGACAGAGACCAAAAGATGAGACAACATAGAATCACTTTCAGACCTTAGGATCTAGCCCTCCTAGGTCCAGAGAGGGATCTCTCTATGATAGTCTAAGGTTTATGTCTTTGAAGCTTGGATGTTGTGATTTTAGGCTAGTTATATGCACAGGGTTTGTTTGTTTGTTGGTTTATGTTTGGTTGCTGGGAATCAGGAATGAAAGGTCTAATATAAAACAAGGGTGAGCAAAGAGGAAACTAGACAAAGATAGATAACTTAGGGAACATCAAAGCCATTGGGCAATGGAGTCAAGAAAGGATTTACTTGTGTTCAATGTGCAAGATTTCAGTTGGGCTAGTCATCTAGAGCATTTGGATCTTAAAGATGGTTGATGGAATGGAACATTAAGGACTGAAAGTAAGTGGAGGGGAAACAACCAATTCTGTCTATAGATCAGGTTAGAGGTCATTTAACTCCAGACCTGCTTGGACAAAATCAGAGGCAAAACAAGGGATCTTAGAAAGGCTTAATGAGATGGATAGATCCTAGTGAGGCGGAGACAGGGTCCTAGACCTCCTAGTGTTCTCAACACATCTAATTGAATCCTAACAAGAACATCTGAACATAGACTTCATTAATTCATACATCAGAGAGCAGGCAATAACATCCACTACACTGGTTAAATCAATTGAAATCAACATTCAGATACACATATAAGAAGAAAACATTAAGGGCTAGGAGAGCAGCAGTATAAGGTACCTATCAAGGGTAAGTCTTATGCCAAACTTCTGATGCGAGCCTGAAGAAACATAATGAAATGAAAGCAAGTCAATCACAAATACAGAGAAAGGAAAACATCACTAGCTGCTTTAGATCAGGATCCAAAGAAACATGCTTGTCATATTAAAAACAACACCAATCAGGTACATCATAGCCCATAGCTTGAACATTCAGTCTGAATACATAAAATCTTAGTCTATATTACACTATTACATAGAGAACTTGTCTCAAGAGGAGAAATGCTTGTGTTTCTCTGATATCTCATCAATAACCATTACAATAGTTTCCTTCTGTGCTTTATAGCAGAAGAGACACAGGAGATCGACTGAGGGGGCAGGTGAAAATTAAATGTATCATTAAACACAGAGTAGAGAAATAGGGCCGAGGCCCATTCTATTTGAATACAGAGTATTTAATGTCTGTCACCTCTATATGCAGGGATGATCTTCTTCAAATTTTCCTTTACTCCAGACATGACTTTGCTGTGTTCTGGTGGCCATAGTTTGTTGTACTTGTGGGGAATAAACAAGTGGTGAACAACTGATGAGAAGTTTGCTTCATAAATGTCTGACTATTTTTGAACTGTAGTTAGGGCGGAAATTCTTTCAGGGACATTCTGCATAATAAGAACTATATGGGTACCCTGTACATGATGGAGAAAAGCATTCTGCTGATGAATAAACCTAGATGGTACCTGCTACTATGCTCAGGATCCTTTGGATCGATCCTCGGGGTCTTCAAACTGCCGCTTCATTTTTCCTCGGACAGGTTAGCTTAGGCTCTTAATGGTGCTGAAAGGTTTTCAATGTTTGAAATCTACTTTTCCTTGACACAAATCCTGTCAGCCACTTTCTTTGACTGCCTTACGGTAGTACCAGCCCTCGGAGTTAATTTTGCCTGCACAACTTGCCATGTAGAGTCATGGCGGTCTTCTACCTTCAGAAACCCTGCAAAACAACAAACCTGTGAGGAAAACCATGGATAGGGATGATGAAGGCGGCGAGGGCGACGAACATGGTTATGCTGACGATGAAATGGAGGGAAGAATTTGCGGTGGAAATGATAAAAATTGCTCTGGTGGGGGAATGGTGAAACACAGAGCAGAAACACGTAATAAACTGATGGAAACCTTAAAAAACACGACAAAACCAATTATATAGTGACGGAAATGGAGAATGTACGGGGCGTGCACGTGGAGCTGACGTGGAAAGACGGGAGACCGTGGAATATTCAACAGTGGGTAGATGAATCAGGACCGTCGATCGTGGCGAAGATCAACGACGGGTGGTGACAGAAGGTGCGCCAACGGGTACGATGAGTGGGGTTTAAACAATGTGCAACTTTGATAGATGATGACCGTCGGACGGACGATCAGAGATCTAACGGCTGAAAACGATTCCGCTAGATGCCCTGTACCGAAGGTTAACGCGTGGGAGAAAAGTGGTTTTAGAATTGTACAAGGGACAGGTGGCGCGTGTTGTATGGAATCGCTGGGTTTTGGATGAATAGCGCCCACTGTGCATAAGCAGTGCGGAATATACTGGCGGTTTTCGAGCGAACGCGCTGGCAGGGACCACATGGAAAGGAAAGCTCTGCGCCGTTGATCTATCGGGCGATGGACTATTCAGATGAGATCACTGGTAATGAATGGGTTCAACAGTATTTGCTGCGGGGGTGGTGATCGCCATTCGTTTGGTGAGATCAACGGCTAGGACTGCGCCCAACGAGACTTTGTGGTAAACGCCTTTTGGGCTTTGCGGACGGTTCCGGCATGGGATCACATGGAAGAAAGGGTGTGGGGCTAACGCAGAAGGGGGCTAAGGCCTGATATAGTGGAATTCATCATTTTGTTTCAATTTTAATGCATTTTCAGGCTCAAAGGAGGTAACGATAGGTGGGTGAAGTGGAAATTTGGGGAAATAAAAGGTGACGGTGGGGTTTGGATAGGATTTAGGGGGAATTTAAGGGGATAATGAGGGGAATAAAGGGAAAATTTGGCAAGGGGAGCACAAGGGCTGAGATGGGTAATTTTGCAAGGATATGGGGGGTAAAAGAGGGAATAATAGGCCTCTCCGAGCAATGGGTCAGCAGCAAGGATTAGAATTGGGCACGACATAAAGAGACTCCAAGGAGGGTGAATTTTCAGGGGAAAGGCATTCCTTGGAGGCTCCAGGAAAATCTAGCCCCCAGCTTGCTTATCAAGAATTTCATAGGGGGGCTAACAGTGGCTCCACATGGGGGTGGCTTCTTCTTGAAGGAGTCAAGAAACCAGAGATGATCTTTGGAGTAGGCCAGATGCCTACCGCTTAGCACATCCCCTTTTTCTTCAATCTTAGCTGCCACAATATGATAGAAACATCAGCAGAAACATTTCCCAACCAATCTACCTACCCAAACTATAGTCCTGACAATTTCCCTTTTGGTGCATTTGAGCTAACAGACCCTTTACATTTTATTTTTCAAAACAAAAACAAACCTATTCTAAATCTACCCTTATTACTCCATGAGGCCAGATTAAACAGTTGGCCCCATATGCTTCTCTACCTAATCTACTACCTGTCGGGATTAAACTGTCCAACAGGTTTCTTCTCCTATATTCTAAACAGGAAATTGAGAAACAGCCAAGTCAGGATTGGACTGTCTGACTTGCTGGACTGAAAACTTGTAGACAACTGCAAACAAAACTGTGAAGGCAAGAAATCTGCAGCTTTGAAGTATCCTTTTCTATGTGTGACTCAGATTTTGAGCATATTAGAGTCACCCTTCCTCTGATTTCAGCTCTGGTTTTGGGCATATTAGAGCTGATTCTCCTTTTCACTGCTGGTTCAGGTTTTGAGCATATTAGGACCAGCTATTCTGCTCTTCTTGGTTCAAATTTTGACCATGTTTGAGCCATTCTTTTTTCATTTCGGAAGTTCATGTTTTGAGCATGTCTGAACCTCTCCTCTTTCTATTTTTTTGGAGACATTTTCTCTATTTTCTTGAAAGTAACACTGCAATGGTATGTACAATGGAAATGGAACTGGAAATGAAAATTAGCAGAAGTAGTGTTTGAGCATCCTGCCATTGACAGGACCCCCAAACAGCTCTGTACCATCAAGTTCTTGTAAGAAAAATGCATTAGGACCCACAGTGGCTTGAATGATATATGGACCCTGCCACAAGCTGTCAAACTTTCCATGTTTACCTTTGTCTTCCCTTCTTGAATTCCATTTCAGAACTTTATCTCCGACCTTGAAATCTGAAGCTTTGGTCCTTTTGTCGAACTGTCTCTTTATGCTTTCTTGAACTCTGACAGCTCTACTATAAACCTGCTCTCTAGTTTGCTGCAAATGGATAGTTTCATTGATTCTTCTCACCATATTTTTTTCCTCCGATTGGATTTCCTGAACAAGCTTGATTACTGGAACTCCAAGGCTAGTAGGCAAAACTGCTTCAGTCCCATAAACCAGCTGGAAGGGTGACATGCCAATAGATTTCTTTGTAGTGAGCCTGTCTGCCCACAATGCATGTATCAACTTTTTATGCCATGACCTTTTGTTCTCTTCCAATAGCTTCTTAATGATTATAACCAGGCTTTTATTTGATGATTCAGCTAGGCCATTACCCTGGGGGTAATAGGCAGTTGAATGTCCAAGTGCTATTCCGTACCTGTGACAGAAATCAACCATTCTTTTGGATCCGAAAGCAACAGCATTGTCAGTGATTATTTTCCTCGGACAGCGAAAACGAGATAAGATGAAGTCTTCTAGGAACCTAATGATGACAGAATCAGTGGCATTCCTAGTGGGTATAGCTTTTATCCATTTAGTGAAGTAATCTGTAGCAGTTAGGATCCATTTATGTTGTCCAGAGGAAGCAGGATGAATTTCTCCTATAAAGTCTAGGCCCCATTGTATGAAGGGGCCTTCTATGGTGATAGGTTGCAGAGGGAGGGGAAGGAGCTTTCTTTTGCCCTCAAAGATTTGGCATTTGTGGCAGGTAAGAATCATTTTATGGACATCACTAAAGAGTGTACGCCAATAATAACCAGCCCTGAGTATCTTATTTGCAGTGGTTTTCCAACTCAGGTGGCCTCCACACTCCCCGGCATGGAATTCTTGTTTGATTCTTTTAGCTTCAGTCTCAGACAAACACTTCAGCAATAGGCCATTAGGATTTTTCCAGTATAGGTTCTCATTCATGATGCAGTAATTTCTAGCTTTGAGTTTTATAAATCTGGCCTTGGTCTTGGACAGTTCTGGAGGGGCTTTGAGGTTAGTGAGCACGTAAAGGATATCGGTATACCAAGGAGAGTTTTGAAACTGCTCCTCGACAGTCGGATGGGGCAATCCTTCCTGCTCATCTAAGGCATTTATCATATTAATGTCAAGGGCCTGCAAGTTGGATTCTGCCATTAACTGGGCCAGGCCTTGACCTTTGATCAGTTTAGTGGGCTTTATTTCAAGGTCGTATTCCAAGATGGTAGCAATCCATTTGCCCCTTTTCCCATCAGGGTCCTGGGACAAGATATCTTTGACCACTACATTTGGCACGAAAGCAATGGTGTGAGAATGCAGGATGTACACCCTAAAGTCCTTTAAGGCCTTAATCAGGGCATAGGCCTGCTTTTCCATGATGTTGTACTTTAAGGGTGCATCTCTTAAGGCTTTACTGAAGAAAGCTATAGGTTGTTCATTACCTTCTGAATTTTTCTGCAGCAAAACTGCAGCTATTGTGTGTTGGGAAGCAAATGAAAAGATCAGAAAATCTTTTGAGAAGTCAGGGCTGATAAGGACAGGGGCCTGAGTGAGTGCAAGTTTTACTGACTAAAAATATTTCTTGGCTTCAACAGTCCACTTAATTCCTGCACCTTTCTTTAGCATTTTAGTCATTTTTCTAAGGTGCTCAGCAAGGTTGGGAATGAACCTCCTAAGGAAGTTAATCTTCCCAATGAAAGACTGTAACTCCTTGATGTTTCTTGGGTGTGTGATTTGGAGTATTCCCTCAACTCTCTGTGGGTCTATCCTGATACCTTTCTCAGAAATAATATGGCCTAAAAGTTTACTTTCTTGCAGCCCAAACACAGTTTTCTTAGGATTTAAGGACAGGCCATACCTTCTACATTTCTCAAAAACTTTCCTCAGGTGTTTCAAGTGTTCTTCTTTAGTTTTGGAAAAGACAGTCAAGTCATCCAAGTAGATAACTATGAAGTGTCCTATCTCCTTTGAGAAATCTATGTCCATCACTCTCTAGAAGGTGGCACCAACATTCATCAGTCCAAAGGGCATTTTCATATACATGAAGGTGCCCCATGGAGTGGTAAATGCTGTTTTGAGCTGATCTTCTGGGAGTACCAATACTTGGTTATATCCTGAAAAACCATCAAGCAGGAAGATTCTCTTAGAGCCCACCACCTTTTGTAAAATGTGTTCCATTCTAGGCAAGGGGTAGTTGTCCTTTAGGGAGGCTCTGTTGAGGTTTCTAAAGTCTATGCATAATCTGATCTCCCCTGTTTTCTTCCTTACAGCCACTAGATTTGACACCCAATCAAAAAACCTCACAGGAACAATTATGCTTGCATCATACATCTTCTTAATCTCTTTCTCGACCGCGGGCAATTGTTTCGGATTGATCCTACGGAGTTTCTGTCTGAAAGGCTTCTGATTTTCCTTCAAGGGTATCTTGTGTTGAATGATGTTGGTGTCATATGCCTTTAAGTCTTCATAGCTCCATGCAAACACGTCTATGAATTCCTTGAACAGGTCAATGTATTTTTCCTTCATGTTAGCAGGTATAGACTTAGCTAGTTTGATCCTTTTGGGTTTGTCTTCAGTGCTTATGTTGCATTCTTCCACATTAGAATCAGCGTGTTCTATTGTGGGCTTTTTTGCTACGTCATCAAAGTAAAAAAGGTCCTCTAAGGGTGCCAGGCCTCTGGGAATGTTCTTATCTTTGGCCTGCAACACCTCTACCTCTTCGGTATCTGCGTTTTCACAATTTTCGGTTGGATTTCCAGTTTTCTTAGAAAAAGAATTTATTTCTATGTTACAAGGTGTTTCTTGTTCATCGAGGGGATCCTCGCTTGGGCAGCTGTCATCAGAAATCGAGTCTAAATCAGAAAATTCAAACTCATTCCTGCCCACCAGGAAATCTTCGATCTGTTTGTCTCCTTCAAAGACCTGCCAATATTTTTCATTGTCTGGCACTGCAGGCCTGAATTTGGTCTGAATTATGATCTGTTGGTCAACTGGGGTCTTAGGATATGAGCTAGCTAGACAAGCTAATTCATTTGCAATTGCATTTTGACCCCTAGGAACGAACGCTAATTCATATTCAACAAACGTTTTCAGCAAATCCAGAGTGTCATTCCTGTGTGACCTAAGCCTGGGGTGTTTTTCTGAATACTCACCATTCACCTGTTTGATAACTAACTCAAAGTCTCCTCTCACATCTATCCTATCGGCTCCTAATTTCTTCAACAAATTTAGGCCAAGGATGAGAGCCTCATATTCTGCAATGTTATTTGTGCATTTGAAGTGCAGATTCATAGCATGGCTCTCTGCCTGATCATTTTCTATGTTTCGTAGCCATACCCCTGCTCCAGCATTGTTTCTGGTATAGGACCCATCGAAATTCATTTCCCATAGGGGTTCTCCATTATGTTGCGCTAGAGGGTCTGTACTAGGTTGTGGGATATCTTGTTCTTCACGTGATATGTTAGTTTGAGGGATGTGACTAATGGGATGACTGCATTGCGTTCTTGGCTCATTTTGAGCTAGGCCCCCACCGCATATTCTACAGGTTTCACTACTGTTCTCTTCTTCAATTTCTTCTAGGGTAGCCATTATGTTCAGGTCTGTGCTACCAGCCTCTACATTTGTACCCATGTTTCCAGATTCTGACTCCCCCAAGGATTGGTCATTATAAAGGATAAAAGAATCTAGGTCAGTGTGCACAGAATACAATGGTGAATTCTCAGGCTTCTCGGGGCTACTGACTAAGAATTTCATCTGAGACTCTCTATATAGTCTTCTAAGTTGGCCAAATATAGGGATAGTGGCATATGAGCCATCCATCTGCATTGTTCCTTGCAGTTCGGCTCCCCATGATCTAGACAATAACATGCCATACTTAGGTGGCACATCTGCCACCACTACATCCATGACCATACATTTGGTAGGAATCTGGGTCAAACTCACACATAAGTCTTTGATTAGGCCTAGGCATTTTACTCTGCAAGAGTCAAATGAGTATAAGTCTTTGTAGGGTCTAGTCATTTCTAGGCCTAGCCTTTCCATCACTACCTTAGGCATTAGATTGTGGGATGCACCAGAGTCATGCATGGCATTATGAAGGATCTTGTCATGAATGTTGAGACTGACATAGAAAGGTGGAACTACCCCTTCCTGAAACTTTCCCTCAATTTTTGGACCAAAGAGTAGGGCTGGTTGATCGTCATTCAGGTTCACAAAATCATTTATTTCTCCCAGATTCAATGCTTTCAAAATTCGGCCTTTATATACATCCAGAGTGGCCAGCTCAGATAATGGTACAGAGATTTTGATTTTTGCAAGTTCACTCTCTAGATCGAAAGTGGACTGGACCTTTGTAATGCTCAATTCCGTTTTATTTTATACTGCCTTAGCGGCTGAATCAGTTGGTGTTTTCTCGCTGTGTACAGGGTTGGGAACAATTGTATCAAGAGTACTAACCGAAGTGCTAGTACTGCTGGTTGGTTGGCTTTGTTTTTCATTGTCTTGTTTGTCTTTCTCCTTATGTTTACCAGAACTTTCAGCCGTTGTTTTGTTATCTGCAGCAGATGCTTTAGAGGATTTATCAGGTCTTTTCTTGATGGTTACCTTAGGAGTTTTGGCTTTGGGAGTATCTTGGCTTTTCTTGCTCCTAATTTCATATTGTTCCCTGACCTGTAACATGGCATTTTGAAATCCTAATATGTAATCCTCAGTTTCCAACCATTCCTCATCCCAATAAGAGGGTGAGGGTTGGTCTTCCCCTGAATCACAGTTAAGGACTGAGTCTTCTGTTTCAAACATGTTAATTGCATCCCCTCCAGAATCTTCTATAATTCCCTCATCTTCATCTAAAAATTTTTGAAATGGGGGAATGACTTGCTGATCTGACTCCTTTTGTCTGTTGGGAGCATTGTTGTTCCTTCTAAAGTTTTGGTTCTGATTCTGGTTCTAGTTTCTGTTCTGATTGCTAACTGTGACAACCATTTTTTCCATCATCTGTTGTAGTCTCTCCACGTTTTTAGACAATTTTTCATAGTTTGGATCGGATGTGGAAGCTACATTGTCATCCCTATAGGTTACCCTCCTCTCAGACCTCAGTCTTTCTCTTTTCTCAATCAAATTGGCTTCTATGTTTACAGCCCCTTTCTGCATGTCTTCCAATGTGGTGTATTCTTTGTCCCTAAGCTCATAGGCCATGTCAGCGTCAAACCTATCAGGGTATTTTGCTAAGGCCATACCTTGCGTAGGTTTCATATGTGGAGGGAGGGAATTGTAAATGCTGTTAAATCTTGTTGTGTAATCATGGACACTCTCTCCTACATTTCTTTTAAGGGTCAGGTATTCCGCTAGGAGTTGATGAGGGTTTGCCCTAGTCTCCCATTTGTTTATGAAGGTCTGATATAATGCAGGAAGATCTGGGATACTGCCAGGAGGTAAGCCCTTAAACCATTTCTTTACATCACCACCTAGGCTTTGGGAAAATATTCTCATTTTGATTGATTCATCAACAATCTCCATGTAATCAAAGGAATCCTCCATTTTATCTACATGTTACTGAGTTTTTATGGACTCTTTTGCAGTGAAGTGTGGGATTTTTGACTGATAATCATTTGGTAAGGGTAACATAGGCTGAGGTAAAACCAGAGGTGCATACCAAGCTGCCATGATGATATTCTGGTGAGGCAAAGGGTTAGCTTGAGCAGCTGGTATTTGGATGACAGGGATATTTAGACCAGTAGAAGTCTGTTGAGCAGATCTAGGGTGAGAGAGCCCCAATTTTTGAAGGGAGTGCAAATCGAGTGGTGTAGATGGAGGGGTTTCTATATTCCTAGTGTTTTGACCACTGTTAGATGGTGTGCTATGAGGCTCAAGGTATTGTTGGTCTAGGTGATTGACTGACCTGGTTCTTGATAAACTGTTAGGTAGGTCTAGGTCAAGGAGAAAAGGTGCTAGAGCTGTTAGGTTTTCTGGTGCAGAATTAGCTCTAAGAATGTGTCTGGAAATAGTTGGTATGTTGGGTGTAAGAGCTCCTTTGAGGATACTCTGCGGATTGTCAACTATTTCAGGTGGGTCAAGGTTGGGATAAGCTCTCGTGTGAATGGTTCTAAAAGCCAGAATGTTATACTTCTACCTAAGCAGCTTAACCCCACTTGTTACTTCGGTTGTGGTTAACGTTGTTTCGAAGGTTGGTCTCCCAGTGGAGTCTATTGTGAAACCAAGACAATAAGCAGGCCTACTGATCACCAATGGATTCTTTTCGTTTAGGAGCAATGGAGTCACTATGTGGAGGGTTTCAAGGTATGTCTAAGGGATTACACTGTCCACCACAGTGCTCAGGCACTATCACCTTTCAGGAATTTCCTCATGAAAGTAAACTCCAACCAGAGATTGACTGGGAGGGCATTTACCAGATATGTCACCTCCTAAAGAGGATGAGATTCGGAGGCTACCTGGCCCTTTCCAGGCTCTATCTAAGAGTATGGTGGTTATTCAATAATGGAGGTCGATTCAAGAAAGGAGTGACTAACTGTCAACCTAACCAGAGTTCTAAGTTTCTGAGCCTCTAAGAATTTTTAAGGTGAAATGCACTCAGTTCCCCAGTGGAGTCGCCATTATGTTGGTGTTCCCATGTTTTGGCCAGGTTGACAGAGACCAAAAGATGAGACAACATAGAATCACTTTCAGACCTTAGGATCTAGCCCTCCTAGGTCCAGAGAGGGATCTCTCTATGATAGTCAAAGGTTTATGTCTTTGAAGCTCGGATGTTGTAATTTTAGGCTAGTTATATGCATAGGGTTTGTTTGTTTGTTGGTTTATGTTTGGTTGCTGGGAATCAGGAATGAAAGGTCCAATATAAAACAAGGGTGAGCAAAGAGGAAACTAGACAAAGATAGATAACTCAGGGAACATCAAAGCCATTGGGCAATGGAGTCAAGAAAGGATTTACTTGTGT
Source organism: Pinus albicaulis (assembly GCA_034641835.2). Taxonomy (NCBI): domain Eukaryota; kingdom Viridiplantae; phylum Streptophyta; class Pinopsida; order Pinales; family Pinaceae; genus Pinus; species Pinus albicaulis. The sequence continues at coordinate 1,805,930,991 of CM076580.1, read as the reverse complement.
TTAATGTGCAAGCTTTCAGTTGGGCTAGTCATCTAGAGCATTTGGATCTTAAAGATGGTTGAAGGAATGGAACATTAAGGACTGAAAGTAAGTGAAGGGGAAACAACCAATTCTGTCTATAGATCAGGTCAGAGGTCATTTAACTCTGGACCTGCTTGGACAAAATCACAGGCAAGACAAGGGATCTTGGAAAGGCTTAATGAGATGGAAAGATCCTAGCGAGGCAGAAACTGGGTTCCAGACCTCCTAGTGTTCTCAACTCATCTAACTAAATCCTAACAAGAACATCTAAACATGGATCTCATTAATTAATACATCAGAGAGTAGGAAATGGCATCCACTACACTGGCTAAATCAATTGAAATCAACATTCAGATATGCATATAAGCAGAAAAGATTAAGGGCTGGGAGAGCAGCAGCATAAGGTACCTATCAAGGGTAAGTCTTATGCCAAACTTCTGATGCGAGCCTGAAGAAACATAATGAAATGAAAGCAAGTCAATCACAAATACAGAGAAAGGAAAACATCACCAGCTGCTTTAGATCAGGATCCAAAGAAACATGCTTGTCATATTAAAAACAACACCAATCAGGTACATCATAGCCCATAGCTTGAACATTCAGTCTGAATACATCTAGTCTCAGTCTATCTTACAATATTACATAGAGAACTTGTCTCAAGAGGAACAATGCTTGCATTTCACTGATATCTCATCAACAACCATTACAATGTTTCCTTCTGTGCTTTATAGCAGATGGTGGATAGAAAATCGACTGAGAAGGTAGGTGAAAATTAAATGTATCATTAAACACAGAGTAGAGAAATAGGGTCGAGGCCCATTCTGTTTGAATACTGAGTATTTAATGTCTGTCACCTCTATATGCAGGGATGATCTTCTTCAGATTTTCCTTTACTCCAGACATGACTTTGCTGTGTTCTGGTGGCCATACTTTTTTGTACTTGTTGGGAATAAACAAATGGTGAACAATTGCTGAGAAGTTTGCTTCATAAATGTCTGACTGTTTTTGAATTGTAGTTAGGGCAGAAATTCTTTCAGGGACATTATGCATAATAAGAGCTATATGGGTACCCTATACATGATGGAGAAAAGCATTCTGCTGATGAATAAACCCAGATGGTACCTACTACTGTGCTCAGGATCCTTTGGATCAATCCTCGGGGTCTTCAAACTGCCGCATCATTTTACCTCTGACAGGTTAACTCGGGCTCTTAATGGTGCTGAAAGGTTTTCAATGTTTGAAATCTGCTTTTCCTTGACGCAAATCCTGTCAACCACTTTCTTTGACTGCCTTACGGTAGTACCAGTCCTCAGACTTAATTTTGCCTGCACAGCTTGCCATGTAGAGTCATGACGGTCTTCTACCTTTAGAAACCTTGCAAATCAACAAACCAGTGAGAAAAACCATGGACAGGGATGATGAAGGCGGCGAGGGCGATGAGCATGGTTATGCTGATGATGAAATGGAGGGAAGAATTTGCAGTGGAAATGATAAAAATTGCTCTGGTGTGGAAATGGTGAAACACAAAGAAGAAACACATAATAACGAATGGAAACCTTAAAAAACACGACAAAACCAATGATATGGTGAAAAAAATGGGGAATGTACGGGGCGTGCACGTGGAGGTGACGTGGCGAGGCAGGAGACCGTGGAATATTCAACGGTGGGCAGACAAATCAGGACAGTCGATCGTGGTGGAGATCAACGACGGGTGGTGACAGAAGGTGGGCCAACAGGTACGATGAGCGGGGTTTAAACAGCACGCAACTTTGACAAATGATGACCGTTGGATGGACGATCGGAGATCTAACGGCTGACAACGATTCCGCTGAATGCCCTGTACCGAAGGTTAACGCGTGGGAGAAAAGTGGTTTTAGAATTGTACAAGGGACAGGTGGTGTGCGTTGTATGGAATCACTGGGTTTTGGATGAATACTGCCCACTGCGCATAAGTGGTGCGGAATATACTGGCGGTTTTCGAGCGAACGTGCTGGCGGGGACCACATGGAAAGGAAAGCTCCACGCCGTTGATCTGTCGGGCGATGGATGGTTCAGATGAGATCACCGGTAATGAATGGGTTCAACAGTATTTGCTGCAGGGGTGGCGATCACCGTTCGTTTGGTGAGATCAATGGCTAGGACTGCGCCCAACGAGACTTTGTGGTAAACGCCTTTTGGACTTCGCGGACAGTTCCAGCACGGGATCACATGGAAGAAAGGGTGCAAGGCTAACGCAGAAGGGGGCTAAGGCTTGATATAGTAGAATTCATCATTTTGTTTCAATTTTAATGCATTTTCAGGCCCGAAGGAGGTAACGATAGGTGGGTGAAGTGGAAATTTGGGGAAATAAAAGGTGACGGTGGAGTTTGGATAGGATTTAGGGGGAATTTAAGGGGATAATGGGGGGAATAAAGGGAAACTTTGGCAAGGGGAGCACAAGGGCTGAGATGGGTAATTTTGCAAGGATATGGGGGGTAAAAGAGGGAATAATAGGCCTCTCCAAGCAATGGGTCAGCAGCAAGGATTAGAATTGGGCACAGCACAAAGAGACTCCAAGGAGGATGAATTTTCAGGGGAAAGGCATTCCTTGGAGGCTCCAGGACAATCTAGCCCCCAGCTTGCTTGTCAAGAATTTCATAGGGGGGCTAACACCATACAAATCTAAACAAAACGGAGTTGCAGAAAGAATGAAAAAAACTCTGATGGAAAATGCAAGAAGCATGCTCAGTGGTGCCAGGATATGACAGGAATTTTGGGCAGTGGTAGTGGAGACTGCATGTTACTTGGTTAATATATCACCTTCATTAGCGTTGGAGGATAAGACTCCACATGAGGTATGGACTGGTAAGAAATCCTCTCTTTCACATCTGAGGGTATTTGGATGCGATGCATATGTACATGTTAGAAAGGAGAAAAGGACCAAGTTGGATAATAAATCTAAAAGGTGCATCTTTATTGGGTATAAGTATGGTTTAAAAGGTTACAAGCTTTGGAACCCAGAAACAAGGAAGGTTGTGTACATTTGAGATGTGGTGTTTAGAGATATGTTGTTAAAAATGAAGTCCTACCAAAGGAACCTGAGAAGATAGAGTTTGAGCTAAAGGAGGAAGAATCAGACTCTACAATAGAACAAGATTTAGAAGAGGAAGAGCCACAAACCCCAGCTGTGAGAAGATCAAGTCAGGAAAGAGGGCAAGCATAAAGGTATAGTCCATCTGATTTCTGTTAAAATTTTTCCTTAATTATCACTGATGATGATCCCAGAACTGTCAGGGAGGTAGTGGATTCAGAGGATGGAAAACTCTGGAAGGAGGCCATGGTTGAAGAAATGGAATCCTTGCACAAAAATGAGTCATGGGATTTGGTGGAGTTGCCGGCTAGAAGGAAGCCCATTGGGAGAAAATGGGTGTTTAAGAAGAAGATGAATGTAGAAGGAAAGGTGGAGAAATACAAAGATCGGTTAGTAGAAAAAGGTTATTCTTAGGTATTAGGAATTGAATTTGGTGATATTTTTTCTCCTATTGCCAAGGTTACTTCTATTAGATTACTTTTATATGTTGTTGTTGCATTTTATTTTGAGGTAGAACAGATGGATGTGAAGACAACATTTCTTCATGGGGATCTGGAAGAGGAGATCTACATGAGGCAACCTGAAGGCTTTATGGTGAAGGGTAAGAAAGAACTGATATGAAGGTTAAAGAAGTCTTTGTATGGATTAAAACAATCGCCAAGGATGTGGTATCAGAAATATGATACCTATATAAGGGGACTTGGCTTCACTAGAAGCAACGAGGATCACTATGTGTATTTCAAATTAATTGGTGACCGTGTTATTTATTTGGTCTTGTATGTGGATGATATGTCATTGATTGGAAATGACAAAGAAATTATCCAAGATTTGAAGACCCAATTGTTCTCCAAATTCGACATGAAGGATCTTGGTGTTGAAAACTATATTTGGGAATGGAAATTAATAGAGATCAGAAAAAGAGGAAGCTCTTGTTAAATCAGAGGAATTATGTCGAGACAATATTGTAGAGGTTAAATATGAAAGATAGTAAACCAGTGAAGGTTCCTATCCCTATAGGTGTAAATATATTTTTTGAATAGTGTCACAAGACACAAGAAGAAGAGGAGGATATGTCCTGTGTTCCATATGCAAGTGCAGTGGGTAGCCTGATGTATGCAATGGTCTATACTAGACTAGACATTGCACATGTAGTGGGAGTATTAAGTAGGTTTATGTCAAAACTAGGGAAGGAGCATTGGAAAACAGTGAAGCGGGTTTTCAAATATTTGTGTGGCACTAGTGATTATGGTTTTTGCGACCAAGGAATACCAGGATTGGACATAGTTTCAGACATCCATGGTTTTGTTGATGTTGATGTTTTTAGCCTATTTGGAGATTTAGTTAGGTGGATGAGTAAAAGACAGTCTGTAGTGGCTCTTTCAACTACAGAGGAAGAATACATGGTAGCCACTCATGCAAGCAAGGAAGTAGTTTGGTTGTAGAGATTGTGTTCAAGTATGGGGTTGGTGCAGCGAACTATAAGGATAGACTGTGATAGCCAAAGTGCAATTTTCTTGGCTAAGAACCCTGCTTATCATTCAAAGACAAAGCACATTGATGTTCAATATCACTTTTTGAGAGATATGGTTGAGGATAAAATGGTGTTTCTAGTAAAGGTGGACACTTTGAAGAATGTTGCAGATGCATTGACGAAGTCTGTGAGCACTCAGAAGTTTTCTTGGTGTAGAGAAACAATGGGTGTTGCAGAGCTAGACTAATGACTAATTTCTCCCATGGAAAGAAAGAAACTAGTGGTATAATGTTGGGTATGTGTTATATTCTTTCCAGAATTAGTCGCACGCATGGGGGGGAGATATCCCCCCTTGTACATTGTGTTGGGAGCAACAGGGGGCGGGTAGCCCCCTGCATTGGGTCCGGGGCTGTGCCCTGGGAAATTTTTTTGGACCCTATTTTTTGGTGGGTGGACCCGCCCTTGTTTTTTTGCATGGGTTTGCACATGGTTTTGGGGCATGATGGTTTTCGGCCCCTGGTATTTTGTAGATCCGGTCAAGGGAACTACAATTGTGTTCTAATCTAGGGTTAATGGATTGGGGTTTATGAATGCTTCAACATGTATATTTATGTGTTGTAACACTAAAAGGAATATAATAAAAAATCAAGCTAGTAGTCCCGATTTTGGATCCAGGGGAAAATATCTGTGTATATCTGTTTTATGTTTTATTCTCTCACTATTGTTTATTTTCTATTTTTAAGATTTGTTTGAAAATAATTTCTTTACAGGGTTAAAACCTACACCTCCTTATAGCGCTAGAAATTTTGATAGTGACGACCGCCAACATTCAGGGTATCTCCCTGATATGAAGTCCCAATTATACCTCACACCGTTTGGAGTAGGAGTCCCAAAAATGGGGTGTTAATGATATGACTTGGTTGAAAATACACATAGAGTGGTGCACAATGTCATTGGTGAGAACAAGTGTGTGACCCTGTGGAAGGTCAAGTGTGATGCATGAAGGTTCCAACACATGAAGGGAGAAGGAAATGATCCCCTTAGAAGTTGGTAATAGTATGCGATTTGAATGGAACACATGAGCATAATGACATCACAAGGTAATATGCATAATATTCCATAAGTTAACCGTGATGAATTAATACAACAACACACATTCAACAAGATTCGTACAAATGCAAACAAATTATTTCATAAGCATGATCGTAATTTAAATAACATATAATGAAAATACCACAAGACTATTCCTACTATATTCACAAGATATGCATGAAAGTTTGTCAACTCTTAGTTTTATTAAAAGTAAAAGTTCCAATCATCCATACATCATTGACAAACCACTAACCCAAATAGTGGAGTGTGAATCCAACAACACCTTCTCCTCCAAGAAGTATACTCCCTCTACACTACGGAGAAGCCAAGGCTGTCACAAAACTCCCAAGCTCTTCCTAAGCCTAAGCCTAGCCAAAATATTGGCTCCCAAAATCACTTTATATGAGTTATGAGGATATATTTATAACAAAGGGGGTGACTTTTCAAATGCCACTTTGTGACTCTTGGACACCCCTCATGACTCTTCAAATTATTTACAAAATGACTCATTACATTACATTATGACTCTTCACATTCCAATATTGACACTTGGAATTTCACTTTACAAATAATATTACATTTTACACTCATATACCCATATAAGACAAAATAGGGTAGAAACAACTTGATACCATAACAAGACAAAACACTATGATGCTTGAGTTTGGGGAAAATATAGCACATAAACTTCCACTTGATGATTCTTGGTCACATATTGGTGCCAATCTCAGTATTGTGCGATGACATCCCCAAACTGCGTGATGGTGTTTGGATGGAAGCAGACTCTAGCGTCCATCGCATCCATGTACAATGATTTGGAACCAGTTTTAATTTCTTTCTCAAGTAGGAGAAACATTGTTCTAATATGGACATCACTGCCAATGTAGTTCTACATTTTCTGTCTGTTCAACTCAAAATCCTCCTTGATAGAAATCTATCTCAGTTTCTCCAAGTAATCTTCAAACTCCTACTTGACCTAGTGTCTGTGTTTGGCTTCGGTGAGTGAGCCAACTCATGGGATCATGTGCGTTCTCACCATGAAATCCAAACTATTGCATAACTGTACATATGAGGCCTAAATATCCCCAATGAACAAAGCGAGATTCTCGTTGTCCTAAATCAACATTCAGACTCTTTATTTCTCTAGATCTTCTTGCGGCTTCATTTTATTTACCAAGTTAAGTGGCACCCCTTTGTATCACATTGTCCATTCATGCACAAACACAATGGAAGGTTATACATTCCTAAGAGTTTTGAAAAAATATTTTCTCTGTAGCTGCATAACAGGCAAGTGGAAAACTACCTTATGTATGGTCATGATCTCCTCATACAGGTCACGCATGGTATCTCCAAGTGTTGATACTTCACCAAGTATTGTTGCTCTCATTTACTCCAAGTATACTTGCGTGGAAGTTGTGTTCTATCTTACTACACAAAGTTTTTCTATCTCTTGTTAGGAATCCTATAATTTATGTGCTAATTTCTTATTATTAGCCATCAAATATTGAGTTTTTGATATTTTTTCACTTGCAAAGGCCAAGTTGGCTTTGAAAATCAAATTTTAATTCTTGCTGGTGTCTGCTACTATCACCCTCTCTCTAATGAATGTAGATGATATGAGGTCATCCATGCGCTTGCACAATATTCTTTTAGAGTTCATTGTACAAAATATTGTATGTTTCCATGACCAGATCATAATCAATAGGGAAAAAATCCTCTTCCTCGCTCGAGACTAACTCAACTATTGGAGGTGGTGGAGACTGAGTGGTTACCTGCTGTTCACTTGAAATCATGTCTAAATCCTAATTTTGAGGCTTCGGTGCCTCCTCCATGTCCACAATCTTGATCAATTATTCAAACTGCTGAGCAAGCCCTTGACACTGCATCAAGATTCTATATTTCTTTTCCTTTGGTGTTTGTGACCTTGATATTCTTGATCTCGTACAATCCAACTTGCAAAGAAAGAGTGGGCCATCGTGCTTTGTTCTTCCTATGCAAGAATGATGAAAACCCTATGGTGAGATGATATGACACTTCTTATATGACAAGATTGTGAGTGGTGTACCTTGGAAAAACACGCGGCGACTTCTGAGTTCCGAATATTCGAAGGAAGGTGTCATCCGGTGAGGCAAACCAATCTACGATCTATGATATTGCCTCCATTTCTCTAAGGGACATGCAAGGTGGATCTTCCTGAAAGATAAGCTTGTATAGTGAAATGATAAATTGGTCAGCATTATAACCCTATTTTCCACTCCATTACAGTGAGAAAAACCCAATATCAACTTACCTTAGCTGTCTAGCTAAAATGCACCCCCTTTCACCTTTTATTTTACTTATGTGAGATGTATCCTGTTGTGTCTCATTTGCATTTACCTTTGAAATATTTTTCAAAACAAAAAAAAAGCATATATGATAGAAAATGTAAAATTTTGTGTTTCATAGAATAATTTCGATTTATATATTGGTACATTAACATTATGTGATGAGATGTGAAGGTGGGTCGAGCCCGGCTCATTCACGTGTAGAACAGTTCAAGAGCCAGACCAATGGGCATGCTTAGAACATTGCACGTCGAATAGGGTTGAGTCACACTCATTCCCAAGCTCAAGAGGGACCAACGAGGCATAACACTAGATAACCTCAGTAGAGTTACACTATAGAGCAAACAAAATAATTTTCCAAAGGCAGAGAAAGGTCGCATTTCCCTTAAACACTTAAGAGTTTTGGAAAAGGTGCAAAGAGAAAAATGGATGGTTGAGATCAAGGCACAGAACTGGAGCGGAGAGATAGATGGTGGGGATTAAATTGCAAACCAAAAATCACAAGTTTCAAAGGATAGGCGAGGGAGGTAAATGATAAAGTTTCTGAAGTGTGACATGCGATGCCAGGTGGGGCCCGATCGCATAGCACACATTGCAGATTTTAAAAGATAAGTGTTAAGAAAAAGGTTAAAGTCATTGAAATTTGAAGTGTGATGTGGAAAGCTGACATGGAAGATGAGGTGGCCCTAGCCCGCATACCGCACAACGCAAGTTTTAAAATTTAAGGGCAAAGGGTAAGTGTTATAATTGCTGAAGTGCGATGTGTCATGTGGTGGGGCCCGGTCGTAAATCGAAAATCGAAAGTTTTAAAGGATCATCGCAGGAGATAAGTGATAAGGTCACTGAAGTGCAATGTGCGATGCCAGGTGGGACTCGATCGCATAATGCACATTGAAAGTTTTAAAAGATAAACGCTAAGGAAAAGTTAAATACAGTGAAATGCGAAGTGCGATGTTGGCAATGATGTGATGTGGTTCCAAAATGAAATCTAAAGGATTTCAAGTCCGGGCTTATGCATTTATCCACCATTTTATGAAGAAATATGTAGAACGCAACAGGAAAACTATGGTAAGTGACCCGATGCAGATCAAAGTAGAAGAGGCAGAGTCGGGAAGCAGGTGATATGATTGACAGCATTTGAAGCACAGGGGCATAGGTAGATTCAGGCAGAAGAGCGTATAGCGGCCCTATTGGGAGCATGACAGCTAGGTCAAGTCGAGCACTGAGGCATAATTACAGAGCTATGTAGTCACTGCATCATAACCAGAAAGGACACCTTGACACCTCAGGAGGATGCATCAACAACATCAGATTTAGCGAAATGAACAATATTTCCAGTTTTAATTTGTTTTCTCAAGTATTATTGTAGAATAAATCTTAACAATTTAGGTAGTCAAATAGTTTCAAGAAGTTCAGGAGTTACAAACCATTGTAATGTATTTAAGTAGATATAAATAAACAAAAGAGGCTCTGAATTTTTTACCTCTGGAGGATTGTTAATTTGGTACTGAATATTCTGAGAAATAAATGAAAGAAGATTAGTTCCTACAACTATTGATGTTGATATGTCTTTCCAGTTTTGCTCTGTGTTTATTCATCTTTGAATGAAGTGAATTAATGTAGAAGCCAATCTCTTAATTACATCTATGAGTAAGACTTAAACAACCTTAATTTGCGCTCCTTCACCTCATCTCTTATTTCTTCACAAAATCCTGATGAAACTTTAAAGTAATATATTCTATGTTTGCGGCATATTATTTCGAGTTTCCTCTCTCTCCATGAATTCCCTCTAAAAATTAAAAGTGATAGATTCTATTTCTCAGCATATCACTTCAAGTTTCCTTTACAGTTCTTCTTTTCATTTCATTCGGATATCAGCAGTTTATGGCATGGTGAAGGATTTCATTATATCAGATTATTATGTTTATTAAATAATTAGATTCCAAAGGTGTTAAGAAGAGACCATTTGATATTATAATTGTGACATACATTTAAAAAATGTCTTGAGCACTAATTCCTTACCACAACCAAGGGATTGTTTCTTGAGATACCTCATTTTCTCGTGCCATTGCCGAGGACAAAGAAACAAAGTTTATTTTCCTTGGGGTTTTCACATTATTTCCTTTGGTTGTTCAATGAGGAGGAAATATTCAGCTGTGTTTTTTATTTTCAAAATTCTGGCTTTCAAAAGGCCTCACACGAGGCCTGATACCTCACAACAGATAGTCCCTTCTTTGCCAGATCTAGAAAAATTGGTTTCTAAAAAGGCTCAGAAACCTGAAACTCCTTCAATACCTGATCCTGTAGTGCCTGCTCCTAGAAGAAGTTCTCATAGCCCTTTGTTTGAAGATATTTCCAAGGAACTCGCTTTCTGGGAACAAGATACTCCTTCCACACCCATTTATTTTCAAGAACCTCAGTTATAAGAACATTCTTTTGAGTTAGTTTCTTTTACCTCCACTCAAGCTCAACCAAATATAGTTTCTAATCCCTCTGCTACTATCCATTAGCCCACCCCCATATCAGTTTTTTCTCCACCTTCATTCACTTTCACAGCAAGTTCATCAACCTCAACCACCCAAGGATCAGTTAACCAAGTTGTTAATATGGCAGCACCATCTTTCTTAATGGATATATATGCACCACTAAATCTTCTGCAACCAATGAAGGCCATGCCTTAAGAATACCTCAAATTACTTCCTTGTTTCATTGGAGAAGATGAAGTAAAAAAAGAACAACATTTAGCCTTGTTTTCCACTTTTGCTGAGAATTTAAATGTAGAACATCTTGATGTTGTGATGAGACTATTTGTGTAGTCGCTAAGTGGAGAGGTTAGGAAATGGTTCCAAGGTTTACCAAATGATTCCATAAATGATTAGGAAGAGTTAGAAACCCAATTCACTCAGAGATGGGGAGAGAAGATAAATCATGGTTACTCATTGATAGAGTTTAATGCAATTAAAATAAAGCCCAATGAAAACATTTCCGAGTTTGTAAAAATATTCAACAAAGTGTACAATAGTTTACCTATAGAGATGAATCCCCCCCCATAGGAGCAAAGGTAGTTTTTGTTGGGGCTTTTGAAGTTGATTTTAGCTTTACATTGAGAGAGAGAAGAACCCCTACCCTTGAGCAGATACAAACATATTCTTTAGAGATTGAAGCTAATATGAGTGCAGCTGGAAAGTCGAAAGGGAAATAGTGAGTCCAAGAGAAGGAGAAGGAAAAAGAAGAATCACAACAAGATATAAGAATTGAAGATATGAAATAGGTGATAAAAAATATGAAAAATAAGCTAGCTAAGATGGAATTAGAAAATAAAAACTCCCAAAGACAAGTACAAAGAAACCAAGGGAGGTTTAACCCTCAATTCAAAAGACATCCCTTGCAAATCTTGCAGAGGGAAAGAAGATATCAAGACTAGGTTCAAGATCCATTATATATAGAAGTAGCACCCGAAGAGCCAACAAAAGATGACCAAAGGGAGGCCGAGGATCAGGTATCTTCTATGTATACAATAGAAGAGGAGGAAGAGGAAGATTGTAAGGGAGAATATGCTGAAGCTGAAGTTTCTTTTGATCAAGATGAAATGGATGAATAATGTAGGCAATTCACAAATTTCATGCAAGCTGAGTCACATAAAAATTATGATTTGAGGTCTAGAAAGAGATCTAGAGTGCAGGATAATGAAGGTGATGAACTGTTGGCTCAAGGGGTCCTGACCCAGGTTCGGAGTTCAATATTTGCCAACAAACCCCTATACTACTGGCCCTTTCGGCAGTGACCCACTTGCACAGGTCAAAGTCTCACCCAAAGTAGTATGGATGGGTGCTGGAACCAGGTTTACGCACCCTGAGAAAGGGTAGGTAAGGCAAGCAGAGCTACGTTCGGGCTTGTGATACCCAAATCGCCTCTTTCTGCACAGGGTCAATAGGTCTCTTCTCGCATCCACGTGCGCTAGATCTATTATTATATACTTCTATGACAATATCAAAATATTGCATAAAACAGAACATAACAGATCCAGATACAGTAAACACACTTACACAGAACTTCCACAGTTGAAAACAAAATACGCATAATATAGCAACTACTAATGATTCACACAAACAATATAGACAGTTTCAGTTCTCAAAACAACCTTTCTTATTCACCAATTCATCAATTCCCTCTTACAATACCCATCCCAGCCTGTGCACACAACAACAAGGTCTGCACACAGGAGGACTCTGGATCTCTGCACACACAGCCAGTGGGAGTCCTTCCCCAAGAACCCAAACAGATTTACTAAACCACAATTCGCATCAATAGCTCTTTTTTTATCTACCTTACAATTCCAAATGTTCCTCTATTTATAATAATCTAGCCTAAACTTTCCTATGGTCCGCAAACCATGGTTTTCGGACCCCTGGTTTACTATTTGACCCATTACAATGCTTTTGGGTCTTTGACCCACCCCAAAATCCCTACGCTAGCCTAATTATAATAAAAAATATACAAAATCAGGCCAGTTTCGTAGCTTGTAGGAGACCCTATTCCAATAGTCCCCCAACACAATCTTGTGACTTGTCCCGAGTCACTGCGGTGGTGCAGTCTCGATCTGCGCATGTAAGGTGTTGAGGGCTGCTATCAGTGGAGGTAACACTTCTTGACTATAGGCAGCAGCACTCTGTGCAAGGTCTACAAGCTTCTGGGAGGTTGGTCCTTCAGTCGCCGCGGTAACACTCTCAAGGGTTTGAGTAAGTTGTTTGGTTGCGCCATCAATATCCTGCGAAAGTTGGAGGGCTGTGGCAACCCAAGGCTTCAGACGTTCCGCCATAATGTGCTGTTTACACCAGAGTTTCTCAATCTCATCCTGGAGATCATTGTTGGTCTTTAACTGTGCCAAGCGCTAGCACTATGCAGGTACCATGGTGGGCAGCGTGGCATTGACCTTCTTGAAACCTTCTTCCTTCTATCATAAGTCCTGATTGATTTCATGGAGGACCGGGTCGCGCTGGACCTTAGTCCAGAGTTGCATGGCTGATTCTAGTAACTGGGCACCCTGGGAAATCTGCCCCGCAGTAACATTTGCTTCAGTTACTAGCGTTGTGCATTGGGTGCAGACGTCTGTAGGAATTTTGGGTTGCAGCTTGGCCTGTAAGTCGATGATTTGTTGTTCCAACTGTGTCTTGACGGCATGTATTTCCATCCTGGATGCCTTGAGTGCTGCCACCAATATTTCTACTTTAGCCCAAGGCGTGTCCACGACCGGGATCTCATCTCTAACCTCTTTACAGAGCTGGTGGATAATTTTTTCGAGCTCCACCTGTTGTGACACAGTGACGAGCAAATTGACAGCCTGTTGTATGATGGTGTGCTTGGTTGTCCAAATCTATTGGTGGATTTGCTGGTCATGATGGCGAATTTCCTGGAAGATAGCATTATGAAGGTCTTGTAAGGCTTCGTGGGGCAGCTTAGCAAGGTCTAGTTGGGTCCTTGTTTCTGCTAGGGGCTGAATGCCTACCAGGGCAGCGCAAGGTATAACCCAGATATGACTTCCCTCCGTGAATAGCGACAAAATGCTATCGATCGAAGGGGTCCATGCCTGGCTAACGCTGGCCAGCAACGCATCTATTTTTAACTCGAGGGTGCAGAGCCTGGCCTGGAGAGTGTCGAGCACAGTCTTCTGCTATTCCCTGATGGATGCCCATTTGTTTTCTGTAGCCATGGTGACGGCGTCCGCGATTTTATCAAGGTCACCATCAGTCAGTGTGACCGTCGCATCATATTGGGCGTGGTGAGTGCACTATTTCTTTCAAGATCTGGGTGATGGCTCACCTAACTGCTTCGAACCAGGGGGGGAGTGGTCTCTCTGTCAACCCCTACCTAGGTTGTAGCCGCGATGGTCTATGGTGGCTGTGTATCCTTGTTCTTGGCTATGTCTAAGCCCATCTGGCTGGGCTCCACAGTCTCCCGATGGGTGTCTGTGAGAACTTTCTTCTAGGCAGGGGGCCATAGCGTGATCATCAGGTCAATCTCTTCATTTGCTACCATATAGGGGAGTGTAATCCATGTCTTATTTTTAAGGCTGTGGATATGAATATGGTGCATGGTAACTTGGAACGCGACAACACATTTGTATTTTTCATATATCGTCAGGGACAACTGGGGTCGAGAATTGATGGTTGCTGCCACACTACTTTGGAAAGGAACCAAAAAATAATTTCTTATCCTCGATGCATTGTGCATCCTTAGAGTCCTATAAATGAGCATACCGAGCTCCTTCACACATCCGAGGAGGAAGTTTGGGGAGGACCGACTCCTCAGGGGTGTCCCAGGCAACCAATGCGATCAAGAGTAATAACCATGAGTAAAAGAAGGACGTCCCTTGCTCCTGAGATTCAAGGACATTTGCCATAAATTCATCACACAAGTATTGAGCCCAATTGAAAGAGAAGCCCTTCGCACATCGACCGACCAACTGAATCACATAGGCGGGGACAGTCGCAACCTGGCACTTCCTCATTAGCTTGCAGGCCAAGAGCCTAGTGCCCATCTATGTAGCCAAATCATTGATAGTCTAGATCACAAACCCTCGTTGATTGCGTTTCACCTCGTAGGTCTGCCAAACAAATGTAGCGGTAGCTGCTTCATACTTTTTGCTACCAGCTCCAAATGGTGCGGCCCTTGCATAAGAAGGCCGATAATCTCATGGATCAATGCAGCATCAATAGGGACCTTGTCCCGAATCCATAAGCATCCATCGTGAATAAGGGCGAGAAACTAGCAAGCCAACCGATCTGTGATGTTGTAGTGGCCAAAATGGAGCATCCGTAGTAGATTCAAAAGTTCTGACTTGGCCAAGCCACATACCCAGTGCTGGGGTACCACCATGACTCCATCATTTCCATGGATTGTATCGAAGTATAATGCAGGGGCCAATTCAGGAAGGGTTTCAAAGTCCGCCAAGTCGTGATCATCAAACTTGACCTTGTGGAGTCAGCCACAAGGATCACTGATGATAGGGACCTCTCTCGGAGTTAAGGGGGTTTGCAGATAGGTGACCAGGCCATCCATGTTTTTTTTGCATTCGCGTAGATGACTTTCGTGGGTGAACAAAGGGAGGTAACCAATTGATATGGCTAGCAGGCAGAGCATCCTCCTGTGCTTCTGGATCTAGAGGTGATGTTGGTTGAGACCTGACATGCCTTGGAGAGGTCCTAGGCTTCTCGGTAGCCCACCTCGCCGCTTTTGGAGCTTTTCCCGAGCCTTGTGCCTTTTCTTTGCCTTTCCTTGTGACCGGTGTAGAAGGAACTTCTTCCAGTTCAGACTCAACCTCCAGTATCTACTCAACATCAGGCCCCGTAGGGGTCGAAGGTACAGTAAGGCTGGTGGCTGGAATCCTTGCGCAAAAAATGAATCCTAGCCCTGGGTGACTTCTATCAGATGGAGTGGGTTGACTAGACATGAGAGGGATAGCATGGATACAGAAAATATGCTTTCTCAAGTGTTTTCAAGAGACAAATGATGAGGGAAAACTATGTAAGTGAAACGACACCTCTGGTTGAACGATCCTACTCCTTTTATAGTACCCCCAAGCATGCAATGGTGAGGTAAACTTTATCTAAGATGGGTCCCCCAGGAAACGATAAAAATTCCCCAAAATTCATTCCATTAAATGCCCAGAGGGCGCTCCTTCCAACAGTAACTCTTGCTTTTTACCAATGGTTACTGTTCCAATGGCTAGTTTTCGTATCACCCGTAGGCTTGACCCATTTTTTATGCTAGGGTCAGCCATCTGCATCATCTGCGTGCCACCCCCCAACACAGGCTTGCTTCCTAAACAACTCTCAATCCACTACCAAGAGAACCTTACCGTCTGTGTAAGTGAGGTTTTAAGGGGGGTTGTAGTCAGAGTGTATTGTCTTAACCACAACTGTTTTTTTGTTGTAGAGGTGGTTGGATGTATGAGAGCTCTACGTCCTAAGCCTATGGCTGGTGTAGAGGGCATGCTACTTTCTCGTGGGTTAGCCTAACCTTTTCTCGGGGTTAGCCCACAGTAGTCGATTATTCCTGGTCCCGTTAGGGTCCTTACCTCTGAGGAAATGCAGCAGAAGTTTTTTGTGATTTCAAGACAACGCAGTGTGGAGGCATCATGTAACTAGTTCTGCCAAGTCTCTATTTCCTCATCGGGATCATATAAGCATTCAGTATGCCCCTCCCAGCAAAGTACTTCACCCCCTATTGGGTTGTCCGCATCTATCACAGTCAACTTATAGATATAGTCCACATCTTCCTCCTTGGGTACTAGTTTCGTATAGCGTTTACCTTCCGCAGGGTCTAATGGTACGATTACTCTTGTGCCATTATTTTCAAACACCATGCTTCTTTTTTTTAAGTTAATGATACCGCCCATGTCGATGGCCCAATCCAATCCTAGTAGTGCAAGGTAGGGGTCCGCATCCTCGACGATTTGAATGACTTCAAAGTCAGCCTAGACTTTTACTCCTCTGATATCTACCATAATCCCTGAGAGCCTCCCCAATGGTACGATATTTTGTTGATTAGCCATGCATAGTTGGATAGTGGACCATTCCAACTTTGGTTCACCCATTCGTTGCCAGGTTTGAAGTACATTGGCGTCTGATTCGAGGTCTAGGATAACCCGATCCATCTCGTAGTTGCTGATCTGGGCCATCAACTGCATCTCCCTCCCAATGCGTTTCTGATACCTGTATAATTTGTGCACATCCTTAATATTGGGGAACATGACAGCGCGTGTTGTGCAGCTATCTATTAACGCCTGCAGATTTTGCACTGCCTGTGGCTTTCGCAGAAATCTCATACATGCCTGTAGGAAGGGTTTGACCTCCTCAGCTGCCTTCAGATCCATAGGGAGTAGGGATGTAGATGCCTCGGTCTCGAGGAAGTCCCTTCGAGCTTCCATAAACGTTTCCCTTGCTTTTTCCAAGTCCAGCCCTTCTTGTTTGCTAACTGCTTTGCGGATCAACGTTTCAGGTTCAACCTTCTCCTCAATCCCTCTAGTAGCCAATCCACTATGCGTAGCAAAATTTACACTTTGACCCTTACCCCTTAGTTCAGTCTAAACCCTCTGCACCTTCTGTGTAGGTGGGAGCTTCTTCTCCTATATTTTTGCTATCAAGACTGGACAATTTTCAAGTATATGGTCCAACTGTCTGCAATACTTGCAGGACTGTCTTGTATGGTTCGGGCAATCCCTCGCAAAGTGCCCTGTGTCTCCACAGTTATAGCATATCAATTATCCCCGGCCCTGACCCACGCTTCCACTTCGGCCTCTGTCCCTACTTCCAGAGGGGGAGCCCTTCATGCCTGCAGGGGTTTTTGGCGAGGCAGAGTCTGACTGTACTTCAGACAAGTTTCCCCGACCTATCACTAGATTATAGATTCGACAATTCTACTCATCATGACCTACTGATCGATAGAACCAGCACCAGCGTTGCTTCTGTTCTAGGACGTTGGTGTCTAGATGGGGGAAACGGTTGGTATCACGTAGCCTATCTATGCGGCCATCCTGGCACCAGAATGCAAGTCTACATGGGCTCCATCGTCCTGGGTTGGGTCCCTCTGATCCCAGGCGCCTCGGACTAGGTTCTCTTATTCGTGGGTGGTCTACACATAGGTCCTTCGTATATCCTAATTCTTGACATTGTAGGCACCATAGCTCTGTGCTAGATTCCCTTCCTCATTCATGTCGTAAGTCCTGAATATCCATGTGCATTTCCCCGAGCTGTGCCTAGATCTGTTGTACTCCTAACGAAGCATCTATCCTGGGCGTAGCCTCTAGTTTCATAGCGGCTTCCAAATATTTGTCTTGTGAGTCAAAATTCTGGTGACCCATAGGTACACGTAGGTGAGGGAGTAGCATAGTGATGAACCATTCTGTATGTTGTCTGTCGTCATACTTAAATTCTCCTTCTCTGATAGCTTTCTTTAGGCATTGATCAGCTTCCCACACAGACTCAATTGTTCCCTGCTTAAAATATTTCACGTCTGCTACGATCTGAGAGTAGGACTTTGGTTTCCGGAGCTGTTGTTTCAGGGCATCCTTAATATCTTGAATGGATGCACTCCCGTTTTGAGCTAGGTACTGCATATACCAATCTAGCGCTCTATCTTTGAAGGCCAGGGACAGTTGCGCCCTTTTCATAGTATCACTCACCACACCTTGTGCCGTCCATACCAAGTCTGCCACAAACCAAAATCGGTCCATGTCCTCATCTCTCGCACCTTTAAAGATAGGTAATTTCAAGTGCACTGCCATGTCTCCTTCCGGAGGTGTTCGGGGTGAGGTTTTATCCTTACACGGTTCTGACAATGGTGTAGCTAGTGGGCTTTGCGCAGCTGCTCCTTTCTGCAGGCTATAGATAGATTTATCCCCTTCTTGATTGGTTCGATAGTACTTACTGCTCTGCGTTGTACTTTCGTCCAGAATGGAACTCATTCACTACCCTTCTTCCTTGTCAGGTTTCCAGTATTCGCTTGTCATTACCCGATCCCTTTCTCAAAATTCTCCAGGTCCCGGCAACGGAACTATTTGTTGGCTCAAGGGGTCCTGACCCAGGTTCGGAGTTCAAGGTTTGCCAACAAACCCCTATACTATTGGCCCTTTCGGTAGTGACCCGCTTGCGCAGGTCAAAGTCTCACCCAAAGTAGTATGGGTGGGTGGTGGAACCAGGTTTCCGCACCCTGAGAAAGGGTAGGTAAGGCAAGCAAAGCTACGTCT
Organism: Pinus albicaulis; assembly: GCA_034641835.2. NCBI lineage: Eukaryota > Viridiplantae > Streptophyta > Pinopsida > Pinales > Pinaceae > Pinus > Pinus albicaulis. The sequence goes on along the minus strand of CM076580.1, from coordinate 1,805,912,266 downwards.
AGGTCTGTGATACCTGGATCGCCTCTTTCTGAGCAGGGTCAATAGGTCTCTTCTCGCATCCACGTGCGCTAGATCTATGATTATATACTTCTATGACAATAGCACAACATTGCGTAAAATAGAACATAACAGATCTAGATAAAGTAAACACACTTACACAGAACTTTCGCAGCTGAAAATATAATACGCATAATATAGAAACTACCAATGATTCACACAAACAGTATACACAGATTTAGTTCTCAAAACAACCTTTCTTATTCACCAATTCATCAATTCCCTCTTACAATACCCATCCCATCTTGTGCACATAACAGTAGGGTCCGCACACAGTAGGACTCTGGATCTCCACGCAAACAGCTAGCTGGAGTCCTTCCCTAAAAACCCAAACAGATTTACTAAACCAAAATTTTCATCAATAGCTCTTTTTTTCTCTACCTTACAATTCAAAATGTTCCTCTATTTATAATAATCTAGCCTAAACTTTCCTATGGTCCGCAAACCATGGTTTTCAGACCCCTAGTTTACCCTTTGACCCATTACAATGCTTTCAGGGCTTTGACCCACCCCAAAATCCCTACGCTAGCCTAATTATAATAAAAAATATACAAAATCGGACCAATTTCACAGCTCGTAAGAGACCCTGTTCCAACAACAACAAAGTTCCATTCCTCCTCCAATGGAAAATCCACTACAAAATGACCCTATGAAACAGGTCAGTAATAAGAAACAACCTATAAATTCACTTAAGAGAACAAATGTGCAGCAGGGTGAATCTTCTTAGAACAAATTAGTTGACACTAATATCTTGGAGAGAGTTGTTCCTGTACCCGAACAAGCAGCAAATTCTAGAAAGAGTGAAGAAGAACCTGAAAATAACGTTAATCAAAATCATGCTTTCAATTTTACAAAAGAGTTGGAGAAGGTCAAAATTCAGGTGCCTCTTCTAGAATTAGCCAAAATACCAACTTACAAGAAAGAAATTTCAGAATTTATTAATCTCACACAGGTGGAAGACATAAGTGCCACAGTGAACTTACAAGAAGAAAAGCCAGTGGTCACTTTTGGTCCTGATGTAGAGGAAATAGTTCCCTCTGTTCCACCCTTCTATATTTCTCTGTTGCTTCATGATTATACTGTACATAATTGCATGTTGGAATTAGGAGCGTCCCATAATCTCATGCCATTATCTGTTATGAAGGAACTTAACTTGCAGATTACCAAACCTTATATGGATCTATATTCATTTGATTACAAAAGAGTGAAATGTGTTGGGTTAATTAAAGGTGTAGCATTTTTGTTGGCACAAATCCCAGCAAAGATTATAGCCATGGATGTAGTGGTTGCTCACATCCTAGCCAGGTTTGGAATGCTCCTATCAAGATCTTGGGGAGAAAAGTTGGGAGGTGTACTAAAATTAGATTTCAATCATGCTATCATTCCATTTTTTAATGGGGAAGAAAGGAGTTTGTACAAGAAAATAAGGTTTATGAATACTACCTCCAAGAAAGATGCAGGAAATTCCCCCATTTATAGTCAAGAAATAGAAGGCCTTTCTTGTTTCATGTTGCATGAAGATGTAGAATTTTCTGAAGACACAAGGAAGCAGTTCTCTTTAGAAGTTGTAAATAATGATCTTCACTCAAGGAATATTTGGAAGTGGTACTTTGATGGTGCCTATTCCAAGGAGGGCGCAGGTGTTGGATTCTTGCTGATATCACCAGAAGGTAACCTTATGCATTTCTATTTTAAATTAGAATTTGATTCAAAAAAAAATGTGGCTGAGTATGAGGCCTTAATCTCAAGCCTTCAAGTTGCTAAACAGATGGAAGTTCAATGTATTTCAATTTTTGGTGACTCTGAATTGATAATAAGGCATCTTAAAAATCATTGTCAAATCAAGCATCTGAGATTGAGATCATATAGGGATGAAGTGTGAGATCTGGTAGAAAACTATTTTGAAGCATTCAATCTTTAGTATATTCCGAGCGAGGAGAATAGATTAGCCGATTCTTTAGCAGTTGTAGTGAGCACCTTCAAACGTCCAATAAATCCAAGGTTAAGGTATGAGATTTAAATTAGGCATACAAATTCTATCCTTGATAATGTGAAACATTAGTAGGTGTTTGACGATGATGAATAGATAAGTCAGTTCCTGACCATGATTGGAAACTTTGAAGATGCTGAGATTGATCAAGAGGAAGAATAAAAAAAGAAGAAAGCAGAAATAAGAAACCTTAAGAAGTCAATAGGCAAACATAAGATTATCTAATTGAAAGATAATGTGCTCCCCAACGGGTTGGTTCCCTTTGAAATATTACTCGATGCCAATGATGTTGTTGTTGATTCAAAGAAAATACATCAAGAAGAAGAGATGGAAGATTGTAATTTGGGAACTCAGCAGGAACCCAAAATAGTAAAATTGTTCAAAGGTGTTCCCAAAAAATACAAAGAAAGATATATTGATCTTTTTAAGAAATATATGCATGAGTTTTCCTGGTCATATGAATACCTGAAAACATATGAAAAAAAAATTATTCAACATAAGATTCTATTGAAGGAAGGACTAAAACCACACAGACATAAGCTCAGACAGATCAATCCATTGTTGTTAGATCCAATCGAAAAATAATTGAATAAATTGTTGTAGGCGAAAATTATAGTCCCTCTCAGATATTCAGACTGGGTTTCTAATCTGGTCCATGTAAGAAAAAAGAATGGAGAGATAAGACTGTGTGTAGACTTTAGGAACTTGAACCAAGCATCTCTAAAAGATAATTATCCTTTACCGAAAATGGATTATGTCTTACAGAAGGTAACATGCGCTCACAGGTTGTCTATGGTTGACGAATTTTCTGGGTATAATCAGGTAGTAGTAGAAAAAGAAGATCAGAAGAAGACTGCTTTCACTATGCCTTGGGGCACTTTCATGTATGCAAGGATTCCATTTGGCCTTATGAACACAGGTGCAACATTTCAGAGGGCCATGCACATAGCCTTCATTGGTGACAAGTTTATAGTTATATATCTGGATGATGTAACTGTTTTCTCTGGGTCAGATGATGGACACTTGGAGCATTTGAATTTTTTTTTTCAAAAGTGCAGAAATTTTGGTCTTTCATTAAATCCCACGAAATCTTTATTTGCCTTAGAAGAAGGTAAATTATTGGGTCACATAGTTTATAAACAAGGAGTAAATATTGACCCAGCAAGGGTGGAAGCCATTCAGACTATTCCTTTACCTAGAAGAAAGAAGGATATCTAGAGATTCCTGGGAAACATAAACTTTCTGAGGAGGTTTATGCCCAATTATGCTGAGATCGTGAGAAGCATAATAGATATGTTGAAGAAAAATTTAGAAGTGAAATGGGATAAGGAAGAAAGAGATGCATTTTCTAGAATAAAGGAAGCATTGTAGGAAGCCCCATTTTTTTATTAGCCTAGACTATTAAAAATCCTTTCAGGTATTCTCATTTGCATCCCCCACTACTATTGTTATTGTGTTGTTGCAGAAAAATGAAGAAAATTGGGAGTAGTCAGTTTCATTTTTCAGCAAATTTCTCAAAGATGCTGAGCTCAAATACAATATTCTGGAGAAAAAAGCATATGATTTGGTCAAAGAACTGAAAGCCTTTAGGACTTATGTGTTGCAGTCCCAAATAACTACTTATGTTTCTAATTCTGCTGTGAAGGACGTGCTGGTCCAAAGTGATGTTGAAGGAAAAAGGGGGAAGTGGATAGAAAAAATACAAGAGTATGATTTGGACATCAAACCCACCAAGTTGTTCAAGGGACAAGCATTAGCGAAGTTGTTGACAAAGACAAATTTTCAAGCCTTCGAAATTAATCTGTTGGCACCAGTGGATGGAGTTGTAAATGAAGAGGGTCAAAGCAAGTTCAAAATAGGTATCCAATAAAAAATTTTGTGCTCTACTTAGTATAAAGATATTTTGCATTACCTGTGTTTCTTTTCCTGTCCAACTTCATTGAATAGAAAAAAATATAGAGCTCTCTAGCTCAATTCTTAGCCATATGTTATCATAGAAGTGAATATATACTGAAAATATATTGCTGGTATTTTGCTGTTATGTTTGACTGAAAGAGAATATATTTAAGTCACCAAATAATATCATGAAATTCTGTGTGGAGGACATTATAGTTGGAAGGTCACTGCTCATAAAATTCTTAAGTCGAGCTTCTATTGCCCAACCCTGTTTGCAGATTTTTATAGAATGGTCAAAATTTGTCAGAAGTGTCAGCTATTTGCTGAAAAGAAAATACTTTCTCCATTACCTCTCATCCTAGTGTTTATTGAAGAACATTTCAGGAAATGGGGATTGGATTTTATTGGAGAGATCAATCCACCATCAAGCGGATAGTTCAAGTGGATTTTGACTCCCACTGATTATTTTACAAAATGGGTTGAAGAAATACCCACTAAGAAGGAGAATGACCAAGTGGTGATGAAGTTTAAGGAGGAAAACATTTTCAGCAGATTTGGATGTCCTGTCAAAATTGTGACTGATAATGCTCAGGTATTAAACTCTGCTCGTTTCATTAATTTATGTCAAACATATAATGCGATTTTATCACATTACACAGCGTATCATCCCCAACGGAATGTATTGGTAGAGTCTTCAAATAATACATTGGTCAGAATCTTGAAGAAAAAAATCACCTAGAATCAGAAGGATTGGGATATGAAGTTGAAGTTTTCCCTTTGGGAATTTTGAGTCACTACCAAGAAATCTACTGGGAAGTCTCCCTATGAACTGGTTTATGGAACTCAAGCATTATTTCCTACTCAGCTGGCCAAACCAGTGATTTCTTTCCTTCAAGAAGCTCAGGAAGAATCAAATGCTCTACTAAGAAGATTGAACAAAATAATTGAATCAAGTGAAAACAGAAACAAAGTCAGGGATAACTTGATTAATTATCAGGAAAATATGAATTCTATATTTGACAGAAAAGAAAAAGAAGTTATCTTTCAAGCAAGAGATTTGGTACTAAGATGGGACACCAGAAGAGAAGAAGAGGGGAAGCATGGTAAATTTGACCCTCTCTGGTATGGTCCATATAAGATCTCTGATTCAAGGTCAAATAACACATTCATTTTGGAAGATCTAGATGGAGAGACAATATAACTGCCTATGAACGGGCAGTATCTAAAGCATTATTTCCAGCATTAAAAGTCAGCATTTCACCATTGTAAATACCGGATTGCTCATTTTTCATATGTTACCAAGCAATGTTTGACTCCATGCCCAATGGATAAGTCACTAATCTACGATTATTAGTGCTTCCGTGGAAAAAAGCACTATCCCCAGGTGGAGCCAAATGTTGTGGCTCATTTGCATTTACCTTTGAAATATTTTTCAAAACACAAAAAAAACATATATGATAGAAAATGTAAAATTTTGTGTCATAGAAGAATTTTGATTTATATATTGGTACATTAACATTACGTGATGAGATGTGAAGGTGGGTCGAGTCGAGCTCATTCACGTGTAGAACAGTTCAAGAGCCAAACCGATGGGCACGCTCAGAACATTGCACGCTGAACAGGGTCGATTCAGGCTCATTCGTAGGCTTAGGAGGGACCATATTGACAGAACACCGAATAAGCTCAAGAGGGCTACACTGTGGAGCAAACAAACTAATTTCCCAAAGGCAGAGAAAGGGCACATTTCCCTTAAACACTTAAGAGTTTTGGAGGAAAGGAAAAGGGAAAAACAGATGGTCACGATCATAGCTTAGAACTGGATCAGAGAGATAGATGGCGAATATTAAATCACAAACCACAAATCACAAGTTTCAAAGGATAGGCGCGGGAGGTAAGTGATAAAGTCGCCAAAATGCGACGTGCGATGCTAGGTGGGACTCGATCACATAGCGCATATTGCAGGTTTTAAAAGATAAGTGTTAAGGAAAATGTTAAAGTTAGCGAAATGTGAAGTGTGATGTGGCAAGCTGATGTGGCCCTGGCCCGCATACCGCACAACGCAAGTTTTAAAAGTTAGGGGCGAAGGGTAAGTGTTATAATCGCTGAAGTACGATGTGCGATGTGGTGGGGCCCGATTGCAAATCACGAATCACAAGTTTTAAAGGATCACCGTGGAAGGTAAGTGATAAGGTCACCGAAGTGTGATGTGCGATGCCAGGTGGGACCCGATCACATAGCGCACATCACAAGTCTTAAAAGATAAACGCCAAGGAAAATTTAAAGACGATGAAATGCGAAGTGCGATGTTGGCACAGATGTGATGTGGTTCAAAGATGAAATCTAAAGGATTTAAAGTTCAGGCTTATGCGGTTATGCACCATTTTATGAAGAAATAGGAAGAACGCGATAGAAAAAATTGGGTAAGTGACCCGAAAAAAATCAAAGGAGAAGAGGCTGAGTCGGGTAGCAGGTGGTATGATTGACAATGTTTGAAGCACATGGGCATAGGTAGAGTCTGGAAGAAAAGCGTAGAGCATCCCTATTCTGAGCATGACCACTGGGTCAAGTTGGGCACTAAGGTGTTGTTACAGAGTTGTGTAGTTGCTGCATCATAACCAGAAAGGACACCGCAACATTTTGGGAGGGCGCATAGGCAACATCAGATTCAGAAAAATGAACAATATTTCCAATTTTAATTTGTTTTCTCAAGTATGATTGCAGAAGTAATCTTAATAGTTTAGGTAGTTGAATAGTTTAAAAAATTTCGGGATTTACGAACCACTATGATGTATTTAAGTAGATAGAAATAAAGAAAAGAGGTTCTGAGTTTTGGACCTCTAGATGATTGTTAATTTGGTACTGAATTTTATACTAAATAAATGAAAGAAGATCAGTTTCCTGTAGCTGTTGATGTTGATATGTCTTTCTAGTTTCACTCTGTCTTTATTCCTCTTTGAATGAAGTGAGGTAATGTAGTAGCCAATCTCTTAATTACATCTCTGAGTAAGAGTTAAACAACCTTAATTTATGCTCCTTCACCTCATCTCTTCTTTCTTCACAAAATCCTGATGAAACTTTAAAGTAATAGATTCTCTGTTTGCAACATATTATTTCGAGTTTCCTCTCTCTCCATGTATTCCCTCTGAAACTTAAAAGTGATAGATTCTGTTTCTCAGCATATCACTTCAAGTTTCCTTTACATTTCTTATTTTCATTTCATTTGGATATCAATGGTTTATGTAATTGTGAAGGCTTTCATTATATCAGATTATTGAGTGTATTAAATAATTAAATTCCAAAGGTGTTAAGTAGAGGCCATTTGATATTATAATTGTGATATACATTTACAAAATGTCTTGAGCACTTATTCCTTACCACAACCAAGGGATTTTTTCTTGAGATACAACATATCCCATGATAAAAGGGTAGAATTATATAATTGAGCAATTGCTCATAGTTATTTTTCCAAAATATTATAATTATGAGATAATAATTATTTCATAATTGATATAATTGAGAAAAATATGATAATTGTGATAAAGGTTTCTAGAGTTTTCCATTGCCAAGGAGATCAACTTGACCCACTTGTGTATGAATTGGATAAGGGTCCATCATTGTAGAAGTTTCCTAACTTCCCAAGGCTCTAGGTGTCTAGATACATTCTCCCAAAGGATGGAATGAGCCTATATAATATCACCAAGAGGAAAGGGTGTGAGATAAAAGTATCCAAACTATAAGGCGAGAGCTCTGTTGTATTGGGAGAGGACATCATCCTACAAGCTGGAGGAGAGAAAGATTTGAGGTGAGGGTATAAGCATTGTAATTTATTTTATGTTATCAACAAAAATCCATGTTCCTTCCCTTATATGATTGTGTATTCAGCAAATATTATAGTTGGTTTTATTTCTTTTGATCTAACGACCTTCCGAGGAAGATCACCTATCGTCTCTATTCAGTTGTGAATGTGTGCAAGTATAAGAGATCGTATGTGGACGTGATATATTTCTCAAGTGGAGCACAAGATTTGCATCAAGCTCAAAACCCTTCCCCAACCCGATAGGACGCCAGGTGTGGTATCATTTCTTTATAGCATAGAACCGGTTGTATGTTGGATGGTTGATCATTCGAGATCGAGATTTATTTATTGTTTCATTGGTTTTGTTTTCCTCTTTTTGGTGATATGATCACACATGAGATCATGGAGCAAAAAATCCTTGCAAATTTAGATGCAAAAAAATTGGTGCTTTCAATGACAACATACTTTCTTTGTGTCTTATTTGACTCTGATTTTGATTGATTTATCTCTTGCTTGGTCCCCCATTGATTTCTATGTATTTTTTTGGATTCATTTTGATCTCCATTGTTTTTATTTGCTTCAGATATGAGTTCATCTTATATCTGTAGTTTTTTTTTATATTTTAGACGAGAGAAAAATAGATTGTGCATTTAAAATAAAATTATGGAATTTTTTGTACAAAATTTGATTAAATTTATCATTTATCTAGATTCCTCTCGGAATTTTGTCCAAAAGAAGAAAAACAAATCACTGAAAATGGACTTCAAATGAGGATTTGATGGCTAATTGAAGTTCACTAGTTTGAGTTTTTTCCCTAGCTGATACCTTACAGGTTTGTACTCGCGTCCACGGATCCTTAGCCATTAGTTAGCAAGCCTATGCATGTGACCAACCCATCCTAGGAAATTTTGTGCTTGCGGCTAGGGCTCTTAGCCCTTGAAAAATTCTTTCTCTCAGTCTCAAATTTTTATTTCTTCCTTTATTTAGTTTGGGTTTCTTGTGTGCTTGCTAGATATAGTCCTAATATGCTTTTGTTCATTGGTTTTCTTTGTATTGGTCAATTGCATCTTTGGAGAAGTTATTGCATTTCATTAGGAATTTATATTTTTGTTACTTTCCAATCTATTGGGAACGCGTTTGTTTTATCATTTTTTGTAGCTGATCAATTGTTGTATGTCTTTGTTTTGATCTATTTCGATTAGTTTTTTCAAGGTCGTCCATAGCTCATTGTTGTTCAAATTTATCCTTGAGTCTTGATTTGGTGCCTTGGATTGAGGTTTGATTTGTGCCTCTAGATTTCATTATCAGATTTGGTTGGCTAACTTCATCATATGTTTAGACCTGATTTACATTTTTCCTTCAAATTTTGTGGCTTTTTTGTTTTTTGTTCCTTCTTGTTGAGCGATCTCTTTGATATTTTGGTCTTTTTTGTCAGAAACGGTGGTGTTGTGACCGTTTGTGCAGTTGTCATCTGAAAAAGTTCTTTTGAGTTTGTTTTTTTGTGTTGTGTCACCGTCATTCAATATTTTTTAGGCCTTCTTTCTTCTAGGGTTTGGTTTAATCCTTTGTAGAACGTTGGCCTCGTTTGAGACATTGTACTGCAACCCTAGCTTCATTGACATTGCCTTCATTTTCTTTCACTTTGGATTTCAATTTGATTTCTTTGAGTGTCTTTTGATTGGGATTTGTTTTCCTAGTTGTTTCGCTTTTGGAGTGCTTTGCGTTCTTTCTTGGGAAACTTACTTTGGTTCCTTTTTCGGTTTTCATTTTTAGTTTGTTCTTTGGGTCATTAATTCACAAAATTATTGGGATATTTTTCATTTAGAAATATCTAGTGAAAAGTGCATCAAAATAGGCATTGGTGTGTTTTGAAAACTCTTAACCTCTCATAGCTAACATTCATCGAAGTGAAAAAAAAAATTGCATATATTTGGATTGGGGTGACTAAACAGGAGTCTTACACACCATCTCAGTTTAACACCGCATCCTTCTTGTGTAAACAAAAACCATTAAAATCAAAGCGATAGTAAAATTACCTAGATTCGTGTTTTACTTTTATTGGTAGTACACCAATAGTAAATTAGGCTAGGGTATTGGAGATAGGAGTGTGATTTAACCACTCCAAGGCCACAAAATCAACTTAGAAGCTTGTGGTAGGGAGTAATATCCATTTGCAATAGTGCAGTCTAAGAAGCCCTTCTCACAAGAGGGTCAAGCAAAAGGTCACACTTGGGCTAGGCAGGGTGACATGAACCTTTCACTTAGTTTTGAGTGGCACGATATAGTTGAATTTTCACACATACAAATGGTGCTATTATCACTTAGGTACCACTTGGGAGGTAAGTCTCAAGGGGGTTTTAGTTTCGGCTCCTTTTTGTAGTTAATTTTCCTTCCCTTGTGTGTATATTTGTCCTGTGATTGTCCCTCGAGGTCATGCTATTGTTGATGGTGACCATAATGGCCTTTCTTTCTAGGGCTCATACACAAGTGCAGGACCGAGGTCATCTTCTCTATACCTGGGACAGATATTAGTCACTCTCCTAGTCCTCTCGGGGGGTGTCCCATATCTAGTGAGGGCATTTGTGCCAAGTTCGTGCCTAAAACGACTAGGGAGTAGGTCACTAGTATAAATGCTCCACTGACAAATTCTTTGTATTTTGTTTGTGTGTGCTATATTTTAGGATTTTTCTAGTGTTTTTTGTTTGGTCTGATTCCATAGTTTTTTCATTAGGGAGTTTGTAATAACATAATTGAACTTTAATTACTATCAACCTGGCTAAATTTATTTGTTGATGGTCACGTCGTATTCAAGGTTTACTTCCTAAATGAAGTGGAATAATTTATCCTGCACAAAGAGTTTCTGTCAACACTAAAGACTTATACCATCACATAGTATTGGAATATGTGCGTTGTCCCACCATAATCCTGATATGGTCTCTATTGAGACTTTGGCGGATGACTCTAACACTCTTGCCAATCCACCTTTTACTGATCCATTAGGACCTACCTTGTTGCGGTTGAACCTGGAGGGTTCCACACCAGTCTATACTCATGTGATTTTTTCCATTCTTTACCTTATGGTGGAGTCTGAGACCTCATTACCCTCTGCATCAATAGTCTCAGTTGCCATGCTAGTGTTGCCACCTCTTAGTGTGGCCATTCCTACTCCACCACCCATGCTTCTCAGTTTTTCCTGGGGCATTCCACTAGTCTCGTCCATGGCTCCTACTAATTTCCTGAATTTTTTCGGGTCCATACCATATTATATGTTGAATATGGTTCCTCAACCTAGTCAATCAGTAGGTCCAAGAATTTTTACATCGATCTTTGCCCAAACAACCGTTCTTTCTCCTTAGTTAGGCACAGTTACTTCTAAAAATACATGGGGGGGATTGTTAGTTGTCCCTAGTTAGCCTCAAGACAATGTATCTTCTAGTATGTATCAAGCTTGGTATAGTTCTCTCTTTGTAGGGGTGCCACCTACTAGTAATTTTACTGGAGGGGTTGGTTTACCTAGGGGAAACCCCACTGCTAGTACCATATCCCATCTAGGTTATCCTCCTTATGTCGATCCTACTGTGCAGATTGGTCCTTCTTTTAAACCTGGGTATAACCCTATAAGAAGTCATGCTCTTGGGGGGGTATTTATCTTTAGAGGTTTCTACCTTGGGGGGAAACATGCATCTACTAGTTATGCTGGCCCATAATAACCTTTAGTCAGGGCAAACCATTTTCTACACCAACAAGTGCATCCATCCAATACTTATAAGGGGGAACTGCAAGGTTGGTCAGGGGATTCTCCTTCCTATGACCCATTTAATAAAATCCACAATATGTTTTTATCTTCTCTCGATTTATCGAATTTAGCCAAATTGACTAATGTTCCCATCTGTCATGATCCCTAGTCGCCACCCATGCCTGCCAAGTTATCGTCAAATATTCCCAAGTTTGAAGGCAATCCTAGGGAGAATACATCCACTCACATTACCACCCATCATTTATGTTTCTCATATAATTCTTTGGTGGATGATTATGTTAAAATTCGTTTATTCCAATGTATGTTAACTAGGGATGCCGCAAAGTGGTATATCGAGTTAGATACTGCATCTTACGGTAAATTTTCATCCCTAGCTCAAAATTTCTTGACACACTTCCAACGGCCTACTCGGTATGATATCAACTCTTACCTCTTTTCCAACTTTAAACAAGATAATTCCATGTTAATCTCTGATCACATTCATGAGAGGCATCGCCACAAGAGGTTAGTGAGAACTAGGTTACCCGATAAAATTTTATGTAAATGGTTCATTCGATCTCTTCAACCTCAAATTTCCAAGGATGTGTCTATCTTTCGAGTCGTTATTGAAGATCAAGACATTTTAGTTTCCCAATAGCTGGATCTTATCTATTCACAGTTGGGTATGCCGTACGAAGTGTTGCTAAATGCCCTTAGGCCTTCTATTGACCCTCCTAAACCTGTTCCTTGCCCACATGTTGATGGTGTTATTGGTTCTATTTCTGATTCCTTGATCCAATTTTCTTCCCAATTTTGGCAAATGATTCTTAGATCTCAAGACCAAACAAGTGCGTCTAGCTTTGCTAAAGCACCCTCTCCTGAGAAGACCACTGATATTATCATGGTGAAGTCCACTCAACCGTAGAAAAAATCTCAATCTAGTGGTAACAAAAACATATAAAATAAAATAAATAAACAAAAAATCAAAATGCTCAGGAGTCTCAAACCAATCCTCAGAGACAGCATCGTCAGAATGTCAAGTTTCCCTGTAAAATTTGTCAAGGAAATCATATTACTCATGAGTGTCCTCATATGGATTAAGTCCATAGGCTTCTTTCACCACCGTCTACTTAACATCCTACTATTTTGACTCATCCATTCCCTGCACAACCTCAACAATAGATGGTTACTCTTCCAGTCATATGGAGCATGCCTCGATGCCTCTTGTGTCATTGCATTATATCACATGGTGCTCATTAGTCATGCTTCCAAGTAAATTTTGTGTTGTGCCTCTATGTGTTCAAGGGAAGTCTCAGATTGTGTCTTCCATATGCAGTAACTTGTTTACCTTTTTGAGACAGCCATCCCTGTGTCAGTTGTACTTCATCGTTTCATAAACTCATCAATACATCACATCATCCTGTTTTGTTCCGTGTCAATTGATGGGGGATAAATTAAGGCCCTCCTTCTACGTATCTTCTCCTATCGACTTTATCTCATTATTCAAGAGCTTGATCTAGGAATCAGGTACCTTGGAGCTTACAGACCTTAGTGGCAAGATTTCTTGTGTTCGACAGAGGGTTTACATCGTTGGCCCCTGATTGGTAGAGTTCATTGGTGTTCAATGTCATCCCATTTATTCACACTTAATGGACTATACTAGGTACCTTAGGGTCCATTTTTCTCATTGTTGGATTCCCTCGCATATGTTACTTGTTTTCCTCATTAGATGGTAATCATGCAGTTTATACCATGTTCAACCTCATCTCATATATTCGCATGATGTAGATTCCTACCATCGGGGTTATGTCGAATACCTTGGGTTAGGGACATCTCACTCTTATATGGCATCATTCCGAGGATGCATTGGATTTATGTATCATTTATGTACTTTGAGGACTATCTTGAGACACTTCTTTATCTTTCATGTGTCCATAGTCCTACTGATGTATACTGCGACATAGATCCACATTGTATTTGTTGGTGGTTATTCTCTATCTATTGAACTCATTGAAATAACCAATTTTGTTGCATTAGAAATTGTAAGGAGTTGTTGCTCCATGATATAGTGTTTGATTAGATCAATATACATACATAGACAAGACTAAGAATAAAAAAGAGATCCTAATCCACTATGATCATCAAGAAACATGCAATCAATTTTACAATACGAGGAAGACAAATGGTAACTTACGTCCTCGCAGATTGGGGACGGATCTTGAGTTTATAGCAAAATGCTCATGCTCTACTCAAGCGATCTACCTCATCTACAATCGATCTCAATACCTATACACAATTAGAAACACTCAAGGATGAAAAGTGATCTTCCTTGAAATATCATTATATTAACAACGATACAAAATAATCACAAGATCTGCTGAAAACATAATTATGTAAGGGAGAGAACATAGATCTTCATTAATAATATAAAATAAACAATGCTTATACCTTCTCTTCCACGTTTCCTCTCTGTGATCTGGCAGATTTTCCCCACTACATATAAAAAATGAACATAAAGATAACACACATATACCAAGACCTCACAAGCTCTCTATCTAGTAGCAATATGGTTACATAGGATCAAGATATCATCTCTCTAGTAGTAGTGTAGCTCTCAAGATAAGAATGGCCCTCCAAAAATATCTTGAACCTCTCAAATGATCTAATATAAATAGGTAGAAGAGAGGTCACGAGAGGATTAATATGGATGATCAAGACAAAGAGAATTTACAGACGCTTCTAATTGATGAGTCTTGGCCAACTTGAATAGATGAGGAATTGAATTGATCGCCTAGGGACTAAGTCACTTTAGAAAATTCCCCTGGTTGCAGTAACATAAAGGGCTAAAAAGGGCCCTATACATATGTATGTTTGTGATGTTTTTCTCTTATTGTCTCTTGTATCTGTCTGTCTAGTGATCTAATGGCCCTCTGAATATGGTGCCTCAACCTAGCTAGCCGATAGCTTTAGGAATTTATTCACTGATCTTTGCCCAACCAACCATTCATGTTCCTCAGTTAGGCACAGTTACTTCAGTAAATATGTGGGGTGGATCATCAGTTGTACCTAGTCACCCTAGGGGAAATGTATCTTCTAGTATGTCGTAATCTTGGTATAGTCCGCTCTTTGAAAGGGCGCTACTTACAAATACTTTTACTGGAGGGGCTAGTTTACCTGGGGGAAACCTCGCTTCCAGTGTCGTCGCCCACATGAGTTATCCTCCTTATGTTGGTCCTATTGGGAAGAGTGGTCCTTATTTTAACCCTGGGTACAACCCCATAAGCATTCATTCTCTTGGGTTTCCATTTCTCTTTGGGGGTTTCTACCGTGGGGGGAAACATCCATCTGCTAGTTATGTTGTCCAACATCAACCTTTTGCCGAGGAAAACTCTTTTCTCAACTAGTAAGCGCATCCATCTAATCCATATATGGGGAGACCACAAGGTTGGTCATGGGCTTCTCCCACCTATGACCCATTCATTCAAATCCATAATATATTTTTATATTCTCTTGATTTGCCATATTTTTCCAAATTGACTAATTACCCCATTTGTCATGAACCTTGGTGGCCACCCATGCCTACCAAGTTACCATATGATATCCCTAGTTTGAAGGGAAGTCTGGCGAGAATTCATCCACTCACATTACCACCTATCATTTATGGTGCTCATCTAATTCTTTGGTGTATGATTATATTAAACTTCACTTCTTCCAACGAACATTAAATGGGGATGTTGCAAAGTGGTATATTGAGTTAGATACTGCATCATACTGAGACTTTCCCTCCCTAGCTCAAACTTTCTTGACACACGTCTAGTTACCTACTTAGTATGATATCAAATCTAACCTTTTTTCAACCTTTAAATAAGATGATGCCACACTTATTTCTGATCACATTCATGAGTGTTGTCATCACAAGAGGTTAGTGAGAACCAAGTTACCCAATGAGATCCTACGTAAGTGGTTTATTTTATCTCTCCGACCTAAAATTTCCAATGATGTGTCCATGTGTACACAAACTAAATATCTTAACTCTCCAGGAGTATTATAACTCTCAAAACTAGCATGGCCCTCTAAAATTAGCCTGACCCTCTCAAATGATCTCCTATAAATAGGTAGAGGTTCCTAAGAGGATGAATATGTATGCTCAGGATGACGAGAAGTTATAGAATATTCTAATTGATGAGTCTTGTCAAGATCGAATAGATGAGGAATTGAATTGATATCCCAGGGAATAAGTCACTTTAGAACATTCACTTGGCCATAGGCACGTAAAGGGATAAAAAGGGTCCTAGACGCACGTACAGGAGGGCATGGTAGAAGCTATAGGGTCTTGACCACAAGCACAAGACTGCCTGCTTGTAGCTAAGGGCCAAACTGGCTCAAAAAGGCTCCTTGTGTTAGGAAAAATTCATCTTACCATGAGGGCTAAGGGTCAATGATCCAAGGGTAGAAAAATAGTTTGATAATAGTAGTCTTGGCTTCTTCCTCCCATTTTGAGCTTTGAGTATTATTGTAATGCAATTTAGCCATCAGTTTATCTTCTAACCTCATGCATTATGGGACATGTTATAACCCTATCTTCCACTCCATTATAGTGAGAAAACCCAATATCAACTTACCTCAATTTTCTGGCTAAAATGCATCCCTTTTTACCTTGTCTTTTACTTATGTAAGATTTATCCCATGATAAAAGTGTCGAATTATATAATTGAGAAATTTCTCATCATTATTTTCCAAAATATTATAATTATGAGACAAAAATTATTTTATAATTGAGATAATTGAAACAAATCTCATAATTGTTATAAAGGTTTCTAGAGTTTTCCATTCCCAAGGAGATCAACTTGACCCACTTGTGTATGAGTTGCCTAAGGGTCCATTATTGTAGAATTTCCATAAATTATCAAGTCCCTAGGTGTCTAGATACATTCTAATTTCTCCCAAAGGATGGAATGAGCCTATATAATATCACCAAGAGGAAACAGTGTGGGAGAAAAGTATCCAAAATTTAAGGTGAGAGCTATGTTGTATTGGGAGAGGAGATGATCCTACAAGCTTGAGGAGAGGAAGCGTTGAGGAAAAGGTATAAGCATTGTAATTAATTTTATTTGATCAATGAAAAATCATGTTCCTTCCCTTAGATGATTTTGTATAAAACAGATCTTATATTTGGTTTTGTTTCTTTTGATCTAACGATATTATGAGGAAGATCAACTATCATCTCTGTTTAGTTGTGATTATGTGTAGGGATAAGAGATCAAATGTGGACATGATAGATCGCTTGAGTGGAGCGCAAGATATGCATCGAGCTCAAAACCCTTCCCCAACCTGCGAGGAGGCCATGTGTGATCTCATTTCTTTTTAGCATAGAACTGATTCTATGCTGAATGGTCAATTATTCAGGATCAAGATTTATTTATTGCTTCATTGGTCTTTTTTTCTTCTATTTGGTGATATGATCAGACATGATATCACATAGCAAAAACTCCTTGAAAATTTAGATGCATTAGTTAGTTAGTTTCTCCATTAATCCTCAATGACTACAATCCGAGAGCAATTTTCAGTAGATGTGCATGACAAGGTATCATGGTGTCCAAGCACAACTCATTCCAGGAAATTAATTATGTGCACATATCACATCCATTAAGTATGCAGCTGCCCTTGGGAGGATTCTGGGAATTTTCTACATGGACTCTCAACTAAAGAGCCAACAAATAGGACTTGTTGAATGACTTCCCCTTGTTCACCACCTAGTTCAATAAATATTTCCCACCCTTCAAGAAAGGTATTCATGCGCTACTGAATTTAGATTCTACAACCTAAGATAACCAAGAGTTAGTAGGCCCTCTTGAGATACTTTGTCTTGTATGTGTTGGTGGGCATCTGTTGAAACTTTCATGGCTCTTTTACCTAACCTTTAACGATATTATTTGTTCTCACATATTTTTTAGAGGCATAAAAGTATGAATCCATGAGTGCTTCTAGCTTTGGAAAATGATACATAGCATGGTAATCTTCCACTAGAAAATTAGCAAGCTTATATCCACTTACATTGTTTAATATCATGTTCTTCACATCAATGTGCGAAACAATCTAGCTGATGACATCTGCACATGGGAACACTAGGTATTTTCATGCAATCGTGTATAATACTATCCGTTGAACACTTATACATACCTATCGCTCCTCTATATATGCCTCAAAGTCCTTCGAAAACTCATCTTTATCCATCGGTCCTGTTATATCTGACCCCTTTTCCACAAACTATTGAGTGTCCGCATACGCTGGAAAGTTAACTGTTATTTTCTCAATTACTTCCCCATTACTTATTTTAGTGGTATATTTTGAAGAAAATCTCTTGGGTTCCATGGTAATAGTGACTTCTGGAGAGAAGTGCTAAGCAACTATGGTACCTGTGGGACAAAAAAGGCACTCATGGAAAGAAAACATTATCTTTTTCAAATATGCCTTCAAAGAAAGATAAGGAAGCAAACGAGAAAAATAGAGAGAAGGATTGCACAATTTTTTGGATCGGGTGAGGGATATTGGATGTAGGAACTACGCATTGCACAATCCCAATAGTCAAGGGTTCAATTTCAGGCTTGAGACTGCATAATGCACAATTCATCTTGTACAATGAATGTGAGAGACTGCTCAGTGTGTAGTCTCAGTGGCCAAGGTGGTAGTCTGAGCCATAGAACTACACAATAAGTATTTGGGCCAGCCTGTACTACATATTGCATAGTATCAGAGGCCAACCTCTCAACTTGATCCTCAAACTTGTACAATGCCCAGCGGGGAAAAGTGAAAAATGGCCAAGGGAAAGTGTAGATATTCATGGTAAAAGTGTGGGAGACAAGAAGATCTCAGTGATGGTGTGCGTTTGTGTGAATATGTGACTCATTATGAATGAATCAATGTAGAACAAGTGTAGAAACTAAACAAACAGGAGGAAAATCAAATATGTGAGGAGATTCGCCACAACAGTGACCATCGATGCAAAAACATGAAAACTGATGTGACACTTGTTAAAGGAAAATGACAACTTGAAAAAACACTTCTAAAAGCTAAAATAAGTTAAGAATCCAGCAACCATGAAGATAAACAAGTAAAACAACACTCGAAGAAGCAAAACGACAAAAAACGACCGAAAAAGTGGCAAAATATGACAAAAGAAAAACTCACCCAGAAAAGCGACGATGCCTGCACTGAAGGTTCCTTGATCTCCTTAGGAATTATATAGCTCCAATATAGAATTTTCAAATGAGCTCTAGGGGCATCAGTTAAATATATTTGAGTGAATTAGGGTTTATGATGTGCATGCCTAAAAACAAAGAAAAAACAACACATGGCGAAAGTTTCAAAAAATAACGAATGTGCCTCCTTCAGGAAACTAATAATTGATCCCTATTTTATAGGAATGATTTTTATCTTTTTATATATATATATATTTTTTTCGATAAAATTTCCATGCACAGTGCCAGGAAATATTGTGCAATTCTGGGGAAATGGGAAACTTTCTGACTTAGTGCATTGTGTAGTTTCTAAGCTTAAGGAAGGATTTGCACAGTTCTTGGGCTCAGTGCTGGGATGCCTTCCATGACTGTGCATTTTTGAAGCTCAAGGCAGAGTTTTCAGTCAATATTGTGAAATTTCAATCATCAAGGCTAGCTTGCCCTCATGGATTGCGCAGTTTCTGGAGGCAAGCCCAAAACTGGTGTAAGACCAAGTTAGGAGGTTATCTTGTGACTTAGAAAGATTAGTTAAGTGTGAAAACAAGAAAACAAAAGCACACATGAAAAGGATAAGTCTCAATAAAATCATGAATTTTTGAAAACAATGCAAGATAAGCTCTCGTGGATAGGAAGGAAGGCTCTAAAATCAAATCATAGGAAAAATTTTGGAGGGTGGTTGTAGCCACTACAAAAATACATTATAGTCAAAAGGGTGTTATCAAATTCGAGGAGAGATGTAATTGTATGTTGAAGGATGGCCAGATGGGCCTTGATGTATACCTATTAATGAGGCCCATCAAAATTCATTATTAAAACTAGCATAAACATGGGAGGAAGAAACAAGGAAAGATGCAAGAAACCTGTAGACCCTCCTCCAACCTCTACACCCCAAGATCGCCCAAGTTTTTTTTCCATGCAATGAAAAAGGAATACTAATTTGAGTGGAATATAGGTAATTACATGATCTTATGTGGAGGACACAAAGAAGAACCCCCTCCCAGATTGACCCAAGAAAATTCACATAATATTCTACCATCCAAGGTTAAAGTTTCAAAAGAATCACGAAAGGTGGTGGAAATCATTGATATTGAAGTTGATATAAATGTACTACCTATTGGGTGTGTGTTATATTCTTTCTTGTTTTTTGCGTTGGGTGCAACAGAGGGGTCTATAAGGGGGCGGTAGCCCCTGTGCATGGGGTTTGAGGCAGCACCACAGGAATTTTTTGTGGACCCAATAATAGTTGGGCAGACCTAAGGATGGGGGGCGGACCCAAAGATGCTGGTCGAACATACCTATGGTTTTGTGCATGGTTTTTTCACATGGTTTTGGGCATGATGGTTTTCCTCCCATGGTTTTTTCTAGATTTGGTCAAGGGAACTACGGTTATGTTCTGATGTAGGGTTAATGGATTGGGGTTTTATGAATGCTTCGACATGTATATATATGTATTGCAACGTTGAAAGGAATGTAATGAAAAAACAATCAATATTGTAGTCTAGGTTTTGGGATCCAGGGGAAAATATTTGTGTATATTTGGTTTATGTTCTCGCCATTGTTTATTTTTCTGTTTTAAGAATTCATTTGCAGGTAATTTCTGTACATTGTTAAAACCTACATTTGGTATTATATATGTTCCATCTTCAAGGGGACAACTTTACTACTGAGGGGTTTTTCTCGAGCCTTTAGTAGACCCTATACAGTGGGAGATCTATGGGATCGATTCTTGTGGTGAAAGAAGATGGCGAATAGTGGAAATATAGAGATCGATAAATTTAATGGTCAGAGTTTTGAGTTGTAGAACCTCAAGATGGAGTATTTTTTGGTGGACCGAGATCAGTGGATTGTTTTCGATTATGGTTCAGCACCAACAAGAATGTCAGCAAAAGGTTGGGTGAAGCTAGATCAGAAGGTGAAGAGAAAAATATGCATTAGAGGAAATTTCAGCCTAAAAGTGCCCCCCTAAGGAAAAATAATAAAATAATAGGAAAATAATAAAATGAGAGCTATAAATTTTGGAGGGAAAAGAAGAAAACTACTTTTTTTAATTATATTTTTGGTTTATCTCCTTACAGGTTTACTCATATTTAAAATGTAGACACTCGCTGAATGCATAATTAAATTATGCATCCAAGGAGTACCCATTATGCATACTTTTAAGAAGACCCACATTGAGAAAAATTGAAGATACATTAAAAAAGAGTGTTCAACATACTTTTTTAATGTATCTTCATTTTTTCTCAATGTGGGTCTTCTTAAAAATATGCATAATGGGTACTCGTTGGATTTATAATTAAATTATGCATCCAACAAGTGTCTACACTCAAAATTTGAGTAAACATGTAAGGAGATAAGCCAAAAATACAATTTAAAAAGAAATTTTTTTAATTTTCCCTCCAAAATATTACATGTACCTCTTTTTAAATTTAAAGAAATTTGATAGGTTTACATATTATGTACATGAAAATTTCATGGGAAATTTAGGCTAAAATTTCATCTAATGATTGTGTCTCTCAGATTCAGTATTATTGAGTGTATTAGGGGAAACTACGATGAATGTTTTGTGGGACAAGTTAGGACCTTTGTACGAATATGAGTTTCTAGTGAACAAAATTTTCCTATGGAAAAATTTGTATAACCTGAGGATGAAGGAGGGGGACTTGGTGATAGAGCATATGAATTCCTTTAATTCTATAGTAATCCAGTTTTTATCTGTTGACATTAAAATTCCAGATGAAATGCATCAGTTTGTTGTGTTCTCTACCATATTCGTGGGATATTATTTTTGTTGCAATAAGTAGCAATAAAACTACCTTAAAGTTTGATGAAATAGTCACATCCTTGATGTCGGAAGAGATGAGATAGAAAAATATAGAGATCTAGGATGAATATGCCTTGTCTGTAAGAGGATGGTTCTAAAACAGAAATAAAAATAAGTCCTTGAGTGGGAGATCTAAATCTCCAGGAAAACATGTAAAGGTGTGATGGAAATGAGGAAAGGAAGCGCACTACAAAAAGTATTGTAGATCTAAAGTTACTAATAAAGGAAAGTGACCTGATGATGCTCGTTTTGCAGAGGTGAAAACCAACTCAGATGAATGTGGGGATGTGTACTTGGATTCTTCTTCAAGTACACATGTAGATCACGAGGCATGGTTGATTGACTCAGGCGCATCCTTTCACTTCACTCCCCATGGGGAGTGGTTCTGCGAGTATGATAAACATGATGGTGGTGATTTATTCTTAGGGGATGAAAGGAAGGCTAGAATCATCAAATACGGAAAAGAAAAGATGAAGTTACAAGGTGGAAGGATTAGAACACTTCCTGGTGTTTTACAAGTTCTTGTATTTGACAGATATCTGATTTCTATAAGCAATATGGATGATGTAGGTGTAAAAACAATGATCGAGAAGGATACCTACAAGAAGGTTCTGGAAGCACTGGTATTGATGTGGGGAGTTCGTATTGGAACTATGTACAAGCTTCTAGGTATCACTATTATTGATGGGTTCAACAATTTTGTGATCCTTGAAGGTGGCGTAGAAAACCTACTGGTCTCTGGAGAAAATACCATGCTATGTCATCAAAGGCTGGGATATATTGGAGAGAAGGGCCTTCGAATAATACATGGTAATGGTATGGTAAAAGGTATGTCTAATTTCTCTCTGGATTTAGATTTATGTGAACATTGTGTATATGGGAAGCATAATTAGGCAAGTTTCCCCTCTGGTGCTAAGAGGGCGAAAGGAATATTAGAGCTTGTGAACAGTGATGTGTTTGGACCTGTGTCGGTTCCATCACTAGGTAATTATGTGTACCATGTATCATTTATAGATGACTTCTCAAATAATACATGGATATATTTCCTTAGGAAGAAATCTAAAGTCTTTGACAAGTTTAAATAATTTAAGGCTTTAGTGGAAAATCATATAGAGAAGAAGATAAAGGTATTGAGGAAAGATAATGGTGGAGAGTTCTGCAAGAAGGAATTTGAAGAATTATGTAAGAAGTGTGGTATATCACAAAAAACTACTAGTCCATACACACCTCAACAAAATGGAGTTGCGGAAATAATGAACAAGAATTTGATAGAAAATGCCAGAAGCATGCTCAATGGTGCCGAGTTAGGACAAGAGTTTTGGGTAGAGGCAATGGAGACTACATGTTACCTGGTTAATAGATCACCTTCATCATCCTTGGAGGATAAGACTCCACATGAGGTATGGAATGGTAAGAACCCTCTGTTTCACATATGAGGGTATTCAACTCTGATGCATATGTACATAACCCAAAGGAGAAAAGAACCAAGTTGTATAGTAAATATGAAAGGTGAATCTGTATTGGGTATAAGAATGGTTTAAACGGTTATAAGCTTTGGAACCCAAAAACAAGGAAGGTTATGTACATTCGAGATGTGGTGCTTATATAATTGAAATATGCTATTAAAAATTAGTCCTACCAAAGGAACCTAAGAAGATAGAGTTTGAGCTAAAGGAGGAAGAATCAGACTCTACAACAAAATAGGAATGAGAAGAGGAAGAACCACAAACTCTAGTTTTGAGAAGATCAGTTCGAGAGAGAAGGAAACTGGAAAGTTAAATTTCATCTACTTTCTATTCAAATATTTCTTTATCTATCTTTGATGATGATCCCAGAACAATCAGGGAGGCAATAGATTCAAAGGATGGAAAACTTAGAAAGAGACAATGGTTGATGAAATGGCATCCTTGCAAAAAAATGAGGCATGGGATTTGGTGGAGTTTCTAGAATGAAGGAAACCCATTGGCAAAAAATGGGTGTTTAAGAAGAAGATGAATGCAAAAGGAAAAGTGGATAAATATGAATCTCGGTTGGTAGCAAAAGGTTATTCCCAAGTGTCGGGAATTGATTTTGGTGATATTTTTTCTCCTGTTTCCAAGTTATCCTCTAGTATATTTATTTTATATGTTGTTGTTTCTTTTAATTTTGATGTAGAACAGATGGATGTGAAGACAACATTTATTCACAGGGATTTGGAAGAAGATATCTACATGAAGCAACTAGAAGGCTTTGCAATTAACGGTAAGAAAGAACTGGTATGCAGGTTAAAAAAGTATATGTGTGGGTTAAAACAGTCACCAAGGACATGGTATCATAAATTTGATACATATATATGGGGAACGGGATTCATAAGAAGAAAATATGATCAATGTGTGTATTTTAAATTAATTGGTGACCATGTTGTTTATTTGTTCTTGTATGCGGATGACATGTTGCTGATTGGAAACGATAAAGAAATTATCCATAATTTGAAGACCCAATTATATTCCAAATTCGATATGAAGGATCTTAGTGCTGTAAAATATATTTTGGGCATGAAAATTAAATGATATCGGGAAAAGAGGAAGATCTTGTTAAACTAGAGGAAGTATGTCAAGACGATACTACAAAGGTTTAATATACAAGATATTAAGCCGATGAAGGTTCCTATTCCTGCAAGTGTAAAGTTATCTGTTGAATAGTGTCCCAAGACACAAATTAAGGAAGAGGACATGTCTCATGTTCCATTTTCAAGTGCAGATAGTAGCCTGATATATGCAATAGTCTATACTATACTATACATTGCATATGTAGTGGGAGTATTGAATAGGTTTATGTCAAAACCAGAGAAGGAGCATTGGACAACAATGAAGTGGGTTTTAAGATATTTGTGTGGCACTAGTGATTACAGTATATGCTACCAAGGAAGTCCGAGATTGGATAAATTTTTGGACATCCATGAATTTGTTGATGCAGACTCGTCTGGAGATCTAGGTCAGAGAAGATCTACAAGTGTGTATGTGTTTAACCTATTTGGAGGAGCAGTGAGTTGGATGAGAAAAAGATAGAATGTAGTGGCTCTTTCAACTATAGAGGTTGAATACATGACAACCACTCATGAAAGCAAGTAATAAATTTGGTTGCAGATATTATTTTCAAGTATGGGGTTGGTACAACACGCTATAAGGATAGACTGTGACAATCAAAGTGCAATTTTCTAGTAAAATAACCCTGCTTATCATTAAAAAAGGAAGCACATTGGTTTTCAGTATCACTTTGTGAGGGACATGGTCGACAAAAAAAAAGGTGTTTTTGGTAAAGGTGGACACTTTGAAGAATGTTGCAAATGCATTTACAAAGCCTGTGAACACCAAGAAGTTTTCTTGGTGTAGAGAAACAACGGGCATTATAGGGATGGACCAATGACTAAACTCTCCTGTGACCCCTTGTGTGGAAAAGAAAAAAACAAGTGGGAGAATTTTGGGTGTGTGTTATATTATTTCCTGTTCGTTGTGTCAGGTGCAACCCCCCTGCACAAGGTCTGGGGTAGTGCCTCAGGATTTTTTTTTTGCGGACCCAATAATAGTTGGGAGGACACAAGGTTGCAGGGGAAGACCCAAATATGGTGGGCATACCTACCCATGGTTTTTTGCATGGGTTTTTCACATGGTTTTGGGCATGATGTTTTTCTGCCCATGGTAATTTTTAGATCCAGTCCAGGGAAGTACGATTATGTTCTAATCCAGGGTTAATGGACTGGGGATTTATGAATGCTTCAACATGTATATATACATATTGTAACATTGAAAGGAATGTAATGAAAAAAAAAACAATCTGGTATTATTATTTTTGGGATCTCGGGGAAAATCGTTGTGTATATTTGTTTTATGTTCTCTTTCATTGTTTATTTTTCTGTTTTAAGAATTATTTTGCAGGTAATTCCAATACAAGGTTAAAACCTACAA
Source organism: Pinus albicaulis (assembly GCA_034641835.2). NCBI lineage: Eukaryota > Viridiplantae > Streptophyta > Pinopsida > Pinales > Pinaceae > Pinus > Pinus albicaulis. Next base: position 1,805,886,788 of record CM076580.1, on the reverse strand, counting down.
TACCTAATTGGGTTACAAACCTATGGATTAAACCAAGATAATAATAGAATAAATAATTTAAGACACAAACACAATTGAAGATCACTTTTTCACTTTGCAAAATGAAAAATATGAAAAAAGTAACAAACAATTGAGAATTGTAAAGGTGAGGATTTAGAATTACTAGATAGACTAATATGGATGTTGATATTTTAGATGATAGAGCCATTGGGCTCTTAAAATTATATCAAACCATGGGAGAAGAATTAGCACATTCATTCATTGTCAAAGAGGAAAACAAATGAAAATAGAAAGAAGAATTAAAGAACTAGAAGAAGATCCTAATTAATCCCTTTATTTATGACCCCTCTTGCCATATTGGTACCAGCATTATCCACCTCTCGGACACCTCACATGATCATAAAAGTGGCCTACTTCTTCAATACAGTCAATTTTTTTTTTTCATACAAAGTCATTTATGATATATTATTAGAAAAATGAGGAAAAGGACATTCCTCAATATATTCTCACTCCTCTCAGCATACAAAAAAGGTCTGATTGCTAAGAGTGATTATATGTTGTTACATTGCAACTACTGCTACTTTTAACATGACTTTCAGCTATAATGGCTATTGCATTTAGACTGTAGACCCTAAAAAACTAATTAAGAAGAAAAATACATTTAGTTTTCATAATAAACTATACTAATTCCTATTCTGCAAGGATTTGTGTTGAGAGAACCAAGAGGAGAAGATGTTTTACTTATTGACAGTATTCTCACTCTCCTTGGGACCACTTCCTTGGTCTAAGGAGTTGGATCCATGCTTATATTTTTTAGTAAGGAGATCCTGAAGGTGGATCATAGTTCCTTCCATATGGTTACATCGATTTTTAACTTCCATCAGATCCTTGCAGTTTGAAGACCATTGTTGATGAAGGATCGTTATTTATTATTTTTTATGAATCATGTTCTGAGTCATTTGATTCTTCAGCTGCTCAATAATGAATTTTTGGGATTTGCAGAAGGCACAAGGGTGGTTCTTCTCTTCGGTGGAGTCCATGTTCCTTTGATGAAGGGTAGAGAGGTCCCTGATGCCTTTACTCTAAAGCGAAGAGGTCACAACTTTGAAGGATACGATAGAAGTCTCTAATGAGAGAGAGAGATAATGCCTTTGAGTCAAAAGCGGAATCACAGAGGAGAAGATAATAGAGAATGGAGTGGGGTGATGAAGAGGGGGAGGAGAAAAACTAATATTGTTGAATATATCAGAATAGAGGCTATGGTTAATGAGAAGAGATGGGGGGCGAGGATCGACTACCCAAATTGAAAAAGGAAGAGAGCTAATACTATGGGAGAGCCAAGCAAGGGGTACGGGAAAATTATGAAGCTAGAGAGGAGGGACTCCATGGATAAGGAAGGGAGGAATGAGTTAGGGGAGCAGGAGGTAAGAGAGACTGGGTGAGAGCAAAAGCAAACTAAAGAAAGAGTCGAAAGGCACAGATGGTGGGATAAGAGTGCGCGGGGGTGGGGGGTGGGGAGAATTAGTAGAATGAAGAGAGCCCATACACAGAGAGATCACAGGAAAATGAATAATATTATGAGGGAGAAATCGCTGAGTGATGATGCAAGAGATCTTAAGAGGATTTGAGAGGATCCTATTTTGATTTTTAGAGATCTTCATAGAAGTACTAACATAGAATATGGGCATACTAATAACATGGAAACTATATCCTTTGAGAGAGATAATTTCAATAATGGAGAAATGCATGACCTGGGTCTTCACAAGATGGGAATCATTGTGATATGACCATCGATGCTTGCTTGTCCTGTTGCTCTACATACAGCTTTGTTTGCCTGAAAGTCTGCCAGTTTGTTATTTTTCCTGAGGATATGGTGATACTCAATCTCCCCTACCTGAATTGCATATTGATCAACTCTATTGAGAATTTGAAGAAGATTTGCATTCTTTGGCCCATTTCTGCTGACCATTACATGAATGATGATTGAAGAGTCCCCAAAAATTACTGGATTAGGCATGTTTTTGTCTTTTAAAAATTTAATACCCAAAAAGAGTCCATATTCTTCTGCTTTATTCTTGGTTATAGTGCCTATGCCCCAATTGAACTCGATGGGACTGGAATTATCCCTGTGTAATTGTTTTACGGTACAACAACCCTCCCCATTTCAAGTTTTTAGAATAAATTTCATTTAGAAATAGGTCCCCTTTCTTTTTTAGATAGAAATAAAATACTTAAGGAAATCCGATCATTTTGAATAAAACAATAAAGGTTTATTGTTAGAAATACATATATATTGCATATCTTTAATAGCAAGTGTATATAAACAAATGCAACATCGAAAAATTTCCAATCCGATGAGATATAAAGACTTTATCACATTAACATAATACATAAAAGTATTCAATTGGAACAAAGTCCGATGTGATACAGTAATCACAATCGCAAATTGCAGATATCTTTAAGTTGTATATTTGTTTTTGAAAAAATCCGATGCGATTGAACCAATTGCAATCGCAAATCACAAAAATTTTAGGCTTTCAAATTTGTTCTATAAAACTTCAATGCGATGCGATTGATCACAATCGCATTTCGGAAGAGAAATGTAATATGCACTTGTTTTATAATCTCCGATGCGATGGGCCCCATCACAAATTGCAAATCGCAAAATTAAAATGCAAACTCTTCATTTGGTCATTTGCAAAACTTCGATGTGATGCGATTGATCGCAATCACATTTCAGAGGAACAAACATTATATTCACTCATGATACTAAAATCCTGATGCGATACACCATCATTGCAATCGGAAATCGGCGGAGATCATGAAATCTTATTTGTTGTCCCTCTTGAAAATCCCCGATGCGATTAATACTTAATCTTTCTATTTTACATTGTGCATATGTTATTTATTCATCGCAATCGCACGATTCAAAGCGAAAGTTTTAGGTTCTCATTTCAAAACCGCCGATCTCTGATTGTATGTTTACTATTAATGGAAAATCAAATGAATGATGGTTATTGATTCTATTTCGAATACATTGAATGTGACTTCTAAAGAGAACATTTAAGTTTAAAATATAGAGTTAATAAATGAAAATCAATGAATAGATCTTTCATATAGCTATTATCTTTATTCTCTTTTTTACCACGTCTGAAAGATTTTTTCCATTGCAGAACTACAGAACACCCAATCCTTTCATTTTCCAAGAAAGGGAAATGTTACCAGACAACAAAATGTCTAAGAGATCTAGGAAAGCAAAGGCCACTATCGCTGCAAAGACCCCTATTTTCACCATGGTACCTAAAGAGAAACCAACCAGAATTAAGCTGGTTACAAACACATCGTGCCAAGGTCTTGGAAAACTCTCTTGGGAAGAGGCATATAACTTGATTGAAAGGGAAAACCCTAAGGTCACTGTGGCAAAGGCAATATTTCCTGATGAAGACGACTCAGAGTCTGATTCAAAAATTCTCTTCAAGCACTTGTGAATTCATTCCTGCACCGAATTGCAGCTCAGGAAAACATTTTCCCTTACTATGATGTAATTTGGTGGGTAATTGAAAATGTGACCATCAGAAACGGGATGTTTGTTTCAGCTACTGGGACAACATTTGGGTCATTTAAAGCAGAGGACATTAAAGTAATGTAACACCTTCCGGACCCGCAGAAAATCTACAACAAAGCCTTCATCAAGGAATTTTTTGCAAACAATCAAACTCAGTCGGAGCCAATCAAAGAATGGAGAAGAGCTCCAGAGAAGCACAAAAACAAGGCATCAGGTATGTACTCTGTGGAGTCCCTTTCGCCTCCGTACTGTTACGATGCCGCAATGATGTGCAGGCTATTTTGAAATGATAATTTAGTTAGTTTTTCGATACAAATGGTACCTTTAATCCATTCTGATGTAAATTCTGAAGTCATGGATTGGGTTGTCATCCTTTCAGATAAGATAGCCAATAGAATCCTCGAGTATAGAAAGGAAAAAGACACAGGAAACACAACCCCATTTTACTTTTGTGTGTATATTCTAGATGCCCTATGTTTCAACTCTGAATTTCCCATGTTAGGATGGAAATGGACCCCCAAATATCCTACTCCTATTCATATATATCATAATTTCTTGTGGAAATTTCATTTTAAAAACCATGTTTATAGAATTTGTCACGGTTTCCTCATCCCTGTTTATCAAACCATTTTTAACCGATTCCCTCCCAGGGTTTCTGAAAAAGCTAAAATTGATATATCCTTTATTGGGGACTGGTTCGGAGAAGAAATATTTACTTATATCAGAGTCTTCGGGAGCATTGTAGAGCCCCATATTCTGCCTCTGTATGTTCCCGATAAACTGTTAGCACAAGAGATTTCCTATCAGTTAACAGTAGAAGGCATGTCCAGGTTTTTGAAGAATAATAAAAAGTTGATGTGGCCTACTTTTCCCTTCCACTGTTGGGATTATACTCTCAATAACTTCATTCATGCTAAAAAAGAAGTTATTAAAATAATGGATCTCAGGCTCTCAACAGTCCCGGGAAGGAAATATGACCCAAAGAAGGTGGCATTTGATTTCACCACTTCAGTTTCAATCACTCGATTTGAGCATGAACCAAATGAGTTAGATGATTTGTTTATTTCTGTTGATAATTTTTCCCAAGTCTATAACTTGGCCAAGTATAAGTTTCAGACTGAAGATATGAATAAATTCATGCTATTTAGAAGCCAGAGACTGCTAAAGGCTCCTCTAGATCAATTAATAATTCCTGTGCAAGAGTCTAAAACACAGCAAAAGGAAAAAGAGGATACATCTGGAAAAGCAACTAAAGAAACAACTACCAGCAAGATCAATGTACAGACTGAAGAGGTAAGCACAAGTGGCAAACCCGATGTGTGAAAAGAGAATACTAATGGTAACTCAATGTACATATTGATCAGCAATCTACAGCTCAGACAGAAAAGGAAAGAACAGGTATTGAGACCAATGTGCATACTGAGAAAGAAGACACAGGCGGTAAGGCTATTTTACAAGCAATAAAAGGAGATATGAGCAATAATCCAGATTCTCAACTTGGAAAAGAAAAAAAATATTGAGAAAGTAGTGGAATCTACTGAACTTATAGTTTCTTCCCATTTGCTGAGCCAATATGAGCAATTTTCCCAGCAAATAGGACAACAAAATAATCCCCAAGTTAAAGTTCTGGAAGATCAAGATATGGAAGTTATTCCTGAACATCCTACAGGTGAAATTATGTTGAAAGTAGAAGAAATTCATCCTCTAGACATATTTTACAGTCCTAAGCATAGGGTTGTTGTTAGAAAGCAGAGGAAGAGGAGAAGAACTGACCAGGATCCACTTTCAACACCACAAGTGGAATTTATGAACATTGTTTATAAAAATGCTGAGGTGAATCCGTCGGAGGATCTCACAAAATTATCTCAATACGTAGGTGCGTATAGTGTTGCAACTATAGACAAAGCTTCTGAAGTCTCCCAGTTGATGAAACAAAAAGACTTACAGATAGCTATGCTGGAGGAACAGGCCACAAAGAATCAGCAAAATATTGTTCAGCTGGAAAAACAATTGCAAGATGAGGAGCTCAGATCTAAACAACTGGAAGAGCAACTTAGCATTGAAAAGAAGAAGATTGATGAACAAGCCTTGAACAAATAGCAGCATTTGTGTCAAGAGGTAGAAAATTTACAAAATCATTTGCAAAATGAGAAAAATGCAAATATTGAACAAGAGAAAATATTCCAATCAGCATTCGACAAGTTCAAGGATTACCCTAAATTAGATCAATTCAAAACTGAATCTCTTGAAACGAACAAACTGCTATCTCAGCAGTTAAATGAATTTTGTCTAAAGTTGGCACAAGCTGAGCCCTTGTGCGAAATAACAACATCTTTGATAGATGAATCAGTCACTCTCAGGCAAGAAATTGATGATGCTAATGAAAAAATTTCTGAATTCCTTTCATGGCAGGATACAGAGCAGGGAAGAAAAGCTAATATTCCCATAATTGAGGAGAGACACAAGGAAATTTTATTTGAGGAATGGGAACAGCAGCTAATGAAAGCAGAAAGAGCCACATCAAGAGCTAAAAGTATGATGAATAATATGACCCAGTTGATTAATGACAACTTGTATGCCACTAATTTGATCTCAAATTGTACCCTAGGGAAATTACCAAGGGTAAAAGAGATTGATACCAAGTGCATGGAAAATTTTGGGGGCTAATATTTGCAGGTGGGCTAATTTTCCATGGTTTTTCCAAAAAAAAGATTCGCCAATTTCCATTTTTTATAAAAATTATTCGCCCAAAGTTTACAATATAAAATTATTTTACCTTAAAAATTTCCAACATTATATTTACAATATATATAATATCATTATAAATTTGAATAATTTTACAATACATCAATAAACATTTTATAGTTTTCATATTAGGGACTAGTGAGATTCACCAATTTTTTAAACTTCAAAATAATTTTCCGTCCTTAAAATTTCCCCTGACCAAGTGGAAACAAGAATTAGCCAACAAAGAAAAGCAAATCAGTAAACTTCAAGGAATTTCATGGGATATCATGTGGACTTATCTAATCAAGCCACACAGTCAACAAATAGCCATCAAATTCCTTTAAAATGCCATTCATTGTATCATTCCAGAGTTTTCTAATGCCACGTACACTGGGAAGTTACATTCAAGGCTAAGTCATCCAATAGAAGTCAAAGATATGCTCAAAATTTTCCATCTGGGCACATTGAATGCAAGAGATAATCAATGAATTGGTTTCACTCCAATATTGCAATTTTGTTTACAGATTTCCGATGAGATAGATTGTAGCAGTAATTTTAGTTATTTTGTTTTATTTTATTTCCTATTTAAACCCCTTTCATGCATTTAGAAGGGGGTCCTGAATTTGTAATATTTTGACTTGGATGTTACGTTTTTGTACTCCATTGACTCTTATATTTTTATAAAGGATCACATCTGGTGGTTTATGGTAAATTACCTTTGAGAATTGCATTTCTGTACCTTAGAGTTCGTTTTACATTGAAGCACTGGATCTGGATATTGAATTGCATCTGGAAAAGTATCAAGATGAATCTGGTATTTCTATCGATTTGTTGTTATTTTTCTTATTGTTACACCATTTTTTGGTCATCTAACCTATTATCATTAGATGGACCCAAGTACACCATGGAAGACCAATTTTACCCTAAGTAAAATTGCCTTCACTATGTTAAATAACTTAATAAACCACATTTATTAGGTTATTTATGGTCTAAACAGGAAACCCCAAAAGGAAATATTAAACAAACCTATATTTGTTTGATTTTCCTCATGGAATAATTAATTAAACCATAATTTAATTATTATTCCCAGTCATGTTTAACCTAAAAACAAAGAAATTAATTAGATAAACCTTTATTTATCTTATTATTTTCTAGGAATAATTATTTAAATCTTATTTAGATAATATTCCTTGTTAAATATGACCAAATTACCCACAAATAATTAAATAAATCATTATTTATTTAATTATCTTTCAACCACTTCCTTAAGTAATTAAATAAATCATTATTTATTTGATTATCTTCTAACCGCTTCCTTAAAAAGATAAATAAATCATTTATTTATTTATTTTTGACAAATTAAGGGATTTGACCCAAGTCAAATACCTTTTCCCTCCAACAAATATAATAAAATATTCCATAAAAGGTGGATCTAGATTTGGTTAACATTATTTTAATCATGCACCAAGATCTAGAATGACCCAATATTTTGTTATAAATAGCAGGGTTTTTCCTACCATTCTTCACCTTTTGTTGCCTATTAGATCACTGTGGATCTATACACTTGGTCACATTTTTCCATCATTTGCTGTGTGATCTCCCATTGAGCTCTATTCTTTGCATTGGGTTTTCTACACCAACAAGAGAGAGAAATCTTAGATCTGAAGTGCTGAGGACTTCCAAGAACCCATCCCACTAAGGAGAATTAGATACGCCTTCTTGTTTTCCTCCCAGGTGCCCAATTAATACCAAAATTCTTTCAAAAATCGTTCTTGTCTTGTCTATTGGTATATGGAGCAAACCCTTGTTTTTACTGCTTAATGTCTTTCCATGCATAGATCTGGTTTTTTGCAACTCTTTTCTTGTTCAACTAACCGCAGATCTGAAGATATTGGTAGTCACTTTTTTTGTTAGGGCTATTAGTTAAACGTAGCTAAAGTGGTCCTTTTTCGTACACTTCGACAAAGGATTCATACTAACAAATGGCGACTCCACACGAGTTTTAAATTACGACCGCTGTCGTTTTTCATATTCCTACATATCCAGCTACTTCAGACCCTAGGGTTTCTTTTCAGCTGTTTATTTTTCCTATTTTTATGTTGTTTTTTTCACATAAAACCCTAAAACATTAAAATTTCTAACTTCCGTGTGTTTCTGGCTCTATTGCGCAGGTAAGCGACATCAGCCGCAACTGAGACGACAACTTTTCCGAAAATCTGCCGCCGAGACAACCAGAACGGGGGTCGCACTTTTCAGCCCAAAAACTGTGACCTGGACCTCCAGGTCGCACTTTTCAACCTCTTTTTTGCGACCTGCACTGAAAACAGGTCAGAACCTGCAACCTGCCAATTTTTCAATAGTTTTTCTGCAATTTTTCTGGGTTTTGCTGAAGCTTCTGTCAGGGTTTTCCAGCCTCTGTCTCAGCCCACTTTGACCTAGTTCTGATCTGTTTTTACTCATCTAAGTGGGAACCTAGCCCCTTAGGGCTTCAGTACCCTCCACTTTTTGTGGAAGAGTTTTAGCTGTTTCAGCTGTCTGTTTTTCAGAGTTTCAGCCTTCCCTTTTTCAGATCTGAAACCTCCTCCTCAGATCCCTTTAAATCAGCCTTTCTTCCTTTCAAATCACCTCTTGTCATTTTGTTGGGACCTATTTTTAGGACCTCCTCCCTGTCCTTTCTGATTTTTGCTGATTTCCTCCCTTTTTCCAGCCACCTTGCCTCTGTCTCTTGGCTGTGATCTGCACCTCTTTTCAGCAGCTTTATCCTTTAGATCCCTGTCCCTCCCGACCTTAGATCTATTGGCCTCTTTTCAGTGTGTTTTGACTAGATTTTTTCCCTTTTTTAGGCTAGTTTTGAGGGACCCGCCTTCTTGGGTTAGATAGATGCAATAGTAGCTATTAATTTTCTGTTATTTCAGCATTATATACTGTTCTCTGCAGATTTATTTTCAGTTACGCAGCACACTTTTTTCTTGCTCTCAAAACGAAAAGGGTTTTAAAAATTAAAATTAATGCACACCACACACTGACCCTAAGTGAAGAAGTGCCTGGTTAACACTGCCTGGCAAAGACTCTAAAATCAATTGTCACTGCACATTTTCTGCCCTTGACCTCACTTTATTCTGTCCCTTTTTTCCCTTGTCAGTTTCCTTCTTCCCGTCATCATTTTTCCCCCAAGGCGCCTCTCCCAGAGACTTCTTGGCCTTCACCCTCAGTTTCCGGTCGATCGACCTGCTCCGTCCCGTCGTCGTCGAGCCAGTCCTCCTCCGAGTCCGCACTCCGACTCCTCTTCTAATTCATTGGGTTCTCCTTCTCCTCCTGGTTCTCCCCCTGTCACCTTCACTATGCCTGGTCCAGGGCCTAACATTAGCGGTGCTCCAGGCCCTAATGCCGGAACCACTACTAGCGGAACCGCCACAGGAACTACCTCGGCCATACCCTTGCTGCCGTACATTGCAGGCCTCAGCCTCCCTGATTTCAATCAGTTGATTAATGACCCTAGCCGCCACGATGTTGGTTGGCCTACTATGCCAACCAAGCTCCCCTCCGACATCCCTAAGTTTGAAGGCCTTGCTGGAGAAGATCCAACCAATCATGTCCGATCTTTCCACATGTGGTGTTCCTCCAATTCCATTACTGATGACTCCATCCGTCTTCGTTTTTTCCAACGCACGCTTACCGGCGAAGCTTCTAAATGGTATTTCGACCAAGCCACCTCTTCCCATACCACCTTTGCGACCATTGCTCAAGCCTTTTTATCTTACTTCTAGCTCCCTCTCCGATATGATACCGGTATGGAGCTCTTGACTTCGTTTAAGCAAACATCTTTGACCCGCATTTCCACCCATGTTCAGGAATGGCGACGTAGACGCAGCTTATGTCGAGCTTCCCCCTTCGAAGATCAGATCTATATGGACTGGTTCCTTCGCTCTCTCCTAGCTCCCATCGGCAAAGATGTCGCCTCCCATTTCCCTCAAACTGAAGAATTCGCCCTCCAAATAGCCTTGAAATATGACCTGATCTACGCCCAGTCTGGTTATGTTTATACCGTCCTTCCTGACCTCCCCAGGCCCGGTGGCGCTAACACCCCGAGGGCATCTCATTCCGCCGACGGTATCGTCGGAGCCCTTTCCCATCCGTATGCTCAATCTCCTATGGGCTACGGTCTCCCTCACGGAGGGGCCAGCATCTCTAGCACTCTTCCCCCTCTCGGTAGCATGTACCCAGGATATGGCATGCCTCCTCATTTTTCCCAACCTCCTGCTTACCTCAATGTTGCCCAACCTAGCCATTACCCTTATCCGCAGCCTGGTGTGCCAGCTCCTCCAGCATATGCGCTTCCACCTCCCTTGCCTCCTCAACCCCAGCAGCAGCACCTACAGCCCCCTTCAGGGCAAGTATTTGCACAGTAGGGTGCGACTAATCCCCCTTCTTCTCAAAGAAGGCGGAGAGGCAATCCAAATCAATCTGCCCCTGGTGCTCGTGGACCCAATCCTTAAGGTTTTGACCCTAACACTATTAACCAGTGACAGGGCACTCAGCCCAAGCTAGACAAGCCTCTTCGTACCAACAAGCCTTGTTCGTGTTGCGGTGTTTATGGTCATTACACCCACAATTGTCCCCTTTTACCACAGATGTAGCAGATGTGGGAGTCTCAAGCCACATTGCGCGGACAACATGCCTCCCCTCACGCTCCCCCTAATGTGGCCACTACTCAACCAGTTGTGTTTACTGATCCTTTCCCTCAGCAAGGATTTGTGGCTACCCAACCACCTGACGGGCGGGTCTCCACTCCACCCTCCATTTTTGGTTCCTCTGATTACCAGATCCTCATGATGACCTCTGATCCATCCCCAACCGTCGACCTTCACCTTCAAACTTGGTCTCGCCAGTACCCCAAGCCTCCTGCTCAATCTGCCCCTGAGCCTCCTTCTTCAGGTTCTACAGAGCCTATTTCGACATCCAGTGGCCCCTTACATATCCCTCAACCCAAAGTTGAGGTTCATACCAAGATTCCTAAGGGACCCTTATGTCGAAACGCTGCTTCCGGTCAAGCTGCTCATTCGTATAGCATAGTAGATGATTTGGCGCAATCTCCTGCTGCCATTTCCACACTGGAACTCCTCCAATCGTGCCCTTCCCAAAAGAAGGCTCTACTATCTGCCGTGGGTGCTGTAGATCCTGCTGATGACCAAATGATTGTTTTCGACGCCACTCAATCAGACCATCCTCCTCTCCGTCCTTCCGTCGCCTTCCAAATCCCAGTCAAAATCCGGAACGCTAATGTTTCCCGGTGTATAATTGATGAGGGGGCATCCACCTGCGTGATGTCCGCTTCGGTTTGGAAGCAACTCGGATCCCCTGAGTTGGCCCCTTCCACGATCACCCTTCGAGCGTCGGACGGCCATGCCTTCCAACCCATTGGCCTATTTCATAATTGTCCTATCACCCTCGCCAGTAAGACTGTTTGCGTTGACGTCGAAGTCATAGACGCCCCGCTAGACTACAACATTCTATTGGGGCGAAGCTACACCTATGCTATGTCTGCTATCCCATCCGCGGTTTTCCGCAAGATGTCTTTCCCCCATAATGGAAAGATAGTCACCATTGACCAGTTGACATATCATGAGCCAAAATCTCAGACCTCACCTGAGACGACCATCTCTTCTGTAGCCAACAAGAAAACCGTCGACTCCTTTACCAGTGTCTCCCCTAGCATCTACAAAGATTCCTCTTTGCTCGGAACCTTCCCTGGTCTTCCTCCTCCTATCACTGATCCCAGCTTATCGAATGTTTGCATGATACAATCGTCTCAGGCTGCCCTTAAGCGGCCTGCTTCGGCTAGTCAGCAACCTCCCCCTCGCCCTCCACAACCCGCTCCTAGCCATTCATCTCAGCTAGCTGGACCTCCTCCTTCTGGCCCTCCCCCTACCACTGGTATCCATGAACCCCTTTATCCTCCTGGATCGGTTCCCCCAGGCCTTAACCATCTCGGAGCCGTCCCTCCTGGTCATTACCCTGCTGGGTAGATACCTTTCCTAGCTCCCCCTCCCGGAGTATATTCTGTCCCCGTCATGGCCACCCTCTCTCTCCCTAACCTGACCTTGGGCATACCGGTCTGGTACCTTGATCCTCCAGCCGCTACCCCTCCTGGTCACCCCAAACCCTACATGCCTTTGACACCGGTTCAACCGGTCCCCCTCGCTTCCTCCGTTGCCGCTGTGCCCCCAGCACCTCCACAGGAACCTTCTCCTGTCGTGACGGCTCCCGGGAAGAAAGGAAAAGCTCGCAAGGGGGCACCCAAAGACAAGACCACCACGACTGACCCGACCCCTCCTCCGCCCGCAAAGCCTTGTGCCTTGTGTGATGTCGCCGGTCATGCCACCCATGCTTGTCCCGAGTTACCCCGTATTCAGCCCATGGTTAAAGTCGTGTTCCCTGAGTCTACGGTCCCTGAAGCTTCCATTCCTTCTTCGTCCGTAACCAAGAACCCCAAGACTCTCCGCACCAACAAAACCTGTGCTTTGTGCGGTGTTCATGGCCATTACTCCCACCATTGTCCTCACCTGACGCATTACTGTGCCTCTTTAGAGGTAGTCCGAGAGTATGAGGTTGAAAAAAATCAATCTGCCTCTCCCATACTCGCGCAGTATGCTTCGGGCTAGCCTGAGGATCCCCCAGCTCCCATCGACATTCCCCCCCTGATGTTCAGATGATGGATTCCACTACGACCATTATTTACCTCTCCTCCTTTGTGAGACCCTCGGAGCCTAGTCCCCCTGCATCCTCCCCTATTTTTTCGCCTGACCCCCTCTTTTCTACCCATACACGAGATCACTCCACCCGGATCTCGGTTGACCTCCGCAGCCCGAGTCCTCGCCACACTTTCGATAGCCCTCATACACCACCCTCTAGTTTGTATATGAGTCACAGTCATCCTGCTCCTTGCACTCCCTCCCGTAGTTGCCGCTCGATGTCTTCCGTACACTCACACCGCCGTCATTGTATCTCCTCCCCTCATTTGTTGTCTTGTACCACCATTCCGCAGGACCTCCCATCCCCACCCTTTATCGGTTACGCCGATGGTGCAAGTCGTTACTCCCAGAATCTAGCCTTGGCAGGTTGGGCCATTTTCACCCCCTTGCATGCCCTTGTCCTCTCAAACGGGGTCTACATTGGTACTGCCACCAACAATCAGGCCGAATATGATGCAGTGCGTGGTCTCTTAGTCGATTCCCTCTTTCATCGCATCCTCCATCTGCACGTTCATTGGGATTCCCTACTTCTTGTCATGCAAATAAATGGTGTTTATCATGTGCATAACCCTATGCTGTTTAGACGATATTTACGAGTGAAACTCTTGTTACGTGAATTTGAAACCATAACTTTCAACCATGTACCTCGAGAACAGAATCACTATGTAGATAGTATTGCAAACCATGTTCTAGATTGGCATTTATCACATGCATTTCATACAAGACAATAACATTCATAATCATTAAAAACGATACATATCCATAGCATGTGTCGCAAAACATGTGTTTAGCGTCCATCTACTCTGATACATATGACATGCCCATAGCATGTTAAACAAAACTCAAAACTGGGGGCACCACCTACCCCTACATACACACTAGGGGGCACCACATGCCCCACACCTAATCACTATTTGGCGAATCCCGAGCCAATGGCTCTGCCCCTGCAGCCTGTAGATCACGCATCCCCTGACCGGCCATCGCCATGCGCCGCATGACACCTCGCCATTCCGAGGGTAGACTAATACATGGCTCTATGTACTGGTCATCTAAGTCCTGCCACCCGCGCTCTGATACTCTGGTCAGCAACCTTTCGAATCTACGGCGGATGTCCTCCAGAAGGGCGGCCACATCCTCATTATGCGCTACTCTCGACCCACTCGGACATGCAGCTCCAGATGCTGCCGGTCGTCCCATGTATCCGGCCGATTTTACCGGAGCTATATCTGCATACCAAAAGTACATGAATCAATACCCTAGCTACTATTCAAAAACTTTAACATGCCCATACAAGAATAGCAATCTGTCACTTACCATCGGGCCCCCATACTTGACCAGGCAGAAGTGGTAGGTCCGGATCTCCACAATAACTCATCCCACTATAGGGATAGTCGTCTATGTATAATGGCATCTGATCCCAATGGGAAAAAAACTCAGGTCGAAGCACTCGCCCGACTGCCCCTCCTCCTCCTCTGCACAGTAGCCGCCCCCACCAGCGCATCCTGGGCTCTCTCGAGCCCCCATCTGGAAGCTGTATACGAGGCTGCAAGGTCGGGATCTTCTCAAAGAAGAAGGCGCACAATAAAGTCCCATACGAGCAATCGTGGTTCACTTGCCGCTTGCAGAGCGACAACTGTCGTTTTAGCGACACCAGCATCATTTGGGCCCACCCATAGTAGGTCCCACTCAACACACTCTCCACAATCATCATCTGCCCCCTAGTGATGTGATGGAGTGCCTGGTTTCCCAGGATATGCAGCACAGCTGCGGCCACTACACGGGTTTCTAGTCTCTCTAGATCCCCGATTGGTATCCGAGTCCCCTTGACTTTGAGACCCGGTCGACAATGTCACTCCACAAACTCCATGATATGCCGCCCTCGCGGTAATACTGGTTGCGTGTTTCCCACCATCCCCAATGGCAGGAGACCCTTCAGGAAATACACATCCTGGACTGTCAGTTCGATCTTGTGCCCCTGCACTACAAAGACCTCATGCTCTAGATCCCAGTAACTGATAATCTGGGCCAACAAAGGCTCTCTTGCTCTCATCAAAGGGTTCTCCAAAAACTTTAGAACCCCAAACCTGGCCAACACACGACGGACACCCTGATTCGCCTGGATCTCTACCCGTAATGTACCCAGGTCTCTCTCTCTCTAATTAACCCATAAATCCGCCATACCTGCATAAAAACATCATCTTGGTCAGCATACAGATCGGGAATACCATAACCAAACACAAAAACCCAACTCTCAGCCATTAAACAACACCAAAACCCCCTCATCTCCTAGGTCGCAGTTTTCTACCCAATTCTGGGACAGGTCGCAGTTTTTTCCCTGAAACCTACTTCCTAGGTCGCACTTTTTGGCCCAAAAAATGTGACCCAGCCGTAGAGATGAAGGAGGGTCTGTTTCTGAGATTTTGGGCCCTAAACTGAACTTTCAATCCATCAAAATGAAAGAGTAAGGTTAGGCCTCTTACCTGCAACTGACGGATCTCGATTCCAATGGTCGGTTTGTCCGCTACGCTCGCCGCAAGATTTAGGGCCTTCTCTCCTCTCTACCTTCACCACAGCAACAATAGCAAATGAGTGAATTTGGAGGGAAAACTGCCTTATTAAAAGAGAACCCATGTTTCTTATTTCGACTGCTGCGACCATACCGTAGCCCCGTTTGACAAACCGTCGGCACCGTTGGAAAGCTCTCACCGAGCCCGCAAATGGGTATCTGTTAGTTTTTTGTGATTTGATACTTCACCAGGACACATTTTGTCCAAGAAGGGTCATTTCACCTCTCAAAATCGAATTTCCTCACTTACGACACTTGTACTTGGGGCACCATTTTGCCTCCTTACTTGTCTTTGTTTGTGTCAATTTTCATCATGATCAGTTACCATATTGTACTCATGTTTTCATGGTCCCCCATTGGGCCTTTATTGTGTGGCAGCACCATCGAGTCGCCCTTGTTTAGAGCATCCAAGTTAAGTCATCATCGCATTCATGGAGTCTATCCCGAGTCCCTTTGTACCCCACTATAGCCCTCCATCCTTCATTGCTTGGTCTCTCTCTTGTGTCACACATTATGACCTTTAGTCCCACTATCCCCTATCCCTTATGATATTGTGTTAGTCGTTGCCATGTCATTCATGCCCTTTATGCTCTAACAAGGGAAGTCGTCCATTCGCTACTCAATCCTTTCCATTTCACTATCATCATTAGTGTCATTCTGTCCGTCGCTCTACTATTTTCTCTCCTGCCTTAGTTGAGGATATCTCATTGCCTCACCTACAGTGGACCTCCTTCTGTCGACATCATCTCATTCATTCCAGAAGCCAGTTTTAGAGGGCGGTGTACCTTGGTTCCAGCTTCCACTCTTGTTCGGTGCCTCAGATCAGGCAAAGGGATCTCTCATTTCCCTTTGAATTGATTGTTTCTCCACTCCAGCTCCTTTCAGCATGACCGAGATCCGTATACTTGATGGTTCAGTGATACAGCAACAGCTCTTGATGATTCCCGGGTGTGTGTGAGATGTCTCAACCCTCATGAGGGGGTGGCCCTGCAAGTAGCCCCGCACATGCCCGGATGACCTCCTCCTTGCAGCCTTCGATGCAGCTCCAGATATTTGATGATGTTGGCCTTAGCCACTTGCAGTGCCTCTTTGATTTTCATGTATCAGTCAGATTTTGTGAGCCCTTCCCCATTTACAGGGGGCATTTGGGTTGTATTTGTATCTCCTGTACTCCGATATTATTGTATCAGTCCTGGCTGTTATCCCAGGCACATCATGTATGTGGGATTCCTCATTGTATTTTTATTTGGCTCATGATTATGCCAGCTGTACTTTATGGTTCGGTCCCTTGTTTACTGGACACACTATTCTTTTGTACTTTGTCTCGGCGGGCATAGGTATGCCTCCCCCGCCGCCTTCAGCACAGGTACTCTCTCATAAAAAGAGACTTGTTGCACCTGCGAGTCTCGTCTCCTCAGGGTCTAGTTCTTCAGCACACTATCTACCTTGCATTTCTCTCTCTGACTTCCCTTTTGTTGTCTAGTGATTGAGTTCTTACAACGTACTTCGATCATACGATTTGCTCCTGACACTCGCACGCTGGGGGGCAATCTGTTACACCATTTTTTGGTCATCTAACCTATTATCATTAGATGGACCCAAGTACACCATGTAAGACCAATTTTACCCTAAGTAAAATTGCCTTCACTATGTTAAATAACTTAATAAACCACATTTATTAGGTTATTTATGGTCTAAACAGGAAACCCTAAAAGGAAATATTAAACAAACCTATATTTGTTTTATTTTCCTCATGGAATAATTAATTAAACCATAATTTAATTATTATTCCCAGTCATGTTTAACCCAAAAACAAAGAAATTAATTAGATAAACCTTTATTTATCTTATTATTTTCTAGAAATAATTATTTAAATCTTATTTAGATAATATTCCCTGTTAAATATGACCAAATCACCCACAAATAATTAAATAAATCATTATTTATTTAATTATCTTTCAACCACTTCCTTAAATAATTAAATAAATCATTATTTATTTGATTATCTTTCAACCATTTCCTTAAAAAGATAAATAAATCATTTATTTATTTATTTTTGACAAATAAAGGGATTTGACCCAAGTCAAATACTTTTTCCCTCCAACAAATATAATAAAATATTCCATGAAAGGTGGATCTATATTTGGTTAACATTATTTTAATCATGCACCAAGATCTAGAATGACCCAATATTTTGTTATAAATAGCAGGGTTTTTCCTACCATTCTTCACCTTTTGTTGCCTATTAGATCACTGTGGATCTATACACTTGGTCACATTTTTCCATCATTTGTTGTGTGAGCTCCCATTGAGCTCTATTCTTTGCATTGGGTTTTCTACACCAACAAGAGAGAGAAATCTTAGATTTGAAGTGCTGAGGACTTCTAAGAACCCATCCCACTGAGGAGAATTGGATACACCTTCTTGTTTTCCTCCCAGGTGCCCAATTAATACAAAAATTCTTTCAAAAATCGTTCTTGTCTTGTCTATAGGTATATGGAGCAAACCCTTGTTTTTACTGCTTAATGTCTTTCCATGCATAGATCTAGTTTTTTGCAGCTCTTTTCTTGTTCAACTAACCGCAGATCTGAAGATATTGGTAGCCACTTTTGTTGTTAGGGCTATTAGTTAAATGTAGCTAAAGTGGTCCTCTTTCGTACACTTCGACAAAGGATTCATACTAACACTTATGTTATGAGATATTCTATTTAAATTTGCTATCATTTATATGTATTTGCTTTATAAATATTTCTTCATATATATCATTTCTGAGTGTATAGAAATATTTTATCTTTCACAGTATATACAAATGATATATAAAATGATGAGTACAATGTGCTATTATAACTCTGTTTAATTTCTTAAACAGAGTTATCATTATTTGATGCTGCATATTTTAGTTAAATTATAATACATTTTCATGGTTATTGATTTAATTGAAAATTTTTTAAAGTTGTATTCATATTTGATACCCAGGTTAGTTTTAGAACTATTTATAAGTTATAAATTAAATTAGATAGATTATTTAAGTCATTTTAGTCCCATTTTCCATTCATCCAATCATTCCATCACCAACCCATTTAAGTCGATTGGAAACTGGTCCTATCCATTCAGTTGGACCACCACATCAAATGGAAAAGGAGTTGTCCTAAGGTCCCAACTGGGTGGTTTTCCCCCAATGTTTGAAGCAGCGATTTTCAAGGCTTCAAAATTTTTGGCGCTAGAAGGAGGGCTTAAGCTATGAATGGCAGATAAATCCAAATCTACAGGCCATTCTAAGAGTGACTCACCCTCATCACCTTCTTCAATTTCTTCTACTTCTCAAATCACTAGGGAAGAAATTGATAGAAATATTCAAACACCCACTACCAAAGTCTCGAACCAATCAAGCAATCAACCTCCTGAGTCTCCTGAAATTGAAGCTTTAGTTCATAAACTTCAAGGGTTCTCATTATCATTAGAAGAGTTTGAAATATCTGAAGGTAGTGTTACCTCACAATTTGTTTCTTCCAGACCTCTCACTAGGTCACAAAGTGAAAAACATGGTATTCCTCCAAAATAATTCCCTTTACCTAGTAGAGTTAAAACAAGAAAAACCCCATCGGAATCAAAGAGAGATATTTGTTCTTCATCGCAAATTCAATCATCTGTTTCCCAAAACCCAACTCAGAAAAGTGCAGTTGTCTCAACATCCCCTATTCAATCATTAGTTGCCCAAACATCATCTATTCCAACATCATCTGCTCAAACAACATTTACTCAAATACCATTTGTCTCTTCTAGTTCTTCAATCATCATTACAACAATGGCACAAAGACCATGGACTAGACCGAGAGCTGTTAATATCGCTGCACCTTTACATGATTTACTAGATCATGCAGAAAAGTGGCTACCAAAATTCAGTCCTAACATGAACATACAAGCTAAACAACACATAAATAACTTTATGCTTGCTGTAAATTTGAATGTAGTAGAACATGAAGATGTTGTGGTTAGGTTATTTCCTTATACTTTGCAAGGAGAAGCAGGATCCTAGTATTTTTCATTACCTTCAGGTTCTATTACAAGTTGGGATATTTTCCAAGAGCATTTTTTAACCAAGTATGGAGATGATAGATCAATAGCTACCCTAATCAATGATCTCTCCAATTTGAAAACAGAACCCAAAGAACCAATCAAATATTTTAATTCCTGATTCAATAAACTCTTGAATAAAATCCCTACAACATCAAAGCCCAGTGAGCAGGTTCGAAGTGAATGGTATATAACAGCCCTACCTTCAAATATAGCAATTTTTGTTGATAGAGCTGCTAAACCGACTTTGGCTGAGAACATGAAAGAAGCAATTCCTTTAAAGGTAGCCAATTCTGATGAAATTATTGATTTTATTGGTCAATTCATCATTACCAGGTTTGGTGTACCTAACGCTCTTGTCTTTGACAATGCATCTTACTTTTCTGGAAATAGTATAATGGAATTTGCAATCAAAAGAGGTTTCAAATTGAAATATTCAGCAAATTATTATCCACAAGGTAATGGTTTAGCTGAATCTACTAATAAAAATCTTATCAAAATCATTAAAAGGACCATTGATCAAAATCAAAAGAATTGGCACAAGTCTTTAATATTTGCATTATGGGCTGATCGTATTACTCATAAAGATTCAATAGGAACTTCACCTTTCAATTTAGTTTATGGAAAATAAGCTATGATACCATCAAATATAGCTCTCCCATCATTAGCTCTAGTGCAATTTATTGAAGAAAATCCTTCCTCATCTATTCAGTTGAGATTTGATCAAATCCTTAAATTAGAATAAGATAGAGAGAAAGCAAACAATATTCATGAAAAACATCAACAACTTGTAAAATCTTCTTTTGATTCAAGTTCCACTGGCTCAAAAAATTTGTCAATTGGTGATCTTGTTCTGAAATGGGATAAAGCACATGAAGAAAAAGGTAAGCATATCAAATTTCAGAAAATGTGGCTTGAACCATTTCAGATTTCTGAAAAGATAGGCTCATATGCATTCATACTCCAAGATTTAATAGGAAAGAGAGAATCTCTTCCTGTAAATGGGCTTGTCTTAAAGAAATTCTTTTCATAAGGAGGTAACCCCTTCTTACTTGTACATATTCCTTTCTGCATTTTTTGTTTGTTTTGTAAAATAAAGGTTGTTAATAAGTCTCTAATTGACTTTTTGCTATTAGAAAATGTCTTAGGAATAATATTATAAATATTTATTTTGTGTAAATAAGAATTTTTAAGGAGATGATTATAGTTTTGGATAGTTTAAAATAAAATAATAAAATTTGAAATTTTGTTCAAAACATTTGCATGATCTTTTGAAACCTTGAGAAAATGTAAATCATTATAATTTTATCGAGCAGAGAAAGGTTATCTTTAAAAAGTAAAGACTTTTTCAAGTTTTAGCACACAAAAAACTCTGAAAATTGTCATCCATTGATTCTTAAGGATACAAACATTTCACCCCATCCATCTAAGTTGTGATTTTTTAGAATGTAATTCTAAGAAATTATATGAAAATTTAAGAGATAAGAGGTCTCATCACGAGCCTGCTTACCATGATTATAAGAAGTAATAAAACTGACATTACCAACACTACATACCAAAACAGGGTAATGGCTTATAAATATAAGACAAGGGGTCTCATCACAAGCCAGCTTGTTCAGTTTAATTATAACTAGTGAGTGGCATTGTTATTAACTGGCTACCAAACCAGAACAATGGCTTTTAAACTAAAAAATAAGTAAAAGACAAAAAACATGAGATAATATGTCTTATGAATTTATCTTTTAAAGAGTCATAATCTTAGTTGGATGGGACCATGAATGGTCAATGGTTAAAAGGTAACCCTGTCGAGACTATGAACGTTTGCAAGCAGTAGAGGCAATGACTATGACAATAGAGTATATTGCAAAAGCTAAACTTGGTGGAAAGGTCCCCTTACTTCATTATTATCAACTAGTCAAAGCTTGAGAAAACCCAAAAATGTTTTTATTCTTAAGGAATTAGAAAGAAATTTTAAGTGATTTTTATTCTTTTTCAAAGTTAGATTTTATTTAAATTTCCCTAAGGTAGTTTTCATTATCTTTAAAAAAATTTACTTACTAAAAATATAGTATTCATTTTATTTTTTAGAGATAAGTGTTTCTTCCCATGAATCACCAATTGTTGCACGATACAACAACCCTCCCCATTTCAAGTTTTTAGAATAAATTTCATTTAGAAATATGTCCCCTTTATTTTTTAGATATAAATAAAAGACTTGGAGGAAATCCGATCATCTTGAATAAAACAATAAAGGTTTATTGTTAGAAAGACATATATATTGCATATCTTTAATAGCAAGTGTACATAAACAAATGCAACATTGAAAAATTTTCGATCCGATGAGATATAAAGAATTTATCACATTGACATAATGCATAAAAGTATTCAACTAGATCAAAGTCCGATGTGATACAGTAATCGCAATCGCAAATCGCAGATATCTTTAAGCTGTATATTTATTTTTGAAAAAATCTGATGCGATTGAACCAATTGCAATTGAAAATCACAAAAGTTTTAAGCTTTCACATTTGTTCTATAAAAATTCGATGCGATGAGATTGATCGCAATCGCATTTCAGAAGAGAAATGTAATATGTGCTTGTTTTATAATCTTCGATGCGATGTGCCCCATCGCAAGTCAAAAATTGCAAAACGAAAATGCAAACTCTTCATTTGGTCATTTGCAAAACTCCGATGCGATACACCATCATCGCAATCGAAAATTGGCGGAGATCATGAAATCTTATTTGTTGTCCCTCTTGAAAATCCCCGATGCGATTATTACTTAATCTTTATATTTTACATTGCGCATATGTTATTTATTCATTGCAATCACACGATTCAAAGGGAAAGTTTTAGGTTCTCATTTCAAAACCACCGATCTCCGATTGTACGTTTATTATTAATAGAAAATAAAATGAATGATGGTTATTGATTCTATTTCGAATACGTTCAATGTGACTTCTAAAGAGAACATTTAAGTTTAATATACAGAGTTAATAAATTAAAATCAACGAATAGATATTTCATATAGATGTTCTCTTTATTCTCTTTTTTACCATGTTTGAAAGCTTTTCTCCATTGCAGAACTACATAACACCTAATCCTTTCATTCGTCGAGCAAGGGAAACGTTACCAGACAACGAAATGTCTAAGAGATCTAGGAAAGCAAAGGCCACTGTCGCTGCAAAGACCCCTATTTTCACCATGGTACCTAAAGAGAAACCAGCCAGAATTAAGCTGGTTATAGACACATCGTGCCAAGGTCTTGGAAAAATCTTTTGGGAAGAGGTATATAACCTGATTGAAAGGGAAAACCCTAAGGTCACTATGGCAAAGGCAACAATTCCTGATGAAGACGACTCAGACTCTGATTCAGAAAATTCTATTCAAGCACTTGCGAATTCATTCCTGCACCGATTTGCATCTCGGGCAAACATTTTCCCTTACTATGATGTAATTCAGTGGGTAATTGAAAATGTGACCATAAGAAACAGGACGTTTGTTTTAGTTACCAGGACAACATTTGGTCATTTAAAGCAGAGGACATTAAAGAAATGTACCACCTTCCGGACCTGTAAAAAATCTACAACAAAGTCTTCATCAAGGAATTTTCTGCAAACAATCAGACTCAGTTGGAGCCAATTAGAGAATGGAGAAGAGGTCCAGAGAAGCAAAAAAATGAGGCATCAGGTATGTACTCTGTGGAGTCCCTTTCGCCTCCATACTGTTACACCACCGCAATGATGTGCAAGCTATTTGGAAATGATAATTCAGCTAGGTTTTCGATACAAATGGTACCTTTAATCCATTCTGCTGTAAATTCCTAAATCATGGACTGGGCTATCATCCTTTCAGATAAGATAGCCAATAGAATCCTCGAGTATAGAAAGGACAAGGACACAGGAAACACAACCCCATTTAACATTTGTGCCTATATTCTAGATGCCCTATGTTTCAACTCTGAATTTCTCATGTTAGGATGGAAATGGACCCCCAAAGATCCTGCTCCTATTCATATATATCATAAGTTCTTATGGAAAGTTCATTTTAAAAACCATGTTTATAGAATTTGTCACGGTTTCCTCATCCGTGTTTATCAAACCATTTTTAACCGATTCCCTCCTAGGCTTTCTGAAAAAGCTAAAATGGATATATCATTGATTGGGGACTGGTTCGGAGAAGAAATATTTACTTATATCAGAGTCTTCGGGAGCATTGTAGAGCCCCATATTCTACCTATGTATGTTCCTGATAAACTATTAGCACAAGAGATTTCCTATCAGTTAACAGTAGAAGGCATGTCCAGGTCTTTGAAGAATAATAAAAAGTTGATGTGGCCTACTTTTCCCTTCCACTGTGGGGATTATACTCTCAATAACTTCATTCATGCTGAAAAAGAAGTTATTAAAATAATGGATCTCAAGCTCTCAATAGTCCTGGGAAGGAAATATCACCCAAAGAAGGTGGCGTTTGATTTCACCACTTCAGTTTCAATCGCTCGATTTGAGCATGAACCAGATGACTTCGATGATTTGTTTATTTCTGTTGATAATTTTTCCCAAGTCTATAACTTGGCCAAGTCTAAGTTTCAGACTGAAGATATGAATATATTCATGTTATTTAGAAGCCAGAGACTGCTAAAAGCTCCTTTAGATCAATTAAGAATTCCTGTGCAAGAGTCTGAAACACAACAAAAGGAAAAGGAGGATGCATCTGGCAAAGCAGCTAAAGAAACATCTACCAGCAGGATCAATGTACAGACTGAAGAGGTAAGCACAAGTGGCAGAACTGATGTGCAAAAAGATAATACTAATGGTAAACTCAATGTACATATTGATCAGCAATCTACAACTCAGATAGAAATGGAAAGCACAGGTACTGAGACCAATGTGCATACTCAGAAAGAAGACAGAGGCAGTAAGGCTATTGTACAAGCAGTAAAAGGAGATATGAGCAATAATCTAGATTCTCAACTTGGAAGAGAAAAAACTAATGAGAAAATAGTGGAATCTGTTGAACTTATAGTTTCTTCCCATTTGCTAAGCCAATATGAGCAATTTTCCCAGCAAATAGGACAAAAAAATAATCCCCAAGTTAAAGTTCTAGAAGATCAAGATATGGAAGTTATTCTTGAACATCCTATAGGTGAAATTATGTTGAAAGTAGAAGAAATTCCTCCTCTAGACATATTTTGCAGTCCTAAGCATAGGGCTGTTGTTAGAAAGCAGAGGAAGAGGAGAATAACTGACCAGGATCCACTTTCAACATCATAAGTGGAATTTATGAACATTGTTTATAAAAATGCTGAGGTGAATCCATCGGAGGATCTCACCAAATTATCTCAATATGCAAGTGCCTATAGTGCTACAACTATAGACAAAGCTTCTGAAGTTTCCCAGTTGATGAAACAAAAATACTTACAGATAGTTATGCTGGAGGAACAGGCCACAGAGAATCAGCAAAATATTGTTCAGCTGGAAAAAAAATTGCAAGATGAGGAGCTAAGATCTAAAAAAATGGAAGAGAAGCTTAGCATTGAAAAGAAGAAGATCGATGAACAAGCCTTGAACAAACAACAACAGTTGAGTCAAGAGGTAGAAAAGTTACAAAATCTTCTACAAAATGAGAAAAATGCAAAGATTGAACAAGAGAAAATATTCCAATCAACATTAGACAAGTTCAAGGATTACCCTAAATTAGACCAATTCAAAACTGAAGCTCTTGAAAGGAACAAACAGTTATCTCATCAGTTAAATGAATTTTGTCTAAAGTTGGCACAAGCTGAGCCCTTGTGCGAAATAAATCATCTTTGATAGATGAAGCAGTCACTCTCAGGCAATAAATTGATGATGCTGATGAAAACATTTCTTAATTCCTTTCATGGCAGGATACAGAGCAGGGAAGAAAAACTAATCTTCCCAGAATTGAGGAGAGACACAAGGAAATTTTATTTAAGGAATGGGAACAACAGCTAATGAAAGCAGAAAGAGCCACATCAAGAGCTAAAAGTATTATGAATAGTATAACACAGTTGATTAATAACAGCTTGTATGCCACTAATTTGATCTCAGATTGTACCCCAGGCAAATTACCAAGGGTAAAAGAGATTGATACCAGGTGGAAACAAGAATTAGCCAACAAAGATTAGAAAATCAGCAAACTTCAAGGAATTTCATGGGATATCATTTGGACTTATCTAATAAAGCCACACAGTCAACAAATGGCCATCAAATTCCTTTCAAATTCCATTCATTGTATCATTCCAAATTTTTCTGATGGCACGTACACTTTGCAGTTACATTCAAGGCTAGGTCATCCAACAGAAGTCAAAGATATACTCAAAATTTTCCATCTAGGCACATTGAACGTAGGAGATAATCAATGAATCGGTTTCACTCCAATATCGCAATTTTGTTTACAGATTTCTGATGAGATAGATTGTAGCAGCAGTTTCAGTTATTTTTATTTTATTTTATTTCCTATTTAAACCCCTTTCATGCATTTAGAATGGGGTCCTGAATTTGTAATATTTTGACTTGGATGTTACATTTTTGTACTCCATTGACTCTTATATTTTTATAAAGGATCACATTTGGTGGTTTATGGTAAATTACGTCAGAGAATTGCATTTATGTACCTTAAAGTTTGTTTTACATTGAAGCATTGGATCTGGATATTGAATTGCATCTGGAAAAGTATCAAGATGAATATGGTATTTCTATCGATTTGCTATTATTTTTCTTATGTTATGAGATATTCTATTTAAATTTTCTATCATTTATATGTATTTTCTTTATAAATATTTCTTTATATATATCATTTCTGAGTGTATAGAAATATTTTATCTTTCACAATATATACAAATGATATATAAAATGATGAGTACAATGTGTTATTATAACTCTGTTTAATTTCTTAAACAGAGTTATCATTATTTGATGCTACATATTTCAGTTAAATTATAATACATTTTCATTGTTATTGATTTAATTGAAACAATTTTAAAGTTGTATTCATATTTGATACCCGGGTTAGTTTTAGAATTATTTATAAGTTATAAATTAAATTAGATAGATTATTTAAGTCATTTTAGTCCCATTTTCCATTCATCCAATCATTCCATCACCAACCCATTTAATTCATTAGGAAACTATTCCTATCAATCCAGTTGGAGCCACCACATTAAATGGAAAAGGAGTTGTCCTAAGGTCCCGACCGGGTGGTTTTCCCCCAATGTTTGAAGCAATGATTTTCGAGGCTTCAACATTTTTGGCGCTAGAAGGAGGGCTTAAGATATGAATGGCAGATAAATCCAAATCTACAGGCCATTCTAAGAGTGACTCACCCTCATCACCTTCTTCAATTTCTTCTGCATCTCAAATCACCAGGGAAGAAATTGATAGAAATATTCAAACACCAACTACCAAAGTCTCGAACCAATCAGACAATCAACCTCCCGAGTCTCCTAAAATTGAAGCTTTAGTTCATAAAATTCATGGGTTATCATTATCATTAGAAGAGTCTAAAATATCTGAAGGTAGTGTTACCTCACAATTTATTTCTTCCAGACCTCTCACTAGGTCACAAAGTGAAAAACTTGGTATTCATCCAAAATAATTTCATTTACCTAGTAGAGTTAAAACAAGAAAAACCCCATCAGAATCAGAGAGTGATATTAGTTATTCATCTTAAATTCAATCATCTGTTTCCCAAAACCCAACTCAAAAAAGTTCAGTTGTCTCAACATCCCTTATTCAATCATCAGCTGCCCAAACATCATTTGTTCCAACATCATCTGCTCAAACAAAATTTACTCAAATACCAGTTGTCTCTTCTATTTCTTCAATAATCATTACAACAATGGCACAAAGAACACGGACTAGACTGGGAGCTGTTAATATGGCTGCACCTTTACATGATTTACCAGATCATGTAGAAAAGTGGCTACCAAAATTCAGTCCTGACATGAACATACAAGCTGAAGAACACGTAAATAACCTTATGCTTGCTGTAAATTTGAATGTAGTAGAACATGAAGATGTTGTGGTTAGGTTATTTCCTTATACTTTGCAAGGAGAAGCAGGATCCTGGTATTTTTCATTACCTTCAGGTTCTATTATAACTTGGGATATTTTCCAAGAGCATTTTTTAACCAAGTATGGAGATGATAGATCAATAGCTACCCTAATCAATGATCTCTCCAATTTGAAGATAGAACCCAAAGAACCAATCAAATATTTTAATTCCTGATTCAATAAACTCTTGAATAAAATCCCTACAACATCAAAGCCCAGTGAGCAAGTCCGGAGTGAATGGTATATAACAGCCCTGCCTTCAAATATAGCATTTTTTGTTGATAGAGCTGCTAAACCAACTTTGGCTGAGAACATGAAAGAAGCAATTCCTTTAAAGGTAGCCAATTCTGATGCAATTATTGATTTCATTGATCAATTCATCATTACCAGGTTTGGTGTACCTAATGCTCTTGTCTTTGACAATGCATCTTACTTTTCTGGAAATAGTATAATGGAATTTGCAATCAAAAGAGGTTTCAAATTGAAATATTCAGTAAATTATTATCCACAAGGTAATGGTTTAGCTGAATCTACTAATAAAAATCTTATCAAAATCATTAAAAGGACCATTGATCAAAATCAAAAGAATTGGCACAAGTCTTTGATCTTCGCATTATGGGCTAATCGTATTGCTCATCAAGCTTCAATAGGAACTTCACCTTTCAATTTAGTTTGTGGAAAAGAAGCTGTGATACCATCAAATATAGCTCTCCCATTATTAGCTCTAGTGCAATTTATTGAAGAAAATCCTTCCTCATCTATTCAGTTGAGATTTGATCAAATCCTTAAATTAGAAGAAGATAGAGAGAGAAAAAAATATTCATGAAAAACATCAACAGCTTGTAAAATCTTCTTTTGATTCAAGTTCCACTGGCTCAAAAAATTTGTCAATTGGTGATCTTGTTCTGAAATGGGATAAACACATGAAGAAAAAGGTAAGCATACCAAATTTCAGAAAATGTGGCTTAGACCATTTCAGATTGCTAAAAAGATAGGCTCATATACATTCATACTCCAAGATTTAACAGGAAAGAGAGAATCTCTTCCTGTAAATGGGCTTGTCTTAAAGAAATTCTTTTCATAAGGAGGTAACCCCTTCTTACTTGTACATATTCCTTTCTGCAATTTTTGTTTGTTTCGTAAAATAAAGGTTGTTAATAAGTCTCTAATTGACTTTTTACTATTAGAAAATGTCTTAGGAAGAATATTATAAATATTTATTTTGTGTAAATAAGAATTTTTAAGGAGATGATTATAGTTTTGGATAGTTAAAAATAAAATGTTAAACTTTGAAATTTTGTTCAAAACATTTGCATGATCTTTTGAAACCTTGAGAAAATGTAAATCATTATAAGTTTATTGAGGAGAGAAATGTTATCTTTAAAAAGTAAAGACTTTTTCAAGTTTTAGCAAACAAAAAACTCTGAAAATTGTCATCCATTGATTCTTAAGGATACAACCATTTCACCCCATCCATCTAAGTTGTGATTTTTTAGAATGTAATTCTAAGAAATTATATGAAAATTTAAGAGATAAGAGGTCTCATCACGAGCCTGCTTACCATGATCATAAGAAGTAAGAAAACTGACATTACCAACACTGTAAATAAGACAAGGGGTCTCATCACGAGCCAGCTTGTTCAGTTTAATTATAACTAGTGAGTGGCTTAACTGGATACCAAACCAGAACAATGGCTTTTAAACTAAAAATAAGTAAAAGACAAAAACATGAGATAATATTCCTTATGAATTTATCTTTTAAAGAATCATAATCTTAGTTGGATGGGACAATGAATGGTTAATGGTTAAAAGGTAACCCTGTCGAGACTATGAACATTTGCAAGCAGCAGAGGCAATGCCTATGAAAATAGAGTATATTACAAAAGCTAAACTTGGAAAGGTCCCCTTACTTTATTATTATCAACCAGTCAAAGCTTGAGAAAACCCAAAAATGTTTTTATTCTTAAGGAATTAGAAAGAAATTTTAAGTGATTTTTATTCTTTTTCAGAGTTAGATTTTATTTAAATTTCCCTAAGGTAGTTTTCATTATCTTTAAAAAAATTTACTTACTAAAAATATAGTATTCATTTTATTTTTCAGAGATAATTGTTTCTTCTAGTGAATCGCCAATTGTTATACGGTACAACAACCCTCCCAATTTCAAGTTTTAAGAATAAATTTCATTTAGAAATAGGTCCCCTTTCTTTTTTAGATAGAAATAAAAGACTTAGAGGAAATCCGATCATTTTGAATAAAACAATAAAGGTTCATTGTTAGAAAGACATATATATTGCATATCTTTAATAGCAAGTGTATATAAACAAATGAAACATCGAAAAATTTCCGATCCGATGAGATATAAAGACTTGATCACATTAACATAATACATAAAAGTATTCAATTGGAACAAATTCTGATGTGATACAGTAATCACAATCGCAAATTGCAGATATCTTTAAGTTGTATATTTGTTTTTGAAAAACTCTGATGCGATTTAACCAATTGCAATCGCAAATCACAAAAGTTTTAAGCTTTCACATTTGTTCTATAAAAATTCGATGCAATGCGATTGATCGCAATTGCATTTCGGAAGAGCAATGTAATATGCAATTGTTTTATAATCTCCGATGCGATGGGCCCTATCGCAAATCGCAAATCGCAAAACAAAAATGCAAACTTTTCATTCGGTCATTTGCAAAACTCTGATGCGATGCAATTGATCGCAATCACATTTCAGAGGAACAAACATTATATTCACTCATGATACTAAAATCCCGATGTGATACACCATCATCGCAATCGGAAATCAGCGAAGATCATGAAATCTTATTTGTTGTCCCTCTTGAAAATCCCCGATGCGATTAATACTTAATCTTTATATTTTACATTGCGCATATGTTATTTTTTCATCGCAATCACATGATTCAAAGGGAAAGTTTTAGGTTCTCATTTCAAAACCTCCGATCTCCGATTGTACCTTTATTATTAATAGAAAATAAAATGAATGATAGTTATTGATTCTATTTCGAATACGTTGAATGTGACTTATAAAAAGAACATTTATGTTTAAAATACAGAGTTAATAAATGAAAATCAATGAATAGATCTTTCATATATCTGTTCTCTTTATTCTCTTTTTTACCACGTCTGAAAGCTTTTATCCATTGCATATTACAGAACACCTAATCCTTTCATTCGCCGAGCAAGGGAAACGTTACCAGACAACCAAAAGTCTAAGAGATCTAGGAAATCAAAGGCCATTGTCGCTGCAAAAACCCCTATTTTCACCATGGTACCTAAAGAGAAACCAGCCAGAATTAAGCTGGTTACAGACACATCGTGCCAAGGTCTTGGAAAAATCTCTTGAGAAGAGGTATATAACCTAATTGAAAGGGAAAATCCTAAGGTCACTATGGCAAAGGCAACAGTTCCTGATGAAGACGACTCAGAGTTCGATTCAGAAAATTCTCTTCAAGCACTTGCGAATTCATTCCTGCACCGAATTACAGCTCAGGCAAAAATTTTCCCTTACTATGATGTAATTCAGTGGGTAATTCACAATGTTACCATCAGAAACAGGACGTTTGTTTCAGCTACTGGGACAAAATTTGGGTCATTTAAAGCAGAGGACATTAAAGCAATGTACCACCTTCCGGACCCACAAAAAATCTACAACAAAGCCTTCATCAAGGAATTTGCTGCAAACAATCAGACTCAGTCGGAGCCAATCAGAGAATGGAGAAGAGCTCTAGAGAAGCACAAAAAAAAGGCATCAGGTATGTACTCTGTGGAGTCCCTTTCGCCTCCATACTGTTACGTTGTCGCAATGATGTGCAGGCTATTTGGAAATGATAATTTAGCTAGGTTTTCGATACAAATGGTACCTTTAATCCATTCTGTTGTAAATTTTGAAATCATGGACTGGGATGCCATCCTTTCAGATAATATAGCCAATAGAATCCTCGAGTATAGAAAGGACAAGGACACAGGAAACACAACCCCATTTTACTTTTGTGCCTATATTCTAGATGCCCTATGTTTGAACTCTGAATTTCCCATGTTAGGATGGAAATGGACCCCTAAAGATCCTACTCCTATTCATATATATCATAAGTTTTTGTGGAAAGTTCATTTTAAAAACAATTTTTATAGAATTTGTCACGGTTTCCTCCTCCTTGTTTATCAAACCATTTTTAACCGATTCCTTCCCAAGCTTTCTGAAAAAGCTAAAATTGATATATCCTTGATTGGGGACTGGTTCAGAGAAGAAATATTTACTTATATCAGAGACTTCGAGAGCATTGTAGAGCCCCATATTCTGCCTCTGTATGTTCCTGATAAACTATTAGCACAAGATATTTCCTATCAATTAATAGTAGAAGGCATGTACAGGTCTTTAAAGAATAATAAAAAGTTGATGTGGCCTAATTTTCCCTTCCACTATGGGGATTATACTCTCAATAACTCCATTCATGCTGAAAAAAAAGTTATTAAAATAATGGATCTCAAGCTCTCAATAGTCCTGGGAAGGCAATATGACCCAAAGAAGGTGGCATTTTATTTCACCACTTCAGTTTCAATCGCTCGATTTGAGCATGAACCAGATGAGTTCGATGATTTGTTTATTTCTGTTGATAATTTTTCCCAAGTCTATAACTTGGCCAAGTCTATGTTTTAGACTGAAGATATGAATAAATTCATGTTATTTAGAAGCTAGAGACTGCTAAAATATCCTCTATATCAATTAAGAATTCATGTCCAAGAGTCAGAAACACAGCAAAAGGAAAAAGAGGATGCATCTGGAAAAGCAGCTAAAGAAACATCTATCAACAGGATCAATGTACAGATTGAAGAGGTAAGCACAATTGGCAAACCCGATGTGAAAAAAGAGAATACTAATGGTAAAATCAATGTACATATTGATCAGCAATCTACAGCTCAGACAGAAAAGGAAAGCACAGGTACTGAGACCAATGTGCATACTAAGAAATAAGACAAAGGCAGTAAGGCTATTGTACAAGCAGTAAAAGGAGATATGAGCAATAATCCAGATTCTCAAATTGGAAGAGAAAAAACTACTGAGAAAGTAGTGGAATCTACTGAACTTATAGTTTCTTCCCGTTCGCTGAGCCAATATGAGTAATTTGCCCAAAAAATAGGACAACAAAATAATCCCCAAGTTAAATTTCTGGAAGATCAAGATATGGAAGTTATTCCTGAACATCCTGTAGGTGAAATTATGTTGAAAGTAGAATAAATTCCTCCTCTAGACATATTTTACAGTCCTAAGCATAGGGTTGTTGTTAGAAAGCAAAGGAAGAGGAGAAGAACTTACCAGGATCCACTTTCAACATCACAAGTGGAATTTATGAATATTGTTTATAAAAATGCTGAGGTGAATCCATCCGAGGATCTCACCAAATTATCTCAACACGCAGGTGCCTATAGTGTTGCAACTATAGAAAAAGCTTCTGAAGTCTCCCAGTTGATGAAACAAAAAGACTTACAGATAGCTATGCTGGAGGAACAAGCCACAGAGAATCAGCTAAATATTGTTCAGCTGGAAAAACAATTGCAAGATGAGGAGCTCAGATCTAAACAGTTGGAAGAGTGGCTTAGCATTGAAAAGAATAATATTGATGAACAAGCCTTGAACAAACAGCAGAAGTTGAGTCAAGAGGTAGAAAAGTTACAAAATATTATGAAAAATGGGAAAAATGCAAAGATTGAACAAGATAAATATTCCAATCAGCATTGGACAAGTTCAAGAATTACCTTAAATTAGATCAATTCAAAATTGAAGCTCTTGAAATGAACAAACTGCTATCTCAGCAGTTAAATGAATTTTGTCTAAAGTTGGCACAAGATGAGCCCTTGTGCGAAATAACATCATCTTTGATAGATGAAGCAGTCACTCTCAGGCAAGAAATTGATGATGCTGATGAAAAAATTTCTGAATTCCTTTCATGGCATGATACAGAGCAGGGAAGAAAATTTAATCTTCCCAGAATTGAGGAGAGACACAAGGAAATTTTATTTGAGCAATGGAAACAGCAGCTAATGAAAGCAGAAAGAGCCACATCAAGAGCTAAAAGTATGATGAACAATATAACACAGTTGATTAATGACAGCTTGTATGCCACTAATTTGATCTCATATTGTACCGCAGGAAAATTACCAAGGTTAAAAGAGATTGATACCAAGTGGAAACAAGAATTAGCCAACAAAGATCTGCAAATCGGCAAACTTCAAGGAATTTCATGGGATATCATGTGGACTTATCTAATCAAGCCATACAGTCAGCAAATGGCCATCAAATTCCTTTCAAATGCCATTCATTGTATCGTTCCAGAGTTTTCTGATGCCACGTACACTGGGCAGTTACATTCAAGGCTAAGTCATCCAACAGAAGTCAAAGATATGCTCAAAATTTTCCATCTGGGCACATTGAACACAGGAGATAATCAATGAATCGGTTTCACTCCAATATCGCAATTATGTTTGCAGATTTTCGATGAGATAGATTGTAGCAGTAGTTTTAGTTATTTTGTTTTATTTTATTTCCTATTTAAACCCCTTTCATGCATTTAGAATGGGGTCCTGAATTTGTAATATTTTGACTTGGATGTTACATTTTTGTACTCCATTGACTCTTATATTTTTATAAAGGATCACATCTAGTGGTTTATGGTAAATTACCTCTGAGAATTGCATTTTTGTACCTTAGAGTTTGTTTTACATTGAAGCACTGGATCTAGATATTGAATTGCATCTGGAAAAGTATCAAGATGAATCTGATATTTCTATCGATTTGCTGTTATTTTTCTTATGTTATGAGATATTCTATTTAAATTTGCTATCATTTATATGCATTTGCTTTATAAAAATTTCTTTATATATATCATTTCTAAGTATATAGAAATATTTTATCTTTCACAGTATATACAAATGATATATAAAATGATGAGTACAATGTGTTATTATAACTCTGTTTGTTTTCTTAAATAGAGTTATCATTATTTGATGCTACATATTTCAGTTAAATTATAATACATTTTCATGGTTATTGATTTAATTGAAACAAATTTAAGGTTGTATTCATATTTGATACTCGGGTTAGTTTTAGAATTATTTATAAGTTATAAATTAAATTAGATAGATTATTCAAGTCATTTTAGTCCCATTTTCCATTCATCCAATCATTCCATCACCAACCCATTTAATTCATTAGGAAACTGGTCCTATCAATCCAGTCATAACCACCACATCAAACGGAAAAGGAGTTGTCCTAAGGTCCCGACCGGGTGGTTTTCCCCCAATGTTTGAAGCAGCGATTTTCGAGGCTTCAATAGTAATATAACTCCACCTGCTTCGGCTTTGCCTGGATTTATTTTTGAAGCCCTGTCGAAAAAAAGACAAGGCCTGTTGAGATATTTGACCCAGTTTTGAAAATATTTTCTCTTTCCTGACGTTCCACTTTTGTTGATCCTATATGGTTTTTGTCATCATTTTGATAGTAGGCTTATTATAGGGAAACCTAATCCAAATTATTTCTTCAACTTGTAGTTGAGTCATGTCAATTCCAGTGATCCCTTTCACTGATAAGAATTCAAAATTTTGGCCCCAGGCCTTTGATATCACTCTATCCGTAGTTGGAGTTTTGTTTTTAAACACCTTTCCATTCTTTGCAAGCCAGATCTGCCAGCACAAGAAGGAGGGCATGTTGTAACAGAATCTTTGAAAAATGAATTTTTTTTTAGAGAGTACGGATAGTTGTGCTTCCATTTGATTATAAATTGGTTGAGAGAAGTATTGTAGTTCATATTTGCTTCAATTGGGGACATGATTCTCATCCAAAATTATCTGGAGAAAGTGCAGTCTAAAAATAGATGTTGAATACTTTCTTCCTCCTGCAAACAAAGAGGACATTGAGAAGGCCCATGAATAGCTCTTTTTTTTCTTCAGATTTTCAGTAGTGAGAGTTTTTCTAGGGAGAAGAGCTCGTAAAAAGATTTTAAAATTTGGGAGAGTTTCCACTTTCTAAGCACATTTCTAGAACTGCCAATCTTGTTGCCTTTGCTGGTCTTGAAACGTGACATAACCCGACTTGACCATGAATTCTCCACATGTAGGGATCTAGAAATGAGCATCATGAGTATTCTGAGCTAAGGGAGTAGCTCCAATCAACCGAGAGGTCATCGAGTTTCACTGCTCCATTAGGTCGAATAGAAAGTTGGATCTTTCCCACTGCTTTCAAGTGCCATCTTCCTCCCTGTTACACCATTTTTTGGTCATCTAACCTATTATTATTAGATGAACCCAAGTACACCATGTAAGACCAATTTTACCCTAAGTAAAATTTCTTTCACCATGTGAAATAACTTATTTTTTTATATTTCCCGATCATATTTAACCCAAAACAACGAAATGAATTAAATAAATCCTTATTTATTTAATTATTTCCTAAGAATAAGTTATTTAAATCATTATTTAAATAATATTCTTAGTTAAATTTGACTAAATCATCCATAAATAATTAAATAAACCATTATTTATTTAATTATATTCCCATCATTTCCCAAATGATAAATAAATCATTTATTTGTTTATTATTTATAAATAAAGGAATTGACCCAAGTCAAAAATCCTTTTCCCTCCAACAAATATAATAAAATATTCCTAAAGGGTGGTTCTAGAATTCGATTAATAATATTTTATTCATGCACCGATTTCTAGACCACCCTAATATTTTGTTATAAATAGAAGGGTTTTCCCCATTCATTAGTCACCTCCATTGCATTAGATCACTCTGGATCTATACTAGGTCACATTCTCCATTTTTGCCTTGTGAGCTCCCATTGAGTTCTATGTTTGTCTGGGTTTTCTACAACAACAAGAGAGAGGAATTTTAGATCTGAAACGCTGAGGACTTTCAAGAACCCATCCCATTGAGGAGAATCGGAAAACTCCTTTCTTTTTTTCCTCTCATGTGCCCCCTTTTTAATATAATATAAAAATTCTTTCAAATACATTGTTCTTGTCTTGTCTATTGGATGCATGGAGCCACATTTTACTTTATCTGCTTAGTGTCTTTTATGCTAAGATCTGGATTTTGTGCAGCATTATTTGGATCACCTAATTACATATTTAAAGATATTTTGCAGCCATAATCGATGTTAAGGCTATTTTTTATGCATAGCTAAAGTGGTCTTTTACGACGAAAGATTCATACTAACAATTGGCGACTCCACACGGGTTTTCTTTTGCGACCGCTATCGTTTAATATATTCCTGCATATCTAGCTGTTTCAGACCCTAGGTTTTCTCTTTCGTTTTCTATTTTTCCTATTTTTATGGTGCTTTTCACCTCTAAAACCCTCAAACATTAAAATTTTTAACTTTCATGTGTTTCTGGCCCTATTCCGCAGGTGACAGACATCAGCCACAACTGAGACGACAACTTTTTCTGAAATCTGCCACCGAGAGACCCGGATCTGCAAGTCGCACTTATCGGCCTAAAAACTGTGACTTGGCCCTTAGGTTTCACTTTTCTACCCAAAATCTGCGACCTAGACTGAAAACAGGTCAGAACCTGCGACCTGCACTTTTTTCTGCAATTTTCCAGCACTTTTTCTAAGTTTGTCTGAAGCTTCTGTCAGGATTTTCCAGCCTCTGTCTCCACCCGTTTAGACCTGTTTCTGATTTGTTTCACTCAAATAAGTGGGAATATTTCCCCTTAGGGCTCTAGTACCCTCCACTTTTTCTGGGAGAGTTTTTGTTGTTTCAGAAGTCTGAATTTCCAGAGTTTCAGCCTTATTTCTTTCAGATCTGACACCTCATTTTCAGATCCCTTTAGATCATCTCTTCTCCCTTTCAAATCACCTCATATAGTTTTGTTTGGGTTCATTTCTAAGGCCGCCTCCTTGTCCCTTCTATTTTTAGCTAATCTCCTCCTTTTTAGCAGCAACCTTTCCTCTGCCTCTTTGCTATTCTCTGCACCTCTTTTCTGCAGATTTCTCCTTTAGATCCCCATCCCTCCCGACCTTAGATATATTGGCCTCTTTTTCACGTGATTTTCTTAGTTTTTTCCCTCTTATAGACTAGTTTTGAGAGACCTGCCTTCTTGGGTTAGATTGATGCATTTTTAGCTGTTATTTTTTTGTTCTTTCAGTCTTATTTACTGAAGATTTATTTTCAGTTATGCAACACACTTTTTCTTTTACTCTCAAAATGTATGGGTTTAAACAATTAAAATTAACGCACAACACACACTGACCCTAAGTGAAGAAGAGCCTGGTTAACACCTCCTGGCAAAGCCTTTAAAATAAATTGACACTTCACCTCTTTGCCCTTGTTTTGACACTGACCTCACTTGATTTTGCCCCTCCCTGCCTCTGTCGATTTTCTTCTTCTCGTCCTCATTGCACCTCCAAGGCGTTTATCCTGGAGACTTCTTGGCCTTCACCCTTAGTTTTCAGTTGGTCGACTTCCTCCTTCCCATCGTCATCGAGTAATTCCTCCCCCGAGTCTGCACTCCGACTCTTCCTCTGATTGTTCGGGTTCTCCCCCTACTCCTGGTTCTCCCCCTATTACCTTCACCATGTCTAGTTTAGGGCCTAACTCTAGCGGCAAACCCAATTCTACTGTTGGGTCTATTTCCAGTGGAACCACTACGGGACCTAACTCGACTGCCTCGTTGCTCCCTTATATGGCCGGTCTCAGTCTCCCTGATTTCAATCATCTAATCAATGATCCTATTCGCCACGATGTCATTTGGCTTGCTATGCCAACCAAGCTCCCCTCCAGCATTCCCAAGTTCGAAGGCCTTGCTAGTGAAGATCCCTCCAACCATATCCAATCTTTCCACATGTGGTGTTCCTCCAATTCCATCACCGATGACTCCATCCGTCTTCGATTGTTCCAACGCACGCTTACTGGCGAAGCTTCTAAATGGTATGTTGATCAAGCCACCTCTTCCCATACCACCTTTGCGACCATTTTCCAAGCCTTTTTATTTTATTTCCATCTCCCTCTCCGATACGACACGGGTACTGAACTCTTGACTTCTTTTCATCAGTCCTCTTCGACCCGCCTTTCTGCTCATGTCCAGGAATGGTGGCGAAGATGGAGCTTATGTCACGCTCCCCCCTTTGAAGATCAGGTTTATATGGACTGGTTCCTTAGCTCTCTTTTACCTCCCATTGGAAAATATGTCGCATCCCATTTTCCTCAAACCGAAGAAGCCACCCTCCAAATAGCCCTGAAATATGACCTTATCTATGCTCAATCTGGTTATGTTTATACCATCCTTCCTGACCTCCCCAAGCCCGATGGCCCTCATGCCTTGGGGGCATCTCACTCTGCCGACGGTATTGTTGGAGCTATGACACATACCCCTGCTCAACCTCTTATGGGCTACGGTTTCCCTTCAGGAGGGGCCAGCCCCTCCGGCACTTTTCCCCCTCCAGGTAGCATGTATCCAGGATACGGCATGCCTCCTCCTTTTTCCCACACTCCTGCTTACCTCAACGTTGCCCATCCCACCCCTTATCCGTACCCATAGCCTGGTGTCCCAGCTCCTCCAGCATTTGGACCTCCCACTCCCAGCCTTCTCCACCCCCGCAACTGCACTTACTACCCCCTCCAGGGCAAGTATTTGCATAGAAGGGGGCAACTAATATTCTTCCTTCTCAAAGAAAGAGGAAAGGAAATCAATCCACTTCTGGTAATTGTGGATCCAATCCTTCAAGCATTGACTCTACCACTGCCAACCAGCCACAAGGTTCTCAGCCCAAGCCGGACAGTCCGCTTTGCACCAATAATCCCTGTTCATGTTGTGGTGTTTATGGTCATTAAACTCATGATTGTCTCTTATTACCACAAATGTGGCAGATGTGGGAGTCTCAGGCCACCGTGCAGGGACAACACTCCTCCCCTACTATCCCTACCAATATGGCTACTTCTCAACCCGCTGTGTTTACCGATCCTTTCCCTCAACAAGGATTCATGACTACTCAACCACCTCATGCCCCGGTAACCACTCAACCTTCCCCTTCTGGTTCCTATGATTACCAGATTCTCATGATGGCCTCTAACCAACCTCTCACCGTCGGCCTTAACCTTCAAACTCGATCTCGTCAATACTCCACACCTCCCGTTTCGTCTGCCTCCGAGTCCTCATCTTCAGGTCCTCTAGAGCCTCTGTCGACACCCAATGGTCCCTTGCAAATACCTCCACCCAAAGCTGAGGCTCATACCAAAATTATTAAGGGCCCATTACACCAAAATGTTGCCTCTGGTCGGGCTTCCCATTCATACAGCATAGTAGATGATCTGGCACAATCTCCTGCTGCCATTTCAACACTGGAACTCCTCCAGTCGTGTCCTTCTCAAAATAAGGCTCTACTATCTGCCGTGGGTTCTGTAGATCCTGCTGATGACCTATTAATTGTTTTCGACGCCCGTCAGTCAGACCATCATCCCCTTCCTGCTTCTATTGCTTTCCAAATCCCAGTCAAAATCCGAAATGCCAATGTCGCTCGGTGTATTATTGATGAGGGGGCATCTACCTGTGTGATGTCCACTTCGGTTTGGAAACAACTTGGATCCCCTGAGCTGGCCCCTTCCACAATCACCCTTCGTGCATGGGATGGCCATGATGTTGGCCGGATAAATCATTCTTGCGGACAAGATCGATCTCCCTAGTGTCAGAAAACAATCTAGCAACAAACGAAAAACTAAGTTTGTCTTTCTCTAAATATATTCATTTTACAAATAAATTCTATGAAGGTGTCGATCCTACCTTAGATCCAAATTCTTATTTGCGGTCATAGTGCTTCCATTTCATCAAAATCCTTCCGTCGCAACAAGAGTTCTTCCGTCGCAACAAGAGTTCTTTCGTCGCAACAAAGTGTCATCTTTTGTCGACCTGCAATCACAAACAAGCAAATATTAAATAGCACCTGTATAAAAAATAATTATAAAACATACCTATCATAGTGATCAAGGAATCTATGAAATAAATGATCAAACGACAGCTTATTGAAATAAACAATCGAATGACAATTTATTGAGAAAAACAAAACTTGATTGTATTAATCTTAAAATAACAGAAAAACCTTACAACCTTAGCCTTGATGTTCGAAAGGCATTCCTGGGGTCTGAAGCAGGACTCTCCTCTACTTTGATAAGTATTGCACTCTTCCTCTAGGAGCACAAAGAGGTATGTGATCTTTCCTCTGAAAATCTTAGCAGAAAGAAGTCTAAATCTCAATAGCACTTCAACTCAATCACCCATAAAGCTTGAACTCTAATTCTCAATCTCCAAAATCTAACCCTTTGAGACTACCCAATGCCTCCTTTTATAGAGCAGATGAGGAGGTTAGGATTCCACCTTTGTAGGGATATAATACCCCTTCAAAGGGATAGACTCCTCACATCAAGGGATTAGTTCCTTAAGGTGAGGGGTACATGCACCTTATCAAAGCGTACTCATCCCCAAAAATTCTCATGTAGAACCTTCTATAATTGACCTCAAACCAACTTTTTAACTTTACTTTCTCGCTTTTTTGAGTTTGGGGGGGTACGCAGGCATTCTTAAGGAAAAATGCATTCTAGAACGCAGGTAAGCCATGCATTACCTGCGTACCCAAGCCAGGAACACAGGCAAGCTTCATGTTACCTGCGTACCCATTCTTTCAGAGTTTTTTAGGGTTTTTTTTCTTGTTTCAGGGCTTGACATGAGTATTAAAGGTTGTAAGACTTGCAGAGGACGTATGTATGAGTGTTAATGAGCTCATACAGTTAGCAGAATGTCAAGGTGACAGTTTTTAGTGTAACAGATTTCCCCCTAAAGTGTGAAGTCTGAAATAGATGAAGATGAAGTTTGTCATATATGAAGAGTGAAGTACTTTATCATTTCAAGGATCATCCTATGGACAGCCCGGTCGGAACCTGTAAAAACATTCAATGGAAAATATATATATGTAAACATATCATCGATGAGGTAGGAATTCCCATACTCAGATCAAAAACTAACTAAACTTGTTCTGATACAGAAATGATTTTCAATACATCAATAGTATAGATATATGTAGACACAGCATGGGCGCAACCATCTGTTTATGAATAGTCTACTATAAATGAATAAAAAAAAATCTTCGCAGCCTGGATGGTGGAAACTAGATCCAGGGTCTTGATTTCCGCTTCTCTAACCAGTACGATTCTATCCATGTGAATGAATGTGTCGAAGTCGAACATGGTAGAAACCACTTGATTACCAGTCAATAATGTAAACTGTTAACAAGTGTGAGAGTAACCACCAGTAATTTCAATGGCTCTCAAATTACTTAGTACAATCCATGAAATGTGAATGAATGAGCTAAAGTCGAACATGTCACGGAATCATTTGATCAAAGGTCAATGATGCAACCTATCATCGAAGGCGAGAAACCTGCCATTGAGGCATGCAGATTTCAAGGTACTGACGATTTCTAGATAAACTTCCTAGATAATGAGCTGTCGTCGATAGAAAGTGATCCGTCGTAGGCAAGTCCACAACACGAAATCATAGATCAAGGTTTGAAAATATATTGGCAAGTACTGACTTAGGGATGGTCAAAATGAATGAAAGATATTTTATAGATGAATGGTTTATTTGAACTGTCCTCTTGAACACATAACGACACTACAGATGGCTTGGTGACAATTAACCCAAAGCTAATACCCAAAAATCAGCTGAAGACTTTCAATGTGGTTTGATTAACTGTTTGGTAAAGGATTTCCCAACCCAGGTGAATGAAATTTTCATGTTCAAGAGTGGTTAACTGGATTTTCAAAAATCAAAATTCAACAAACAAGTCCATTTTTATCTCTTTTCCCCCACCATTTCTGGTAAGTACCTCTTTATTTTTGACAAGCTTGAGGAGGATAACATTTGCTTGTTTATAAGCTCATCCTTCGAATGAGTCCAACTTAGTTTAAGATTCGAACCCTAAGAAGGAGTGGTTCATTCCTGTTTAAAAATTGAACAAGTCCTTTACTATTAAATTTTAACAAGTCCAGTATAGGAGAAACTCGGTGTTTTTCATTTTTAGGGAGTTGGAAGAAAAAAATCAAGAAAACTCCATGGGTGTACTTTTTCGTAAATTTAGTCTCTCGAGCCCGAAAAAGGATAAAATAATGCGGGAGAGAAATCTATTGACCATGATTAGTCAACATATACCTTTTCGTAAATAGTCCATTTCAATCCGGAAAAGGGGTAAACTTATACTGAAGGGACGACCGTTCATTTACTTTAACGAGTTCGAATATTCAAGTACTAGGCAATATTTTCATGTTTAGAGAGTCTAAAAAGGGCTTAAAAGAGGACTCCAAGGTTTCACTTTTTCGTAAGTTTTAACGAGTTCAAAAAAGGGATAAAAATGTACTCATGGTTTTCACTTTTTCGTAAGTTTTAATGAGTTCTAAAAAGGGATAAAAATGTACTCCTGTGGCCGACTTTCAATTTAATTCACGAGCAGGAAAAGACGGAAAGAACTCGGCATTTTCATGTGTTTTATGAGAATGAAAGATAGCAAAATAATCTCGGGATTTTCATGAGTTTAATGTGTCTTGAAAATAACCTAAATTGACTCAAGATAGGTTTCATTTTTACAAAAGCTTGAAACAGAGCAAAACTATGTTTCAGAGTGGTTTCATTTTTACACAAGCTTCAAACAGAGAGAAAACTGTGCTTGATGCCCCCTAAGTGTAACTGCTAGAGCGCATGCCCCCCAACTTCATTTCATTCAACTAAGTACACTGTTGGTAATTAATAGCTGGATGGAATGAAGGTTAATTTACAAGATCATATGAAATACTCGACCTAAAATTGTAAGAAAATTATGCAAAAACTGAAATAACTAACCTAAATATATGACTTAACATTTACGAGATCTAGTCAAAGACTCGACTCAATTAGGGGATGATTTGTTTCATTTTTTAGTGAGCTTGACACAGGAAAAGAACTATGCTCATGGAAACGTGTTTCATTTTTTAACGAGGTTGACACTGTAAAAGTAACTTTCCTCTTCTACATGTTTCATTTTTTAACGAGGTTGACACCGTCAAAGAAACTATCCTCGTATCTACTCTCTAAAATCTACCTATATAACCTACTGATTCATTTTTTAATGAGGTTGACACAGGAAAGGAACTATCCTCATACCTGATTCATTTTTTAACAAGGTTGACTCAGTAACAAGAACTATCCTTTGACCAACTGATTCATTTTTTAACGAGGTCGACACAGGAAAAGAACTGTCCTCATACCTG
The DNA here is from genome assembly GCA_034641835.2 of Pinus albicaulis. Taxonomy (NCBI): domain Eukaryota; kingdom Viridiplantae; phylum Streptophyta; class Pinopsida; order Pinales; family Pinaceae; genus Pinus; species Pinus albicaulis. The sequence goes on along the minus strand of CM076580.1, from coordinate 1,805,842,714 downwards.
ATTCATTTTTAACGAGGTTGACTCAGTAACAGGAACTATCCTCATAAACTACTTATTTCTAATATATTAATCTACTCTCTACAATCTACCTACTGATTCATTTTTTAATGAGGTTGACACAAGAAAAGAACTGTCCTCATACCTGATTCATTTTTTAACGAGGTTGACTCAGTAACAGGAAATATCCTCAAACCAATTGATTCATTTTTTAATGAGGTTGACACATGAAAAGAACTGTCCTCATACCTGATTCATTTTTTAACGAGGTTGACTCAGTAACAGGAACTATCCTCAGACCAACTGATTCATTTTTTAACGAGGTTGACACAAGAAAAGAACTGTCCTCATACTTGATTCATTTTTTAATGAGGTTGAATCAGTAACAGGAACCATCCTCGTGGCTAGCTGATTCATTTTTTAATGAGGTTTACACAGTAAAAGGAACTATTCTCACACTCACTGATTCATTGTTTAACGAGGTTGACACAGTAAAAGGAACTATCCTCGGACTCACTGATTCATTTTTTAACGAGTTTGACACAGTAAAAGGAACTATCGTCACAAACTGATTCATTTTTTAACGAGGTTGACACAGTAAAATGAACTATCCTCGGAAACTTGATCATGGCTTCCAACAGGAAGAAACACATGTCAATGGACACACCTTGATCATGGCTTCCAAGAGGTCTTCATCAGATGGAAGAACAGTTCCTTGGAAGGAACGCATGTCAAGGAACTCAAAAGGGATAAGAACATCGCGTTCAAGTAATGTTGTGTAACCAGCTCCAAAAAGAGAAGAAAAGAGATATAAACGCCTTAGAAATGAGCCACTTCGAGGGAGCAACCTCCAATACATTACATAAATGAACAATTCTTGGATGATTCAAATTACAAAACCTCCTTTCTATATATAGGAGTCCATGGGGCCACAATGTAATCCTAGTGGGGCCACAATGTAATCCTAGCCTACCTAACAATAATAATTTAAGGGCACAATAATAACAATATGGGGGTTACAAGGGTACAATAATAACGATAAGGGGGTTACACTAACAACAATAAGGGATTATACTAGTAATATAGGGACCTAACATGCCCCTCTCCTTCAAAAAAGTGTTGTCCTCAACACTTGAGTAGCTCTGGGTGCTTCTGTATAAAATTCTCATCCTCCCATGTAGAATCTTCGGTGGGTAAGTTCTTCCACTTGATGAGATACTCTGAAATTGATCGATTCCGTAGTTGTCGAGTTCTTTTTTCCATGACTGCTTCAGGTTCCAATATGATTTTCCTTTCCCCATCAAGTTCTGGCAATACTGTTTGAACTGGAAGATTTTCACCTATAACCTTCTTTAAGCATGAAACATGGAAAACTGGATGTACTCGCGAAGAAGCGGGAAGCTCCAATTTGTATGCCATAGTACCAATCTTTTGCAACACCTTGTAAGGACCATAGTACTTTGGCGATAATTTATTATCCTTCTTAGCTTGCTTGAGGGACATTTGTTTGTATGGTTGTAGCCGTAAAAATACCCAATCTCCTACATCGAAAATTCTCTCACTGCGATGTTGATCTACCTGTTGTTTCATTCGATTTTGTGCCAAATTCAGGTTATCCTTTAAGAGTTGGAGAACTTCTTGCTGATGCTCGATGTGATCTTCCACTGCTTGAACCTTCGAATTTCCCCTTAAAGATGATGTGATGGATGGTGGATGATATCCATAAAGTGCCATAAATGGGGTCATTTTTGCTGCAGTATGGAAGGAAGTGTTATACCACCATTCGGTGAGAGGTAACCACTTGACCCATTGTGTTTGTTTATCAGATACAAAACAACGAAGATATCCTTCCAAACATTTATTTACTATCTCAGTTTGACCATCAGGTTGAGGATGATAAGATGAGCTATGAGCTAATTGAGTACCCAAACAAGAAAATAACTCCGTCCAAAAATTTCCAGTAAAAATGGGATCTCTGTCGCTCACGATAACCCTTGGGCTTCCATGTAGCTTTTGAATTCTATCCATAAATGTAGTAGCAACTGTACTTGCTTTAAATGGATGAGATAATGCACAAAAGTGTGCATACTTGGTAAGTCTATCAACTACCACCATGATGACATTCTTTCCTTAGGACTTAGGTAAACCTGTGATAAAATCCATTGAAATCTCCTCCCAACGTTGACTTGGAATGGATAAAGGTTGTAGAAGTCCCGGGGTCTTAATTGTCTCCACTTTATTCTACTGGCAAACCAAACATTCCGCCACAAACTTTTGAATATCGGATTTAAGGCCATCCCAAAAAAAATCTTTCTTCACCCTGTGGTAAGTTTTTAAAAATCCTGAGTGTCCTCCTAAAGGAGAAGTGTGCAATTCCAGAAGAATCTTTTGTTTTAGTTAGGAATTCTTACAAAGATATAAGCGATCTTTGTACCATAAGGAATCATTTTTCCAACTAAATGTATCAGATGTACTAGGATCTTGCTGCAACTTTTGAATGAGTGTCCATACATCTTTGTCCTTCTTCCATTCATCTCTGGCTTCGGTTATCCAATCTGGTTGGATAATAGAAATGGCACAAAGCAATGCTTCCACCTCTTCATTCTTTCTTGAGAGTGCATCTGCAACAACATTAAGTTTTCCTTTTTTGTAGATTATTTCAAAGTCATAGCCCAACATCTTTGTGACCCATTTTTGCTGCTCTTCTGAAGATAGTCTTTGTTCCAAAAAGTGTTTAAGACTATCATGATCAGTTTTTACCTTGAAGTGTCTTCCCATTAGGTAACTTCGCCATTTCTTTAGTGCATGCAGTATTGCTAACATTTCCTTCTCATAAATAGGTTTCTGTAAATACTTTCCTTTGATTGGACGACTTTCAAAAGCAATGGGTCTTCCTTCCTACATTAAAACAACACCAATTCCATTTTCTGAGGCATCACATTCCACAATAAAGGTTTTTGTGAAGTCTGGCATAGCTAAGACCGGTGCTAGGCACATTGCCTCTTTAAGATGTTCAAAGGCCTTAGTTTCTTCAGGAGTCCATGAAAATGCATCTTTCTTCGATAATGTTGTTAGAGGTGTTGCTATTCTCCCATAATTCTTAACAAACTTGTGATAATAGCCTGTTAATCCGAGAAATCCTTGCAACTACTTTATTGTCTTGGGGACTTTCCATTCCTTAATGGCTTTAATTTTGTTAGGATCTACTTTAACACCCTCGTGAGATATAATATGGCCCATATATTCCACCTCTTGTACTCCAAAGAAACATTTGGATGTTTTTGCATATAATTGTTTCTCCTGCAATAGTTTGAGCACCCTGTCAACATGTTCAACATGATCCTTCCAAGACTTGCTGTAGATTAGTATATCATCGAAAAATACTAGCACAAATTTTCTAAGGAAGGGTTTGAAAATGGAATTCATCAACCCTTGAAATGTAGAAGGTGCATTGGTAAGGCCAAGAGGCATGACCAAAAATTCATAATGACCCTCATGAGTTCGAAATGCTGTTTTTGGAATATCTTCAGTCTTCATTCTAATTTGATGATATCCAGAACGAAGATCCAACTTGGTAAAATAAATTGCTCCATGTAATTCATCCAATAATTCATCAATCACAGGAATGGGAAATTTATCTTTAATGGTGAGCTTATTAAGCTCCCTATAATCAGGACACATTCGCCATGATCCATCCTTCTTGTGTACCAATACTACAGGAGCAGAGAAAGAACTTTGACTAGGTTGAATTATACCCGCCTCTAACATTTCTGCAATCATACGTTCAATTTCGCTCTTTTGGACGTAAGGATATCTATAAGGCCTGATGTTTGGAGGAACACTTCCTGGAATCAAATGAATAGCATGATCATGATCACGAATAGGTGGGAGTCCTTTTGGATTTTCAAACACCTTGGAATGATTGTCCAAGACTTGTTGGAGATCTGCCGAAATAGATGATTTTGATGTCGGAACGTTTAGTGAGCATAATTGTGCAATTACGCCTCGTTGTTCTTTATTTAGAAGCTTTGTCATGACATTAGAGCTTATTATCCTTCCCGGCTTCCCTTCAATACCCCGTAATTCGACTTCCTTTCATTCTGAAAAAAATTTCAAGAAAAGTTCTTGAAAATTAAAAGCTACCGTCCCCAAAGATTGTAACCATTGTACTCCTAGTACAACATCAGCACCTCCCATAGGAATGGAAAGCATTGGACTAGTCAACATATTCCCCCATGGTTAGCTTAATATTATGGCATTTTCCAGAGCAATTTATAGTTCCTCCATTTGCAACCATCACTTGACATTCTGGTGCTGGGTATAGGAAACAATTTAATTCCTTGGCTACCTTACAATGAATAAAATTATGGGTGCTACCTGAATCAATCAACACTATTACCCTTTTCTTCTTGATCTGTTCTACTATCTTGAGAGTTTGAGGAGTGGTAATTCCTGCCAGTGCATTACATGATATGGTCGGATTCATTTCTTCCTCTTCTATGGCTGGTTCCTGGTGTATATCCTCTTCTTTTTCATTTTCTTCTTCTTCTTCACAATCTATGTAAAATAATTTCTTTTCGGCACACTTATGACCTTTAGTGTATTTGCTATCACAACTGTAGCAAAGCCCTTTTGCTCTTTTTTCTTCCAATTGTTGTGGTGTCAACCTTGTAGGTTGTGGAAATCTAGGCGTAGCACCACTTCCTTCTTTATAGAATTGAGTGGTAGGCTTCCTTGTCGCCATAATTTTACATTCAACTTTTCTTGCCAACCTGAATGCCTTCTCTAATGAATCAGGTTCCAACACACGAACTTCATGTTGGATGTTATCCTGTAGAGTACCTATGAAGAGATCAATCCTGTGTTCCTCTGGAATATCAGTTACCCTTATATTCAATTTTTGGAAGTCCTCAATGTGCTGCCCCACTAAACCCTTTTGTTTGAGATTTATCGATTGGCTAAAGAAGGTGTTGCTCTTTGTATCCTCATAATGTGCTATCATTTCCTCCGTAAAAATTGACCAAGTGACAATTTTTTTACGGGAGCAAAGCCATTGATACCATACAAATGTATTTTGTTCTAAATGTAAGTTGCAATGCGTACCTTTTGTGTGTTTTGCACGTTATGGAGATCAAAATATTGCTCCATCTGTAGTATCCATGTTACAGGATCCTTTCCATCAAACTTCCTCATATCCATCTTTGGAATATGGTGGTTCTTCCCGCCAAAATTAGAGTTTATGAAATCACAATTAACATTTATTTTGTTCTCATCATGAGGTTCTTCTACTATCTTTTCACCATTAGGAAACCTTTCTTGTATCAACTTTGTCAAACCCTCCATGTCTGCTTTTAGAAAATTCTTCATGTTTTCCATTTTCTCATCGATCTTAGCTTCCATGTCATCCATCTTAGATTCCATGCCAGCCTCCATGCCATCCATCTTAGCTTCCATGCCTTTCTTCAAACCGTCCATCTTCACTTCCATGCCATCCATCTTAGCTTCCATGCCTTTCTTCAAACCGTCCATCTTCACTTCCACGCCTTTCTTCAAAACTTCCATTTCATTTTTTGTTTCTTTTTGCGAGAGTGAAATTTGTTGCACTTGCTCTTGTAATTTTGATAGATCATGTTGCAATTCTTCATCTTCATGAGTCATGGTAGAGCCTTCTGAAGGCTTAATGGGTTTTGAATTCTTTTTAGGCGTCATTTTAGAATCCAATATTGATACCTTTTACTTGCTTTGAGGATCTCGATATTGAAATTGAATTATCTCTGTAATTAAAAATCTTAAATATCTGAAATTCAGCTCTATAGTAGCCCTCTGAAACTTCTTTCAAATTCCACAGGTCTGATCTAATTTTGATTCCCCAAGACAAAGTTGTTTCCAATATCCCACAATGACCTAATTTTGGACTGGTTCAGTAGAGCACACTTGTAGGACTTGCCACGTGTCACTGTTTCATCCTTTGTCTCTACAATTGATAGCCAAGAAACTACAGTCCATGTACTTGTGAAAAATTTTTACGGCACTCCAATCTGATGCCCAGAGAGAGAGTTATTGAACTTTTTCCACGATCACCTCTTTGAGATGAAATTCAGGAGCCTGAAAAAGAACTACCTTCCACAGATCATATTTCCAAAAATATTACGAACCAAGATCTGAAATTTTTTGACAACTTTCCTTAGGATTTCAGCTTCGCACCATACAAATTTCAGATTCTGAACCTTCGTAGAAAAAAAGTTATAGCGCAAATTCCACGATGACCTGTTTAGGAGCCTGAAAAAAAACCTAACTTCCACAGATCATATCTCCGAAAATATTTCGAACCAAGCTCTAAAATGTTTAGACAATCTTCCTCAGGCTTTTGGATTTGCACCCTAAAAATTTCAGCTTCTGAAACTTCGTAGAAAAAACATTATAGAGAAAATGCCACGATGACCTGTTTGGAGCAGCGAAACCCTAGAATCCAAAGCTCTGATACCAAATGTTGTGTAACCAGCTCCAAAAAAAGAAGAAAAGAGATATCAACGCCTTAGAAATAAGCCACTTTGAGGGGGCAACCTCCAATACATTACATAAATGAACAATTCTTGGATGATACAATTTACAAACCTCCTTTTTCTATATAGGAGTCCATGGGGCCATAATGTAATCCTAGTGGGCCACAATGTAATCCTAGCCGACCTAACAATAATAATTTAAGGGCACAATAATAAAAAAATGGGGGTTACAAGGGTACAATAATAACAATAAGGGGGTTACACTAACAACAATAAGGGACTATACTAGTAATATAGGGACCTAACAAGTAATCCCATAGAGTTTTCCATGTCAATTACCAGATCTAAGTCAAAGGAAGATGAGCAAACAGTGAGAGGCTTGCTTACATCAGTAACTGAAAACATGGGACTAGTTTCCACATAATTAACCCGTGGCGGGGTAGATACCACTTGCGTATGAGGAACATTCAGGGATGTCGGATCATTGGTAGTCGAATCAAGACCAGGGAACAAAAGCTGGTCAACAGTCACAATATTGCCATTGTGAGGGAAAGACATCACGCGAAAGAGTGTCGATATGACAGCTTTCATTGCATAAAAATAGTCTCGCCCAAGGAGTAAATTGAAATCCAAGGGGCCTCGAACTACCATAAGATCAATACAGATAGTTTTACCTTCCAAAGTAATAGAAAAATTAGGAAGGATCCCTAAAGGTTCACTGATGGTTTTGTTAAAAGCTTTCAAATTCTACGTAATAGGCACAAGCTGAGGGGAACCCAAAGCTTTCCAAGCAGTTGAGGACAAAATACTAATAGAAGCACCTTCATCTACCTTTGTGCGGTGTATGTCCCTACCACCCAACTTCATAATGATTTGGAAAGGGATGGAGGAAGGAAGACGAGGTTCTGTTAGTCTATTCCAATCAAAGGAAAAGACCTCGGTACTTGGAGGGGGTTCTGTAGAAACAGGTGAAATTCCCCCTAGCGTAGAAGAATCTGATGTAACAAGAAGAACCTGAGCAGTATGAAGTTCACTCTCTACAAGGAGAATGGGATCGACCAAATGTGAAATTGAATTGACCACTTGATCAACTAATGGATCATCAACCTGAGTGATATGAGTTTCACTCTCCAATGGAAGAGTGGGATCGACTGTACTTGAAACTAGATCAATCACTCTGTCAGTTGACGGTAGTTTGGGAGAAAGTTGACGGTAACCAGTTGGAAGTTCTTGCTGTGGAATAGGAAGGTTTTCCAATAATTTTGAGGCTTCATCCATGTGAGGGAAAATGTGAGTTTTATGACTCCCTTTGCATAACTTACAAGGAAACCTAACTTTACCCTTTTTCCCAGAAAACTAACTATCACTGGTTGATGGATCAACGGAAAGTTGATGAGATTTTTTTGACCATACTTCCAAGACCTTTGGAATACCAGGACAATTGATAAGGAATTGGTCACCCTTACAAAGCCTACAAGGGTATTTGGGTTTACGATGCATGTTGGAGGTTTCCTCAACACAACTAAAATTTATAGCCATGGTTGGTTGGTTGACTTCTTTCTTATCTTGCTTCTTCTTCTTCTTCTTCCCTTTCTTCTTCTTCCCAGCCACTCAGTTACTAGCGTCAAGGCTTTTACCAATCGAAGAGGAAGAAATGGAGGAAGAAATATTAGGCGAAGAAGGTAAAGGGTCAACAGAAGGTTGGTGATGTTGAGATGGTGAACTCTGTTGAGGTGAATCATCCGGTTGAGGTGGAACAATTGGAGTATTCGGGGTCAACGAAGATGAAAATAACCATATCGGTAAACCTATTATAAATCCAGGTAATGAAAATGTAGCCATATAAGGAGGACCAACATTTCCAAAGCAATGAAAAGTACTAGGATTCTCATTAAGAGGGGTTCCTTGGTTGGTAAATTTCGTAACAGTTGCCATTATATTCAACTTCAGTGAATTTTATTAACAATTTAAAACTAAAATTAACAATTCACAATTCACACCTAGCAATTAAAATTCACAATTCACACCTATGGTCTCTAAAAGTAAAAACAAACAAATTAACACGCGCTATCAAATCTAGGAGTCAAACCACACACAAAAAGTAGATTCCCACACTAAAAACACTAGTTGGTGATGAAATCCAACATCGTAGAATTTTAATGCAGAAATGGCGGTTGGAACAGTTACCCCGACAACTTGCTTAATGAAACAGACTGGCACAAGTTTCTTCACAAAACCATCTCGAGTGAAGATAACCCCCCAGAGAGTCCAAGTGAGTCTAGTCGACGTCTACTCCAGGTATAATGAGATCTTTCCTTCACCGTCACCTTAGGAAATAATCTTAAGCTTATGGACACTAAGGTTACCAACAGTAACAAATACAACTGGGGGAACAATCTACGATCTGATTCCACGCGCAAGGGTAGAGTAACAAAGCTCAATCCCCTTGAAGGCTCCTCGACATGGTCAATCCAAGGTTTACCAACAAGTGACCCCAGGCTCCTCGACAATGGTTAATCCGAGGTTTACCGTTTGTAATGTGTGCAGATCTTCTAGCTTTACCAATGAAACAAAATTGATTATCTCAAAGGTTTGGACATGATCTCGTGATTAAATCCTTTAAGAGAAGCTTCCCAGATTGTACCAATTACAATTGGATTTATTTCCTACCGCAAGATTTATCTACTTGTTTGTTTTAGTTGCTTTGGAAAGTTAACTACAACCTATTCCAAAGCACTAATCCTGAGCTATATTGGTGGAAAGAGCCCTAAAAATGTAAAAATTACTAGATGAATTTTAATTAAGCGTTGTGTTATTTAGGTTGTTATTACTCAAAGGGTAAATGGATATGAAACCAATGGTGTCATGACCCGACCCAAAACCGAATGCAATCGAATATGGTAATGCAATCTTTTCAATTTGATGAATCCTAACTAAAGTAAGGAGAGAGTTTCCATACACTTCCAACAATGAAAAAATTGATCACTAAGAGAAAATATAACAAATTCTCTAATGCACTAATTTCATCAATAAAAACTAATGCAAATCAATTCCAAAACAATTTTTTTATTTTGTTTTTTTAAAACAAGCATAAAAACATCTAAATTCAAATCAAAGAAAGCTTATCTAAATCTACGATTGATTTTTCAGAATGTAAACTATGCAATTGTAATCTATGCACAATTCACTTAAAAAGTATGCAAATGTAATCTATGCACATTTTTCATTCATATTTTGAAAATGAGAATTATAATTATGCAAATGTGATCTATGCAAGAGAATTCTCAAACACAAGATGATTCTAATGTAATCTAAGACCCAATCAAGTGAAAGTCAAGAAAATTGGGTGACATTTCCAAAGATCAAAAATAAAAATGCTCAAAGGTGATTAACACTCATACACAATTTATCGCGCCCCCCCCCCCCAGGGAATGAGGGGGATTTTTTTTTGCAAAAACAAAAGAAAAAGGATGAAAAATTGTGAAAATACTGAGAAAAACCTCCAAGTTATGACCAAAGGAAATCAAATTAATAATTTCTCAAAAAAATACTCAAAACACCCAATTAACTTAATGGAGATTGATGAGATGAAATATTTTCTAAAAGAGACTCATAAACAAGGATTTTTGACAGAAAAATACAGATCTGGGTAGATGCTAAGAATCCTAAATTAAATCTAAAATAAACTGAAAAAAGAAATCTAGAGTTTTTCCAAAATTTTAACAGGGTCCGCAGGCTCCCAGAAGTAACAGGTGCAATCCCGCACTATTTACTCAAGGAAAGTGCAAAACTGCCCACACTGTGCAAAAGAACAAAGTGCGGTCCCCAGAAAAGTTCAAGAAAAACGTAAAAGATTTCAAAATTTTCAAAAATAGAGAAAACCTAAGCTACCTAGGCAGATATCCATCAATCAAAAACCAGGAAAAACGTTTCCTCAAATCAAAATAAAAGAGAACAAAAAACAACAAGTTCTTTCCCCAGCAGAGTCGCCAATTTGTTGGCCGGATAAATCGTTCTTGCGAACAAGATCGATCTCCCTAGTGTCAGAAAACAATCTAGCAACAAACGAACAACCAAGTTTCTCTTTCTCTAAATATATTCGTTTTACAAATAAATGCTATGAAGGTGTCGATCCTACCTTAGATCCAAATGCTTATTTGCGGTCGTAGTGCTTCTGTCGCATCAAAATCCTTTTGTCGCAACAAGAGTTCTTCCATCGCAACAAGAGTTCTTTCGTCGCAACAAAGTGTCATCTTTTGTCGACCTGCAATCACAAACAAGAAAATATTAAATAGCACCTATATAACAAATAATTATAAAACATACCTATCATAGTGATCAAGGAATCTATGAAATAAATGATCAAACGACAGCTTATTGAAATAAACAACCGAACGACAATTTATTGAGAAAAACAAAACTTGATTGTGTTAATCTTAAAATAACAGAAGAACCTTACAACCTTAGCCTTGATGTTCGAAAGGCCTTCCCGGGGTCTGAGGCAGGAGTCTCCTCTACTTTGATAAGTCTTGCACTCTTCCTCTAGGAGCACAAAGAGGTATGTGATATTTCCTCTGAAAAGCTTAGCAGAAAGAAGTCTAAATCTCAACAGCACTTCAACTCAATCACCCATAAAGCTTGAACTCTAATTCTCAATCTCCAAAATCTAACCCTTTTAGGCTACCCAATGCCTCATTTTATAGAGAATATGAGGAGGTTAGGATTCCACCTTTGTAGGGATAGAATCCCCCTTCAAAGGGATAGACTCCTCACATCAAGGGATTAGTTCCTTAAGGTGAGGGATACATGCACCTTATCAAAGCGTACTCGTCCCCAAAAATTCTCATCTAGAACCTTCTAGAATTGACCTCAAACCAACTTTTTAACTTTACTTTCTTGCTTTTTTGAGTTTGGGGGGGGTATGCAGGCATTCTTAAGGAAAACTGCATTCTAGAATGCAGGTAAGCCATGCATTACCTGCGTACCCAAGCCAGGAACGCAGGCAGGCTTCATGTTACTTGCGTACCCATTCTTTCAAAGTTTTTTAGGGTTTTTCTTCTTTTTTTAGGGCTTGACATGAGGAGTAAAGGTTGTAAGATTTGCAGAGGAGGTATGTATGAGTGTTAATGAGCTCATACAATTAGCAGAATGTCAAGGTGACAGTTTTTAGTGTAACACATGCCTCCCAGCCCATTGGCCTATTCCGTAACTGTCCTATCACCCTTGCAGGCAAGACTGTTTGTGTCGATGCCCCTCTTGACTACAACATTCTTTTGGGGCGTAGTTACACCTATGCCATGTCTATCGTCCCATCCGTAGTCCACCACAAGATGTTTTTCCCTCATAATGGAAAAATTGTCACCATTGACCAGTTAACGTATCATGAACAAAAGTCTCAGACCTCCCAGGAGTCGACCATCTCTACTGTCACCAATAAGCAAACTGTTGATTATTTTACCAGTGTTTCCCCTAGCGTCTACAAAAACTCCTCCTTGCTTGGCACTTTCCCAGGTCCTCCCCCTCCTCTTGTCTCTGATCCCAGCTTAGCGAATGTTTGCATGATGCAATCGTCTCAAGCTACCCTTCCACAACCTGCTTTGGCTAGTCAGCAACCTCAACCCCGTCCGCTACACCCTGCTCCTAGCCCTTCGCCTCAGCCGAATGAACCTCTCCCGCCTAGACCTTCCCATCCCCCTCACACTCAAGAACCCCCATACCCTCCTGAATCGGTTCCCTCAGGTCTCCACCATATGGGAGCCGTCCCTCCTGGCCATTACCCCACCGGTCAGATACCTTTTCTTGGTCCCCCCCTTAGAGTCTATTCGGGTCCTGTCATGGCCACCCTTTCCCTCCCTAATTTAACCTTGGGAATACCAGTCTGGTATCTTACTCCTCCAGCCGAGACCCCATCGGGCCACCCCAAGCCATACATTGCTGTGACACCTGTGCAACTGATTCCCTTCGCTCCTTCCACCGCTACTGTGCCCCTAGCCCCTCCGCAAGACCATCCTCATGTCGTGACAACTATGGGCAAGAAAATAAAAACTCGCAAGGGGGCATCCAAAGACAAGACCACCGCACCCGACCCTACCCCCCCTCCACCCGCCAAGCCTTGTGCCTTATGTGATGGTATCGGTCATGCCACCCATACTTGTCCGGAGTTGCCTCGTATCCAACCCATGGTTAAAGTCGCGTTCCCTGAATCTATGGCACCTGAAACCTCTATTTCTTCCTCATTCGTAGCCAAGAACCCAAAGACTCTTCGCACCAACAAACCCTATGCTCTGTGTGGTGTCCATGGCCATTATTCTCACCATTTTCCTCACCTCACGCATTACCAAGCCTCTTTAGAGGTCATTCGCGAGTACGAAGTTGAACAAAATCAATCCGCCTCTCCCATCCTTGCTCAGTATGCGTCAGGTTTACTCGAGGATCCCCCTGCTACCATTGACATTCCTCCCCGTGATGTTGAGATGTCGGAACCTGCTGCCCCCCTCCTATACCTATCATCATCCGCACAACCCTCGGAGTACATTCCCTCTGAATCCACTCCATCTATTTTGCTTGATTCCCCTTCAGCAACATTCTTGGGCTCTTCATGCTTTGACCATATTTTTACTTGTTCTTCTATCATTCCCCCTGATGACCCATATGTGCACCTCTATTTCCATACTAATTATTTAGGTAGCTTTGCAACGTCATGTGGTTTCCTCAACCTTTTCCTTTCTTCCCATAATCACGATGATACCATCTGTATTTATGATGTCCTTCGCAGCATGAGTTCTCGCTCTTCCTCCCATAGTTCTCATTCATCTCCCTCTAGTCGATCTATGAGTCCTAGACTTCCTACCCCGACTACTCCCTCTCATAGTTATCATTGGATGTCTACCCTATACTCACTCTGCCATCATTATTCTCCTTCCTCCCATTTCTTGTCTTGTGACACTATTCCACCGGCCCTCTCGTCCACACATTATATTGGCTATGCCGATGGGGCAAGTCGTTATTCCCGGAATCTCGCCTCAGCCACATGGGCCATATTTACCCCCTTGCATACCCTCATTCTTGCTAATGGGGTCTGCATTGGTAATGCCACCAATAATCAAGCTGAATATGATGTCGTACATGGTCTATTAGCTGATTCCCTCTCTCATCACATCCTCCATCTGCACGTTCGTGTTGATTCCCTGCTTCTTGTCTTACAAATTAATGGTGTCTATCGTGTGCATAACCCTATCCTGTTTAGACAATATTTATGAGTGAAAATTTTGATATGTGAATTTAGATTCATTACTTTCAACCATATACCTAGAGGTCAAAATCACTACGTAGATCAAATCGCAAATCATGTTCTAGACTGGCATTTATCACACACAAGACAATAACATTTAACACCATCAACAAAATGCATATAAATCATATATATCATATAACATGTGTTTTTAGAGTCCATCTACTCTGAAACATATCACATGCCCATAGCATGTTACAACAAACAAAACTACAAAAATGGGGGGCACCACTTGCCCCTACATAGACGCTGGGGGGCACTACCTGCCCTACATCTAATCACTCTCTGGAGGATCCCGAGCCAACAGCTCTGCTCCCACAGCTCGTAGATCATGCACAGTCTGATCGGCCATCGCCATGCGTCACATGATACCTCGCCATTCCGAGGGTAGCCCAATACATAACTCTATGTACTAGTCGTCTAAATCCTGCCAACCATGCTCTAACACACCGGTCAGCAGCCCCTCACATCTATGATGGATGTCCTCCAACAGAGTAGCCATATCCTCGTTATTTGCTGTCCTTGATCCACTTGCACCTATAGCTCCTGTTGCTGTAGGTCATCCCATATATCTGGCCGGTTTTACCGGAGCTATATCTGCATTCCAAAAAGTATAAGGATTAGTACCATGAATACTAGTCAAAAACTCTAAAATGCACATAACCGATTAGTTGCTTGTCACTTACCATCGGGCCCCCATACTCGACCAGGTGGAAGCGGCAAGTTCGGATCTCCCCAATAACTCATCCCACTATAGGGATAGCGTCTATGTACAATGGCATTTGATCCAAATGGGTGAATAAATCTGGTCGGAATACCCGTCCGACTGCCCCTCCCCCTCCTCTACACAGTAGTCGTCCCCACCGATGCATCCGGGGCTCTCTCGGACCCCCATCAGGTAACTGTATACGAGGTTGTAAGGTCGGGATCTTCTCAAAGAAGAAAGAGCACAATACCGTCCCACAGGCACAATCATGATTCACTTGCCGCTTACATAGCGACAGCTGTCGTTTCATCGACACCAACATCATCTGGGCCCACCCATAGTAGGTCCCACCCAACACACTCTCTACAATCATCATCTACCCTCCAGTGATGTGATGGAACGCCTGGCTGCCCAAGATCCACAACACTGCTGCTGCCACTGCCCGAGTCTCCAACCGCTCTAGATTCCTAATTGATATTCAAGTCCCTTTAACTCGGACACCTGGTCGACAACGTCGCTCAACAAACTCCATGATGTTATGCCCTCGCGGTAACACTAGCTGTGTATTTCCCACCATCCCTAATGGCAGGAGACTAGTCAGGAAATACAGATCCTGAACTGTAAGCTCAATCTTGTGCCCCTGCACTATAAACACCTCATGGTCTGGATCCCAATAACTAATAATCCGGGCCAACAAGGGCTCACCAGCCCTCATCAAAGGGTTCTCCACAAATTTCAGAACCCCAAACCTAGCCAATGCACGACGGACACCCTGATCCTCTTGGATTTTTGCTCGTAATATACCTAGGTCTCTCTCTCTCCACTTGATCCTTATATCTTCCATATTTGCACAAAAACATCATCTTTGTCAGTCTACAGATAAACAAAACTGCATTTCCTTACACCAAAACTGAATCTCAACCCATAACAGCACTGAACTCACCCCCATCTAACAAGTCGCACTTTTTGGCCAAATCCTAGGCCAGGTCGCACTTTTCAGGCCCAAACCTGTGTCCCAGGTTGTAGTTTTTTCCCCAAAAAGTGCGACCCGGCTATAATGATGAAGTAGGAGCAGTTACTGAGATTTAAACCCCCTAATCTGAACTTTGAATCCATCAAAAACAAAGAGTAGGATTAGGCCTCTTACCTGCAACTGACGGATCGCGATTCCAACAATCAGCTTGTCCGCTACGATCGCTGCAAGATTTAGGGCCTTCTGTCCTCTCCACATTCACCACAGCTACACAAGAAAATGAATGATTTTGGAGGGAAAATGCCTTATTAGAAGAAAAACCCCTATTTTTTCTTTCTCCCGCTGCGACCAAACCGTAGCCCCGTTTGACACACCGTCTACATTGTTGGAAAGCTCTCACCGAGCACTCAAATGGGTATCTGTTATTTTTTCATGTTTGGATACTTCACCAGGACACATTTTGTCCATGAAGGGTCCTTTCATCTCTCCTTCCAATCGGAATTCTTCACTTACAACGCTTGTACTTGGGGCACCACTTTACCTCTTTACTTGGCTTTATTCGTGTAGATTTTCGTCATGAGATACCATATTGTACTCATGTTTTTATGGTCCCCCATTGGACCTTTTCTATGTGGCAGCACCATCGAGTCGCCCTTGTTTAGAGCATCCAAGTTGAGTCATCATCCGTCATGGAGTCTATATCGAGCCCCTTTATTTCCCACTATAGTCCTCCATCCTTCCTCACTTGGTCCCTCTCTTGTGTTGCCCATTATGGCCTTCCATACCATGTCACCTATCCTCCCTGATATTGTGTCAGTTGCTGCCCAACCATTCATGCCCCTTATGCTCTAACAAGGGAAGTCGTCCATCTGCTACTCAGTATCCCTCATTTCATTATCATCATCAGTGTCCATATATTAGTCGCTCTACTATTTTCTCCCGTGCCTTAGTTGAGATTACCTTATTACCTCACCTATGGCAGACCTACTTCTGTCGACATCAGCTCATTTACTCCAGAATCCAGGTCTAGGGGGCAGTGTACCTTGGTTCGAGCTCTTTTCAGCATGATCATGATCTATACACTTGATAGTCTAGTGATGTAGCAGCAGCTATTGGTAATTCCCGGGTGTGTGTGAGATGTCTCAACCCTCATGAGGGGGTGGCCCTGCAGGTAGCCCCCCACATGCCCAGATGACTTCTTCATTTCAGCCCTTGATGCAGCTCCTCCCATTTGATGATATTGGCCTCATTCGCTTGCCGCGCCTCTTCGATTTGCATGTATCAGTCAGATTTTGGGAGCTCTTCCCCGTGTGTAGGGGGCATTTGGGCGTATTTGTATCTCATGTACTAAAATCTTATTGTGTAAGTCCTGACGGTTATTCCAGGCATAGCATGTATGTGGGATCCATCATTCTATTTTTCTGGCTCCTATTTAAGCCAGCATATTCTTCATGGTTTGGTTCCTTGTTCTATCGGACTTCCTATTCTTTGTACGTTGTCTCGGCGGGCATAGGTATGCCTCCCCTGTCGCCTTTCGCACAGGTACCACTTCATAAAATAGAGACTTGTTGCACCTGTAAGTCTCATCTCCTCAGGGTCTAGTCCTTTAGCACATTAGACTACCTTACATTTCTCTCTCTGACTTCCCTCCTGATGTCTAGTGATTGAGTTCTTACAACGTACTTCGGTCATACGATTTTCTCCTAACACTCGTACGTTGGGGGGCAATCTGTTACACCATTTTTTGTTCATCTAACCTATTATCATTAGATGAACCCAAGTACACCATGTAAGACCAATTTTTACCCTTAAGTAAAATTGCTTTCACCATGTGAAATAACTTATTTTGTTTTATATTTCGATCATATTTAACCTTAAAATACAGAAATGAATTAAATAAACTTTATTTATTTGAATTTGCCTCCTAAGAAATGTTATTTAAATAATATTTGTTAAATTTGACTAATCATCCATAAATAATTAAATAAACCATTATTTATTTAATTATCTATCATTTCAAAATGACAAATAACCATTTATTTATTTATTATTTATAAATAAAGAACGGACCAAGTCAAAAATCCTTTTCCCTCCAACAAATATAATAAAATATTCCTAAAGGGTGCTTCAGAATTTGATTAATAATATTTATTCATGTTCCAGTTCTAGACCGCCCTAATATTTTGTTATAAATAGAAGGGTTTTCCCCATTCATTAGTCACCTCCATTGCATTAGATCACTCTGGATCGATACTAGGTCACATTCTCCATTTTTTCCTTGTGAGCTCCCATTGAGTTCTATGTTTGTCTGGGTTTTCTACAACAACAAGAGAGAGGAATTTTATATCTGAAACGCTGAGGACTTTCAAGAACCCATCCCATTGAGGAGAACCAGAAAACACCTTTCTTGTTTTCCTCTCAGGTGCCCCCTTTTTAATATAATATAAAAATTCTTCAAATACATCGTTCTTGTCTTGTCTATTGGATGCATGGAGCCACATTTTACTTTATCTGCTTAATGTCTTTTATTCTTAGATCTGGATTTGTGCAGCATTGTTTGGATCACCTAATTACAGATTTAAAGATATTTGGAAGCCATAATCAATGTGAGGGCTATTTTTTATGCGTAGCTAAAGTGGTCTTTTACGACGAAAGATTCATACTAACACTCCCATTTGGAGATTCCCCCAGCTTTGTGAAGCCTTCAGCTATCATCCAATTTTTTAGGCTGTATATTTCTAGAATGCTTCCCAGGGGGGATTCTCCATGATTCTATCAATCCAAAAATTGAATTTTTCCCCAATTTCAAGCCTTGTGGAGATGTTGTTTCTTATCAATGAAATTGCATTGGAGATTAGCTTCCAAATTTGGGAACATGGCCTTATAGGAGGATTTCTTTCCAAAAATGAGATCCATGGAGTGTTAAGATATTTTACTTCTAAGGCATGTTTCCACCATCATCTTTCTCTAGTAATAAATATTTAAGAAATCTTAGTCCCGAAGGTCAAATTCATAAGTTCATGGGGTCTGATCGATAAGCCTCCATTCTTGTAGTGGGCAATGACATGATTCCAATTGACAAGATTAAAAAATTTTGTTTCTGTTTTGCCTCCTTGCCATAAGAAGCCTCTGATTATGATTTCAATTTTCTTGCGAATGCTGGCTGGAGTTGCAATTAGTGCAAACTGATAAAGGGGGAGAGCTGAAAGGATTGATTTTATGAGGATGACTCTTCCCTCCTAATTTAAACACATCATTCCCCAAGAGTGGATCTTTCTTTTCATATTTTCTGCATACTTATTCCAGATCTCGTTCTTTAAGTTTTTCTTGGTGATGGCCAACCCGAGATATTGAAAGTGGCTCCAGTTTGTTTGGAATGGAATTTCCAAGATTTAAGACATTATTTGAAGAGTTCTTGGGGGGGGGTGTTCCAGCCATAAAGGAAAATTTTGTCGTTGTTTACCAGCCCTCCTGAAACTTCCATGAAATTTTCCAAGATTGATTTAAATCTTCTAGAAACAATATAGGATGATCCTCCCATGAGAAGGGTATCATCCACAAACAAATAATGGTTGATGCTTTTGGCTCCCCTGCTTATAGACAAGCTAGTCAAGGAGGATTTTCTACGAAAATGTTCCATATCTCTACTAAATGAATCAGCCATGAGTATGTAGAGGAAAGGAGATAGGGGGAATCCCTACCTAAGCCCTCTTGAGCTCTGAAAATAGTTACATGGGCTTCCATTTACAAGAGGGGAAATCCAGGGACCATTAGTGTAGGCCTTAATAGTGTATATAAAATCATCAGAGAAGCCAAATATTTTTAGAACAACAGAGAGATAGGACAGATTAAATATTTCAAAAGCATTGGCCATGTCAATTTTCAAAATGAAGCTTTGTTCATTGCGAGAAAAGCTTGAGTGGAGGGCCTCTTGGACAAGAATGATGTTTTCAACTATTTGACAATTTGGGACAAAGCCTCCTTGGTTTTCAGAGATGAGAGAATGGAGGAGTGGCTTAAGTTTTCCCACCAAGATTTTGGAAATGCTTTTGTAGGAGGCATTTGTAATATTCCAAAATTAGCATGCAGCTAATTGGAATATTGATTTTTGATTTTATCACCTAGGAGTTGAATAAATGGGTAGGGAAGCTCATGAATATTAAAAATATGAATAAAATCCCTCATAGTGTGAAAATGGATCATCATAGGAGCTGGATTTCACACCCTCATGTGTGAACAGGGACATTTTCATGTGGACAAGGTCAAGTTTGACCAAGTCAACATCGTTGGGATAAGAGGTGGAGATCATCTTGTGAGACAACGCAGAGATAGTGGGAGGAAGATTCCTTGGTGGAGGAAACCCTAATGAGTGGGACCCAAGATGAGAGGGCTTCCATTTGTATAAAAGGAGGGCAAGGCAGCCATAGCAAGACATCTATGAATTTGATTATTGATTTTATGGTCTGTATGACTTTTTTCTTTCTTCAACTATTTAGTTGAGATTGTTGTGCTGCTTAGCAGAAGGCATTCCTATTTAGGAATTCCTTATCCTTTCTTGAGAGGCCTTTTGAAGGATCTTGTACTTCATTTCTCCACATCCAGGCTTGAGGCCAAGCATCCTCCTTCAACTACAACGTTATTTCTGCAGTAGTATAACGTTGTCTTGCAGGGTGTTGCAGTGGAGGTTTCACCACACCACTTCCATAGCTTATTTTTCAGAGGAGGAAGCTTTCTTTCCTTTGGGATATTAGTGAGGAAGCCCTTGGAGCTTATTGCATATCTTGGCACTTGGCCAATATATTTTCTATCTCCTACAACACAATCCCTTCTCTTGATTGCATTATTTTCAGTGGATATTTGTAGTAAGGGTTTGCAGATAGTTGGAGGGTGAGATCTTCAATGATTGGATCAGCATTTCACCTGAAGGATACATTGGATGAGATTCATTCATCACATGTCATATATACAACCATTTACATCCATATCTTGAGTTTCAGCTACTACTCAGTCCTAGGACTGCAACTCCGAAATTTTTGACATTTTGTATATTTCAAGAAATCCTTATAGGATTGTCTTGGGATTGTGTTTGGGAGCTTATATCTTCACTCCCAACATTGTATGAGACATCTATTTGCAGATTTATGTTATTTCACTTTCCATGTAGCAGTGTACCATCTATGACTGCATTGTACATGTTCATGACCATTCTTCAATATAGCAGCATTTCACTTTGGGCATATGTATTGATGGGAGGCTTGTTTGCCTTGATTATTTGAGTTGTATTTCACTTTTTTGCTGCTGATTTAGATAATAAAATGGCTCTATGGTTTCCATACATTTTGGTATGATGTTATTCACTGCTATTTCCATTATTGTGTTTACATGTTGCTACATCCCCATTTTGGGATATTATAGTGGTATCAGAGCATAATCTTGGCTTAGCTTGTGGAATCTTAGCCAATATGCTATCACAAAGAAAAGAAGAAGAGAATATGAATAGAAAAGACAAAAAGAAGACTCCAATCTTTGAAGGAAGAAAGGAGGAGAAACTTCCAAAGTTTCTTTCTTAAACTTTGCAGAGCATTCATGGAGATCTTAAGAAGATGAGGAAGGAGATGTGTAGATAATCTCCAAGAGGGTTTGAATCTGAAACAAACTATAGATTTTCATATGATGAGTGTGAGTATGCAGCCACACACTATGATGCACAGCACAGTCACGTGCCCATATTTTCCATGAGAGAGATGGAAGAAGAAGGAATGGCTAGGAGGGGAACTCTTAGTGATTTTATGCAAGAGTATGAATCTAAAACTCAGAAGTTTAGAGATCATATCACTTTTCTGGAGTTTTGCAAGATCAAGGTGAAGATAAGCAAGCAGCATGATATGGGTAGATTTCTTCTATCCACTTTCGATGGTTCACCTACATGTTCAACCAAAGCTTGGGTGGAAGAGATAAACACCTATTTGCAGCACCACCAAATTTCTGAATATGAAGCCATCAAATTTGTAGCACTACATTTTAGAGGTAAGGCCTATGCATGGTGGATATTTGAGCATTTTTCTTTGAAAAATGCAAATAATTCTTCTTATGCAAGGTTCACTAAGACATTAGTGCAAATATTTAATGGAAAAAATTCTGAAACACATGTGGTGGAGCTAAACAAAATTAAGCAAACAAAAACCTTACATGTGATGGAGGAAACTATAAACTCAACTCTACTTCAGAAAACCATGAAGCAGGCTGATATCTCGCATCATACCTTGCTAGAGGCAAGACCTCTATCTCATATTATTGAACAAGAGGGCATGGAGATCCCTTTTTCAAAAGGAGGATCCAATAATTGGGAGGTTTCCCATACACATTGATGAGGATGAGGGCAACAACGTTGTCATGTCTAGAGTTTATCTAGAACCTCATGCAGAAGAAGAGGGAGCTCTTGCTCCAACAAGAGGGATTCTTGCATCATTGCAAGGAATTCCCCAGGATCTCATATGTGGAGATCAATGCACAAATCATGATCAACATGTACCATTGATGATGGATGGTGGAACTATGCAGACAAAAGGAGGAGGTAGGGAGGATGACCAACCTCATTTGATGAGGAGCACACACCCCTATCTACATCAGAGGGTTGATGCACAGAAGAGGGAGACTAGATTGCGGAGTGAGGGTAGGTGTTAGCCCCTTATAAATTCCTTGACAAGCAAGCAAGGGGGATAATTAGTTTTATGAGCCTTAAAGGAATGCATTTCCATTGAAAACACATCATCCTTGAAGCCTTTTCATGTTCCCTGCCCTTTGACTGTTCCCCTCTGTTGTTCTTGAGTAAATAAGCCTCACTGATGATAAAAATTGTGCTCCAAAAGGCCTTTATTTGCCCCTTTTATCCCTGCAGATTGTCCCATTTCACCCCTTTTTTCCTCTTTTCGAAGTCCCCTTTCCATCCCAAAATTTCTCCCTTAGTCCTCCTAGATCTCCCCAAAATCCCCTTTGAATTCTGCCCTTACCCTTTGTTTGGCCAATTTCCCCTTTTTTTCCTTTATCGTTCCCCTTCCTAACCCCAAATATTGCATTAAAAGGGGTAAAAACCCACTTTTTAACTTCATAATAGGGCTTATCCCCTTTTCTGCTAGTCCCTAACCACTTACCCACGTGACTCACACCTAGGACCAAGCGTTTAAGTCTCGGGCGCTCATTGCAATCGGAGTTGTCGAGCGGGTGTTTTCCTTTGTAACATTGAAAATTCCGATGCAATTGGGTTTTGTTATCAAAGACCCGCGATATATTATATACCATTGATCTACTATCCCGATCCGATGGATGAGCACCAATTGCACTCCCCGCCCCAATCGCAATCTCAAGTCTCGCCATGCCACCCCTTTGATCTTTGTGATTGTGATCTCCCAACCAAATCACGGCCATCCATATCCACCCGTTGATCCAAAGGCCTGGCGCTAATCGCTCCGTCGCAATCGCAATGCCCGATCACTCCCACTCTCTGCCCTATGCGATCGCAACCTTCTGATCCCATCCTAGCCTTTGGTTCCCCCAGTTGATCCAACGGCCATCGCTCTCCCTTTCCAATCGCAATTTCTACCACCTTCCGCCCTTTGCGATTGCGATTTTCCCGATCAAATTATAGTCGTTCATTCGTCCCAAGATCCAATGGCCTTGAATCAATCGCACCAGTGCTCAATCGCGTCCCCACTCCCAATCGCAATCGAAACTTTTGGAATATTTCACCCCTACCCCCCCGATTGCGATCCTCCGACTTCATCTCGACCGTCTGTTGGATCTAAGATCGACGGTCCAAAACTAATCACCCTCCGCCCATGCCGGGTCCCACCACACACGCATTTCATTGAATTTTCGTCCTTTTCTATGCATTCCACCCATTTTCATAAGCCATTCTGTGGATTAATCTCCGTCTTCGATCCCACCACTAGATCATGATCGAACGACCCACAAGCATTTCTCCACCAAAGCCCTATTTGTTGCTGTTTACACCATATCACTGCATTATTCACCATTGTTTTGTCTAAAAACATTGTTTATCACCGCCGCGTTATTATTCTCCCGTCCTCCATAGCCACCTACCCCTATGCGTGTGTTTCATAACATAGTTGCGTGTTTTTTGTAGGGTACAAGCGGTGGAAACCGCCATGATCTATAGCCTCTGTTACAGTTACAGAGAGCACAATAAAGGGCCATTTTCAGAAGTGAGATCATGGAAAAAGGCCCAGAAAGGTATGCCGACAAGACTTTCATTAAAGGAACAGAGTTTAAACTCTATAAAATCTTCTCCAAAGCCATTAAAATCTCATATTTCGTAGTAAGAGGCAAAGCATGGAAGCGGCAAAGAGTATCAGCGGAGCAGCAGAGAGTTCAAGGCACATAATAAATATTTTGAGCCTTTTTTTGGGATTTAGAGGCAAGGTACTATACCAAAGACATCATGGATCACACGGAAGGTCCAGCGCACAGAAATCAAAACTATCAGGGTTTCACATCAGCAGATTGTTCTAAAGGACAAAGCGCCCATATTGTTTCTTTAATTTACCGTGTCCCTGAAGAACATTCAGCCTTGACTGCAGTCCTAAGCTATCAGAGCATTTTCTATGCAGCATGGCGCCCTTCACAGTCATTTATTTTCCTTTTTGTTTATTCACCAAAGTACTACAGAGTACTGCAGCCAGAGTACATTAGGGGCATACCCAGAGTAAATGGAAACATGAAGAAGATCATGCTTTCGTCCAAGGCATGCCAGAGATAAATGCACAGAGTTTAAAACTGAATGGGCTTTGGCCTTCTTTCTGTTCTGAGTTTAATGCTGCATATAGTTTCCACCTACCTCCTCTGCTCATCTTTCTGCTATAAAACTCATGAGAAAATTATTGTAAGGTTGTTGATCAGTTATCAGAGAATTGCAAGCAGTTTCTTTTGAGACATAGTCTCTATGTAAAGTTGTAAGATAGGCTAAGGAAGATGTTTTCAGACTGAATACTAAGCCATTGGTAATGTTGTACCTGACTGGTGTTGTTTTTTAATATGACAAGCACATTTATTTGGATCCTGATTTAAAGCAACTGGTGATGTTTTTCTATCTCTGTGTTTATTTCATTTCATTACATTTCTACTGGCTTGAATCAGAAACTTGGCATAGGATTTACCCTTGTTAGGTACCCTATGTTTCTGCTCTTCTTTCCTTTAATGTTTTCTACTATATGTGTATCTGAAGTTTGATTTCAATTGATTTAACTAGTTTAGTGGTTCCATATGCTGCTAGCTGATGTATGAATTAATGAAATCTAATTTTAGATGTTCTTGTTAGGATTTAATTGAATGAATTGGGAACACTTGGAGGTCTAGAACTTGTCTCTATCTCACTAGGATCCTTTTCAGTTAATTAAGCCTATCTAATTTCCCTCAAGCTGGAGGCCGAAGCATTGAGAGTTCAAAGTCTCTCTCTGATCTCAGGTTTTCAACTTTGTGCTCTAAAATCTTTAATGTTTCCTTTCTCTCACCTTCCCCCTTGCCTATCCTACCACACTATCCTCTTTAAGATTTAATTCTTTATATGACTAGCCCAACTGAAAGCTTGCATGTTGAAAAGCAAGTAAACCCTTTCCTGACTCCATTGCCCAATGGTCTTGAATGTTCCTTGAAATCATCCTTCCTTTGCCTAAAATCCTCTTTTCTCACCCTTGTCTTACATTTAACCCTTCTTTCCTAATTCTTAGCAACCAAACACACAATTAAACAAAAAAACTCCAAGCCTTATAACTAGCCTAACATCTTAACATTGAGCTTCAAAGACATAAAACCTTTGTTTATATAGAGAGATCCCTCTCTGGACCCAGGAGGGATAGATCCTAGGGTCTGAAAGTGGTTTGATGTGGTCTCATATTTTGGTATTTCCAACCTTTCCAAAACATGGGAACCCCAACAGTAGGGACAAATCTTTCCATTCATATATGCAGTCTACTCTTGATCTTGATGTCTCATTGCATGGAGGCATTTCACCGAGGAGACCACCAGATTAGCAGAGGAGAATGGATGTTTCACATTTTGAGACACCACTCATTGATTTTGGAGCAGTGGAGACCTTGGGAGAGCATGGTACAGTGCTAGGAGTCTTGGGTAAGCTCTAGGAGGAGAGAGGCATTCTCTCAACATTATCTTTGCCCACTATGATTTCAGATTCTGTGTTGTGGCAGGAGCAGCATGGGAAGGATAACAACCTTCCAACTTGCATCTTTGGCATGGGAAATGTCAAAGAAGAGGATGGCCATATGATAGATATTATTCATGATATTTCATCAGCGATGTCACTATGGAGGATAGATCCATATTGGAATTCCCAGCTATTGGTGGAATATTCCAAAGATCTTTTCACTTTTATGATATTGGATGAACAACTGCATGATGAGGGATATTTAGTTAGAGATGGGGTCATATACTATCATGGTAGGATATTCTTATCTAGAGCTTCTAAGCTCAAGGAGAAGTTGCTACAAACATCTCATGAGGATTTCCTTTTCAGCCACACTTAATCTATGAGAGCATACCACACCATCATGGAGGGGTATTTTTGGGAAGTATTTGAGGAGGAGATATATCAGCATATAAGGAGATGCATGGATCATGTAGAGATGGAGGAGATACATGACTCTTTAGAAGAGTTAACACAACCACCTCTTTTCTGTTTTAGGATGAGAGGAGACTCATCTATGAGCCACTCCATTTGCATGGGCAAGACATATGGTAAGGGTATTGTTTGTTTGCATAAAGACTTGTATAATGTATATATGCATCCCTTAACCATATATGTGTAGGAATTTTCTCAAAGGAGGAGCATTATTCCTTCTAGACTTCATGGTCTATTTGAGGCCATGAGTAGTTTTGATGGCCACTCCCTAGGAGGACTTGGGGAGGAGATTTTTCATTGATAACATACTTACCTTGCACCATACATCATTCACTTTCTCAAAACACATGAGGAGAATGGGTTAGCAAGAAAGTGGTTGAGAAACCACAATTTTTGTCATTATTTATTGCAGTTGAGGGTCAAAGTGCATTGGTTACATCTAAGGGACCATTTTCCTTCTCCCTTGCTACATATGGCAGCAAGTAAGATTCTCATTATGGTTCCCTATGTTGCTGTTGTTCTTATTTTTATTGGGAGCATGATTGGGGGAAAGACACATTGGATGGATGTGTCCCTTGGGGAAGAGGATTCCCACATTTTTTGCATTACATGTTCTAAGGGAAGCATGGGAGATGATATGGCCACCACAGAAAAACACTTTTTTCCTTATAAGGTGGGTCATAAAATTGAATGGAGCACTTGGGCTATGACTCTCACAAATCATTGGGAGAAACTTTTCTATGAGTTGCCATGTCATGTTGTGCAACAACAGTTAGGAAAACTATGTTGTGACCACTTGGGAAACTATTGGTACCCTTCAGCTCTACATGAAACCTTCAATATTCCCCTCACTTGGATGCCATATGATGGTGATTTCCTATTCATCATATATGGGATGGTTTGGGCTAGCATAACTCACAACATTGGAGGAAAGATCTCTGGAGATCCAATTTCCTTCTTGCCACTTGCACGCAACCCTTTTTCAGCCCAAGAGTAGTAGATACTCTGCACTTATCATAAGTGGAGAGGAGGACAACATGGGGTAAGAAATTATGTCTACCATGATTAGATTTTCAACCCACCTACATTGCATGAGCTCAAGGTGGAAGAACATTTTCAGGAGTTGCCATGTTGGGAGGTGACTCACTTTGTATGGATGATTGCTTAGGGATGGAGGATCTATATGGGAATGATGTTTCCTACTAAATTTCAAATTCCATTCCTCAAGGGGACCTCTGGACAACGCTTTATTGCCTTCTTGAGTACTCTACTTTTTCATGATGATAGCTATTTACCTAACTTGCATGCTTGGGAGGGAAAATATGGAGATTCATTGTTGAGACAACATCTCATTCCTTGGAGGAGCTTATCATATGTGGAAGCTACAGTAGGAGGAGGGAAGACTTCTCAGTTTTGTCCTTGCAGTTGCTTGAGGACAAGCAACATTTGGGAGGGGAGGACTGTAATATTCCAAAATTAGCATGCAAGTAATTGGATTATTGATTTTTTCTTTTATTACCTAGGAGTTGAATAAATGGGTAAAGAAGCCCATGCATATTAAAAATATGAATAAAATACCTTATAGTGTGAAAATGGATCATCATAGGAGCTGGATTTCACACCCTCATGTGTGAACAGGGACATTTTCATGTGGACAAGGTCAAGTTTGACCAAGTCAACAGTGTTGGGATAAGAGGTGGAGATCATCTTGTGAGACAGCGCAGAGATAGTGGGAGGAAGATTCCTTGGTGGAGGAAACCCTAATGAGTGGGACCCAAGATGAGAGGGCTTCAATTTCTATAAAAGGAGGGCAAGGCAGCCATATCAAGACATCTATGAATTTGATTATTGATTTTATGGTCTGTATGACTTTGTGCTTTCTTCAACTGTTTAGTTGAGATTGTTGTGTTGCTTAGCACAAGGCATTCCTGTTTAGGAATTCCTTCTCCTTTCTTGAGAGGCCTCTTGAAGGAGCTTGTACTTCATTTATCCACATCCAGGCTTGAGGCCAAGCATCCTCCTTCAACTGCAGCATTATTTCTGCAGCAATATAACATTGTGTTGTAGGGTGTTGCATTGGAGGTTTCACAACACCACTTCCATAGCTTATTTTTTAGATGAGGAAGCTTTCTTTCCTTTGGGAGATTAGTGAGGAAGCCCTTGGAGATTATTGCAGATTTTGGCACTTGGCCAATCTATTTTCTATCTCCTACAGTGCAGTCCCTTCTCTTGACTGCGTTATTTTCAGTGGATATTTGCAGTAAGAGTTTGCATATTGTTGGAGGGTGAGATCTTCATTGATTGGGTCAACCTTTCACCTGAAGGATCCATTGGATGAGATTCATTCATCACATGTCCTATCTACAGCCTTCTACATCTAGATATTTAGTTGCAACTGCTTCTCAGTCCTAGGACAACAACTCTGGCATTTTTTCCATTTTGTATATTTCAGGAAATCCTTCTAAGATTGTCTTGGGATTGTGTTTGGGAGCTTAGATCTTCACTCCCAACATTGTATGAGCCATCTATTTGCATATTTATATTATTTAACTTTCCATGTAGCAGTGTACCATCTATGACTGTGATGTACATGTTCATGACCATTCTGCGATATAGCAACATTTCACTTTAGGAATATTTATTGATGGGAGGCTTGTTTGCCTTGATTATTTGAGTTGTATTGCACTTATGCTGTTGATTTAGATAATAAAATGGATCTATGGTTTCCACACATTTTGGTATGATGTTATTCACTGCTATTTCCATGTTGTGTTTACATATTGTTGCATCCCCATTTTTGGATATTACAGCATTGCATAGGGAAATGTAGTGGAATCTATTAAGGGATGAAGGACGGAGATCTTTTGGAATGAGGGCAAGGAATGTAGAATTTGTAAATCCTCCCATTTTTTTATTTTTTTATGACATATCTTATAATTTTTATCAAATCCTTCTTTATTATTCTTCAGAAGGTGCAATAGAAGGCAATGGGGAAGCCATCCAGACTTGGTGCCTTTTTCGGGTGGAGGCTCCATATTGCTGACATAACTTCTTTTTCTGTTACTTCTTTAGAGAGAAATTTATTTGTTTCCTCACCAATTATTTTCAGGATATACATTAAAAAATCCTTTGTATCTGCATGGTTGTCCACTGCTGTTAAAAGAGTTTTGAAGTACTAGAAAACTTCTTTTTTGATATCTTCTTGGCCTTTTATCTCAAGCCATCCTTCTCCCATAATTTTTTATATGTTATTCCTTATCATTCTAGTTTTGGTTGAATTGTGGAAAAAAGTAGTGTTTTTATCCCTCGCTTGGATCCAAAACTAACTGGACCTAAGCTTCCAGATTTCTTCTTCTTGTATATTACTTATGTATATTTTCCAATGTATCTCCTTCTCCTTGGTTTGATTTTATATTGTATTTTCCATATTCTCTTGAATTTTTTCTAGTTCTTGTTGTAGCTCTTCGTTTTCTTTCTATGGTTCCTTATGACTTGTTTTTTCCCATTCTTTCATACTTTCTTTGATGCTCTTTAACTTTGATTCCCAAATGAAGATGGGAGATCCATTGAATTTTTGTTTCCATATTCTTTTGACTTCTTGCTTTACCTCTTCATGGATACTCCATAGCTGATTATACTTAAAGGGAAGGGGCCTGCAATTTTCTATGGAGACAAGCTCGATAGCTATAGGTTTTTGGCCCGAAGCTACTGAAGGGATGATCTTGGAAGAAACTTTGCTTAAGCTGGTCACCATGTTGTCCTTAATAAGGATTCTGTCCAACCTTTCTTTAATATTGTTCTTACCCACTCTCTTATTATCCCAAGTGAATTTCCCATTTTTGGGAGGAATGTCCAAAATATTGCAATGCTCTATGATCTCTTCGAGAGTTTCCCTAGAGGGGTCTGGATGAAAGAGTCCATCACTTTTTTCTTCTGCTTTAAGAATTAAATTTAAGTATCCTCCAAGAATTAGATTTTCTTCTTGATATGCCATTGTTGTTTATTTTAAGGTTCTCCAACAAATTTCATTGTATTTGTAGTGATTTGGGGAGTAAATGTTGTATATGTTGATTTTATTTTCAATGAATTTAATTTTCATATTTGTTTTAATCCAGTGAGCTTCCATTTTTGGATTCTTCATTTCCCACTTTCCTTTATGCCAGAGAGTGCATATCCCTCTGGATGCACCATTAGTTGACATAGCTATTACTTCATATTTTTTTAATTTTTTTATGATACTTTCCATTTCTTGACTGTTGTTTTTAGTCTCTTGGATCATAAGGATGGCTAGTTTTTCCTTTTTGATGAGATCTTTGATGATATTTAGTTTAGAAGGATGTCCTAACCCCATACAATTCCAAGAGACTATAATCATTATTTTTTGGGTATTGAAGATGAGGGAACTTTCCCTCTATGGATCTGATGAGTTTCTTCTTTTCTCTTGTTGCCTTTCTCAAGGTAGCTCTCCATTGGTTGTTGAGTTCCTAGGGTGATATCCTTCACTGCTGCCTCATCTCTTAGCTCTTTATTTGAATTCCTTCTTGCTTTCTTAGAGTAATTATCATATATTAAAGATTCCTTTGATTGATTTCTTGTTAGGATCTACTCAAAAGAGGAGGCGGGGGGGAGCCTCCAAGAGGGGGGGATTAGAATGGAAAAGACTCGAAGGGGGAGAGGATATGGGGGGAAGAGAGCAATGGTCATAGTTATTTTTAGGGATGAGGGAAAGGGAGAGGGAGGGGTTGGGGGGGTCTGAATGAATGGAAAGGTGCTGAAAAGGGTTTGAACCCAAAATGGGTGAGGATTCAGGGAAGGGAGGGGAAGGATGGGAAAAGGATATATGAGAAGGGGAGGGATGGGAAAAGGATATTTTTCAGTTATTCCCATTTGTGTTCTTGGTTTTCTTCAATTTTCCTTTCATGCTCATATTTTTTGTTACATATATTAGCAAAATGCCAGTATTCATGACATACCTTGCACGTGAAAGATATTTTCTCGTAGTCCAGTTGTTGAATGTGCATCCAATTGTTGACTTTGAGCTTGATGGCTTTCGAGATTCCTTCTCCTAGGTCGACTTCAACGCAGATCCTTGCGCATGCCTGCATATTGTCTTTTGGTTAAATTTTGTCAATATATTTTCCGACTACATTTCCTATTTCTCTTACAGAGTCATCTCCCTAGCAGTGCAGAGGGAGATGCGGAAGGCTGACCCAAACTAGAACCGTGCTAGGGACATCCAGTTCCAGATCGAAGTCTGGTGTCCAATTGTTCAAATATAGTCCTCTGGTATCCATAAAATAAGGGCCTCTTCTGAAGATTAAATCTCTTTCATCCTTGGATTCAAAGTAGAAAGTGAAATATCCTTTGCCACATAATCGTATGGAGAATTCCCCTGAGTAACTTGGGTCTAGTTTCGTTCCTCCCATTTTTGGACAGTTTTGGGGGAAGGCCATAAGCTTGTAAACTACTCGACAAGTCCTTTTTCAGACAGAGATATGGCTTCTCTGCGTGGTATATTGGGAGGCAGGTTGATATTTGGGATTTCATCTTGTTTTTTGATGAATTTAGAGATTGTTGGACAATTTCTCTAAGGACCCATTGATGCAATCAAAGAGGCACAAGAATTTGCGGCATCATCTGGATGGTGCAAATGGGATGTATATGAAGAGTTTTTGAAAGGAGCCCCACCCGGATCAGGCTCTGGGAGGTCCATGGAGGTAGCGAAAGACCCAGGCTCTGCGTAGTCAAGGAGCCTCTAGGTCAGGTGCAGCGTGATCTGTATTTTTAGAATATAACTCTACTCAATAGAGTCAAATATTACATTGTAATAATATTATTAAAAGACTAAATATTACAGAATTTATATGGGAAATAGATTTCCATTTAAGAAATTTGGTGCAAATAATTTCTTTCTTTATTGACTGTCTCAAAAGATACCTTGATCATGATCAAAATTTTGTAGCTATTGAATTGTCTACTTTTATTCAAAAAATTAGTTCACTCAACAAGTTACATAGATCACAACAGAATATCCTAGGATCCAAAATACTAAATCAGATCAAATTTGGATGGTCTACAAGAATTAATGTATTAGAGGAGTTCATTTCTTGGTATATAAAATTATTGATAGAAGAAGTGGTTTCTTTCTCAATGAAATCAAATTTTTTGATGATCTACACGATCCTCTTATGATAAGAGAGTATGCATCAATTCCAAATGATATATTAAAGGATGAGTTGAATGATATTAAGGAGTCAATGGGGTTGACATTTGATAATATAATTTATTTTTTTGAAGAAAAATAATAAAAATTGATAGTTACTTTTATGAATATAAATGAATATCAATCTTCCCTAATTTCACAGATGCAAGAATATGCCTACGAAATCAAGGAGGAAGTATTTAATCAACATGTAAAGATGGATATCACAATTCCTCTGATGAAGGAAACATTGAATATTGGTTAAGTCAGTCACTTTAAGAAGTTTTTAATCCCAAATAACTATCAAAACAATTATTATAATGAATACATCTCCAACAATAAAATGCATTAGAGAGTTCAATATCAATAATTCCATCCTTCCACATTTTGTGATTACTTTAAAATATTGAAGCATTTACCCCTCTCCCCTCTAGTCTTTGACCATTTAGCTTTCTTGACTATATTTTTCATCATTTAAGTCAATTCCTAACTATAGTTCTTCTTTTCTTCCAGGTATCTTATTTATGTTTCAGTTCACGAGAGTGAAATCCATATCCCCATTAGGACGAATGCATTTAAATTATGTTTAAGTATAAAGGTTTTGTTGAGTGCCTTATGCACAAGATTATTTTCCAAAAAAATTGATAATTCTTTTTGAATCTCATAAAGAGATCCTTTTTGGAAGAGCAGTTCGTCTATTGTTGAGAAAATTAAATTAAATATGTATGAATCTCGTGAATGTTCTTCCCATGATCTCATGATTTTACATGAACGGAATTATTCTATAGCTCTCTGATATATGAGTATTGCTATCTTGCGTCCACCCTTTTGATATGCTTCAATGATATTTTCTTACTGTGATGAAATGAATAAATATCATGCTTAAACTTCAAATTTTATATATTTGGTTATTCCTTTCCTTCTATTCTTGAAAAAACACCTAGTCCACTCAAAGGTGTATATATTAATGTTTTAATCTCACTTCTAGTTATTTGAGTGTGTTCATAAAGAGGAGTACCACCTCTCTAAAAAAGTAGAGAGACCTACACTTAGGCCCTAGACGGATGATTTTTTCCCCTCGCAAAAAGATATCAGCAGAAGGAATCTAAAAAAATGATTTGCAAGTAAAGGAAGAAAAAAGGTTGGACTATATAGGTTCAAAATATGGAACAAATCCAATTAGGCTAATGGATTATGGGAATAATTCGTTTGGTCTAAAAATTGTTCATTGAGAATATACATATCACAATTATGATATAAATGAATGTTGTAGGTGGAAGATTAAATTTATTAGAAGTGGTGGGTAAATTGTTTTGGAAAATAAAATATCCTCTCACAACAAGACTTTTCCTATTGCTACTTCTTGAAAACAATATCTTGACAAGGGGAAACTCCAAAAAAGTTCATGGTAGGGGCCAAGATTCATGCATATTTTGGAAAAGTAATGATGAGACTTTATCTCACTTGAGGATAACCTATCCATTAATTAAATAAGTGTTGAAGAGGTAAATCCCCTCTGCAGACAGAGGCGATCCCTACTAGCCCAGACCGGGTCTAGCAACAATCGTCACACGCTATAGTGCAGGTTCCTAATTGCACATAAACCAACTAGCGATGAAGGCTTACCTGGAATCCAATGCTGTCGCTTGTAGAGAAAGTAGCGCTCCCGTTCCTTAGCTCTGGCAGATCACGATCCTCATGATCTTCATGACCGGACACCTGCACATGCAAGAAACACAACAAACGCAAGAGTAAAATCCAATATATGCAACTATATGTCAGTCAAAGAAGACATAACTCATTATCATCATCAACAAAAAGAGTGGAACCATAACCAATAGTCTCTTATCATTAATCAATCAAAGGAGGATACAACCTGGCTCTGACGTTGAATTCTCCTTCGGAGGGTCGCCATCGGAACACGTCTCGAAAAAGCCTATCGGGGATGGGACAAGCCTCTCTCTTCGGATGTCTCGAAAATAATCTCCTTGCTTGGATTTAAACTTAAGGGAATGAATCAAGGCTCTTGTAGCATAAGGTTCTGATGGCTCTTGGGAACTTGGAGACTCGCTATTCAGCCATTCAGCCCCTTCATCAATGGATGAAGGCTATATTTATAGAGGAGAGGAGGAGTTTGGGATACCTATAATAGTGGAAGGGAGGCCTTATCCCTTGGGAGGTTCCCCATAAGGTGGAAACAAGAGGCCAAAGGAGGAAGGCCATGTTTATTCAGTCGAAACCACTCCTGATGACTCATCCACGAAGTTGTTGTAATCGAAACTTCACCTCTTTTTTTAAAAAACTTTCCAAAAGCAGATTAGCGTGGGTGCTTAACTGGGACAGAGCTCCAATTGGTGTGGGCTCGGTGTTAATTTTCCCCCATTTGCGCGAGGACATAACAGGCTACCAGCGCCAAGGCCAAAACAGGTGTTTTTAGGGGTCTGCTCAGGAAATGATCCACAGAAGAAATGTTGTCCTCATGGCAAGGGATGAAATGATGGTATTTGCAAGGCATGACACTAATTATTGGTCACAGAAATGACCCTCCAATGGGAAAGATGGGGATTTCAGGGATGGTGACAAATTACTGTGTAAAATATGCCCCCTAAAGCATGAGGCCCGAAAGAAAGAGAGGGGTGAAATGCTTTATGAGAACGTGTCCAACTAAAAACTCTGCCATCGGAAAACCTGCATAGGGAAGTACAAATGATATCTCAAATACATGATATATACGTGGTATGGGTGTAGCCATCCATAACAGAGTATGTAATAATCCAAATCCGAGGCATGGACGCAGCCATCCAGTAAGGATCGGTAAATAGACTCAGGTATGGTCGCAGCCATCCAATCAGTGAGTCATGTAACTACTCATAATAATCCACAAAATTGCAGCCTGGATTCCAAGAGACAAAATCCAGGGTCTCGCGCTCCATCTTGACCTGAACAAAGTACAAGTTCAAACATGTGAATAAGTGAGCTGAAGTCGAACATGCAAGAACATCGTTTGATTACCAGCCAATGATGAAAGTTGTTAACAGACGTGAGAGGTACCACCATTAATGCCAATGGTCCTCAAGGTACTACAGGTAAAATCTACGACATGTGAACAATGAGCTGACATCGAACACCCACAGAATCACTCGATCAGAGGCCAATGATGAAAACCTCACATCAAATGCAAAGAACCTGCCATTGAGGCATGCAGGCTCCAAGGTACCAGAAGGGAGTCTCTAGATCAGCTTCCTGGATAATGAGCTGAACTCGACAGGAAGTGACTTTGATCTAAGGTGGGCCATAGTGTTTCCCACATCATCGACACGAGACAGAAGAACATAATGTCTTTGTGAATCAAGATCATATGAGAATCAGAGGAAGGTTGAAATCTACATAGGTCAACTTATCTTGAACATATCGGCGGCACAACAGTGGATTTGGAAGTATTTGACATCAAAATATCAAAGGTCATGGTGATGAGGAAAAGAGCAGATGAGAGGTCAAAAAGGATCACCCAAACCCACAGAGGCAAGTGAAAAACGAGATGAGATGTCCCCAACCCAACACGAATGCAGACAAGTGCCATGTTCAAGAGCGACATACTGCTGACACGACAATGATGTTAGTTCCATTTTCCCCACCATTTCTGGCGAGTACCTCTTTATTTTTACACAATATTGAAGAGGGTACAATATGCTTGCTATATAAGTCCATCCTAGTACATTTTATGAGCCCTAGGAAGGAGGAACTCGAATATCATCATTATTGAAAATTTTCAATGTCATTTAGGTTTAACGAGTTTGAAAAAGGAAGAACTCAGCATCTTTTCATGTTTAGAGAGTTTGAAAAGACAGCAAAAAAGTAAACTCCAACGGTCCCTTTTCGTAAATAGTTCCTCAGATCCAAAAAGGTAGAAAACAATGTCTGAGAAAGCCTCCTAGTCGTGATAGGCTAGGGTGTTCCTTTTTCGTAAGTAATCTATCCCAGCCCGAAAAAGGGGTAAATGTATACTAGGTAGATGTCGTTTCATAACCACTTTAACAAGATCAAAACGACAAGTAACTCGAAAATATTTTCATGTTTAGAGAGTCAGAAAAGAGTTGAAAGTTGACTCCTCCTGGAGGAACGAGTGGTATAAAGGGTAGAAACTAGTTCCGGTAATGGTGGAACTGCTCAGAAAAAATAAAGGTCAAGAGGCTGGCTAACAAGACCACTCATCATAGCGGTTCCTCAAGAACAGGTAAAACAACCAAGTGAAGGCATATGATCGGCCAAGCAGATAGTGACGATGGAGTGAGAAAACCAAGGTTCATCTGGCAAAAACAGGCTGATAAAATGGCAATCACGAGAGGTAAAATGGGAATGGTTTCATTTTTACACAAGCTTGAAATCAGGAAACTCTGCTTGAAGTTGGTTTCATTTTTACACAAGCTTGAAACAAAGATAAACTATGCTTGAAACCGGTTTCATTTTTACACAAGCTTGAAACGAAAACAAACTATGCTTGAAAAGTATATGCCCCTTAAAGATGGTGACTTCAATTTGAGGTACATGCCCCCCAGGCTTCTCCCCCATGCACTGAAAATGATGGAGGGAGTGAAGGTTCAAGTTACGAGATCTAAGAAAGACTCGACTTGGATTTTACGAGATCTGATCAAAGACTCAAATTGAACAAAAACGTGTGTCATTATTTTAACGAGGTTGACACATTAAAAGAACTATCCTCAGAATACCTTGTTTCATGGTTTAAGGAGCTTGGCACAAGACGAGGAACTCTACTCTGACAACCTTGTTTCATTTTTTAGCGAGCTTGACACAAGACAAGGAACTCTGCTCCGACCAGTTTGTTTCATTTTTTAAGGAGCTTGACACAAGAAAATGAACTATGCTCCGACAACCGTGTTTCATTTTTTAAGGAGCTTGACACAGGAAAAGAACCATGCTCTGACAACCTTGTTTCATTTTTTAAGGAGCTTGACACAGGAAAAGAACCATGCTCCGACAGACCTCATCATAATGAAAAATAAGTCATCTCTTCCAAGAGTTACCCGTCCGATGGAAGGAAAACATCTTGGAAGTCAGGACCCAATGCTCCCACTAGACTATGCATGACGACATCATCACTAAGTACAGGCACGGGGTAGGTAGCCACATAATTGACCTGCGCTGGGGCAGATACAATGGGTGGATAAAAACCAGGAAGGGATGATGGCGGGCTAGTTGCCACATCAGAACCAAAGAATGAAAGTTGATCAATGGTCACAATTCATCCTTCATGCAGAAAACAGACCACACGAAAAAGGGAGGAGACAAGTGCTCCCATGGCATAGGTGTAATCGCGCCCCAAGAGCAGATTGAAATCCAAGGGGCCTGGAACAACCATCACATCCATATGGACGGTTTTACCTCCCAAAGTAACAGGTAACCTTGGAAGGATCCCTAAGGGTTGAATCGTTCTTCTGTTAAATGCCAACAGATTCTGTGTAACAGGCACAAGCGGTGATGAACCAAATGCTTTCCAAGTAGTTGAAGACATAACACTAACAGATGCACCTTCGTCTATAATGGTACTAGGTACGACTAGACCAAAAGCCTGTACTGTGATCTCGAAAGGCACATAAGACGGAAGGCGGTATCCTAAAAATCGACTCCAATCAAAGGAGGTGACCAAAGTACTCGGAGGGGTTACCATTGAACCGAGATGGTCTTCCCCTGGTGTTACAGAAGAAGAAGGAGCATCCTCCACAACCTCCATCTCGAAGGTGGGAGGGATATCCTCTGGGACCTCCATCACGGGAGGCGGAGGAGCAACTTCTTGAGATATAGGTGTTGAAGAGGTAAATCCCCTCTGTGGACAGAGGCGATCCCTACTAGCCCAGATCGGGTCTAGCAACAATCGTGACATGCTATAGTGCAGGTTCCTAATTGCACATAAACCAACTAGCGATGAAGGCTTACCTGGAATCCAACGCTGTCACTTGTAGAGAAAGTAGCGCTCCCGTTCCTTAGCTCTGGCAGATCACGATCCTCACGATCTCCATGATCGGACACCTGCACACGCAAGAAACACAATAAACGCAAGTGTAAAATCCAATATATGCAACTATATGTCAGTTAGAGAAGACATAAATCATCATCATAATCAACAATGGGAGTGGAACCATAACCAATAGTCGCTTATCATTAATAAATCAAAGAAGAATACAACCATAGCCCTGACGCTGAATTATCCTTCGAAGGGTCGCCAACGGAACACGTCTCGAAAAAGCCTGTCGGGGATGGGACAAACCTCTCTCTTCGGATGTATCGACAATAATCTCCTTGCTTGGATTTGGCATTAAGGGAATGAATCAAGGCTCTTTCAGCATAAGTCTCTGATGGCTCTTGGGAACTTGGAGACTAGCTTGCAAAGGAGATAAGCAAGCTTTTATAGATGGAGGAAGGGGAGTTGGGATCCCTATAATCATGGGATTGGCCCTATCCTTAAGGAAGCTTCCATGAGAGGTGGCAAACCACTTCCTCTACATGGAGATCCGGAGCCAAACCTCCCAACTCAAATTAGATGCCAGTTTATGGATTGGTTAGGACGAAACTTCTGCCATTTATTTTTTAAAAACACTCCTTAAAATGGCTGGCACTAGTGCGACTCTGAGACAGAGCGCCAATTGGCATGCCCTCTTTGAAGGATTTCCCCCATTGGCACGGGTACTGAACTGGCTTCCCGTGCCAATGCAAAAATGGGTGTTTTTAGGGTTTTTCGCAACGAGTTGTCTTCAGGACAATGAAAGCTCATGTTCAAAGGGATGTCATGAAAGTGGTTTCAAGTCATGTCACTGTTCACAAGTCACGGAATGAGCCCTCCAATTGTGCGGGATGGGGAATTGCAGGGACGATGACAAATTGTTGTGTAATATATGCCCCCTAAAGCATGAGGCCCGAAAGAGAGAGAGGGGTGAAATGCTTTACGAGAACGTGTCCAACTGAAAACACCGCCGTTGGAAAACCTGCGTAGAGAAGTACAACTGACATCTCAAATACATGATATATATGTGGTATGGGCATAGCCATCCATAAGAGAGTATACAATAATCCAGATCCAAGGTATGGGCGCATCCATCCGGGGCAGAGGATCGAGCAATAGATCGCATGAAGCCGCAGCCTATCCAACTTCAAGTGAGTCATGTAACTAATCATAAGAATCCACAAAATCAGCAGCTCGATTATAACAGACAGGAATCCAAGGTCTTGGCGCTCCATCTCGACCTCGGAAAAAGGCCAGTTCAAGCATAATATGGAAAGAAGCCTTAACATGTAAGAACATCGTCTGACACAGCCAATGATGAAAGCTGTTAACAGACGCGAGAGGTACCACCAATAATGACAATGGCCCTCAAGGTACTATAGGTACAATCTACGGCATGTGAATCAATGAGCTGGCATCGAACACCCATAGAATCACTCGATCGGAGGCCAATGATGAAAACCTCACGTCGAATGCGAAGAACCTGCCATTGAGGCATGCAGGCTCCAAGGTACCAGAAGGGAGTCTCTATATCAGCTTCCTGGATAATGAGCTGAAGTCGACAGGAAGTGACTTTGATCGAAGGTGGGCCATAGTGTTTCCCACATCATCGACACAAGACAGAGGAACATAATGTCTTTGTGAATTAAGATCATATGAGAATCAGAGGAAGTTTGAAATCTGCAGAGATCAACTTCTCTTGAACATATCAGTGGCACGACAGTGGATTTGGCAGTATTTGACATCAAAAGATCAAGGGTCATGACGACAAGGCAAAGAGCAGATGAGAGGTCAAAAGGGATCACCCAAACCCACGGAGGCAAGTGGAAAACGAGATGAGATATCCCCAACCCGACACGAATGCAGACAAGTGCCATGTTCAAGAGCGACATACTGCTGATACGACAATGATGTTGGTTCCATTTTTCCCCACCATTTCTAGCGAGTACCTCTTTATTTTTACACAAGCTTGAAGAGGATACCATATGCTTGTTGTATAAGCCCATCCTAGTACATTTAACGAGCCCTAGGAAGGAGGAAAAAGGATACCGTCATTACGACTGAATCCATTGTCATCAGGGTTTAACGAGTCTGACAAAGGAAAAACTCAACATCTTTTCATGTTTAGAGAGTTTGAAAATATAGCGGAAAAGTAAACTCCAATGGTCCCTTTTCGTAAATAGTTTCTCAGACCTGAAAAGGTAGAAAAATTCGTCTGAGAAAACCTCCTAGTCGCAATAGGCTAGGATATTCCTTTTTCGTAAATAATCTATCCCAGCCCGAAAAAGGGGTAAACGTATACTGGGTAGATGTTGTTTCATGGCCACTTTAACGAGATCGAAACGACAAGGGACTCAGCAATATTTTCATGTTTAGGGAGTTAGAAAAGAGTTGAAAGATGACTCCTCCTGGAGGAATGAGTGGTATAAAGGGTAGCTACTAGTTCTGGTAATGATGGAACTTCTCAGAACAAGTAAAGGTTAAGAGGCTAGCTAACAAGACCACTCATCGCAGTGGTTCCTCAGGAATGGGTAAAACAACCAAGTGAAGGCATATGATCGGCCAAGCAGATAGTGACGATGGAGTGAGAAAACCAAGGGTCATCTCGCAAAAATAGGCTGATAAGATGACAATCACAAGAGGTAAAATGGGAAAGGTTTCATTTTTACACAAGCTTGAAATCACGAAACTCTACTTGAAGTTGGTTTCATTTTTACACAAGCTTGAAACAAAGATAAAATATGCTTGAAACTGGTTTCACTTTTACACAAGCTTGAAATAGAAACAAACTATGCTTGAAAAAATTAAGCATACCCCTAGCATGGTGACTCAATTCGAGGTTCATGCCCCCCAAGCTTCAGTCCATATGAAAGGCAGATGGAGAGAAGGTTCAAGTTACGAGATCAAGAGATAGACTCAACTGGGATTTTACGAGAACTTATCAAAGAATCGAATTGAACGGGATGTGTTTCATTATTTTAATGAGGTTGACACATTAAAAGAACTATCCTCTGGACACCTTGTTTCATGGTTTAAGGAGCTTGGCACAAGACAAGGAAATTTGCTTCGACCAGCTTGTTTCATTTTTTAAGGAGCTTGACACAAGAAAAACGAACTATTCTCTGACAACCTTGTTTCATTTTTTAAGGAGCTTGACACAAGACAAGGAACTCCGCTCCAAATAGCTTGTTTCATTTTTTAAGGAGCTTGACACAAGGAAACGAACTCTGCTTCGACAAACCTCATCATAATGAACAAGAAGTCATCACTTCCAAGAGTTCCACTCCCGATGGAAGGAAAACATCTTGGAAGTCAGGACACAATGCCCCCAGCACCTGATGCACAACGACATCGTCACTGAGTACAGGCACAAGGTAGGTAGCCACATAGTTGACCTGCAGTGGGGCAGATACAATGGGTGGAAAAAAACCAGGAAGGGATGATGGCGAGCCAGTTGCCATATCAGGACCAAAGAATGAAAGTTGATCAATGGTCACAATCCATCCTTCATGTGGAAAACAGACCACGTGAAAAAGGGAGGAGACAAGCGCGCCTATGGCATAGGTGTAATCACTCCCCAAAAGTAGATTGAAATCCAAGGGGCCTGGAACAACCATCACGTCCATATGGACGGTTTTACCTCCCAAAGTAACAGGTAACCTTGGAAGGATCCCCAACGGTTGACTCGTTCTTCTGTTAAATGCCAACAAACTCTGCGTAACAGGCGCAAGCAACGACGAACCAAAAGCTTGCCAAATAGTTGAAGATAAAATACTAACAGACGCACCTTCGTCTATAATGGTGTTGGGTACAACCAGACCAGAAGCCCGTACTGTGATCTCAAAAGGCACATAAGACGGAAGGTGGTATCCTGCAAATCGACTCCAGTCAATGGAAGCGACCAAACTACTCGGAGGGGCTACCATCA
The DNA here is from genome assembly GCA_034641835.2 of Pinus albicaulis. NCBI lineage: Eukaryota > Viridiplantae > Streptophyta > Pinopsida > Pinales > Pinaceae > Pinus > Pinus albicaulis. The sequence goes on along the minus strand of CM076580.1, from coordinate 1,805,800,447 downwards.
AACTGATATGGTCTTCCCTTGGTGTTATGGAAGAAGAAGGAGCATCCTCCACGACCTCCATCTCGAAGGTAGGAGGAGTATCCTCCAGGACCTCCATCACGGGAGGCGGAGAAGAAGCTTCTTGAGATATAGGGATAGGAGAATCTTTCTCCAAGTCCGAATAATCTGAAGAAACAAGAAGAACCTGAGGGGTGTGAGGTCCACTCTCAATGGAAAAGACTTGGTGCACCGTAGACGGGGCCAGCTCAACCGATCCCACGACCAATGGTTGGTCGGGAATGGATTCTTGAATTTGAATTTCCGAGGGAGCGAGATCGACCAAGGATGACTCTTGACCAATCGTGGCATCGACTGGTGGAGGAATCAAAGAAAGACGATTATAACTAGCTAGAAGGCATGGTGTAGAACTGGTTAAGTTTTCCAAAACTCGCTTGGCTTCATCCATATATGGAAAAAGGTGAATGGCATGGTGCCCCCCACACAACTTACAGGGATTGGTAATCTTACCCTACTTCTTAGGAGCCTTACCAGCACCAGTTGAAGACGTACCCCCAACTTGACTCCCAGAAACCAAAGGCAATGGTGGACGACCATTGGACCATACTTCAAGTACCTTGGGAATGCTAGGGAAATCTCGAAGAATATGATCTCCTGTGCACAACATGCAAGGGAACTTGACTTTCCGCGGAGGGTTGGGAGGTTTATCGAGAGGAGACTTTTTAGGCGCAATAGCCATAGAGCTAGCCTCTCCTTTATCTAACTTCTTCTTCTTTGTCTTCTTCTTCTTCTTCTTAGCCACCTGGTTACTCGAATCCAGACTTTCATCAGGCGAAGTAGAAGAGGAGGATGCAGAAACAGGTGAAGAAGGGGAGAGGTCCACCTTAGAAGCAACATGATGTTTTTCAGGTGGAGGAACTGATTGAATTAGCTGAGACATTTGGGACCACAGAGGTTGAAAACAACCAAACAGGCAACCCAACAGCTAACCCAGGAAGGGACAACGTTTCCATATAAGGAGCACCAACATTTCCAAAAGGAGGAAAATGACCAGGATTCCCATCGAAGGGGATTCCTTGGTTGGTGAACTCTGGAAAAGTTGCCATCAACGACTCAAAACTGCACACGAGCTAAAAACCAAGGGACACAATCAGACGGCCAACAAGCAAATTCTAACAGGGCATGTGATCGCAGGTGATTTATTTTACCACATTGAAACTTAGAAACTTCACTGTTTCATGTTTTAAGAGTCGAGAAACGGATGAAAGGTGACTCTATCTCTTTCAGTTTTGAAGCAAGCGTAAAAGGACAAGCGCTTGATGATATTTTCAAATTTAAAGAGTCAGATAAGATCAAAATGACTGCTCAAGAATACTAGGCAAAAGGGTGTACCAAATAACCGTGAACTGCAATATACACCTTGGTTTCAAAAATGAAGGAGAAATCAACCAAGGACTTAACGTACATGCAGGCAATCTCCCCGAATGCTGTGTCTGGTGTATCACGGGTATAGGGCGGCAAACTCAGCTTCCTATGGATAAAGGATAGAAACCTTGTGGGGTCTCCCTTTATATACGCGACGGTACAGGGAGCACAAGTCCGTGCTAGCGCTGTCTAAAGCCAAGAGGCGAATGACAGCTACTAGGTTTAAAGACACCGAAACACGTCTCTAGCCTAGACCTCTAAATATTTCGTTAATGTTTCAATACTGCCTTAGTGTAAATTGAATAAATTTTATGGTTGATCTTCAATTATGTCTCAGTTTCAAGGCCCTACCATATGTCATCTGACAATCTCCTGTATGCAGCTATATGAGAAAAGAAAACTTTTCAATTCAATGAATGCTATCTAGTTAAGGGAAGAGCTTCAAACAATGATGCAACAAACAACAACATTGCAAACGAAATTTTTCCAAACTAGATGACTTTCACTATCCAAAATTAATTTCAAACATTCAACGATGTGAATAATGCAATGTAATCTATGCAAAATCCTCTTTTTCGAAAACTATGCAATTGTAATCTATGCACAATTTCCTTTTTCTTTTTCAAATGATAAGAATGCACTCAATGCATTTTTTGATGAAATGAGAATCTACTTAATGCACGCCTTTAATGAAAGAGAATGCACTCAAAATGACTTTAGCTTTCAATCATTAAACAATGTGATCTAAGTTCAATGATGAATCTCAAAAACACTTTTCAATGCAATGTGATCTAATGCATTTTAACAAAAAGCAAACTATGAGATGAAAACTAAAAGAACGCAAATCTTCTTAATGAAGGATGGATGCAAAAGGGATGCCAACAAACACTAAGAATGCAATCTTTGTTTCAAACACTTTGTAACGAAATTCTCAAAAGGTGACAAAACATATGAGGTCAAACATAAAGAGGACTTCCAAAGCAAGAGATCAAAACAAGGCATTCATTCCCTTTTACATCAAACAATCATGAAGAGAAGACATTTCAAACAATGAGCAATGTAATCTATGCTCATACAGTGAAAATACTGGAAGGGAAAGACACACTGGTGAAGGATTCAGGGAAAAAATATCAATTTTCACACACCCTGAAATTGGCACGACTTTGTCATTAACAACTAGCGCCAACTGGCGCGACTTGCTCACTAAAAACTAACGCCAATGCCCAATTGGCGCAAGTTGCTAACTGACAACTAGCACCAATGCCTGAAAATGAAAAACCAAATAATTTCTCCCAACCAAGACCAGACTCACTACTTCAAGCAGAATCCAAAACAAACCCAGAAGCAAAGTATTGACCAAAAGAAGCTTCCGAACAAGGGTAAACCCTAGCACCTACAAAATATGGCACGACTGTCTGGCTGTAATCCGCGCCAGACAGGGGATGGCGCCAGTTATGAACTAGCAACCCGTGCTAATTGGCGCGACTGTCAGGGTGGAAACCGCGCCAGTCAAGCCAACTATGAGAAGGTGAAAATTCGGAAAAGCAGAGGTCAGATCTGATCCTCTGGGGTTGAACCAAAAGCCAAACACTTAGAAAAGAGCTAGCCAAAAGAGTTGATCAAGCAAGTAAAGTCAAGAAACGACCGAAAGACAAGACAATACTCCAAGTGTTCAGTTCATAAACTAAACCAGAGATTGACTGAAGCAGCATTGATCTACTTTGCTAATGCAGAGCAAGAGCATTTCAAAGGCTATCTGGCTAACTTCAGGCTCCGTCTGTAGTTTATAAAGCAAACAACAAGCTAAATCCCCAGCGGAGTCGCCAATTTGTTGAAGAGGTAAATCCCCTCTGCGGACAGAGGCGATCCCTACTAGCCCAGACCAGGTCTAGCAACAATCGTGACACGCTATAGTGCAGGTTCCTAATTGCACATAAACCAACTAGCGATGAAGGCTTACCTGGAATCCAACACTGTCGCTTGTAGAGAAAGTAGTGCTCCCATTCCTTAGCTCTGGCAGATCACGATCCTCACGATCTCCATGACCGGACACCTGCAAACGCAAGAAACATAACAAACGCAAGCGTAAAATCCAATATATGCAACTATATGTCAGTCAGAGAAGACATAACTCATCATCATAATCAAAAATAGGAGTGGAACCATAACCAATAGTCGCTTATCATTAATCAATCAAAGAAGAATACAACCATAGCCCTGATGCTGAATTCTCCTTCGGAGGGTCGCCTGCGGAACACGTCTCGAAAAAGCCTGTCGGGGATGGGACAAACCTCTCTCTTCGGATGTCTCGACAATAATCTCCTTGCTTGGATTCGGCCTTAAGGGAATGAATCAAGGCTCTTGTAGCATAAGGCTCTGATGGATTTTGGGAACTTGGAGACTAGCTTGCAAAGGAGATGAGCAAGCTTTTATAGATGGAGGAAGGGGAGTTGGGATCCCTATAATCATGGGATTAGCTCTATCCTCAAGGAAGCTTCCATGAGAGGTGGCAAACCACTTCCTCTACATGGAGATCTAGAGCCAAACCTCCCAACTCAAATTAGATGCCAGTTTATGGATTGGTTAGGATGAAACTTCTGCCATTTATTTTTAAAAAACACTCCTTAAAATGGCTGGTGCGAGTGTGACTCTGAGACAGAGCGCCAATCGGTGCACCCTCTTTGAAGGATTTCCCCCATTGGCGCGGGTACTGAACTAGCTTCCCGCGCCAATGCAAAAAGGGGCGTTTTTAGGGTTTTTCGCAAGGAGTTGTCTTCATGACAATGAAAGCTCATGTTCAAAGGGATGTCATGAAAGTGGTTTCAAGTCATGTCACTATTCACAGGTCACGGAATGAGCCCTCCAATTGTGCGGGATGGGGAATTGCAGGGACGGTGATAAATTGCTATGTAACAATAGGGACAGGAGAATCTCTCTCCAAGTCCGAGGAATCTGAAGAAACAAGAAGAACCTAAGGGATGTGAGATCCACTCTCCATGGAAAAGACCTAGTGCACCGTAGAAGGGACTAGCTCAACCGATCCCATGACCAATGGTTGGTCGGGAATGGATTCGTGAATTTGAATTTCCGAGGGAGCGGGATCGACCAAGGATGACTCCTGACCAATCATGGCATCAGTTGGTGGAGGACTCAAAGAAAGCCAATTTTACCCATCCAGAAGGCATGGTGTAGAAACGGTCGCATTGTCCAAGACACTTTTGGCTTCATCCATATACGGACAAAGGTGAATGGCATGGTGCCCTTCACACAACTTACAGGGATTGGTAAGCTTACCCTACTTCTTAAGAATTTTACCAGTACTAGTTGAAGACGTGCCCCCAACCTGACTCTCGAAAGCCAAAGGCAACGGTGGACGACCGTTGGACCATGCTTCGAGCACCTTGGGAATGCCAGGGCAGTCTCGAAGAAGATGGTCTCCCATGCACAACATGCAAGGGAACTTGATTTTCCGTGGAGGGTTGGAAGCTTTATTAATAAGAGTAGTAGTTGCAACTTTAGCCTCTCTCTTATCAGACTTCTTCTTCTTTGTCTTCTTCTTCTTCTTCTTAGCCACCTGGTTACTCGAATCCAGACTTTCACCAGGCGAAGTAGAAGAGGAGGATTCAGAAATAGGCGAAGAAGGGGAGAGGTCCACCTTGGAATCAACATGGTGTTGTTCAGGCGGAGGAACTGATTGAACAGTAGCCGAGACATTCGGGACTATAGAGGTTGAGAACAACCAAACAGGCAACCCAACAATTAACCCAGGAAGGGACAACGTTGCCATATAAGGAGCACCAACATTTCCAAAAGGAGGAAAATGACCAGGATTCCCATTGGAGGGGATTCCTTGGTTGGTGAACTCCGGGAAAGTTGCCATTAGAAACAACACCCTAAGGAAACTAACTTTAACCAGGAATATTTCGTGGGCAGTTAATTTTTAAAAAATTGAAACAAAACTCTAGCGTTTCATATTTTAAGAGTCAAGAAACAGGCAAAAGGTGACTCTATCACTTTCAGATTGGAAACAAGCGTGAAAGGACAAGTGCTTGACGAACTTTTCAAATTTAAAAAGTCAGAAAAGATCGAAATGACTACTCAGGAATTCTAGGCAAAGGGTGTACCAAATAACCTTGAACTGCAATATACACCTTGGTTTCAAAATGAAAGAGAAATCAACCAAGGACTTAACGTATGTGCAGGCAATCTCCCCAAATGCTGTGTCCGGTGTATCACAGGTATAGGGCAGCAGACTCAGCTTCCTATGGATAAAGGATAGAAACCTAGTGGGGTATCCCTTTATATACGTGACGGTACGGGGAGCACAAGTCCGTACTAGTGCTGTCTAAAGCCAAGAGGCGAACGACAGCTACTAGGTTTAAAGACGCCGGAACACGTCTCTGGCCTAGACATCTAAATATCTCGTTAATGTTTCAATGTTTCCTTAGTGTAAAGTGAATAAATTTTAATGTTTATCTTCAATTATGTTTCAGTTTTCAGGCCCTAGCAAGTGTTATGTCTCAAAATATCCTAAATTCACACTACATGAGAAATGAAAACTTTTCAATTCGATGAATGCTATATAGTTAAGGGAAGAGCTTCAAACAATGATGCAACAAACAACAACACTGCAAATGAAGTCTTTTCCAAACTAGATGACTTTCACTATCCAAAAGTAATTTCAAACATTCAACGATGCGAATAATGCAATGTAATCTATGCAAAATCCTCTTTTTCGAAAACTATGCAATTGTAATCTATGCACAATTTCCTTTTCCTTTTCAAATTATAAGAATGCACTCAATGCATTTTTCAATGAAATGAGAATCTACTTAATGCATACTTTTAATAAAAGAGAATGCAATCAAAGCGATTTCTAGTTTTCATTCATTAAACAATGTAATCTAAGTTCAATGATGGATCTCAAAAAATACTTTTCAATGAAATGTGATCTAATGCATTTTAACGAAAAGCAAACTTTGAGATGAAAACTAAAAGAACACAAATCTCCTCAATGAAGGATGAATGAAAAAGAGATGTAAACAAACACTAAGAATGCAATCGTTGTTTCAAACACTTTGTCATGAAATCCCTCAAAACGTGACAAGACATATGAGGTCAAACACAAAGAGGACTTCCAAAGCAAGAGATAAAAGCAAGGCATTCATTCCCTTTTACATCAAACAATCATGGAAATAAGACATTTCAAACCATGAGCAATGTAATCTATGCTCATACAGTGAAAAGACCAGAAGGGAAAGACACACTGGTGAAGGATTTAGGGAAAAAATCTCAATTTTCACACACCCTGAAATTGGCACGACTTTGTCATTGACAACTAGCACCAACTAGTGCGACTTGCTCACTGACAACTAGTGCCAATGCCCAATTGGCGCGGGTTGCTAACTGACAACAAGCGCCAACGCCTAAAAATGAAAAAACAAAGAATTTATCCCAACCAAGACCAGACTTACCACTTCAAGTAGAATCTAAAACAAACCCAGAAGCAATGTACTGACCAAAAGAAACTTCCGAACAAGGGTAAACCCTAGCACCTACAGGAGATGGCACGACTGTCTGGCTGTAATCCGCGCCAGACAGGGGATGGCGCGAGTGATGAACTGACAACCTGCGCCAATGCCCAATTATGAAAGGATGAAAATTTGGAAAAGCAGAGGTCAAATCTGATCCTCTAGGGTTGAACCAAAATCCAAACACTCAAAAAAGAGCCAGCCAAAAGAGCTGATCAAGCAAGCAAAGTCAAGAAACAACCGAAAAGACAAGACAATACTCCAAGTGTTCAGTTCATAAACTAAACCAGAGATTGACTGAAGCAGCTTTGATCTACTTCGCTAATGCAGAGCAATAGCGTTTCGAAGGCTATCCTGGCTAACTTGTGCTCCATCTCGTAGCTACAGCCAAACAACAAGCAGATCCCCACGTAGTCAATTTGTTGGAAGAGAAATCCTCTCATGACGTAGGCAATCCCTACTAGCCCAGACCGGGTCTAGCAACAATCGTCACACGCTATAGTGCAGGTTCCTAATTGCACATAAACCAACTAGCGATGAAGGCTTACCTGGAATCCAACGCTGTCGCTTGTAGAGAAAGTAGCGCTCCCGTTCCTTAGCTCTGGCAGATCACAATCCTCACGATCTCTGTGATCGGATACCTGCACATGCAAGAAACAAAAAAAAACGCAAGCGTAAAATCCAGTATATGCAGCTATATGTCAGTCAGAGAAGACATAACTCATCATCATAATCAAAAACAGGAGTGGAACCATAACCAATAGTCGCTTATCATTAATCAATCAAAGGAGGATACAACCTGGCTCTGATGCTGAATTCTCCTTCGGAGGGTCACCAGTGGAACACGTCTCGAAAAATCCTGTCGGGGATGGGACAAACCTCTCTCTTCGGATGTCTCGACGATAATCTCCTTGCTTGGATTTGGCCTTAAGGGAATGAATTAAGGCTTGCATCATAAGGCTCGATGGCTCTTGGGAACCTGAGACTACCATTAAGCCATTTAGCCCCTTCATCAATGGATGAAGGCTATATTTATAGAGGAGAGGAGGAGGTTGGGATCCCTATAATAGTGGAAGGGAGGCCTTATCCCTTGGGAGGTTCCCCATAAGGTGGAAACAAGGGGCCAAAGGAGGAAGGTCGTGGTTATTCAGTCGAAACCACTCCTGATGACTCATCCACGAAGTTGTTGTAATCGAAACTTCGCATCTTTTTTAAAAAACTTTCCAAAAGCATATTGGCATAGGTGCTTAACTGGGATAGAGCGCCAATTGGCGTCGGATCAGTGTTAATTTTCCCCCATTGGCGCGAGGACATAACGGGCTACCAGCGCCAAGGCCAAAACAGGTGTTTTTAGGGGTCTGCTCAGGAAATGATCCATAAAAGAAATGTTGTCCTCATGGCAAGGGATGCAATGATGGTATTTGCAAGGCATGACACTACTTATTGGTCACAGAAATGACCCTCCAATGGGCGAGATGGGGATTGCAGGGATGGTGACAAATTACTGTGTAACAATAAGTGTGGGAGGAAGCCTTGAAACTAATATGGGGGCATTGTAAATGACATGTTGCGGTCAATTATCTAGATGTTTGGTGCAAGGGAAAATTTAGTCAAAGACCATAAATCTCTCCATTTTTTAGTTTTATGGGCTTTTTGGTTAGCTATGAATGACATGATATCCCAAAATTAAGAAAGGATGGCCATTCAAGTTAATCAAAAAATAAGGTATGCATGTGAAGAAATGTGGAAACCATGTAAGGAAAGGAACTAAAGGGTGATCGCTAGTGTGAATATTGATAAAATATATGCATGGGAATTATTTGATGAATTAATCCAAGAGAATTATATTTTACTTAGGGTTATATGTATCATGTTCTTTAAGAAATAACATAAAATTCCATTTAAGGTAGCTTTAGGAGTTGGGAGAAAGAATTGGGTAGAGCTAAATGCACTATAGATGTTGGTGAGGCTAGTTGGTGAAAAAGGACTGGCTCAAATCCAAATCCCACATGACTCTAGGGTGGTCATAGATTGGATTAATGATAAAAATAATGTGCAAAACATGTCCCTTCCAATTACATAAATAATTGGAGATCTAAATAAAAAATTCACAAAAAGAATTTTCAATCACATATATCAAGAATTAAATGCCAAAGTTAAAACTCTTCTAAAAAAATCTTGTGCTTTGTCGCTAAGTTCATTCGAGTCTATTGAAGATAAGGAAGGCTCCCACTCAACAACCATATTTATATCCATTCATGGCTAAATATTCTACACCAAAGGAGAATACCATGTAAAATGACAAGGGTGACACGAGAGATTATGAAGCTATTATTTTTTAGTTTTAGTTCCTAGTTTCAATTCACATGAAATATTTTATGTAAAGCCTTAGTTTCAAATAAAATGAAAGCTTTTCCATGGAGTCTTGGATAGATGGTGATCGGGTGCTTTGTTAAAGCACTCCTTGATGTGAAGTCATTGATTCAATTGCCCACCCCAATCATGGTGATATATTGGACATGATGAAGATGTAGTCCTATAAAGCTTACAAAAAAAATCACATGAAATATTTTATGTAAAACCTTTACATTGTTTTGGGTTACCTTTCATTTAAAGAAAGATTGTAATAGTTGGATTGTTTGGTGAATAATATCAAGAAAACCATCATCTCTAAAAGAAAGAGTTAATATTGAGTGACAAAAATAAAAAAATCTATGTATATCTATTTCTTATTGAAATATATGTGTGTGTGTATATATATATATATATATATATATATATATATATATATATATATATATATATTGCAGCAAATTAAAATAAATTATAAAAATTTAATATTAGGATAAGCATAATATTATGATACATTATGACAAATTATATTATGACTCGAAAGTTGAAATAAATTATTATATCATTTAATTACTTAAATGAATTTTAGAGACTATTCATTAGAGAAAATTTCAGCCTAAAAGTGGCCTCCTAAGGAAAAATAATAAAATAATAGTTAAAATAATAAAATAAGAGTTATGAATTTTGTAGGGAAAATAAGAAAACTACTTTTTTAATTCGATTTTTGGGTTATCTTCATATAGGTTTAATCAAATTTCAAGTGTAGACACTCATTGGATGCAAAATTAAATTCCACATCCAACGAGTACCCATTATGTATACTTTTGAGAAGACCTACATTGATAAAAATGGAAGATACATTAAAAAAATGTGTTTAACATGTTTTTTTAATGTATCTGCAATTTTTTCCAATGTTGGTCTTCTCAAAAGTATGCATAATGGGTACTCGTTGGATGTGGAATTCAATTCCGCATCCAATGAATGTCTGCACTTGAAATTTGAGTAAAATTATAAAGAGATAAGCTGAAAATACAATTAAAAAAATAGTTTTTTCTTCTTTTCCTTCCAAAATATTTCCATGTACCTCTTTTTAAATTTAAAGGATTTTGATTGGTTTACATATTATGACATGGAAAATACATGAAAATTTCATGGGCATTTTTAGGCTGAAATTTCCTCTAATGCATATTAATAATATTTTGTCAGTGATGTCTTGTAAATAACGTTGATATCACAAAAAAATATTATTTATATCAAAAAGAATTTGACATAATTGATTACCAATATTTTGACTCTATTTTAAAGCTCCAAATTAATCATTATAACGATTAGTATTTCAATCTGGATAATGACCACTTTTCCACCATATTTTTTATTTATTTATTTATTTTAAGAATACTAGTTCAAAACATATCCTATGATAAATTAGTTGAAGTGGTGATAAAATTCCAATGTAACATTGGATCCTAACAAATTCCCTTGATCCATGGGCTCATGTTATGGTGAAATGGATTATCCATCATTTTTACATTAGAATACCCACATTTATATTAATATTGGAAAACCTTGACTTTAAGTTGTTCAATATTGTTGCACTTATTCTTCCATTTGCTTCTTAGTTTCAAAACTAGATTCCAACTTTGATGTATTCGAAAACTAATCAATACAACATATTGATGTAGGAGAATCTCACATGTATCATCAAAATGTAAAGTTCTCAGTCCAAAAAGTCATTAGAATTTCTAGATTATGTAAAAAAATCTAGATTTTGGAGACTTTTAGAAAATACCAGGCCATGTAAAAGTATAGAAACAGTACGTAAAAATAAAAAGAAGAAAAAGAAGAAAAGGGGGAAGTAAAAAAAATGAAAAGTGAAAAAAATCTGGTTTATTTAGGAAAACGTTATGAGGATTTTATCTCAACCTCTTCCAAAATTCTAGGAGAGAAATTATCTCTTTAGAATTTTAAATCTCTCCTTCTCTAAGTATAAATAGGAATGTAATGTATTTGTTGGGCCAAGCAAGAAAGGAAAAGGTCCCAATTTCCTTCATGAATATAATTTTTGTTTTTGTTGTATCATTTGTTTTAGGTTGTGTGTAGATTTTGTTGTGGCTCTCTCCCATCATTATGGTATGAGAGCACAAAAATATATTGAAGTAGAGAAGATATTGTGTGGATAAGAAAGGATGTGTGTTTCTGCATGAAATATAGGTAGCAGTAGTGGAAGAAGGCATAGTGGAAATAATTAAAGCCATGAGAGTTGTAACAAAGAACTAGAGATGTTCTTGGTGAAATAAGATTGTAGCAAAGAACCTTAACAAATTCCAACTGAGGTTGGAATGGAAGAGGAGAAGATAAGTTCTCAAGAGTGTGGGTAGGTGAATATGCCTAGAAGAGCCAGGAGTGCTTAGGAGGCTATAGAGGATAGAACCATAGGAATACTAAAAGGCCGAGTTAAGAAAAAATATTGGTGAGGTATTGGGTAACAGATTAATGGAGAATGCTTGTTACTTTAGATGCTTGATTTCATCTCACAATGAGCCACATGAAGCTCACAAAGGAGTAATGAAGATGACTATTAATAATCATTGCAAAGGTTCAAGTGCAAGACGCAACAGAGGAAAGGAAAATTCCAAAGTAAATGGCATGAGGAGGAGAATGAGACAAGAGGAGTTTGATATAGAAATGGTCGAGTTAAAAAAAAGACTTAGTGTAATAAGCACACTAATATAAGTAATGGAATAAGACCAGAGATATGGTTGGGTGTTAAGTAAGAAAAAGGTAAAATGGCTTATGCTACAAGATAGGTTGAAGTGCAACTTGAGTGCCTTCTTAAAGAAGAGAGAGCTCAGGGAGAGTGTTTACCTCTATGAACTAGAAAAAGGACCACTCCTTGGTGAAGAAGATGATGGAGATCACAATAGGAGACTTATTGAAAGTATCATGGACTATGTGAAAAGTCCAAAACAATAGATGATTCTAGAAGCATCACTAGGGGCTCTAAAGCCTCACATTTTTAAAACTAATTGACTGTGTTCATGTGAGGGACATGCAGATCATGAAGGTGAACACCATTAAAAACTATCATGAAGGAAGGGAAAAATGAAAAATTGAGGATGATATAGGAATGACCAGTCAATCCAAATATTGAGGAAGATTACATGAATATTGCAGACATGAAGCATGACAAGGAAGAAAGGAACAAATGGCATCAACAGACTGTAAAAGATGAAGCAAAGACTGAAAAGGGAAAAAATGCACATGGAGGGGCTGCAGACTACATGATTGCAGATAACAATGAAAAAAAGAAAGTAGTCATTCTAATTTCTTATTCCTTATAGTGATTTTTGTAATAAATATGTAGATGTAGGTAAACATGAGATTTTAGAGAATGTAATTCAATATATCATTAAGAAGTAATGGAGTAGGAAACAAAGCTCCTTAAACATCTTTGGAGAAGTTTTTGGTGATGAAGAATGGAAGCTGAATAGTGAAATGGAAATGCAGGCCATATAATTTTTAAATTTTGAAGAAAAGCTACAATGGAGTAGTGCCTGATCTGAAAATGGATTGTACTTGAAAAGGGTGCAAGGTATCCATTTTCATTTATGTAAATGAGCGCAAATACTCCAAATTTTAAATCTGAAAATGTGAGAACTTCATATTTCTAATACAGAGATAGACTGTAGGGGCATTTACCGGATATGTCACCTTTCAAAGAAAGGATGAATCCAAAAGCTACCTGGCCCTCTTACAGACTCTGCCTAAAGAAATAATAGAAGTAAACACTCAGACTTAATTAAAATGACCTTACTCAAACTTGACATTATGCATAATTTTTTTGCTTGAAAGAGGTGTATGTCTTTTCTTCTGTTTATGTGTTTTAAGTTTATTTGTTTTTTCTGAAACTTAACATGTATATCAGCAACATAATTCATCCATATAATAACAAAACACAACAGCAATATAATATAGGAGTTCACCCCAACTCTTGGGCTACATCTCCTTTGAGCTTCGTCAACATGACTAGACTCTTTGGGATTAAGGTACTTAAATTATTTTACAAGCTCCACACTTAACCACAATTAATATGAAAATGATTCAAAGGGCTTAGAATACCATTTTAAATCCCTTTAATGGCTGTCCAATTCCTGCAAACAGCTTTAGGCTTCTATGGACACACATCCTTCTGTCAGTGCACTAAGCTTCTTTGAGCTTCAAAATGGCACAAACTCCCTCAGATTTCTATTTCTATCCCTGATACCACTACTGTTGCATCCAATAATGATCAGACATCAAATATCAATTGATAAATTTCTTACATTAAGCACAAAATCCCCAAAAATGGCTCTCCTCCACGGTTTGCCCAGGGCTTCCCATGACTTCATATCAACTTATCGAGCTGTAGAAGTACTATAAATGATCTAAAACCACTTCCATTGGTTCTAGAATGACTGAAATAGTCAATATAGAGTTTTTTTTCATCAGAAACGGCCTCCGGCTGCTCCGCTTTCGCCTACACACTATGTTTGAAAAATGGCCTCTAGAACTTAAATGAAGATTTTTGGCTTTCTAAAGTTCTTAACAGGCTCTGTAAACCATCTAAACATATTCAAAAGGCATGAAATAGCTAAGAATTCCTATTCATTTACCTTAAACAGAGAAACACAGTCCAATACACAGCCTTCTCCTTCCAGGCCCTGATGGCTCTTTCATCTTCTTCGATGCTTAAACCTCTGAAGATGACCTCTGTTAGATTTTAGACCTGATCCATTGAGTCCAGAAGGTCTAAGAGACCCAAAATAAAAATAAAAAATCACTCCAAAAGGATCTCCCATGTGAAAGATATGGTCCAAACTGTATTTTGCCCAATGTTAGGCAAAAATCCCACTAATTGTGGGCCAACTGTAGTTAACTAGAGCTAAAAGTGGAATTCCGCCTAAAATGGAGGGATGGCGCTAAAATTGATGGAGCTGTTAGTGTAGCATTTAATATAATATATGTGGGTAGTCACATGCAGAGAGATGTCGGCGGAACCGTCGGAGTTAACGGTTAATAAACCTGTCGCATTAAACTCTGCTCCAAAACACATTTACAATTCAAATCAAACATATGTCAAGACATAAGCCCGTGGTGTATTGGTAATGTGTGGTAGTAGCAGCCATGAGGTCATGGTTTCAAAACCCGCCGAAGCCAATAAATTTTTAACCCGCCATTTCCATTGTGATATGGGGCCACATGGCAGCCTCTGGGCCTGCCACGTGGCGGCCTCTGATTGGTCTTCTATTACACATTCAACTCTCCAGCCAATTACAGAGGGACACTTGTCATAAAATGACTGGTCCATAGGGAATATTCTATGGAATATTCCAAGGAATATTTCTGGAATATTCCTTTTTTATATTTGCCAATCTCTAAAGTCAAACTGCCCTTTTTTTTTTACTGAAATTGAAGAACTTCAAAGTTGAATAACTTCTTCATACAGTGTTAGTTTTCAGTGTCGTTTGCGGCATTGGGATTGTATCACCTAGACCTATCCTGTCGCTTAGGTTCCAAATCAATTTGAGCACTTTCATTTTTGAGCTTTTTCTCAAGCTCAGATTTGAGCTCTTGATCACACCTCCAAAATGAGAGGCTTTTGGTCCCAAAAAGCTTAGTAAAATACTGAACTGATATGTGGTACAGAAAATGAGAGAATGAACATCCTCTTCTCTTCAGCCCTTCAAACTCTTTTTCCTTACAAAACAAGTGAATTTTAACCATAAATGAAAATAAATCGACATTTCCCTTTCTGAATGCGCTTGTCCACAACTGTCCACAACTGACCTTCTTGAACTCACACAGAAATTTCTGGCGAGAAATTTACAGAGTGAAACTATACAACGCAACCTTTATCAATGATCTAAGGTGGCTCAAAACAAAAAATATATTACAACAAAATACATGCATACATCCGAAATTTTCATATGTACAAAAGGAGTACATCTTACTGTGTCAAGAAGTCCATCCACTTCTCACCAAGCCACTTCCATGGCGACTTTTGCTGCTGCAACTTTTCCTCATGTGAAACTTCTCTTTCCACATCAATAATGGAATCCATGATTCCACCTTCGCCAATATTTTTGTCCTCTTGCTGCATGTGCGTGGGACGACAAGTTGGATGCAAAGTCCAACAATGAGAGACAACATGTCCCTTATTTTGGCAAAAAGTGCAAATCATATGCACATTCTTTGAAGGTAGTTTTTGCTTCATTTTCTTCCTGTGTGCCTTCTTCCTCATCGAGCATCTCGAAACATGATGGTTAAATTGACCACAATATGTACAAGATATCCTCTTATGCTGCTTTGCATGTTCATCCTTTTTGCCTCCATGAGGAGATGAACTAATAGAGGCTCCAGTTTTCAATTGCTAAATAACATCATCGTTCTTGTCTTGAAAACTGCCTAAAATTGCATGCTTGCCATAAGCTGCATGTCTACCATCTTCTTGCTACAACAAAGGCTTAAAACAATGGCAAGGAATATTTCCATCATGACATTGATGTAATTGAGAACTTGGGAGAAATGTTCTCTTCAAATTTGCATCACATTCTTGAATGTACGTGCTCAAATCTTCGCCATTAAGTTGCTCATAGCCAAGACCAATATTCTTGGGACGCTCCACAACACAAATAGGCTCAAAAATTCCTTGTGCATGCTTGCCCAAACCTTTGCCTTCTTGATAGCCCATTTTCAACATCAATTTGGACCCAATACCTCTTGTATGCCTTTCAAAAGAACCAACACACTTTTCAATAAAGGAAACTGAAGACAAATCAGAATGATTTACCTCATGATTTACATCCTGAAGATGAGGTATTTTCTTGGACAAAGCTTCTTGAGCTTGAAGAAGCTGCAACTCCATATCATGCAGTCTTTGAATAATGGCTTCTTTCTCTTCCTGCATAGCTAGCAATTGTGCACGAAGTTGAACACTTTCCCTTTGATCCTCAAGGAGAATCTGCACCATATCCTTCACCTTAAAGAACTCATTCTTCATGTCATCATTGAAGAATATCATGAAGGAGGAAACTTCACTTGTAGAAGAAGTTGACATTATGTAAATTGTCAAACAACCAAAAGAAATTCCAAAGAAAAGTCCTCAAAGCTTTCAATCAAACGACAAGCTTTTAGCCAAATGTCAGTAAAGACCCCTTCTCATTCAAGTAGCCATAAAACACAAAATATTGGAGTTTGTTTTCCAAAGATAATCTTGAGGTAATTGGGTAAGGAAAATAGTCTTCAATCCTTTCCAAGACTCAGCTAACAACAACTATCCTTCCAACTCAAGAAAACTCATACATGCAACCATTTTGCAACCAATAAAACAGTAAATCTCTTACACTGTTTTAAAACCTTTTGCACAATAAAAAATGCTCAACTCGAGCTCTGATACCATCTGATCTGAAAATGAATTGTACTTGAAAAGGGTGCAAGGTATCCATTTTCATTTATGTAAATGAGTGCAAATGCTCCAAATTTTAAATCTGAAAATGTGAGAACTTCATATTTCTAATACAGAGATAAACTGTAGGGGCATTTACCGGATATGTCACCTTTCAAAGAAAGGATGAATCCAGAAGCTACCTGGCCCTGTTACAGACTCTGCCTAAATAAATAATAGAAGCGAACACTTAGACCTAATTAAAATGACCTTACTCAAACTTGACATTATGTAGAATTTTTTTTCTTGGAAGAGGTGTATGTCTTTTCTTCTGTTTATGTGTTTTAAGTTTATTTGTTTTTGCTGAAACTTAACATATATATCAGAAACATAATTCAGCCATAGAATAAAAAAACACAATAGCAATATAATATAGGAGTTCACCCCAACTCTTGGGCTACATATCCTTTGAGCTTCGTCAACATGACTAGACTCTTTGGGATTAAGGTACTTAAATTCTTTTACAAGCTCCACACTTAACCACAATGAATACGAAAATGATTCAAAGGGCTGAGAATACCATTTTAAATCCCTTTAATGGCTTTCTAATTCCTGCAAACAGCTTTAGGCTTCCATGGACACAGATCCTTTTGTTAGTGCACTAAGCTTATTTGAGCTTCTAAATGGCAAAAAATCCCTTATATTTCTATTTCTGTCCCTGATACCACTACTGCTGCATCCAATAATGATCAGACATCAAATATCAACTGATAAATTACTTATATTAAGCACAAAATCTCCAAAAATGGCTCTCCTCCACGGTTTGCCCAAGGCTGCCCACGACTTCATATCAACTTCTCGAGATGTATAAGTACTATAAATGATCTTAAACCACTTCCATTGGTTCCATAATGACTGAAATAGTCAATATAGAGTTTTGTTTCATCAGAAACGGCCTCCGGATGCTCCGGTTTCGCCTACACACTCTGTTTGGAAAATGGCCTCTAGAACTTAAATGAAGCTTTACGGCTTTCTAAAGTTATTAACAGGCTCTGTAAACCATCTAAAAAGATTCAAAAGGCATGAAATAGCTAATAATACCTATTCATTTACCTTAAACAGAGAAACACAATCCAATACACAACCTTCTCCTTCCAGGCCCTGATGGCTCCTTCATCTTCTTCGATGCTTAAACCTCCGAACATGACCTTTGTTAGATTTTCGACCTTCTCCATTGAGTCCAGAAGGTCGAAGAGACCCAAAATAAATAAATAAAAGATTCACTCCAAAAGGATCTCCCATGTGAAAGATATGGTCCAAATTGTATTTTGCCCAATGTTAGGCAAAAATCCCACTAATTGTGGGCCAACTGTAGTTAATTGGAGCTAAAAGTGGAATTCCGCCTAAAATGGAGGGATGGTGCTAAAATTGGTGGAGTTGTTAGTGTAGCATTTAATATAATAGATGTGGGTGGTCACATGCAGAGAGATGTCGGCGGAATCGTCGGAGTTAACGATTAATAAACCTGTTGCATTAAACTCCGCTCCAAAACACATTTACAATTCAAATCGAACATATGTCAAGACATAAGCTCATGGCGTATTGGTAAAGTGTGGTAGTAGCAGCCATGAGGTCACGGTTTCAAAATTCGCCGAAGCCAAATAAATTTTTAACCCGCCATTTCCATTGTGATCTGGGGCCATGTGGCAGCCTTTGGGCCTGCCACGTGGCGGCCTCTGATTGGTCCGCTATTACACATTCAACTCCCCAGCCAATTGCAGAGGGACACTTGTCATAAAACGACTGGTCCACAAGGAATATTCCCGAAATATTATTTTTTTAATATTTGCCAATTTCTAAAGTCAAACTGCCCTTTTTTTTTTACTGAAATTGAAGAACTTCAAAGTTGAATAACTTCTTCATACAGCGTCGGTTTTCAGTGCCGTTTATGGCGTTGGGATCGTATTGCCGAGGACTATCCCATCGCTTAGGTTCCAAATCAATTTGAGCACTTTAATTTTTGAGCTTTTTCTCAAGCTCATATTTGAGCTCCTGATCAGTGCCAGTGGCATGTATCAACAAATGAGTAAGTTTGACATTGAGATTGAGGAGTTATGTATACTGATATATAAATTGACTAAGAGTAGACATGTTAAAGTGAAGAAATAAATCAATAACATAAGTCAGATGACTTCAAGCGAGTATATCAACAAGGAAAGTAGAGGGTAGAAAAATAAAGTATGGAAGCCAGAAAGATTGAGAATACTAGCAACACATCAACAACTACAATAGGTTAAGAGAGCAGAGTTAGCAAGAAAGTTTAACATCAGGACAAAGTATGTTGAAGATGATCATGACAACAAAACAAGTGGACAACAACATAATCAAATATGAGATCTAGTTAAAATTCAATAAGGATGGAGACTCATGGACATGAGTCCATGAAATTTTTGTACCCTTTGATGAGGAGCATTTCGTGCGTATCATCAAAATGTAATTTTCAAAGTCCAAGAATTCTTGGAATTTCTAGATTTTGTAGATCTTTAGAAAATACTAGACTATATAAAAGTCTAGAAACAATATGTAAAAATTAAAAAGAATTGAAGAAGAAAAGAAAAAAGAAAAAAGGATTAAAGGAACTATTTTATTTAGGAAAAAGTTATGAGTAAAATTTCTCAACTTCTTCCAAAAGTCTTGGAGAATAATTATTTCTTGAGAATTCTAGATTTCTCCTTCTCTAAGTATAAATAAGAATGCAATTTCGTTGTTGGGCCAAATAAGAAAGGAAAAGATCCCAATTTCCTTCATGAATAGAATTTGTGTTTGTGTTGCATAATTTGGTTTTAGGTTGTGTGTAGATTTTGTTGTGCCACTCTACCACCACATATTCACTATGTACCTAACTCTTACAATTATGGATTTAATCGATTTCTAATCCAATTTAAGATATAAAAAATATCGCAATTTAAAGATAAATTTTCTTAATGATTCATCTTAAGAATAAGATTGTATTTTTAAATGATGTTGATAGTATTCTTTTTAAAGTTCATTCATGTGGTTTAACTATTTTATTTTCCAAATTATAATGAAAAGAATAAATCATTTATAATTTTTAAATTTGTGGTATATAAAAAGAATATCTTAGAGCTTTATGATAGGTTAAATACACTTATAGCATATAACTATGAATCCTTAGTTTTTAACCATTTGTATTTTTTAATTATAATTAAATGTTAATTTTCATATTTAAAAATTTATTCTCAAGTCTCACTAGCACAATCGGTTGAGGATGGATCTCGTTTGCAAGGAGACCCATAATCAAACCTCACGACAGGTGGTCGTGCCATGTGCTAGGTGGAGGAGACATGCTAAAAAATCTAGTCAACTTAGGGTTGGTGTGGCCCAAACCAGATGTGATCCTCGAGCGACTTTTATAAATTAGATGCTCGTGAGTTGTGGCTCCTCAAACCACAAGTCAAACTTGGAAAATCACAAACAACTTGACAAACAAAAAACATTTAAAAATCACAAACAACTTGATAAACAAAAAAATTTAAAATATATATTTTTATTAATTTTTAAATAAATATATTAAAATAAAATTATTAATTATTTTATTTACCCTCACATCATTAATATTATTAATAATTTTTTTTAAAGTAGTAAACATGTAAATATTACATAACATGATTTACACTAAACATAATTTTCAAAGAGATACAAATATTGCATATAATTTAAAATAAATATTAATTATATTAACATTATTTTATTAAAATATTATATATGAAATAGAATTTAATATAATAACAATGATAACTTTTATAAATAAATAAATAAAAATATTTAAAAAATATATATATTTTCTAAAATTAATTTAAAAAATTTATTCAAAATTTATTGAATGGAATTTATATAATAAAGAATAAAACAAGTTGATGCTTCATTCACAATTTAGTCATTTTAAAAAAACTTCTTCAAAATTATGCAAATATTTTATTGAATTTTTAAATAAATATATTTCAAAATGACTATAAAAAAATTTAAAACTGTTTTCTTTGCTATATAACTTTTTATTCAATTTCTAAATAAATATAATTCAAAGTTATTATAAATAATTTCCCATCAAATTTTATTGCATATAATTTTTATAATATTAAATTAAACAAATTGATGCTTCACTTTTATTGCATATAATTTTTATAATAAATAAACTAAACAAATTGATGCTTCACTTGCCCTTTATTAACTTTTTAAAATTATATTTGTTATTGTCATCCTTGCCCTTTATTAAATTTTTAAAATTATATTTGTTACTGTCATCCTTTATTAAGTTTTTAAACCAATGCATTTCAAAATAACTCTAAAATAATATTATGTGTTTTTAAAATTATATATGTTACTGTCATCTTTTATTAAATTTTTAAACCAATGCATTATAACTCTGAAATAATATTGTGTTTAGTTAATTAACCTTCTTTTTTAATTTATATTTAATAGAAACAAAACTTAATTGATATTAAAACAATTATTTTAAATGATTTTTCTTTAACCATAATTGATTTAATGTAATTTAACCACTATATTGCATGCAGATATAAGCATAAATTAATGTTAATGTCGAAGTGATTGATATGAGGGATTTGTTTAGTGCATGCCAATGGTGAGGTGCTTTTGTTATGAATTGGATAGCACTGGTGTAGCATTAAAATAAATTCTCAAAACACAAGATAATGGAATAGAATATAAGATGGGGCTAGATGTTGATCTTTGCATGATGCTTGATTTGATGACATCATCTCTCATAGTTATGATTCATTCAAAGTATATATTATTTATGGTGATATGGTGAGGAATTTGGAAAAAAAAAAATCAAATTCAAACATAATCAAAGTTAAATATTTTGGTCTTCATGCTTTATTAAAGTCTTTAAAAAGCTATGTGAATCTCTAGAGACATAGTGATACTTTAAACAAATTTCAGATTGAAAAGGAGATGTGAAAATGAAATAATCTTCATACTCAAAACTCTTTAAAATAAAGGTCTAGAAGTAGATTACACATTTCAAAATTGGTTGGAAGATGTACATTTTGAATTTTACCTGAATATGCCATGCCATGGGAAAAGGTACATTATGCATAAGAGATTTAAATTGGTTTATTATAAAATATAAATAACTTTTAAAAATGGAGTAAGTTATCAAAAGAATATAATAATAAAAAAATATATATATTATTAAAAAAAAATTAAATAATTATTAATAAATTATTTTTTAATTTAAAGTAATTTCTTAAATATATTATAATTTAGTTGTTGGTAGTGAGTATAATTATCATCCATTATTATATACGAATGTGTCTTCACTCATTATCTTCATTTATAAAAGATATTTATTAAACCCTTGTCGAGTGACCAATCTTTTTAAATATGATCCCAACTTATATATATATATATAAGTAAGTGCGTGCATAATTTCCAATTTTGAACGTGATAAGATTTAGAGTATATAATTTTGTTTATACATTTTATATAGGATTGGTAGGAAGATGGGGTTGGAATATGATTTAAAGTTGTTTTTAATTAGTTAAGAGTTTATATTTTTTTTGATATAAAGGAATAGGTTAACAATTTAAGATATAAATTCATGTGATATAAATTCATGTGGTAGGGTGAAAGTCTGTTTCTTTAAGAATCACCAATAATATGATTTAAAAATGTTTTTGATTGGCTAAGAGTTCATTTTTTTTTTGGTAGACATTGAGAATCCATCACTCCCCATGTGTCTCGCGACATGTGCTTAACCGCCTCTCGTGGATCTGTTAACTCTCGCAATGCGTTTTTTTACTAACACCTACAGGTTTCGGTGTAACGAAAATCGTGATTCCAACAAGTGGTATCAAGGCCAAAGGTCCCAAGTTTAAAACACACCCAAGTCACGTTGAGAATATGTTAACTCTAACGACGTGCATGCTTATCCCGTAGGTTTTGGCATAATAGAAACCGTAATCCCAACACCTTTAACATATAGAAATAAGTTAATAATGTAAAACCTTAATCAAGTGAGAAGAGTGAAATTTTTCCTAAATTATTCCAAGTAGCAAGATTTTTTTATGCACTATAATATAACTCTAAGTTGATATCTAGATTGCATTGACAAAGTCTACTTCCATAACCTTAAATTATATATATATATATATATATATATATATATATATATATATATATATATAATTTAAAACATATTATAATATAATAACTTTCTTAAAATAATAAATTTCATTATAAAATATAATGCTTCATTTTTAATTAAAAATGGAGGGGAAATTTAAACTTATTTAACATGATATTACATGTAATTATAAATTTAAAAAATAATGCTATATAATTTTTCAGTTAGGTTTATGTAATACATAATGATAAAGTTAACTTTTACAAATTAATCACAATATTGTTAATTAATTAATTATTTTATTTTATTTATTTATTTATATAGTTTTCTTTTTTAGTATATCTTTTTCTATAATTATGACCTATTTCCTTGATTTCCTTTTTAATTTTTTCTAAACAATAATTAATTTTATTATATTTGATTTCAAAATTAAATTTCTTTAATTTTGTATTCATATATTTTATTTTTTATTTTTTTACTTATTGAAGTTGACTATTTAGAATTTATTGAATTATTCTTTTATTGTTTTTGACTAAATATGGTTGAATTTGTGATGTTCATTTTTATTATTCTTTGAAGAATCTCCACATTATTTATTATGTGTTAGAATAGGCCTCCATCCATGTCTTGACAATGAACCACAATTAAAGGTTGGAAACATTGACCCCTAAAACAATATTGTGATGAATCACAAAAATTAACTTTATCAATATATAATTTATTTAATTTTTAATATTTTTTCTTTAACACTATATTTTCATAAATATTTGAGAAGATTATTATTTAAACTTTTAATGTCAACTAAATTTGTAAAAACATTCAATACATTTTTTTTTTTTTTGAGATAATTTAAATTTTTATGTTATATTTTTTATAAATTTTAAATTTTTTAGATATTTGTTATTTAAAATTTAATGTTGATTATTAATTATTTTGTTTTTTTATAAACTTTTAATATATTTGTATTTAACTTATAAAGTTAATTTTTAGATTATTTAGTTTTAAAAAATTAACTTCCAATATTAACAAGTATTTTTTTCTTTTCAAAATGCCATTTATTTAATTTTATTTAATTGATTCAAATCTAATTTTAATGTTACTTTAAATATTCAATAAAATATAATTTTTAATACAATCTTAAATATTGAATTATGGATAAACACGTTTAGTTAAATTTAATCAACTTTTATATTGATATATACATTTAGAATGCATTTTATTAAATTTACCTGATAAAATCTATTTTTAATATCATTTAATGAATGAAAACAACTTAACATTTTTGTGGCTAAAATTTAGCTTCAGCTTTACTATATCTTGATAGCCACTTTGATTGGTAATGACTCTTAAGATGCTTCTTATTTAACTTTGTGTGATTGGCTAGAAATTAATTTTTAATATTAACCAGCATGGCTAAATTAACTTTTAATATTAATGAGCATTCAAGCACCAAGTGGTAGAAATTTAACATATATTGCTAAACAATCAACTCTTCAAATGACAAAAACTTTAAAAATGCATTTTAGTTCAAAAACTTTATATTGAATTATGGATAAAAACGTTTAGTTCAACTTAATCAACTTTTATATTGATATATACATTTAGAATGCATTTTATTAAATTTACCTAATCAAATCTATTTTTAATAACATTTAATGAATGAAAACAACTTAACATTTTAGTGGCTAAAATTTAGCTTCAGCTTTACTATATCTTGATAGCCACTTTGATTGGTAATGACTCTTAAGATGCTTCTTATTTAACTTTGTGTAATTGGGTAGAAATTAATTTTTAATATTAACGAGCATGACTAAATTAAATTTTAATATTAATGAACATTCAAACACCAAGTGGTAGAAATTTAACATGTATTGCTAAACAATCAACTCTTCAAATGACAAAAACTTTAAAAATGCTTCTTATTTGAATTTATTCGATTGGCTGAAATTTAACTTAAACTTTTAATTCCACTCAGTCAACACTTCGATTAATAAACACTCAAAGTAAGTTAATTTTTTGGTTTTAGATACTCAATCACTGAAAATTAACTTTTTAGTGATTTAATGCCAAAAATGTTTTTTAGTAACCTAATGCCAAAAATTAACTTTTCGTGATCTTCAATTAACATTTCTATAAATTAAAAATCAAATAATATATCTTATTTAACTTTTATTTAATTTATCTGACTTGTTAAAATTTACTACCCAACTGACTCTTAAAATGCCTCTTACCTTACTCAATTAACTAAACTTTAATATCTAATATTATTTTCTCCACCAACAAATGCTTAAAATATAATGTTTTGAAACCAGACAATAGTCACCCACCCAATGGCTCAAACTCAAATCTTTAGTGGCCCCAATCAATACTTTAAGTGACAAAATCTCCTAAGATGCTTCTTAGTGTATTATTTAGTTGATTAAAATTTTAATTTTAATTCATCTAAATGATGCAACTTTTTTAATATTATTTAATTAGCAGTTTTAATATATTTTTATTTATTAATTTTTAAATACTAGAAAACATCAATATAATATTTATTAATTTATAATATAGCTTTTAATATTAATCAATATTTAAATTTATGAAAATTTAAATATAATTTTGCAAAATTATACAATGACTAACCTCATAATTATTCAAATTTAACTTATTCTACTTATTCAACATTTGTAAAATTCTTATGATGATTTTTGTTTAATTTCATCTACTTGATAAAATTTTAAATCTTTATAGTAGAAATTTAAGATTTTAATACCACCCAATGATTGAACATTTGTCTATATGGTAAAATTTTAAATTTTCGTGTCATTTAACACTATAAATTTAAGTTTTTAATACTATCCAATGTTAGTTTTCTTCTTTATGATAGTCAAAATACAAATATACTTGTTGTAAAAAAAATTTGGAAATAAATTGTGTAGAAAGTTTTGAAACATTCAACATTTTGAGAGGACATCCACCCATCATCATGGACTAATGAAGCTTGAGTATTTGAAAATTGTGCCAATATAAAAATATAAAGAAAGGAAAGAATATTACCATTGAGGAAAAGGATTAACAAAGAAGAATAAAATGAATCAAAGCCAAAAAGTGAAAAAATCACTTAATTAATGACTATCCATGGATTTAGGAATTATGACTATGACTATGAAAGTTATTTTTTGCAAGTTTAGATTGTATTACCTCATAAAATCATGCAAAACATGTAAATCCATTAGTCTACATCAAGTAGGTGGTCTCTATCTTCCCAATAGGAAACCAATTTTTTTTTACCACTTACCTGTGGAGTAATTAGCCCAAAATTCAAGAAGTGTCAATGTTTCTCGCATAATCAAAATATCTATGCATGTACTATAAAAACAAAAACTGGAGAACATCATGTAGACTCAAGTATCTGAAGAGGTACCAGGAATTGTATCATGAGCGCTCGGTCCTTGAGGGTCATGAGCAACTAATTTACACTGGTAGTGTTGCTCAATGCAGCCAATCCTTACTTCAATTTTTTCTAAGTTGAAATTTGGGTTGCATTGATATCTTTTAACATCTTATATACCAACAAATATGTTGTATTTCTTAGCCTACTTTGTTGAAAAGTCAACAAGAAATGTGTGTCTAATTTAAGTTTCTCTTAATTAAAGTGGACATTAAATTGTAATCTTATCTCATAATCACTTGTAATAGTTAATTGA
This sequence comes from Pinus albicaulis, assembly GCA_034641835.2. Classification (NCBI taxonomy): domain Eukaryota; kingdom Viridiplantae; phylum Streptophyta; class Pinopsida; order Pinales; family Pinaceae; genus Pinus; species Pinus albicaulis. The sequence goes on along the minus strand of CM076580.1, from coordinate 1,805,773,858 downwards.
GTGTGATAGACTCAGTTAGCTCATTAAATTCGAGTTGAGGGTGGTTGGTGAGGCATGTAGAGTGATTATATTTGTTTTAGAGTCCAAGTTGCAGTTAGTGTATTAGTTTAATGCATGAGAAACCAGTTAACTCAATTAAGTAAGTTAAAGTCAGTCTAACTAGTTGTAACTAATTGTTGCATTAGTGAGAGGTCAAGGAATTAAATCAGATTTAATTGACATGCAGTGATCTATCAAGTGACTGATGATTTACTATTAATAGTTGCATGCATCTCAGTTCTGATGAAGACCCAGTTGAGATAGAGTTTAAAGGGATGTTATCTATCAATTGTATTAGTAGTAAATTGTCGGCGCACAATTAGACAACCATAGGATTTCCCATGATGTATTGCACAATTTTGGAAGGTAGAATTTCCTAATTAATAGGGATCAATTATTTTGAGAATTGCGCAAGCAAGGCAGGCTGAGCAGAGGTCGAAATAATTGCGCAAGCAAGGCAGGTTGAGCAGAGGTAGGAAATTGGCTAAGTGATGGTCGATTTTTTCTAGAACAGTGTGAAATAGTTGGTAGAGTGCAACAAACTCTTGTGAGAAGAGTGCATTTTAATTGTTTCATGATTCCTTGGTTTTATATAATACAGATAGAGGGGTTTTGAGAAAATTTATTTCCCCATAAAATTGTAGGAATTTAATACAAAATACATGTATTGTATGGATTCTCTTGATATAACAATAATATGCTACTATTAAATACAAAATCACTTCTAAAAATCTTTGCGGAATTTGGAACAAAATTGCCAATCACAATATCATGAAGAAAGATCAATCACACATAACTCAGATAATTTACTTGAGGAAAGCATGTTACACCATTTTTTTGGTCATCTAACCCATTATCATTAGATGAACCCAAGTACACCATGTAAGACCAATTTTACCCTAAGTAAAATTGCTTTCACCATGTAAAATAACATTTTTCTATATTTCCTGGTCATATTTAACTATTTATTTAATTATTTCCTAGGAATAAGTTATTCAAATCATTATCTAAATAATATTCCTAGTTAAATTTGTCTAAATCATTTTTAAATAATTAAATAAATAATTATTTATTTAATTATATTCCCACCATCTCCCTAAAATAATAAATAAATCATTTATTTATTTATTGTTTATAAATAAAGGAATTGACCCAAGTCAAAATACCTTTTCCCTCCAACAAATATAATAAAATATTCCTAAAGGGTGATTCTAGAATTTGATTAATAATATTTTATTCATGCACCGAGTTCTAAAACACCCCAATATTTTGTTATAAATAGAAGGGTTTTCCCCATTCATTAGTCACCTTCAATTGTATTAGATCACTCTAGATCTATACTTGGTCACATTCTCCATTTTTGCCTTGTGAGCTCCCTTTGAGTTCTATGTTTGTTTGGGTTTTCTACACCAACAAGAGAGAGAAATTTTAGATCTGAAATGCTAAGGACTTTCAAGAACCCATCCCATTGAGGAGAACTGGAAAACACATTTCTTGTTTTCCTCTCAGGTGCCCCTTTTTAATATAATATAAAAATTCTTTCAAATACATTGTTCTTGTCTTGTTTATTGGATGTATGGAGCCACATTTTACTTTATCTGCTTAATGTCTTTTATGCTTAGATCTGGATTTGTGCGGCATTATTTGGATCACCTAAATTTCAGAGTTAAAGATATTTGGCAGCCATAATCGATGTTAGGGCTATTTGTTATGCGTAGCTAAAGTGGTCTTTCACGACGAAAGATTCATACTAACAAAGCATATAGCTAAAAACCCCACCATCTTCTATTATGTATTATATCATGGATCATGAAACAATTACATACAAATCTCTAATCCAAGAGCTCTCAGTACATGAGCTAACAGTCGCAGACTATCATACAAAAATTGGCAAGTTCCTTAGACAAATTATTGTCTCCAGATAGCTCGCCTCCACTGTGCAATCCCAGCTGATAGAAATCCTTGAATGAATGCAATCATGCGTGCCTTGACTACACAATCCTCATGGGCACATCCAATGTGTGTGTGGCTACATGTGTTCAACCGGATAATGTCACAACTGATAGTTATCTTCCCTTTCACCTAGAACTCAACTGGGTCTCCACTGGATCTGACATGCATGTAGTTAATAGTAAAAAATCTTCAGTTGCATGCGAGACCACTGATTGTGAATTAATTAATAATAAATTCTCTTAATCTCTCACTAGTGTTTCTTCAGTTACAACTAGCACAACTGAGTTTAACTCACTTAACTGAGTTAAACTACTTTACAACTTTCATAACTACACTTCCAACTCGGTTACAGCTTCGAATCACTCAGTTACAACTAAGTCCACTTGCATGTCCCACCAACCAACCTCTTAACTCGAAATTCCTTTAGCTAAATGATTTTCCACTTCAGTTAACTATTTCCAAGTGCTCATTGAGAATAGATTATTGTTTATTGTCCAACTAATATTAAGGGATAATAATAGTCGACATGCATCTATAAATAGACATGCAATCTATAAATAAAACTTGCACATACATCTATAAATAGATATGCATCTATAAATAGAATTTTATCATGCATCTATAAATAGACATCCACCTAAAAATAGCCTGTGGCTCCATCCTAGTGTAGGTGCTTAATTTTCACTAGGATCTTCTTGTTGAATCTCAACAAAAATTTCATGTGTTGTGGATTTTATTCTTTCTCTTACTTGGTGTGATTGTGCGATCATGTTTGATTTCCGAAAATTAATTGTAGAAGGATTAAGTATCTTTCTCTAGAATAGTGCATGATTAGATTGAATCCATTGGTATACATATTTTTTTCATAATTTCTAGATGGTATCAGAGCACCACAAATCACTATATTGGAGAATAAATTGAGTTTGTGATGAACAACATTCGAATTTGCAAAAATATTCTTTGGTGCGACAGGCTAATCAAGATGGATTTCAATGGATTAAGATTGGAATATGCACTCGAGGGAAGTTCTAATTATATTTCATGGAAAGAAAAAATGGAGGCAGTAATGGAGGACAATAGGTTGAAAGAATTTATCAACACTGATATTCCAAGGCCCGCAGCTGCAGATGCCGCTCTTCTTGATGCTTGGAAAAATAAGGTTGCAAAGGCAAGGAGGATCATATTAGAGGGAGTTCAAGATCACATTGTCTTGAGTCTCTGTGGCAAGGGGACTCCATATGCAATCTGGAAGGCCTTGAAAAATCTGTTTCAAAAAGTAGTGACCACAGAAAATTGGCACTAAAGGACAAGCTCAAGAAAATTAAAATGGAGAAAGGCGACACTATTCTGAAATACTTGACCAAGTTCATCCAATGCCGAGATGAGCTTGGAAGTGTCAGGATTACTGTAGTGGATGATGACTTGGTGAGCCTAGAACTTCAAGGCCTTCTCAAGAGTTGGCATAGTTATCAGGACTCTGTCAATGAGAGGGAGAAGCTACCAGATTGGGAGCGAATTTGGTTATATTTGGTACAAGAAGAATTCAGGTGGAAGACCAAGGATGGATCCTTATCCAAGACAAATGATGAGGAAAATTATGCCTTGGCTAGTAAGGCAAAGAAGAGGAAGGGAAAAAAATCCTATTCCAAATCTAAGACCGACAAAGAAGGCAAGAAGCGTCACATGTCCAGAGTGAAATTTTTTCACTGTCACAAGCATGGACATTATGCCACTAGTTGTCCATAGAAGAAGAAGAACAACAAGAATTCCTTAGGATATGCAGTGGGTGATGCTTTGGCTTCATTTTTCGAGTTGGAATTATCACTCCTCGCATGCATGGTATCTAGTGTGATGGGATCAGTGTGGTACTTCGATAGTGGTGTGTCTTTCCACATGAAGGGAGACAAATAACTCTTTAGTAGCTTGGAGGAGAAGGATATTCAGATGCACCTCGAGATGGGTGATGACGGGAGGTATAGCGCTACCGGGATTGGTACAGTTGCTTTCTAGAGATAGTCAGGTAAACCTTTCTTATTAAAATATGTCATGAATGTACCGGGCTTGAAAAAGAATTTATTTTCAGTTGCTATGTTGGAGGATAGAGGATATGATGTCGTTTTGAGTGAAGGGAAATAATTCCTTTGCCACAAAACCATGGGACAGGTTAAGAAGATTGGGGTTCATGTGAAGAACCTCTACAAACGTGATGTAGATGGTTGTGCAACATTGATGAGTAAAGCAGACAGAGTGGTGAGTCGGGATGAGGGTGAGTTATGGCACAGGAGATTGGGCCATCTCCACCACAGTTCTTTGAAGGTCATGTAGTAGATTTCTACGGGGCTTCCAAAGGGTACTCTTGTGTAGATAGACACATGCAAGGGATGTACCATGGGGAAGTATAAAATGGCCACTTTTCACGAGAAGGAGAACCAAGCATCAGAAATCCTTGACAGAGTTCACTCAGATGTGTGTGGACCATTCTCTATAGCTTCTACAAAAAAGCACAAGTATTATTTGATTTTTTTTATAGTTTTTATAGAAAGTATTGGATCTACTTCATGCAGAAGAAAGATTAGACATTTTCACAATTTTGTGAGTTAAAAGCACTGTTTGAGAAAGATACAGGGAAGCAGGTGAAGGCTCTAAGGAGAGACAATGGTGGTGAGTTCATATCCAATGAATTCAAGAAATTTTGTAGCAAAGAAGGAATTCAGAGAGAGTTGATTGCACCTCATAACCCACAACAGAATGGGGTTGCAGAAAGAAAGAACAAAACAATTGTGGGTGCAACATGAGTTATGTTACATGATCAGGGCCTACCATTGCATCTGTGGGTAGAGGAATGCAACATAACAATATTTTTGCAGAACTGTAGTCCTAATTGAATACTTGGCATGAGTACACTAGAGGAGGCGCTTTCTAGTAAGAAACCTGATGTTTCATTTTTAAAATTTTTTGGCTTATCTGTCTATTTTCATGTGACCAAAGATTCTAGAAAGAGGCTAGAACTAACAACATAGATTGGGATATTTGTGGGGTACACTGATACTCCCCACAATTATTAGATGTATTTTCCAAACAGGAGGATGATAGTTGTCAGACGGGATGTAAAATTTGATGAGGAGAAAGCCATGCGATTTTCCCTTGAGAGGGAGCTTGATTTTCATGCAGATGAGGAACTATTTGTTCCAAAGGATGAACCTAAAGATGTGGAGCAACCACATGAGGAGGATCATGGAGTGGAAGAAATCAATCATGCAGATCCATCCACCAGACATGGTAGGAGGCACACCACAAAGTCTGACAGATTGAGACCTGATGTGGCAAAACATGTAGGAGCACCTACATCATAGTGTAGACAGAGACAATCACCAAACATGTATACTGGATACATGGCTCTTATGAGCAAGTTTATTGTGACAGAACCATCCTCTTTTAAGGAATTAGTGTAACAAACAACTTAGGTTGATGCCATGGTTGAGGAGTATGACTCCATCGTCAGGAATAGTGCATGGGATGTTGTCCCGAGACTAGTCGGGAAGTCAGTGGTTAGATATAGATGGATCTATAAGGTGAAGCAGGCAGTAGATGGGAGTGTGGAAAAGTACAAGGCTATATTTTTAACCTAGGGATTCTCACAAGTTGAGGGGATTGGCTATGAGGATACTTTTGCACCAGTTGCACGGTACTCATAGATTAGATCTATCCTTTCACTCTCAGCGCAGATGGGTTGGAAGATACATTAGATGAATCTGAAGACTCCATTTCTTAATCGAGTTATTGAGGAAGAAGTGTACATTGAGCAACCAAAAGGTTTTGAGACCTTTGACAGGGAGTCACATGTGTGAAGACTCAAGAGAGCACTGTATGGGCTGAAGCAAGCACCTCATGCTTGGTACACCAAGATTGATCGTTATTTCACTAGGTTGGGCTTCACGAAGAGTGAATGTTACAAAAAAATTTGTCACTATCCCTGTACTCCCCATTCCTTGATCCTAGAGGACCCATACAGTGACCCTCATGCACTTTCCAAGCATGGAATACATACCCCTCAACCACATTTTTTCTACCAATTCATCTCCCTTTACAATTTTTCTCAAAGATCCTTATAAAAACCTGGTTTTCAAGGTCGACGCTTTGTCTCAGTGTCTAACCCGCGCCGATAGCAGAGATTTGCACTGAGACTCGCACCGATCGGCACTCTCTCTTAATGTTGGACCTACACCGATCCTATTTTGGAAATTTTTTAAAATAGAAACGAAGATTCTATGACTAGAAGATTCGCGAGGAGGTGAGCTAGAACTTTGTTTTGAGGATATGGCTGAGGAATTCCCCTTTAGGCTTCTTGTTCCCAGGAAATAGGAACTACTCGAAAGGATAAGCTCTTTTCCCATTATTTTAGGGCCCATAACCTCCTCCTCCATTGTTATATAAGGAGACGTCTTTCATCTCTATTGCCTTAGCTACAGCTAGAGTTAGCATAGAGAGAAGAAGAAATCATAGCTTCGGGAGAATAGTGTAGAGTGTGATTGTTTTTGTGTGTTAAGAACATAGTGAGATCTTAGACCTTTGTGTGTGAGGGTGTTGCAAACGTGCTTGGATACAGACCTGCCGAAGGAGAGCCTCAACATCAAGGCTTGCTTGTAAACTCCCCTTGTATTTATTATAATAAAATGCAACTGATATTTATCTTCCACCCTTGTTTATATTTATAATGATATTTCTCTCAGACAAAACGTGGGACGAAAATTACCCAGTTGAAATATTATACCAAACTGTGTCAGGTAGCAGGGAAAGAGATCACTGATGGTCCTCCTCCTCCGCCTGCTTTTGGCCCTCTTCAGATTGAAAGGCCCACTACTGAGCCCGTTGTACGACCACCTTCCAAGGGTGTACTCCGTAAGTCTTCTTACAATCCTAATGCCCGTGCTACTCAACATTACAGTATTGTTGAGGATTTTTCTCAGGCGCCATCTACTATGTCTGCATTAGAAGTACTTCAAATTTTTTTGTCTCAACATAAGGCTTTTCTATCTGTCATTGGTGGGGTTGATCCTACCGATTCAAGCCTTATCACTTTCGACTTGGAGAATTCTGTCCCATGTCTCCCTCACTAGCTTGCGTTGATCATCCAAGTAGGGATTAATGGGATGACTATTCATCAAGCAGTCGTGGATGAGGGTGCATCTATGCACATCATGTCATCTTCCTGCTGGAAATCCATCAGTTCTCCATGTCTAAATTCATCTACAAATGCTCTAGAAGTGTTTTATGGAAGGGAATCTAAACCTCTAGGTGTTCTTGCTAGTTTACCGATCACTATAGAAGGGAAAACAATCAACGTTGAGGTTGAAGTAGTTGATGCCAAGCTCAATTACAATCTTCTCCTTAGTCGCAGTTGGACTCACACCATGTTGTGTGTTTCGTCCACTCTCTTTCATGTTTTGTGATTTCCGCACGAAGGAAAGATCGTTACTATTGATCAGTTGTCCTTCTTCACTTCTTCATCTTCCGAGAGTAACGTTCCATATGTCCATCAAATTCCTATGCCTTACGAGAGTGTAGGGCTGAGTCTCTTCAAAGATCCTGCCCTTATGGGTATTTTTTTCTCTTCCTCCACCTAACACTGTTCAGGTTAACATGATCTCCAGGTCTTCTGATCCATGAATCATCCCTTCACTCGAGCATATTGATTTATGTGGAGATTCGATGTCGTTAAGTCCGATTGAAATTGATTATTGTGAAATTATTTCAGCTTCGTATCCTCCACCTCCTGACCATGCTCCTTTGAGAATGTCTCTTGATACTTATTCTCAATCCCCTTGGCTCGGCGATTTGGATTCGCCCGATCCCTTGAGAGAGATATTTCCTTCCTATGAGGCCATCGTGGAAACTATGTCTCTTGAGGATCCTCCTTGGGATGATAGTCATCATCATTTCGTGTTCATGCATGACCTTGGGGCCATGTCTACGTGTCTCGAGAGGTTTGATTCTCAGGTTCCTTATCCTTCGCTTCAAATGCCTATACTGACAAATGAAGTCTTTGTGGAAGGTAACTTGAGAAACATTACACAAACAATGCCTATGGACATCTTTGTTAAACCGAGGGTTTTTGAGAACATCCATATTGGGGTGACCTGTTCTCCCAATGAGGTTCAGGTCTATACTAGTCTCTTCCGCAAGCTTCATGACATTTTCGCATGGTCCTATGAAGAGATGCCCGACATCGATCCAAGTATAGTGGTGCATGAGATTCCTACCTATCTCTAGCGTCTTCGTCCTATGCACCCTAGAAAGGATGCCGCTATTAAGGGAGAAGTTGAAAAAATTCTTAAAGTTGGTTTTATCTATCCGATTCCCTTGAAAGAATTGGTTTCCAATATTTTTCCTGTAGATAAGAAACATGGTACCATTCATGTATGTGTTGATTACCATGACATTAACCATGTTTTCCCCAAGGATAATTATCCCACTCCTTTTATTGATCAGATCATTGATGACTGTGCTGGGAGTGAGATTTTTTCCCTTATGGACGATTTTTCTAGGTACAACTAGATTAGTATTCTTCTAGCTGATCAACATAAGACTGCCTTTATCTATCCTTGGGGTACTTTCGCTTATAAAAAACTCCCTTTCAGTCTGAAAAATGTTGGGGCTACATTTCAGTAAGAAATGTCATATGATTTCCATGATATCAAGCACATTTTTTATCCTTATCTGGATGATCTTCCGGCTCATTCAGCTAAGCTTAATGACTATCCTGATCATCTCCATGAGATTTTTATTCGCTGTCGACGCTATAACATATTTCTCAATCTGTATAAGTGCACTTTCTTCATTGACTCCAGTAGACTCTTAGGGTTTATCATTTCAAAATATGGTATTCGTCTCGATCCACTCAAAGTTGAAGCTATCATTAATCTCCCCTCTCCTTCCTCCTTAGATCAGCTGCAGAGTCTACAGGGGAAAGATAACTTCTTACATCATTTTATACCTAACTATGCTGAAGTGGCCAAAGGATTTACGCGATTACTAAAGCAAGGCGTCCCGTTCCTCTGGGATGAGATTGCCCAAAAGTATTTCAATGCACTCAAGGCGTTGCTCATCAATGCTCCTGTATTTCGTCCTCCAAATTATCATCACGATTACTACCTCTATTTGTCCATTGCATTTATCATGATTGTCATGGTTCTGGTACAAGACAATGATGATGGTGATGAGAATGTCATTTACTATCTTTCTTGTAACATTCTCGATACTGAGATGTGATATGCACATGTTGAGAAATTGGCCTTGGCTGCTGTTCAAGTTGTTCAATGTTTTCATCACTACATCCTATTGCGCACAGTGACTGTGATTTATGATTACAGCCCTATGACTTACATATTGACTCATCAATTGCTAGGGGGCAAGTACTCGAAGTGGATTGTCATCCTCCAAGATATTGATTTGGAGTTCACTACTGCCAAGTCGAAGAAGTCATTAGTCTTCACCGATTTGATCTGCTCTCTCCCTTCCGATTCTGCTCCGTAAGGTTCCGAGGAACGCATTCCGGACGACACACTTTTTCTGATTAGCACCCTCGATCCTTGGTATGGTGATATCATCATATATCTTCAGACTTCCACCTTCTGATCTGAGTTGACGATGGATGCTCACCGACGCATCCATCATCAATTACAACCCTATCGCATAGTTGGAGATACACTATACCACATCGGAGTTGATTCCATTCTCCACTGGTGTTTGACTCTCGAGGAGGCTGAAAAGGTCCTGAATGATTCTCACGGTGGCGCTTGTGGTAGTCACATGTCTGGATATGCTACTGCATAGAATATTCTTCATGCTGGTTATTTCTGGCCCACCATCTTTAAATACTACATTATTGCTGTCCATAAGTGCCATGTTTTTAGATCTATCAATGCAAGATGCGCGTGCCACCTTCCCATATTCATCTTGTCATTACCATTGGTCCCTTTGGGAAGTGGGGCATCGCTTTTATGATGTGTAACCCTCACTCGGCTGGGGGGCATGCTTATATCATCGTATCCATGGACTACTTCACCAAATGGGCTGAAGCAATGCCTACACTTACAGCTGACAGTAAAACAATATCATAGTTTCTATTCAATTATGTCATTTCTAGGTTTGGTGTCCCTCAAGCCATTGCTACCAATCATGGTTCCCATTTTCGGCATTACATAGTGGCGGAGTTGACTTCCAAGTTGGGTCTGCATCACGACAGCTCAACGCCATATTATCATCAGGCCAATGGCGTGGTTGAAGCCGTGAACAGAGTTCTCGTCACTATACTTCATCTTACGATTGGGATGAAAAAATCAAACTGGCATATCATGTTGTTTTCGGCTCTCTGGGCTTACCGAACCTTAGTAAAGGATGCGACCAGATTCAATCCATTCCAAATTATCTATGGTCTAAAAGCTACCCTTTCGATTGAATGTGAAATATCTTCACTCAAACTAGCTGTTGAATTGTTTCCGAATACTTCAACATAAGAAGAGTGTCTTCTCTATTTAGAGAGGCTTGATGAAACTCACCACTTTGCTGCTCTGGTCATTGAAGCACATAAAAAGCGGGTCAAATCTCATTTTGACCAGTCGGTTTCCCCTCGTTCCTTCATAGAAGGAGACCTCGTCCTCCTGTATGACCAAGCTCACGATAAGCTGGGGGCAGGAAAATTTCAACCCATGTGGTATGGTCCCTACATTGTTAAACATTTTTTGCAAAATGGGGCTTATGAGCTTATCAATTATGAAGGTCATCCTCTAGATCAACCTATAAATGGGTTATATCTTAAAAAGTACTATGCATGAGTCATTCGTGCATGTTTTTGTATATAGGTGTTCTTTTAATTTTTTTACATTTTTGGCTTGGTGTGCTTTGCGAGCAGTTTCTTGCTCATTGGATCATTGCTTATTGTGGAGATTCTATCACCCCTTATGTCAGTTTCGTGGATGGTGCTTCCCGCAGTACCCGGAATCTGTCTTTAGCAGCCTAGGTGATGTATGATCCTGTTGATGAGTTGATAGACCTTCAAGGTATCTATCTAGGACGAACCACAAACAATGTTACTAAATATAGTACTGTTATTGAACTATTAACCGAGGCCATTTCTCTCGACATTCATGCATTGATTGTTAAACTATACTCACATATTGTTGTTCTTCAACTTAATGGATATTATTCTGTTAGAAACCCTCACATCTTAAGGTTGTATTGCATGTTCGTTTACTACAAATACATTTTGATTACATTACATATCAAAATATTCGTAGACGAATGAATGCATTAACTGATACAATAGCTAACATTGTATTAGATAGACATTTGTGTAATTTGTAAAAAATCATCATCACATGACAAGATCCATACGGGAAAATAGATGTATATATATATTTCGAGTGTTTGCATCCATGTGCATCATAAGCTCAAAAAATATGTGTGTTTTAGTTACATCTTGAGACATCATGTCTCTCAAAAAATATGCAGAAATGAAACCTAGGTGTCTAGTCGGCGTGACACTCATGATAGCACATCATTGCTCATACAAGCTGCCTCAACAAGCGGCAAACACGGTTTGACACCCCTACAGTGTGTCTCTGGTACATGTGAGGAACATCATCAAATCACACATAGTCTGGGATCCCATGGTAGATTCCCTCCAAGTTGCATATGATTTCCCCCTCCTCACGTCCCTCACCATGAGGGGCCACATCAAAGTCGTGAGGAATCCTCCGCGCTATGGGGGACATACCTGCAAGTCTCTCTGGGCCAACATCTGCAATTACATGGATTAATGTTAGAGCATGCATAAAAAAAATCATAATACTCATCAAAGTAAAAAATCAGTTTTACCTAGTACTTCATCCCAATCCTCTCCTTCTGGGAGTGGGAGATCTACATCACCAGTGAAATCTGTGCCAGAGTAGGGCCAGTCCTCCATGACGATCAGCTGTCGGCGGAGCCACTCAAATAACTCTGGTCTCCAGGACATCTGTTGGCCGCCCCCTGCCCTTGGCATCAAAACTACCCAACGGACTATCCATGCATCTTGGGTTGCTGGTGTAGGAACTATTACCTCTTGACGCTCGAAGATTGGTATTCGTTCCAAGATGAACGGTACCAATATGGACCCATAGCCGAAATACTTTAGTTTGCCATTCTTGCATTTTTTCAACTGGCGTTTGATGTTGATTGTTACTACCTCTGCCCAGTTGAAGAGAGTCGGTGCCATGAAATCCATTGCAAGAAGTAATTGTGTTTTTGTGGCCTCATGTGGAGCCTGAACTCCTACAAATTGCATGATGGTGTGTAACACTACTCTGAGTGCCAGATCGGGAAAAATTTGGATATCTACCTTCCTGCTTTTGGATCCTTTCCATGCTCCTCGACACACTCTGTCAATAACCATAGCCATGTTTTCCATTGTAGGCTGAGTACCAGTCAGGATTGGTATTGCCCCCCTCCGCGAAAATCCGGTTATTAAATAGATATCTGAGACCTTAATCTCAAGTTCCTGGTCGTGAATAATGAATTTTTCCTTATCAATGTCCCAGACACTGATCAAGTACTGCAGCAACTCCAATTGAGAGCTCTAAGACATGGTGCCATAAAGAATTTTTTGAGCCTGCAATCTCTAAGAACTTCCATGCGTCTCACATTGCCCATGGCTTCCTCATCTTCTTCACTGTGTTCTTGTTCTTTCCATTCAATCACCATTTTGTCTTTTCACACCTGCAAAAACATCCATATGGTTGTCATTAGCTAAATCCAATGCCTTTGAATGGTTAAAATGGGCTTCCTTGTTTGAATTTACATGCTATAATGGTTAGCGTGGTTGGTGTGCCCCCGTTTATTTTTTAGGCCGGTTGGCGCAAGTCTGTGCCCGATACCCGCGCTGACTACCATGCCCTATATTTTGCAAAATACCCCCATATATATACAAAATTGGGGTTGCAGGTAATGAAAAAGAAATAAAAATGTAGGGGATGATGTGAGTTCTGACTTGGAACAGAAAAATTCACGATTGGTCTTCTGAATTGCCCACTATCAATGCTACCAAATCACAGTGAAAAAATGGTAAAAAATTTCTCACGAGAGGTAAAAGTGAAAAGTAATTTATTTTTTACCATATTTGGCATTTTATAACTTTTCAAAACCCTAATTATGTTTCGAGGCATGTTTTTTGATTATATTTCTATTTTATTTTGAAAAATGGGTTTTACGTGCGCCTCTTGTGTAGGGGCAGGTCCTCAATGTGACGACGATGAAGTAACGAGTTGTATTTTACACTTTTTCGGACTTGGTAAAAACATCAAAAAGCCACTATTGGAGTCATCTTTTAGCTCTTTTTTTACTCTCAAAAAATAAAAATATTTTCGAGACTCTTGTCGCTTTGAACTCATTAAATGGATGCGAAATGATATCTACCCAGTATATGTTTAACACTTTTTTGGGCTGGGATAGATTATTTACGAAAAAGGAATACCTTAGCCTATCGCAACTAAGAGGTTTTCTCGGACAAAGTTTTCTACCTTTTTCGGATCTGTGAGACTACCTACGAAAAGGGACTGCTGGAGTTTTCTTTTTTGCCTCTTTTAAAAATCTATAAACATGAAAATATGTTGATTTCTTCCTTTTTCAGACTCATTAAAACCTAAATGACATCGGAAACCGTCACCATGATGTTACCGAGTTCCTCCTTCTTAGGGCTCGTAAAGTGTATTAGGATGGATTTGTTTGAAGGACAAACTTACATGAAAAGCATATGCTATCCCCTTCAAGATTGTTTTCCATAAATAATTGGGGTACTCGCCAGTAATGGTGGGGGAAAATGGAACCAATTCTCAATTGTGTCGGCAGTTTTTCACTCTTGAACATGACACTCATTTGCATTCGTGTTGGGTTGGGGACATCTCATTTCGTCATTTTTTCCTCCATGGGTTTGGGTAATATCTTTTGACCTCTCATCTACTCTTTTCCATTTCATCATGACCTCAGATCCCTTGATGTTAAATAATACCAATCCGGAGTCGTGTCGCTGATATGTTCAAGAGAAGTTTATGTTTGTAGTTTTCAACCTCCCTCTGATCCTCTTTTTGGTCCTGATTCACTATCATCATATTCCTCTATCTTGTGTTGATGATGTGGGAAACATTATGGCCCACCTTCGACCAGGTCACTTCCTGTCGACTTCAGATCATTATCTAGGAAGTTGATCTAGAGACTCCTTTCTGGTACCTTGGAGCTTGCATGCCTTAATGGAAAGTTATTCGCATTCAACGACTGGTCCTCATCATTGGCCCTCGATCAAGTGATTTTGTAGGTGTTCAACGCCAGATCACTATTCACATTCCGTGGATTGTACTAGTTGTATCTTGAGAGCCATTGTCATTATTGGTGGTTTCTCTTGTTCCTGTTAACAACTTTCATCATTGGCTAGTAATCAGGTGACTTTCTTGCATGTTTGACTTCAGTGCACACATTCACATGCTTGAATCTATAGAAATTTATAAACACAATAATGTATTTTCGGATCCTCCTGATCTAAAAAAATAATATTATGTTAATACATAATATTTCCACTTAATTCTTTGCGGAAATTAAATCGCCAATTGCAAAACACATATGAAGCAAAATCAATCGCACATAACAAGATGTTTTACCGGGAAATATTAGAGCTAAAAACCCAAACTATCATATATTATGTATATCAATGAAATCATGTAACAATCTCATACAAAGCTCATGGCATAGAGCTCTCAGTACAATCAACAATTTTCACACACTGTCATGCAAAAATTTGCATATCTATGCACCAATTTCTTGCCTCCTGACAACCTGCCTCCACTGTGCAATCACTGCAGAAGAAGAACCCTGAATGAATTCAACCTTACGTTGCCTTGACTGCACAATACTCATAAGAATCTCCAATGTGTGTGTAGATGCATTGAATTCATCACTATAGTCACAACTGATAGTCCATCTCACCCTTTCACCTATCTCTCCAATGGGTCTCCACTAGATCTGACATGAAAGTAGTTAACAGTAGTATTTCTTCAGTTGCATGTGATATCACTGCTTATGAATTAATTAATAATTAATTCATTCATCTTTCACTAGTGCATATTTAGTTACAACTAGCACAACTAAGTTTAACTCACTTAATTGAGTTAAACTAAATAAAAACTCACATAACTACTCTTCCAACTCTGTTACAACTTGCCACTATTAGTTATAACGAAGTCCTCCATGCACGAGTCACCAACCACCCTAGGAATTGGGTAATTCCTTCAACCCACTGATGTGCCAAATCTGTTCACTAAAATAAAGTGCTCCAAGAGAATAAGTTACTATTTATTGACTGATTATTATTAAGGGCTAATAATAATCGACATGCATTCTATTTTTAGATTAGCGATCTATAAATAGACTTCGCCCATATTCTAAAAATATAAACTCATCTAAAGATAGAATTTTCTCAACCATCTAGAATCAGCATCCTATTAATTTTAGAATATGCTCACCATTCTAAAAGTAGGCATACACCTAAAAATAGCCTGTGTGGGCCCCACCTAGTTTAGGTGCTTCTTTTTCACTAGGATCAAGGATGATATTTCTGGATGCCACTTTCACTGTTTCTTGTTGCAATATTCAACAATCCCTCTCAAAAAGAAAGGAATGTCTTTGCATGCGCCCTGGAACTCCATGCATCTGCCCTGCAATACTTGCATGCAACATTTCTGAAACTAAATAGCCTCCAAACAACTGAATTAGTATAATGCATATGTCATCAAAGTATCCTAACTTCTACTTAGCTACTAAACATGTCTTCAGGAACCACTGCCTTGTTGAACTGTTCACCCATGCACTCAGCACTTGCTATCAACTCTGATCCGCACTCCAGTATCCGACACTGTCACTTTGATATAACTGCATCAATCCAACTGATCATGCTACTGTTGCTTTGTGGGCACCTCATAGCTAGGTTCAATTCATGAGATCCACACCATCTAAATAAATCATGTCCATAAATTTATTCTTATGATTATCCATGCATGTCGCCCCAACTCTCACCTGTTGGTATAGTTACAACTAGCACAACTGATTTTAACTCACTTAACTGAGTTAAACTAAATAAAAACTCACATAATTACTCTTCCAACTCTATTACACCTATCCACTATCATTTATAACGAAGTTCTCCATGCATGAGTCACCAACCACCCTAGCAATTGTGTAATTCCTTTAGCCCACTGATGTGCCACATCTGTTCACTAAAATAAAGTGCTCCAAGAGAATAAGTTGCTATTTATTGTCTGATTAATATGAAGGGCTAATAATAATCAACATAAATTCTATTTTTAGATTATCGATATATAAATAGACTTCGCCAATCTTCTAAAAATAGAAACTGATCTAAAGATAGAATTTTCTCAACCATCTAGAATCAGCATCCTGCTAATTTTAGAATATTCTCACCATTCTAAAAATAGACATACACCTAAAAATAGCATGTGTGGGCCCCACCTAGTTTAGGTAATTATTTTTCAATAGGATCAAGGATGATGTTTCTGGATGCCACTTTCACTGTTTCTTGTTGCAATCTTCAATAGAATATATACTTGTTCGGGTCGATATGGAGCACAAGACCCTTGGTTTTGTATGATAAGATTTAGGTTGGGGGATATTTTGGTTTATCATGACTATATGCATGACTCTTTTGATTGGATGACTGCGACCATACTTGAGTTTATTTGTTGATCCTTACTGCTGGATGGTTGCGTCCATACCTTGGATCTCAGTTTATATGTACTCTATTATGGATGGCTGCACCCATGCCACATGTTCATGTATCAGAGATATCAGTTGTATTTGTACTTGCAGGTCTTCCAACAACGGTGTTTGGTTCGAACGTGTTCTCATAAAGAATTTCACTCCTCCCTCTCTCTTGGACCTCATGCTTTACGGGGCATCTGTTACAAAAAAATTTGTCACCGTCCGTGCAATCCCCATCCTGCACATTGGAGGACCATTTTTGTGACTTATATGAAGTGTCATGCTTTGCAAAAAGTATCATTGCATCCCTTTCCATGAGAATAACATTTCCTCTGTTGACTATTCCTGGAACAGACCATTTAAAACACATGTTTTTGGGTTGGCGCTGGCAGGCAGTTATGGCCTTATGCCAATAAAGGAAATTAGCATTGGGCCCAACGCCCATTGGCGCTATGTCTCAGTGGATTGCCCGCACCGAGCTATTTTTGGAAATTTCTTTAAATATATAATCGAAGTTTCCATTGCCAACCACTTCGTGAGCGAGTTAACATGGGTGGTTTGACTGAATAACGTCGAGCACCCTCCTTTAGCTTCTTGTTTCCTACATTTGGGGAAACCTCCCAAAGGATAAGGCCTCCCTTCCACCATATGAGGGGTCCCAACTTCCTCCTCTCCTTCTATAAATACATCTCTCTCACATAGATGCAGCTAGCTAAAAATTTTGGAGAATAACTCAAACATTCTGATATAGCTAGTGTGAGATAGAGCATAGAGAGACCCCTTGTCGAGAGAGAGTCTAGGCTAATTGCCTCACCAAGTCAAAATTCCCCAACGAATGCTCGAGATGCATTTTGACTGGACCCACTGAAGGAGGCTGCGATGTCAAGGCTCATTTGGTTGTTATCTATTTCTTTCTCTTACTTAATACATGACTGATGTTCTGGTCCCATCTTGTGTTGATATGATTAATCTTGTGCAATACGTTTAATTCTCCTTGACCAATTAAATATTTATGAATGCAAACATTATTTTGTATGCTGCTTTCGTTCTCTAATCCTTGTGCAGGCACCTGAGTACCGTTGCTGAAGGACCGCAACATGTCAGGACAAAGATCAGGAGATTTCTTCCATAGTTATGACAACTACGTTGGAACAAAGGTAGGACATCTATCCGACTCAGTTTCATTCATTAACTAGGAATCAACGCATTAGCATGTCCTCTTGATGCTAGAACCACCCTAGGGCTAGAGGGATCGCCTCTGTCCACAGAGGGGATTTATCTACACAACAATGAAGTGGATGTGAACCTATGCTAGATTGTGGTTGATGGCAAGATTTTGATTATAATACTTTATGTTGATGATATTATTCTAACAGGTGATCAAAAATAGTTTCTTGGTACAACAGGAAGCAGAAATCAGTTGCACTTAGTTCAGTCGAGGCAGAGTACATGGTAGCTAGATAGGAAACATGTGAGGCCATCTGGATGAGGAAGATACTTGTTGATTTGTTTCGTCATCAGATGGATCCGACGGTGATACATTGTGATAACCAGAGCTGGATAAAACTCTTGATTAATCTAGTATTCCATGACAGGTCCAAGCATATTGACATCTGGTACCACCATCTTAGAGATTGTGTTCAGAGATGCATTATGTTACTTCAGTACATTCCCACGGAGGATCAGGATGCAAATATTCTGACGAAGGCGATCGCCAAGAGAAAATTCAAATACCACAGAGGCAAGATCGAGGTAGTTGATAATCCCTTTCTTGTTGAGATCAAGTGTTGAAAAGTCAACAAGAAATTTGTGTCTAATTTAATTTTCCCTTAATTAAATTGGACAATAAATTGTAATCTTATCTCATAATCACTTATAATAGTTAACTGAGTGTGATAGACTCAGTTAGCTCATGAAATTCGAGTTGAGGGTGGTTGGTGAGGAATGTACAGTGATTCTATTTGTTTTAGAGTCCAAGTTGCAGTTAGTGTATTAGTTTAATGCATGAGAAATCAGTTAACTCAATTAAGTGAGTTAAAGTCAATTTAACTAGTTGTAACTAATTGTTGCACTAGTGAGAGGTCAAGTGAATTAAATCAGATTTAATTACATGCAGTGATTTGTCAAGTGACTGATGATTTACTATTAATAACTGCATGCATGCCAATTCTAATGAAGACCCAGTTGAGACAAAGGTTAAAGGAATGTTATCTATCAGTTGTATTATTAGTAAATTATCGATGCACAATTAGAAAACCATAGGATTGCCCATGATGTATTGCGCAGTTTTGGAAGGTTGAATTTCCTAATTAATAGGGATCAATTATTCTTTGAATTGTGAAAGCAAGGTAGGCTGAGTAGAGGCAAGAAATTGGCTAAGTGTTGGTTGATTTTGTCCGGATCAGTGTGAGACAGTTGGTAGACTGCAACAGACTCTTGTGAGAAGACCACATTGTAATTGTTTCAGGATTCCTTGGTTTTATACAATATAGGTAGAGGGGTTTTGAGAAAATTTCTTTCCCCAAAAAATTTCATGTGTTGTGGATTTGTTCTTTCTCTTACTTGGTGTGATTTTGCGATCATGTTTAATTTCTACAAATTAATTGTAGAAGGATTCAGTATCTTGTTCTTGAATATTGCATAATTGGATTGAATCCATTGGTATACGTATTGTTTGTATAATGTCTAAATACTTGTCCATTAAAATCCTACCTAACAGGGTCTTCATTTTCCAATAAAGAGTCAGAGCTCAAAAATAATGTTTCCTTTGTCTTCGAGTGTGCCCTGGGTCAAGAATCCAAGTGGCAACATTGATCTCAAATTTTGAGAAGACTTGTCTCTCATTAACAGTGCGAAACTCCAAGTTTTGGATTTTGTTTTAGGCATCAAGAGGGATCACTACAGGGAAAATTTCAAAAGCTTCCTAAGATTGTTGGTGGGCTCTACTACGGCCTTGAGGGCATATACCCCCATCCCCTTGATTACTATGCATTCTTTGGCGCTCCATGCTTAGCCAATTATAGTAAACACTAGAAATAAGGCTCCCAGAATACAACCCTAAGACAGGAGAAGCATAATTTTCAGACCAAGGAAATGTTATACCAATTATTGCAGACCCCCCAAGAGAAAGCAGACTCAGATTAAGGCTATGGCATGATCGACGTAGGAACTATCTACACCCAATTGTCATGAGCCTCTAAGTGACTCCGGGTTTCCACGACCACCCAGGATGGACATACATAGTTGAATAAACCCAATACATACCTTTGGTTTTCAACATACACAAAAATAGAGTAACAAAGAAGCAATAGAAAGAGACCTAAGTGCAGAATAATTAACTTTTTTGTAGAATGACACAACTAAGAGGAGAAGCCATGATTGTTAGCACATGTATTGTGTCATGGTTACTCCTCCAATAACTATTCAAATTATCTTGTAAATAAATTGTCTCAAGAAAACATAAAATTTTCTAAGACTATACCAGACAGAGATCAGAGAAATAACTATGAGGTTCAGGATTACCCTGTAGTGGTAAATAAACTTCCTTTCTTCATTTTCAATAGAATATTTCTCTCTCTAGATAGAATTTTTCCCAACAAAAATTGGGCACTAAACTAGGCTACTATATCATCCTCCTCCCTCTTTATCAGTGACCTTTCTCCCCTTCTCTAGCTCCTTTATCAAATCGGAAAGCTATGCATACCTCGAACTAGAAACCTCAGCATTCATGACTGTAACTAACATTCAGAACTACCATTTTCTCTGCAAAAATCGTTCTTATAATACATCCTAGGAAAGATCATAAATATTTTGTCAAGCGAGATGACCCTCTGAATCCTTATCTCCCTTGCTTGTCACTTTATAGTTACATTGCATGGTACATGAATTCCAAAATACCATTTCATGTTAGGGGAATCCACACCATCCCCTTCATTAACTCGCCTTTCAATTCTGGGGTGGTGGGTACATCCCCCGAACCTCCGACCCCTCTTGATACTCACCCCCATTGGGGGGAATATGACTATGAAAGTTAAACATTAATTTTTTTTTTCAATTTAAAAATAAATAAATAAAATGAGACCAAAACGGTATAGTGGGTAATTAAAAAGTAATAATATAAAAGTGGTAAAGGAGGTAATAAAAATTAAATTATGAGGAAAGGAAGGGGGAAAAGTAAGGGAATAAAAACTATATAATAAAAAAAACCAAGAAGAATTCCAATATGGAGAAGAAGAGAAAAAAACAAATGAAATTATGCATAAATGAGGTTTAGTGATTGAGATGATGAATAATGAGTTGTCAACATTGGGCTAGTTTATATCAATCTTCTTGATAAATTTTTTAATGGTGTTATTAAATTTTGATAGCCTTCCAAAATTAGTGGGGGATGTACTAGGGATCGATGAAATTATTTTGGATTGGTCAAAGAAAATAAGGTGTTTATATTTAAAGGAGTGCTTGAAAATAGCTAATTTAAAAATAGTTTATGAGTGGGTCAATAATATGTTATTTGAGACACATTTGAAATTATCTATGAGTTTGGTTAATGTACATGATTTTCCATAAGAGCGAGGAATTTGAAAATATCTTGGGCCCAATATAGGGTGATATTTATCCTTGGCAGTTTTAAATAATTATTTAAGGGTTTTATGGGATTTGAAGATGGTTTTTGTATTCTTTTTAGCCAAAATTTAGATAAATTATTTGCAATACCTTGGATATAGGGAAAATAAATGAGAGCTTGGGGCTAAGAGGAGAGTGTTTAGAAATAGGATGGAAGGTCGAGAAAAATGATTCATTAATTTACAAGATAGAGTAACCATTGGCTACTAGGGCCTTTTTAAAGTGGGATTTTTCTTTCTTATGGAAATGAGGATTGAAGATTCAAATGACTCATTTAATAAAAAAATTTAGAACATAAAAATTTTGGTTTGGATGATGATGGGATTGGGTGTGAAGGTACTCGTCAGTATGGGCCTTTTTCCTATAGATTTGATGGGTCTGGGACTCATTAGGACAAAAAGAGATAAGAACATCCAAGGAAGGAAGAGAATTATCCTTTTTCCATATACATAGTAAATTAAACATTGGGGGTAATGTTATTAAGATGATTGAAAAATGAAATGAGGGAGGAATTTCCATGAGATCAATCAACAAAGGTATCATCAACAAATTGATACCAAAATTTTTATTAGAGATGGAAATATTTTAAGGCCAAAGTCTTGAAATGTTCCACGAAAATATTAACAACCACTAAGGACAAGGAAGACCACATGGTGTACCTTTTGTATGCTCATAACAAGTACCTTCAAATATGAAGAAATTTGAGTTGAGAAAAATATGAATAATGTTTAGGGTTTTGGGGATCTAATTTTGAGTTCAATTTAAAATCTTCAAGGACCAAAATTTCGGTGAACAAATACACTACATCAAAATTTTCATAATTTCATATTCATCGAGGTGAAGATTCCTTGTTTTGGGAGTAAAATCTAAGGAATTCTTAGTGCAGGATGGGGTATTACCAACAAAGGACTAAATTTTTTCAACTAGAATTTGAGAAAGCACATGAGTTTGTGCTTCTATAGAACTAGTTATTGTTGTGAGGGGGTATCTTTTGTGGAAATTCCAAGTCTGGAATCCTACTGCAATCAACTGAATTTACTTTGCCTACTTGTAAATTACATTAACAAGTTATTTACTGATTTCTTTTGTAAATACTGAATAAATTACTAAAGTGGCCTTCACTTAATTAAATTAAATATGGTGAAACAAGAAATTGAGCAGAAAGAAAAAAATCACATAGGACATCATTATTTTTGGGAAAATGTCCTTGGAAAAAACCAATGCTGGAAAACCGGTGCAATAGATATGAGGCTTTTATTATTAAGCAACAGTTATTTCTGAATAAAATATCTAGATGCCTTGCTGGAAATCCAATACAGGGAATATCACTCGGTAGAGGAAAAATTGTGAGATTATCTCACTCTAAAAGTCTCGGCTGATTTGGTAGTTGAACTGATGAAACCCCTACACCCTCTGCGTTGCCTCTGCATAGTAGTTACATAGGCCTGCATGGGGAACTTTGAATGGTTGCATCACCTCCTCTATTAGATCGATATTCTCTCAACAAAATTGATTCAATCCTTCTAAGCTCAGAATCCCAAACTCCTAGCAAAATCTTGGACTTCTTCTTGGAATTTTGCACTGCCTATGCATGTGGCTTTTGTGGCCCTGCATCACCCTCTCTGGGTGTTGCGTCACCCTCTATGGGTGCTATGTCACCCTCCCTGGGTTCTGTGTCACCCTCTCTGGGCACTACACTACCTCCTCTGTGTACTTCTATGCCTCTTTACTGAGTATTATTGGCCTCAAAGAAGATCCTCCAACCAAAACTGCTTCGATTGCCCCCCTCTGTGTGAGAATCTCTTGATCAAAATTTTCCTCTAAGCACTAATTACTTCAAAAAATTCAATCTCTTGATCTCTCGGTGTATTTTTCCAAATGAATCTCAAGTCTTTTTTATAGTCTTCTAGTTGAGACTTCAATGGCCGATATTATATCTCCAATCAATGACTAATATTACATTTTGACTTGATCTTATTTTTCTAGAATTTTCTCCCACATTTTAGATTAATACCCATTAATTATTTTAATTTCTTAATTTTAGACTTAGGCTCTCATTAAAAATAATTAATTTATCAAACAAAACTATCTTCGAGTGGAATTTCCCCATACAATTTATGGGTTATGTGGAATACATATGTCTAAGCCTCAACACAAAGTTTGAGACTCAGAGCGCATTTGATGCTACCATAAATCAACTCTCCCTCTTAGCGAGGAATGTGCTCTAGAAAATATGCCCTGCTGCACACTAATCTGAATCTGAAGAATCTCCCTCTACGTTGTTGATGTCTGACATGTTGCCAACCAACCATTGCGCTTTTTTTGCAACTATACTACTATTGACCCTGCCATGATCAACACTCATACCGTACTGCAATTCCCTCTCAAAAAATACATCTACTACTATCACTTCCACTACTAACTCTGCACTGCAACTTAGTTGCTGAGAGAAGAAACTGAAAAACATCCATGAATCTGAAAAAGTGTTCAGGATGCATCTCAATGCTAAAACCTTGACTGCTGCTAGTCCCATGTTTTCCCTCTGAAGCATTGTGTTTTTGCTGCTTTTCATTGTGCCTCTCTACATTGCGCTACTCATATCATGGCACTGCTAACTACTACATCTGTCGCTCCAACACTCCTTTGCACCAACTGAAAAAATCCTCCAGCCTGCTACTACTGATCTTGGGATCCCGTAGAAATGTTTTGATCCAAGAGGTTGACTCCTAAAGGATCCTTCCCAATTGAAGTTATTGCAAAATTATAGTTCAATGTCACCCCATCTCTATTTTGGAGATGTGTGGGCACTCGTGGCATACTTATCTTCTTTGATCTTTGCAGGCGCAACCTTCAAATCATGCTTCTCACCCTTGTCTTTTTTCTTCAAAGGACATTGCGTTCCGTAGTGACCAAGTACACCATGCTTGAAGCGTTTTATCTTCGAGACTTCCTTATTCCGTCTTCGTTGCTCTTTCTACCCCTTGAATGCAAGGGCTAAATTTTCCTCTTCCTCCTTTTTCTTTGACTCATGTCTACTATTGTCATCAATTTTACACTTGACTAGGTCCCTCCTTAGCTCTTCTTGCTAAAGAGCAGCCCACATCCCTTCCCAACTTGGCAAGGTTGCTCTGCTCAGGATTCTATGGATGAAAACCTGCCATTCCTCTGTGTTTTCATTGAGTTCTAACATTACCATCACGGTAGGCTGAGGTGTGGACCCCATGGCTGTTAGTTGATTCTGTATTTCCTAAACCCTCGACATAAACATATCTATACACTTCCCTTTCTGCATTTGCATCATCCCCAGTTTCTACTCTAAGTACATCTTCGGTTGTTTGGAAGATCCTTCATATAGCACTACTAAGGCTTCCCACATCTGCCTAGTTGTTTCTTTGCTGGCTACATGGGATATTATGTAATATTTGATTCCATCAAGGAGTAGCCTCTTCACCTTTTCCATATCAGCCATGTATTTCTTCAGAGGATCTAGATCTGTAGGGAAAAATACCATACTCTTCATGAAAATCTTGAGATCGTATTCATCTAGAAGGCATGTTATTCGTGCCTTCCAGATCACATAGTTGGAGGACCCCTCCAAGCGATCCTGATCTCTAAGCCCGTGAGCTACCATGGCCAACAAGAAAATTTTAAATATTCTACCTCTCTTTCTCCTTTGTGCAGTGCTGAACTAGCTTATGCACTCCTTGCTAGAGATGGTAAATCATCCACCCAGATCTACTGCTTAGATCTTGAAAAAAAGAATTCCTCGTCTAGGAATTCCCTGAGGAATAAAATTCCCTCACTGTGCTTAATTCCTTTCTTCTGACGTATGTGATTCTTTTATTTCTTCTGATATCTTTCTGCCCAACAAAAAAATTCTACCTGCATAAAATTTCATCCCACCAACACTTATGCTGAGGCTTTGTGCTTCTCCCTTTTCCACGGTAAAATTTCAATCTGGAAGCCCTTCCTCTCTGTAAACTCACTCAAAGAGATACTTTCCTCGAAACTTCAGGCCTCCTGGCTTGGACTGCACAATCCCTCTATGGATTTGAACTACTGCATGTTTCTATTATTTCAACCTCCTACATAACATTGGTTCTGCTCTTCTTGTTTCACCTGCAACACTCTGATACCATGTGTAAATTGCAAGTCTGGAATCCTACTGCAACCAATCGAATTTACTTAACCTATTTATAAATTACAATAACAAGTTATTTACAGATTTATTCTATAAATACTGAAGCAACCTTCACTTAATTAAATTAAAAATGTTGAAACAAGAAACTGGGCAAAAAGAAAAAAATCATACAGGACACCATTGTTTTTGGACTAATGTCCTCGGAAAAACCCAATGTAGGAAAACTGATGTAGAAGATCTGATGGTTTTATTATTAAACAACAGTTATTTCTGAATACAATCTTTGGATGCCTTGCTTGCAATCTAGTGCAATTAAAAGCACTCGGCAGAAGAAAAATTTTGAGATTACCTCACTTTGCAAGTCCTGGTTGATTCGATAGCTAAACTAATGAAACCCCAACACCCTCTATTCTACATCTATGCAGTAATTGTGTAGGCCTATATGGGGACCTCTGAAGGACTGCATCACCTCCTTTTCTGGATTGATCTTCTCTCAGTAAAGTCAAGTCCAACCTTCCCAACTCAGAATCCCGATCTCCTAGTAAAATATCGACCTTATGCTTGGAATGTTATGATGCCTCTGCGTGTGGCCTTCGTGGCCCTGCATCACCCTCTCTGGATATTGTGTTGCCTCATCTACATCTTTCTTTTCCTCTATGTTGAGCCCCGGAGAAGATCCTCTAACCAAAACTCCTTCTTCCCCTCTCTGTGTGAGAATATCTCGATCAATGTTTTCCTCTTAGCACTGCTCACTTTGGAAAATTTGATCTCTTGATCTCTCGGTGTGTTTTTCCAAATGACCCTCAAGTATTATTTATAGTTTTCTTGTTGAGACTTCAACGACTGAGATTAGATCTCCAATCAATGACTAATATTACATTTTGAATTTATCTTCTTTTTCTAGAAGTTTCACCCATTAATTATTTTAATTTCCTAAGTTTAGACTTAGGATCTCATTAAAAATAATTAATTTACCAAATAAAACTGCCTTCGGGTGGAATTTCCCCAAACAATTTCTGGGTTATGTGGAATACATGTGTCTAAGCCTCTCCACAAAGTTTGAGACTTAGAGAACATTTGATGCTACCATAAATTGACATATTTTGTTATAAATTTTTAGTTGTGGCATTAATCCTTGGGGTTTGGGAGTTACAAAAAAAAGACATTTTTTAACATTAGGATTAGAAGAGAATTTTTTAAAGACTTATATAAGCCCCATATTAACCCTAAAACCACTTATTAAGCCCTAGTTATTGAGTGATTTCATTTTTATTGTTATGTATGCTATAACCCCTCATGGTCCCATTTTATTATAATTGTTGTTGAATTTTCCTTACACCCTAGGTCTGGTCTATGGCTTACCAAGAACACAAACACACTATGTATTTTCAACCAAAACAACTTTGCACAATAGAAATATAATAGTAGTAAATCAATGAAATACACAAGACACATATATGGACCAAATCACTTCTTATTAGTCCATCAGTAAGAAATATATAAGTCTCTTGTACTAGGGATCATGTCCCTTTTACACCCTCATACAAGACTAGTATACAAAAATATACACTAGGGTTTGAAGTCAACTCCTTTTCACTTTCAATCTTCCCAAGAGAATGAGAACAAAGTAACCAACTTACTTGTTGGTGTAGCCCCTTCACAAAAAACCCTTTCAGCCCTGATTTTCCCTTGACACCCAGTTGTCCTTCACCTCCTTCACACATATATTGGGCTCCTTTCAAATATTTTTCCAACCCACTTCGCACAAAGGTCAATTCCTTCGAACAACATGCATATATCAGCCCCAAAACAACAACTACTCACAACGAACTTGTACCTTCAATTCACTATATAAATTAGCCTTAAAACCATTTTTTCATCCCTCCTCTGATGGACAGACTTCAAGTATTATTCTCGGCAACCCTCTACATATCGTAAAATATCCTCTTTTACCCTTTTTTGGCCTATGACTCCCTGATCATCAACAAAAATGGCTAAAATTGCCTTCCTTTAGCTATATGACACCTCCTGTAAATGCAGCCAAATTCTTTTACCATAAACAATCCCTTGGTCAAGCCTAATCAAGTTGTGGTTTACCATAAAATAGTAATCCATAGTTAGTGAGTCTCCTCTAATTCTATGACCCTTTCTAGGTTATCTCTCAATCCTATTTTAGCTAACAAGTCATTCCTTTAAGCTTCCTCGACCACCTCGTGCTAGTTGTGGATCTCTTCTAAGTGTTTTTCTCTTCATAAGA
This sequence comes from Pinus albicaulis, assembly GCA_034641835.2. Lineage (NCBI taxonomy): Eukaryota > Viridiplantae > Streptophyta > Pinopsida > Pinales > Pinaceae > Pinus > Pinus albicaulis. The sequence goes on along the minus strand of CM076580.1, from coordinate 1,805,746,046 downwards.
TGAGTTTTTATTGTGTGTTTAGACCTCTCATGGTATTTCATATAAATATATTTCTAATTAATGTCTTAGGAGCCCTTAGATCCATTTAGGTGTCTCCACTACAATAGTTATATTAAATAATCAATATATTTTGGTCTCAAGGCCACAATGTTTGGTTCAAAACACACGAGCTTGGATATTATTCCCATAAAGTGGGTAAATTAATACTCACAATTTAAGTACCCTAGACATGTGGGAGTACTTCCCAAGCTACAATTTTAAACACTCCCTCTTAGCAAGAGAGGTAATTCCATTCCTCAGAAGTAACTCTTAAGAAACACAATCCCAGTCTTTGGTATCCATCACTACAACATACCTTGAAGAATTAGCAACAATTTCCTTAGAAGTGTCCCTTCTATGAGAATCCTCTTTCTTATTCTTCTCTTGATAGGCCTTCAAGCCATTCCTGAGTTCCTTCTTGTTAGCTATAGAAGTCTCCTTACTCCCCACTGACCATGCACTCTTCTTGGGTTGTGGATTCTCCCTCTGAACCTGTAAACTCATATTCGAACTTGAACATGTCTGAGTCTCATCAACCTGCTTCTTCCCTGGATCTATAGTATTTCCCTTAAACTTGTATAGGAATATCTCCCTAACTCAAATAATTAATCATGTGGAGTTATAAAATCTTGGATTGAGCATCACCTTCCCATCTTGGAAAAATACTTCAAAGCCCTTAGCCTCATTTAGTGAGATAGACAACATGCCACACTTCAGCTTTGGTACCCACAATACATCCTGGAATTTTAGTAGCCCTACTAACTTCATATTGAATGGAACCATACATAACCCTATGATATTATTATGACTCTTATCGCCAACCTCCTCGTGCAATTTAGAGTCCCATTCTATTAGAGTCTCAAATACTTCCTCCCATCCTGTCATATGCTTTGATTCTCCACTATCAATGAACCATGCACCCCCATCAATGGTTCCCTAAAAATAACGAGATACTAGAGCAAATACTCTTCTAAATTTCTTGTGAATTCATCCTTCTTGATTGTAGATGTAGTGGCCATTGCAATCTCTTTCTTCTTCACATTATCTCCTTTCTTCTAACACCTAAACGTACTCGCACAATGACCTATTGATGATGTTGATAATCTACCAACACTATGGGTTCTCACTAGTATGAAGTCCCAAATAGACCTCACATCGTTTGGGATAGGATCCCCTAGATACTGATCTGATTTCCATTGTGTGAGTGTTTTCCTCTTAGACATCGGATGAAAATAGATAAGTGCAAGATAAAGTGTGATTTGTCAAAAGGATGAGGATAAATCAACGTCCCTCCATTAATGTCTTTCAAAACATGATACAAGAACATAAAAATAACATAATGAGCGAGAGCATGCATTAAGTAAGAATCAAATATTTGAGACTAACTAATACATACACAAGTAATAGAGAGATAGAGACAAAATGTAAAATAGTTCACAATTAACCACTAACATTAATATAGAGTGAGGAGAAAAGATTCAAATCCATCACACTAGCTACATGAAATGAAATAGTTCATAAACATGTAACCTGTTATCACCAAATTGAGTCATGTTGGGCTGCTTCAATGGTCAACTTGGAGTAACTCTTTCAAAACAACTTTTGACTGAAGCTTAGTCTCTTCAGTTTGAGAGGGCTCTCTCAAGGGGGTTTTATTATTTATATAATGATAGTACTATATGGCTAACTCTATGAATTATGTCTTGGTTTTGTATGTTTGTAGGTTGAAAAGATGAAGGCTTGCTATCATTGGGCTATGGAGTCAGTGACAGGGATCTTAATGAAAAAGACTCTCCTTGTGGAAGTTGAGGCATGTAGATACTTAAATGATAGTAGAATACACACATACATATTTTACACAATATATAAATGTTCAAAGGAGGTCAAAGCATGAGAAACATGAATTCTAAGTAATGAACATTAAGATACTGAAAGCAGGACATTGAGAAAGATATCCAATAGTTTAGTGCTTGAAAGGAAGTTAGAGCATGCAAAGAAAGAATTCTAAGTAATCAAACATTAACATATTGATAGAAAGTAATAAGATACATAGGGTTCATGAAAGTATCAAATGAATCTCAGGTGAAGGATGAAACCAAATCCATTCTCCATTACTGATCAAAAACCTATTTACAATAGTAGCAGTCAGCCATAACATATCCAAACCCTTTATAAATATAAAACTCTGTCCTTTATAGAGTGAGGACTCATAAAAATTATATGCCACCTTAATCCCCTCAAATTCCCACCTCAGAGACCTATTTCAAACATGATTCCATCACTTGTAGACTTCCTGTGGATATTTTTGTTTTGCAGCATTTGAATACAAAAAGGACTCTTATTTCATTAATAGTTCAAAAAATCAATTTAATAACCATTATCAACTACAACCAACTAATTTTATGAGTGTAATAGAGTGATGATGTGTCATTATGCCACGTGGATTATGAGCTGGACCTTCTCCAAGTCGAATTTTTACAATTTTTTCATAAATCTGGTTAGTGAAAATTCTGAAAAATAGGCTTCAAAGATGAGTGTATAATTTCCAAACCCTGATGGCTTTGAAGAAAATGAGAGAGGTCTTTGTAGATGGACCTGTGCTAAATAAAAAATTCTTTCATATTTCCAAAATACTTTTTCATTTTCTCATAAACCTTTAAAAACAACTTACTACGAAAACAGGGCAGTTTCGTAGCGTGCTTTCGTAGTGTCCAAAAAATAGCTTTTGCACTCAAAATTTCTGCTCTTTGTCTATTTTAGGGTGTCCATCATGACCTGACACCTCATAAATACCATTTAATCTCCTTGAAAGCCACAAAAAGTGGTTTTAAAGGAAAAAATACAGCTACAGAAATTTTCGTAGCGTTTTCCTGGCTTCAAGCCTAGGAAACGCTACGAAACTGTGGAAAACTGTGCAATTTCCAGATTTTGACCTTGCCTAAAAAAATGAACCTCCAGCTATATACAATTTGTCTTCAAAATTCCATTAACCTCTTAAAACATAATCAAACTCAATTTAAGAGCCTTGAGTTGTTTCCTCTTCATTAATGATGAGTTGAGTTATGGGTTCCTCAACTACATTCATCTTTAAACCCTTCTTCTCCAGCTCCTCATGGATCAATTCTAATTGCTCTTGGAGGTCTTTGACTTGGTACTTTAGTATTTTTTTGTTGGATTTCAAATTTAGGTTCATTCTTCTAACAAGCTTCACCTCTTCAAAAAACATCCTTTTCAACTTTAGCAAGTTTATTCATCACTAAAATGACTCTGTTTTTTTTGAAAACATAGGGTTCAGATGGGCTCTTATCTCCCTATATTGATAGATATTTCAAAAATGAAGGAGTTTTTTGTAGGTCAGAAGAAAAAACTCTCCTGGTTTTTTGAAACACATATCTAGCTTTCCATAATCTGCATTCTAAAAACATGTATAAAACAAGAAAATTATGCATTCTGAAAATAGGGCTGAAAGACATCTCTGTATCTCAAAATTTGTAATATATTTGAGCAAAGTGAAAGAGGTTATTTTTATTTGATATGTTATTGAAAATAACCTCTCTCATGTTCTTAAAATACTTCTCTATTTGCCCAGAAACCACCCTTGAATTTTACTACTCAAAGTTAGAAAACAAAGAAATGCTTCATATTCGCTATGAAACTATCAATAGTTTCGTAGCGTTTTCTGCCTATTTTACACTGAATTCACTACGAATGTAGGTATTATTGGCTAAAATTACCTTTTTTTAGTTTTAATCTTAAGAAAATAAATATGTCATCAAATGATGACCGATGGAACATGATGTGACCTATATGGAGGTGGTTTTGAGATGAAAAGAGGGTGGTATTGAAACTTAGGATAGGTTAAATATGAAAAAATGAAATTTCCTATGACAAATTGAAATTTTTTTAAGGAGTCCTTACCATTTTTAGGAGTGAGCTGTATGACCATGTCAAGTAATGACTCACACAATTATGACTGATAACATAACCAATGTGTAAACCCACATACATAAACAACAAAAGCATGAATATTCATTACAACTTCCATTAACATGTATGGGAAAAAATTCATGAATTGGAAGCTACTCATTAATATTATCGCCCATTCAAATAAATGTACACAAGCTCGTCAAAACCCAATAGTGGGATAATAGTAGTTCATATCATATTCATGACATAACATTATCCTCACAATCCCTCCACCTATAAGGTACCAAAAGTGAGTTCCTTTAGCTCCTTAAGCACAAAATAGAAACCATATCACTAGCCTAGCTTAAGTGTTAAAATTCCATTTGAATGAGGCATGAGGTTACATTTATAAAAATTAGTAGGGTGACCTTTCACCTTCTCCTGATACTTTTGTAATCCCTCGTGACCTTTCTACTTATAATTGACTCTCCATATCCCCTAGGACTTTTAGACTTCCACCATGAATCTTGATCTTCCCCTTTGGGATTTTCCAAGACTTTAATATTTTTCATTTACGACAAATCAATATATTTACAATATAACAACTGAAATTAAATGGGCGTTAATGCAACATCTTGTAGGCATACATTGGAATTTAAGAAGCTTGATAATGTCTTCAATGCACCCTTAGTGTAGAAGTATCTCTAAATTCATAGTTGTTAATGAATTCATACTAAAAACAATAGACACAAATTTCTTCTACTCAATCCTTGGAAAGTAAAACATACAATAGAAACACATGAAATCATTCAATCATAATGAACACAATATTTTTACTGGGGAGCCCAACTGGGAAAAATGCATCCTTTATTTGTATTAAATCATATAAGAATATGGATCTATTACAATGACAACTTCAATCCTTGAAGCTCAACTTGGACTACAATATTTATCTCCACTTGCTCAGCCTTCTCTAACCAACACTTAGCCAAATTATGCCTCATCCTTCCTCCTATTTCCTAGTAAATTCTAGAGGAAATTAGCCCCTAAAAAATAGGGAAATATCCTATTTCCTTGCACAAATCCTAGATAAATTTCTCACCCACTCCAATGAAAAATTTATACACTCAATAGTATACAATTGATAACTACAATGTGCCTTTTCCTCCAACTCAACTAGGCAATTCAAATTGCATACATGACTAGGGATATTTTAGTAAATTGAAAAGTTAACTGAGAGATCAGTGAGTTAACAATAGTTACTACTACTCAATTGAATTCCTACTAACTTTATTCATGACTAGATATGAGATAACTGAGTTTCACAAACTATAACTCCACTAGAATGCTAGATATTAGCAATCAACTCATGAGAAACTATAATTCTATCCTACAAACTTGAATTGACTGATTTAAATAAGTGAATATTACATGTCACTCCTGCTAATTGCAACTCAAGTCATCCTACTGATGTGGAAAGTAAAATTTCTCCATTTGACTAAGGCACAAATAAAATGAAGCCTTTTCTTGCCACAATTTAACACTCCCTATTAGCAAGAAAAGGGTTGTGAACCACACCTATCCTACTCCTGTGGAACTCAAACTTGCCTCTTAACAAATACTTTGTCAAAAGGTCTGTATCCCGCTCCTCTATCGGAATGTACTACAACATGATGATCCTCCTTTACACACAATCTCTCAAGTGATGGTACCTAATGTCTATATGCTTGGACCTATCATGAAACACTATATTTTCAAAGAGTTTTATACAACTCTAATTGTCACAGTTGTTTCGGGGAAAATCACCCTAGAGGTTCGCTGGGTTACAACCTCCACAGAGCAGGGGCATGCTACTTAAGAAGGACTCACACAACCATGCATGTTCAGAAAAACTAAATAGAGTAGAATGAGGAAGTTACCCGTAGGTCCTACGGTTGAAGCAGATCTCGCAGGGTCCAAACCCCCAGCAACCGTCCTTCCTTCTTAACCTGAAATACAAGAAGAAACAAGCACGAAGAACTGGTTGTACAACATATATCTACTCTAAATGTTAGTGAAATTCATATAAAACATCAGATAAATCATAATGAATGCTTAAATAACAATTTTCACATATATGTAAGCAGACACTAACACGTATATTTCGGGAACAAGATGGTACTTCTATATTATAAATAGCATGTACAAAAGTAACGAGTGGAGAGATCACCTGAATCCTTCCACGATCTTCGAGCAGACCGTCGTCCGGATCCGTCCCGCCCTTGCCTCGCTAAGACTCCTTCCAAACTGGTGCATACGAGATGACATATAGGGAGATGAGCATCTCAAGAAAACAAGGGTTTCCTGTAATGAACTGGGAAAGTGCAGGAGGCACGGGGAATCAGACTTGGATAGGGAATACCAACAGAGTATAATATCAATAATTCTCTCTCTCTCCCTTAGGCCATACACATGAGGGGTTTTTATACTCCCTCCAAGTAGTTTCAACAGTTGGAAACAGTTGGCCACGTGCTGGGGTGGTTGAACTACCTGAGTAACCATCAACCCAACCCAAAAATAGGGAATAATTATATATTTTTTCATAATTTTAATGGCATACGCGGAAAAGTGCAGCTGGACTCGCGTATACACGCGGAAAAGTACGGGCATAGTCGCGTATGGGGATTTTTACACTGTTTTTAAGTGAATTTGTCCAAGTCTATAGGAATGGGTGCCCAAAGCCATAAAAGCAATCATGAATCATATGAAGGTGAGAAATGATGCTATAACAGATGCCCCCTAATATATGAGGTCAGAAGGGGTACATGATGGCTGAAATGTATTATGCACATAGAAAGAACTTCGTAAGGACAAGAGAGGACTTCACCAGATTTCAGCCTGCCAAAAACCAATGAAAGAAAACAGAGAGTCAACTCATGCTGAGGCGGGCTACCCATGCTCAGTCCAAAAATACATCATATAGAAAGTGGTGAATAGATCCAACATGTATACAAGTATAACTGAACTGAAAGTACACAATGAATCATCTGAGCATGGCCCGAAAGTGTAAGTCTGAATCAATGTCCAAGTATCACACATAGAAAGCTGATCAAAGATGGTGCAACTGGATGTCCGATCATATAAGTAACTGAATCTCCAAGTACCGAATCATAAGAGGTGGAACAAACGGTACAATCACGCAACTCGGGAGCCAACATATAAGATGCTGCTGTACTGAACTGCAACATATAAGGGTGGACGGCATCACTGGCAGAAACTGAATGGACTGTCAAAAGTGAACCAAAAAATGCTGATGCAACCCGAGGTCTTCACCGATCACTATGGCACAATTCTACACAATGGGAATAAATGAGTTGAAGTCGACCATGTGAGAAATCGTTGGATTACCGGTCAATGATGTATACCGTTAACCAACGCGAGACAACCCACCAATAATGAAAATGGGTGTCAAGGTGCCCCAGTACAATCTAACAAGTGCGAATGAATGAGTTGAAGTCGAACACTTGAAAGAATCTACCAATCAGGAGGCAATGATGAATCCCAACTGTCGATAGCGAAGAGTCTGCCACTGATGACTGCAAACCCTAAGGTACTGACAAAAAGACTCTAGACCTTATTCCCAGAGCAATGAGTCGGAGTCGATGGGAAAAGATCTGCCGGAAGGAAGGCATTAAGGCATCCCACATCAGTCCAGCGCGAGTGTAACCCGCAGGCCAAGATTTGGAAGGAATCGGACGAAGGAGAGTGATGGAACCAAAACCGAAGTACGTTTCCGACGTGCACAAGATGAAGCTAGCGCACGGAAGAAACCCTCTGAACCAACCAATAATGAAAGCTGACACAGAGGCGAGAAATCCATCGATAGGGTCAAATGGAAATCAAGGTACTGCACGAATCCCAAGTGTGATAATGTATGCTGACGTCGAACACAGGGGAAACCACTCAGTCAAAGACCCATGATGATGATCAAATGCTGAGCACGAGGTCACCTATCAATGATGGAAATAGGCCCAAGGTGCGGCTCTAGGTTTGCTCTCAGAGCGATGTGTCGTAGTCGATAAGAGACAAACCCGCCGGCAAGAAGTCAATGGAGACCTTCTCAAACCAGCACGAGCAGAAGATCAAAACATCTGATGTGATAGAACATGATACTGACAAGACCGGGAAGGCCGATTGAATAATGAGTCAAGAGACACCGCAGAATGGCCGACTCAGGCTAGACTTCCCTTGAACAAAAGCACGACTCTGTGATGACCATGGCAGTAAAAAGTGACACTGTATAAGTCTGTCTTGCGGGAGGCAAAACAAACTCTCCATATGATTGGAAGAGATAACCAACCGGGGGAGAACTGACAAGTGAAACATGGTAAAGGCTGAACCTAGGTCAAAACTAAAACCATCCCAAATGTAGGAGATATATATAAGTAAATGTGCTTTGTTCAAGGGCGACAAACTGACTCTGTACTGCCATCAAAACAACGAAGATACATCCCGTTCCCGCTCTTTTTGTTATATTTGACTTTTTTGTCTTTTTCATATAATAAGCCTGAAAAAGAATAAAAGAATGCTATGGTACAATGGATAGAACGAGTATCAAGAAATCAGATGCACTAGTTCCTGGGACTGGAACAATCCTATGCTCAATGCAAGGTGGCGAAAACTGGTAAGCGATACTCAGAGGAGCGTTCCATCCATGGGTACAAAGGTGTCAAGTCGTGATAGGTAAGTGCATGCAATGGTTAACTTGTACAGAAAGTCAAGGTCAAAAGTTGGCTTAAACATCGAGTCCAAATGAAGCCGGCTAAAGGCCAGGATAAACAAGTAGCCAATATGCAATGCAGTAATACAACTTAACGACACCAGGGAGCCTCTAGGGTAAAAGCCAGAAAAAATGATAGTGATGAAGAAGAATGAAGCTTCAACACATAAGACATGGTGGGACTAAAGAGGACTCCCGAGCCTACATAAAACGCAGCATGGGCAACAAGTGATAGCGAGGAACTAACTAGGAAGCCCATGTAAAGGAAGGCTCTACCATCAAGTCATGATTAAATAATCGGCGAGTGAAATGGGTGTAATACTCATGACCTGATGGGATCGACCCTAAGGCAAGTGATCAGTATGGAGGCTAGTATGCAAGATGCAGCGGAAAGTGATTTCCCTAACCTATATGCCAGTGAAGATCATATACCTGCCGTGACGAGTCGGAAATCATGGATAAAAAATCGGGAAAAATCTCAAAATTGTCAAAATGTACCTGAAAACATACCAAACTGGGCACTTCCAAGCATTCGAGTTATGCAGCTTAAGATAGATCGAAAAAATGAGCATAATGAATTTTTGCGAAAATTTTCAAAGTTTTAGGCATAAATAGACAAATTACCTCATATTTGGTTCATTATTGCATTGCTGATTTGGAAAAAAGTGCTCTGGAGCAAAAAACTTCTTTCGTCAAATCAGGAACAACCGACCGTCGAATCGTGCCGAAATTTCAGGTAGGCTCCTAAATCATCCTTGCAAATCATTTTGTTCGTTTGGAAATTAAAATTAAGTGAATTTTAGCTTTAAAACCCTAGCTAAAAAATGCGGAATTGCGCATACGCGGGTTTAGTAAAGGCAACTCGCGTATACACGCGACTGTGCAAAGAAAAAGTCGCGTATGCGCAGGTCTGAAACTTAAAAAAGCGTGGCTAATGCATGATTTGATGAAATTTGACAGGATGACAATCTCATGGAGAGAACGTGAGCATAGCGCAATTGACCAAGAGGTCATGCAAGATCGAGCAGCTCAAAATATCCTTCGGAATTGCGGATTGTTCAAATTCTTTAAAATGCCAAATATGAAAAGAAATCCTCGGTTGCTAGAAATGTTCATCAATTACTGGGAACCAGACCAAGACTGTTTCGTGATAGATCAGATGCCACTACGCATTGAAGTGGAAGACATATACTTTATTACTGGACTTTCCCGGAGGGGAGAACCAGTAGACTTGCACGGGAAACCCCTGGGAGGGTTAACCGTGGAAGACTATGTCCACGTGTATTGCATAGACAGTTCCAAAAAGGTTGGAACTCAGATTGCAATTAAAGATTTACGGGATTTGCACATGAAAATCCTCCTTTTCACCATCGGCAGAGTGGCAGGATCTGCCTCTCTACATCAGGCATCCAGGACGCAAATGAGCATAGCAGTAGAATGTTTGACTCACGTGTATGATTGGTGCACAACCCTGTTACTGAACATGAAACAACAGTTGACCTCAATCCGCCGAGCAAAGACCAAACACTTTGGCTATGGTACAATTTTGACAACATTCTTCTTTGAGAAGATTCCAGCATTGAGACCCAGAGTCATCTCTACCATCAGTAGCCCGCGGGACCCAAGAATTGCCCGTTGGGCAGACATGATGAAGAGATTGGGGGGTAGTGAAGTACCCCGGACCACATGGGACGATGAGTTCTTCCGCTGGTGGCGAGAACAAATCATCGCAGTGGACGACTATCCCTATGCCGGGATGGACTTCCGTGGAGATCCAGATCTAGTTCTTCCACCAGGCACAACATGGGGTACAGTCGGTAAGTTTTGCAAAAAATTTTGACTTATATAATTTCTTTGGATTTTTTCCAATCTGTGTGAAAAAATGAAAAACAAACATGTTTTTGATTGGATTCATAATGACTGACAATTTAAAATGATCATGATTCAGATGTTCGACCAGTTCGTCCTAAGGGCCTACCGCGCCATAAGCGCCGCAGGGGTGAAGCGGATACTGTGGATTCAGATAGGACCCTCCAGGCCGTGCAGAGGAATTTGGAGGGACTAACCTGCCAAATACCTATGGCTGCTGTGTAGGATCTACCGGAAGCCATCCAGAGATGGGTGGTAGGAGTGCCCCGAGACTAGGTTAGATTATTCCGTCGAGTTGCCACCGCAGTCACGTTCTATAGGAACACGACTTCTGGGCAGGGACCTCAGGAGTAGACAGATATTATGTATTAGATGACTGTATATTCTTTTTGAGACTGAACATGATGGGGCATAAGCCCAAGTTTTGTACGACATTATGGATCCAAATTTTGTAAAGTTTTTTGACACTCCGATGATATATATACAACGATATTTGATGTGATGTGATAAATGTATCAAATGTATGATGTTTTTGATGATTAAAAATTTATTGTATGGAATGATTAATATGCCAATCTAATGCTTGATTAGCTAATGAGTCAGCAAACCAATTTTCAGCTCGAGGAATATGAATGAAAGTTAAAAATTGAAATTACCTTTGTAACAAACGTACCCTCAAGAACAATCGTAATAAAAATGGATCTCGTACCCGATAAGTATTGTTCAACTGCGACACCACTAGCTGAGAGTCCAAGAAAACTACCAACGAATCAACACCCAAAGATATTGCCTCCGAGAGTAGATGAACAATTGCAGTGTATTCTGCTATATTATTGGAAGCAGGACCAATGCAGACCCCTCTTGATACTAACAGCTGACCGGATGGATAATGAAGCACCCAAGCCGCGGAAGCTAAGTTCCGGGTGTGTCTACTAGCACCATCGGCAAAACCAAAATGACTCATGACATCCAACACAACCTGCCAAAGCAGATCAAAAACATCACCAACTCATCAAAGATCGAAAATCAATCAGATATGTACAAAGCAAAAAACTACTATATACAAAAGCAACATGACAGGCCGAAGCCTAGGCATAATACTTCTTCAAATAGAGCCCATTATGGGGCTCCGGCAACTCGTTCCCTTTGAAATCAACCAAGGTATACGCTCCTTTCTTAAGGAATTTTTTAACGACATAGGGGCCATACCACATAGACTTAAACTTTCCTGCCCCCAGGGCATCCTTTTCTTGGGCATAGACCAAAACAAGGTCACCTTCCGAAAAGACCCTAGGCTTGACCGCCTTATCGTACTGAACTTTTACTCGGTTTTTATGCGCTTCATTCATCATGGCGGCATCTCGACGCTACTCATCGAGATGTTCCAGATGAAGAAGCCGTTCTGCCAGACTAGAAGTGTCAGGAAGAAGTTCAACAGCTAATTTAAGAGAAGGAATCTCGCATTCAATGGGAAATACGAATTCCATCCCGTGCACTAACTGAAACGGAGTAAAGCCAGTTGCAGTTTTCACTGACGTCCTGTATGCCCAAAGTGCAGGATATAGCATAATATTCCAGTTGGATCTAGCTTTATCAATTGTCCTTTGAAGAATGGTCTTCAAGGATTTATTCACGGCTTCCACTTGCCCATTGGCCTAAGGATAATATGGAGATGAATGCTCCTGCCGGAAACCCAATTTGAGAGCCAACTCAGCCATCATACTATTCTGAAAATGACTGCCATGGTCAGTGACAATCTCTCTAGGAATACCGAAACGAGCGATAACCTGATTGAAAAGCAACAAAGCTGTAGTCTCACCATCATTCCCAAAAATAGGAATAGCCTCGACCCACTTCGTAAAGTAGTCTACTGCTACGATAATGTACTTGTGACCTTTTGCCGAAGGCGGGTTACAAGTAGTATAATCAATACCCCATTTTGTAAAGGGTCTGACAGTAACGACTGGAAAAAGTGGAGCTGGATGAGCGCACATTTTTCGAGTATAAACCTGACACGGATGACACCTTTTGACCGATTCAATACAATCTTTGAAAATCGAGGGCCAAAAGTATCCAGCACGCAAAATATTTTGGGCTGTAGCAAGCCCAGATAAATGACCCCCACAAGCTCCACTATGAGAATCATTGAGCACAGCCTCAGCTTCTTCGAAAGTTAAGCAGCGTCTTAGGATTGAATCAACCCCTCGACGGTACAACGCATCACCAATAATCAAATAATTCTTGGCCAAGTGATGCAGTTTACGACGCTCATCTTTCGAAAAAGTAGAGGGAAACTTCGCAGTCTGGAGATACACAATGATATCCCCGTACCAAGGATCCTGTGGAGAGATAAGAAACAAGTGTTCGTCTGGAAAGGACTCATCATAGATCATCTCCTCTCCACAGGGAAACTCGGAGATCAATTCTGCAAAAACTAATGACTTCTTGGATTTGGCAGACATGAACTCAAGATAAAATTCCTGTAAAATCACAATCCATCTATTATATTTTCCCCCAATCACTCGCCTACTGAGGACAAACTGAAATGGATTGGCAGCTACCAAGACATAAGTTTTGCGAAGAATAATGTAATGCCGGAGTCGCTGCACAGCATGAACTGCTGCTAAGGCTAATTTTTCTATCGGAGTGTATCGAAGTTCAGGTCCTACCAGTCCTCGACTGAGGTAGTAAATAACATGCTCTGCAAGAGCATCATCTTCCTGAACCAGAACCATACCGATGGTAGATTCTGCTGTTGCCAGATACAAAAGAAAATCTCTATTATAATTAGGTGGACTCAGTAAAGGAGCAGAGGTCAATGCCTTTTTCAAAGCATCGAATGAGCGTTGAGCGTAGTCATCCCAAAGAAAAGGAACTGCTTTCTTCAACAATCTCATATATCCCTTTGTAATCTCAGCATAATTGGTGATAAACCTTCGAAGAAAATTAGACTTCCCTTGAAGACTTTGAAGCTGACGAATTGAAGACGGGGGAGGCAACCGAAGTATTGCCTCAACCTTGAAGGGATCTACCCTTATCCCTTCCCTAGACACAATGAATCCCAATAGCCGACCGGATGTAACCGCGAAAACGAACTTGTTCGGATTCAATCAAATTTTATAAAAACAACATCTTTCAAATATTTGCCGAAGGTGACCAGGATGATCCATCCTCTTTCGAGAATGAGCAGCTAGATCATCTAAGTATGCCTCGATAATCTTCTTGATGTCGTGGAAGGCGTAAGACATGGCCCGCTGAAAGGTAGCCCCAGCATTTTTAAGACCAAAAGGCATCTTCTTATATGCAAACGTACCCCAGGGACAAATAAAGGCAGTCTTATGTTGATCTTCAGGACGGATAGTAATTTGATTATATCTGGAGAAACCGTCCATGAAGGAGAAAATCTCATTACCGACACACTCGTCAATGATCTGATCGATAAATGGTGTGGGGTAATTGTCTTTAGGACATGCTTTATTTAGGTCTCTGAAATCGATGCACACTCGAATCATTCCTTGCTTTTTATCTACGGGAACGGGGTTTGAAACCCATTCAGTCAGAGGAACAGGGAAAATGAATCCCACCTTAAGCAGCTTTTCAACTTCAGCTTTGATAGCTGCTGCCTTCCTAGGATTGACCGGACGAAGTTTTTGCCTCACCGGCTTAGCGTTTTCATACGTCTTGATCTCATGCTGGACAATAGATGGGTCTATTCCAGGCATTTCCTCATAATACCAAGCGAATACATCCCTATACTCTTTAAAGAGCTCGGTGTAAATTTGAACCTCTTCACGGGAACATTCAGCTCCGATGAAGACATTCTCGATAATATTGGGATCCCTGGAAATGTTCACCGGGATAGTAGGAGAAATCACAGCCATGTTCCCTTCAACATAAACCTGTGTTGGTGCCAAAGGGTTCAAGACTGGGTGAACAGGACCAGGAGATGGAGGACTCGGAAAACTTGTTTCAACTTCGCTCAAATCAGGTAAGAAGTAAGACCGATGATGCAAATCATCCCACGGTCTATCTATACCTGTCATGGCTTCCAGGATGGCCTCTTCAGATGGAAGAGTGGTATCAAGGCAATCCTGGGCCGAAGAAGAACTAAGCGTCCAAGCCGAAGCCACATCACCATCCAACTCTTCCGGTGAAAGAGGAGCTGGGATGGATTCTGCAGTGTCAACAATAGACTGATATGCAATCTCAGCTGCAGAAATCGGAAATGCCATTCCACCCACTTGACCTTCCGCTAATGTGGCCGTAGGGGAAGGTAAGGTCCAAGGGTCCGAAAAATAATGAGTTCGAAAGAACTCTCTTCGAAGGGGAGCCTTGGAGGATGAAATAGCATTAATATGCACTGTAGGAGGAGGAAGATCGAAAGTACCCATCAAGGAAGAATAAATTCCAACTCATATATTCTCAATAGGTGCCTTAGTATTATCCAACTTAGGAATAGATGAGTCAGAAGACGCATTCGGGTCTATCTGAGGACAGTCCAGTTGATCCACTGTGACAATCCTCCCTTCGTGGGGGAAACATACAATTCGAAATAATGAGGATGCAATGGCATCCATCTCTATAACCAGCTTCCTCCTTATCGAAGGTTGTAGTCCATACGTATCTATCACTTCTCAACCCTATATCGACTGGGCTGCTCAACACAAGGGCAAGCCGACAATACCATGGGTTCCGTGAGAAACGACCATCGAACGCGGTGAAGAACAAAGCAGATGGAACCGCTTGGGAGATCCATGGCCTTCCAACATGCGAGAGACATCACGCCACGTGAGGCACCCTCATCAACAACCGTTCGAAAGATATTGCACTTTTTTGATACGATGATTTAATATGAAAGTCATGTGATGAGGAAGTCTCTTCTTAAAATTAGTCATATCAAAAGTAATCAGAAGAGAATTTTTTGGATCAATAGCCCCAATGGCAGTGAGCAAAGCACTGCGCTGAGCCGGACAAGACTGGAGTACCTCTAAAGCTGACATAGCACAAGGACTCTGTGCCAGATCTTCCACAATCGAGTAGTTATGGGCAGCCCTAGCATTTGGATTAATCGTTGATCGCTTAGAAGATGCTTTGGGCATCCGAGGCATAGACTCAATAGTAGGCTTCGTAATGTGAAGTGGCTCAGTAGCATCAGGAGTATCCTTAGCTTTCGAAGACTCTTCTCCGCCATAATCATGGGATCTCGTAGCGATATCCGCGTGAGCACTCATCATAAAAATGTTCGATGGAATTTCCCCTTCCTGGGTGCCCCCAGAGGAAGCCCCAGGATTTTGGTTCGCGCCAACAACTAATTGCTGCCCTTGGGGAAAAGGGTTTGTTAACACAGCCTGGGAACTAGAAGAACCCTGCTGGCTTAACAAGCGCTGAGCATCTTGAATTTTAGGGCAAAGGTGTGTGAGATGGTCTCCAGCACAAAGCTTGCACGGAAACTTCACTTTCTTTTTCTCCTTTTGACCCTCACCAACACGCTCGTTGGTTTTATTTGCATTGCCCTTCCCATTCTTGCCCTTCTTCTTGTTATTTCGTCCTTTCTTCTTCCCATCGGATTGTTGATTTCCTTTGGGATCAGAAGCTTGGACAACATTTATGGACAAAGACTGGGAAGGTGATGAATCAGCAGGCACAGCCTGACCAGAAGGAGTAGATTGTAAAGACAACTGCTGCAGTTGAGAAAGCAGGCTGGCTGCACCACTATTGACCGATCCGACAAGCCCATCACCATGCGGACCAGGTTTAGTTTTCGATAAATCTAATTTGGAGCGAGGAGCATTGGGAAAATACTTATAAAGTACCCCAGACTGAGAATAGATCAGTTCCAACTGCTGGGCCCTAAAAATGGCCTGCTCCTCAGAAAATACCCCAGATAGGGATACATCTTTTGAAATATCTGACTGCAGAGATTTCAAAAACCATTCGAGAAGGAATTCTCCTGGAATATGAGCTTTGATAAGCCTCTTCCTTCTCCTCCATTCCTGAATGTGATTAGAAATGTGTGTTGCCTCATCCTGCTTAAAATCAGCCAGGAGTTCCGTCCCAGCCTCATATCGGACAGGCAACTGAAAATGGTTTAGAAATGTGACAGCCAGTTCTCCAAATGTAGCAAAACTGCCCCCAGTTAGCTCGATATACCATTTGGCAGCGTTTCCAGTTAGGGTGCGTTGAAATAATCTCAACCTAATCGAATCATCGATCAGGGAGTTCGAAGAACACCATAAGTGGAAAGTGGTGATGTGGTCAACCGGATCCTCCCCATTCTTACCTTCAAATTTTGGAATATCTGAAGGAAGTTTTGTCGGGACCGGAGGCCACCCCGGACTATAACGAATCGGATCATTAGTCAACTTCGACAGATCTGGCAAGTTCAACGTTGCCAGAAAAGGTAAGCGAGGTGGAGCCTGAGGATTCCATCCTTGATGGGATGGATTCCCAACATTCTGAAAAGAATAGCCTGGATTTGATAAGGCACCAGGTTGCCAGAAAGGACTCGTAGAAAAAGGAGAAGAACCTCCTCCCAACGCAGAGTTACCAAAGCCCAGACCAGTTCCCCCCGTTGAAGTATTGAATGAAGAGGAGAGCCCCTGATAGGGGTTCCAGGCATTAGAAAGAGGAGAAAAGGTCTGGTAAGCACTCGACGAAGGGAAAGAAGCATTCCCTTGATGACCTGCGTAAAACTGATTCCCTGCCCCCACCGTAGTAAACACAGGATTCCACCCTGTAAAAGTAGTCGAACTTTGCCCCCCAGACCAAGGGTTGAAACTCTGGGTCTGGGACGTAAATGGAAACGACCCTAAAGAAGGATTGGAACTAGGAATGTGTCCAGTCCCAAAGGGGAAACCCTGAAAAGAAGCTGATCCACTAGCCATAGAAGACATGGGTGTAGATCCAGCTGCAGCAGCGGAAAAGGAAAAAGAGGGATTCCCACTAGAGGGCATCCCTGAACAGAAGGGACCAGAATGAGAAGCATGTGCTTGGGTGAACCCAGAGCCAAACACAGCAGCACTAGAAGCAATCGAAGATAAAGCAATAGTGCCCCTTGCTTCAACAGAAGCAGGAGTCTGAATGCCTGCAGCACTCACGACAGAAGCCGCGTTCCCAGTCGTGGCCATCGAAAGATACGAATGATATGGAAGATCTTCCGGTCTCTCAGACTCAGGTCCGATGTACTGAATAATGAACGGATAGTCAGGAGGAAGAGGAGATGGACCTGTAGCAGGAGGCTCAGGTACGTCTTCAATCTGAAAATCTTCTTCCTGAGGAAACAAAACTCGCGAGGTGAGCGGAACGCTCCTCTCGGGACCGACACCAGAATCAGCTACGAAACCTTCAGACCTTGGTGGAGGATCTCTCTCCACAGCGTCAGACTCCACAGGGTGGTAACCACCTGCTAAATCGCTCCTACGCCTTCTCGAAGAAGGCTCTGCACTCTCGGGAGATAACCCCCGGATTCTCCTCGAACGTCGAGGCGCTTGATCAGCCACTTTTATAGATTTATTAAATTAGACTCAAAAAGTGAAAAGCTAGGCAAGCTAGGAGTAAAGAGCACTCACTAAAATAAAAATCCCTGAGAAACAGCAAGCAAACAGCCTCCAAGTATTTCCGCTCCGGGTGATGAGGACCGGACACCAAAATACAGGAAAGCGAAGTATAGGGCCTTCCGAAAGCAGTCTGGGATGATTAGGGCCCATAACAACTAGCGAAGGTATCAGAAACAGTTACGCCGACCTCCTAATGACAGCCTTTGCCGGCTCAAGCACCCAAGCTTTGCAAGGGCACCCCCCAGAAGTACTGCCGAAAGTGATGCGACGTCTGCCTCAGGTACCACGGGTATTCCCCCCCGCAGTCACCTGTGTGGAACCTAGGAGTGGCAACTATGGACACCAATCCGTATCAGAAGCTGGGCGGAACAGTCTTGAGGTCATATTCAGCTAATCGGAGGGGGGGTATCCCTCTTCTCAACCTTCACTTCCCCTCGCGCTTGACTCTCGGATGAGAGCTTTCCCAGTCCACCTCACGGAGTTGGATTTCGCTCAACTAATCAACTTCTATGTTTGTTTGAGCGGCCTTGGAGAGTTAACTCTCCACTCACCTATTCCAAGGCCCTACAACCTAGCTAGTTGGTGATTGACACTTAGAAAAACTTGCTAGTTGATTTTAGATTAAATCGCTTATTTTAATGGGCTGTTATGTTAAGTCACAAGGATATGGAGATGAAACTTATGATGTTTTGACGCAAAAGAAATTAATAAAAACTTAACTACATGCAAATGCAGTTATTGTCTTTCGATGAAAAGCAATCTCTACACGGGTTCTACGAGATTAAAAATTGTATTTTTCTTTTCAAATAGCAAACTCACACTCACAAAAACTATGAAATTGACTAAATGTTTAAATGCACCTAATGCAAATCACTACAAGCATGCAAATCCTAAGATGCAAATCTCCTAAAGCAGAGTGAAATTTCCCAAAAAGTCCTTCAATTTTAACTTGTCTTGGTTGTCTAGAAAGCTAGTTCTCGAAATCAAGAACTCTTAATATGAAGACACCAAAGATGCTTAAAAACAAGAAGAAGAAATGAATAACAACTCCCTTCCAATTATCAAGCCAAAAACCAAAAGCAAGAAACCTCACAAAAGCTTCAAAAGATATGGCAAAACGAAAATGAAAATGCAACAACAAAAGAAAATAACAAGAGAAAATGTTTTTTGAGCCTTTGAAATGCAAAAACAAAAAGCAAAACAAATGTTTTTTGAGCTTTTTAGTTTTATAGAGAAAGAGCTCGAAAAGACCAAGCAAAACTATCAAAATCCAAACCAAACAAGACTGAATTTCAAGCACAAACTTCAACAATGCTCCAAACCTTATAAAGCTAGCTAGTAGCAAGATCAATAAGAGCAAAAGAAGACAAGAAAACTCAGCCACTCAGCCTAGAAGAATAGTATAAACTTGCCGCAAACAAAAACTTCGAAGAAGCAAGAAAAACTCTTCAAAAGTTGCAACAAGACCTAGCCTACTGAACTCAAGAAAACCAATCAAGAAACGAGAAAAAATCGTAATGCCAAGCAAAACACAAAGACAGGAAAGAGTAAATGAGCAGGAGCTCTCTATTCTGATAAAGCAGAACAGCCAAGAATGCCCAGAAAGCTATCTTGGTACTCAAACCAGAAGTGCCAGCACCAGAAACAACACTTTGCCAAAAAGACTAGTTTTCAATCAAACGAAAGAGAGAAAAGACCAGAAACCACTTCCTTCACAATCCAGAGAGTACAAAGACACTGTAGAAACAGGTCTCCACAGCCAGAAAGGACCAAAAAGTCAAGAAACCCAAAAATTCAAAATCTGCCTAGGTATACGCTACTTCACAGTTATGCAACCAGCGTGCATACGCGTCTGTGCTAAGGGAAACTCGCGTATACGCGGGTCCCTTTAGACAAACTTGCGTGTATACGCGACTGTGTGCAGAAAAAAGCGCGTATACAAAGGTAAATAATGAAAAAAACAAAAAGGACAAGCCTGGATAAGAAACCAGGACTTCAGACTGACTGAGAAAAAGTAAACTGGACCGCAAATGAAAGTTAAAACTGTCGGCAACCTACCAAACAGCTGAAACCACCCAACAGGGGAGTCACAAGAATGTGATCCCCAGCGGAGTCGCCAGTTCTGTTTTGGGGAAAATCACCCTAGAGGTTCGTTGGGTTACAACCTCCACAGAGCAGGGGCATGCTACTTAAGAAGGACTCACACAACCATGCATGTTCAGAAAAACTAAATAGAGTAGAATGAGGAAGTTACCCGTAGGTCCTATGGTTGAAGCAGATCCCGCAGGGTTCAAACCCCCAGCCACAGTCCTTCCTTCTTAACCTAAAAGACAAGAAGAAACAAGCACGAAGAACTAGTTGTACAGCATATATCTACTCTAAATGTTAGTGAAATTCATATAAAACATCAGATAAATCATAATGAATGCTTAAATAACAATTTTCTCATATATGTAAGCAAACACTAACACGTATATTTCGGGAACAAGATGGTACTTCTGTATTATAAATAGCATGTACAAAATTAACGAGTGGAGAGATCACCTGAATCCTTCCACGATCTTCGAGCAGACCGTCGTCCGGATCCATCCTGCCCTTGCCTCGCTAAGACTCCTTCCAAACTGGTGCATACGAGATGACATATAGGGAGATGAGCATCTCAAGGAAACAAGGGTTTCCTATAATGAACTGGGAAAGTGCAGGAGGCACGGGGAATCATACTTGGATAGGGAATACCAACAGAGTATAATATCAATAATTCTCTCTCTCCCTTAGGCCATACACATGAGGGGTTTTTATACTCCCTCCAAGTAGTTTCAACAGTTGGAAACAGTTGGCCACGTGCTGGGGTGGTTGAACTACCCGAGTAACCATCAACCCAGCCCGAAAATAGGGAATTTTTATATATTTTTTCATAATTTTAATGGCATACGCGGAAAAGTGCAGCTGGACTCGCGTATACACGCGGAAAAGTATGGGCATAGTCGCGTATGGGGATTTTTACACTGCTTTTAAGTGAATTTGTCCAAGTTTGTAGGAATGGGTGCCCAAAACCATCAAAGCAATCATGAATCATATGAAGGTGAGAAATGAATGCATATAACAGCAATGGATCAATGTAGGATCCATCCCCCGACGAAGAGACCAACTAGATCTTCCTCATCCAAATGGCCTCGCATGTTTCTTGACCGGGTAGGCATATACTCGGCCTTTTTGTTGAGCTTAGTGTTATAGATATTTTTTTCCCGTTGTACTAGGAAACCGTTGCCTAACCCAACACCGAAGATAGATATTGGTGTGATATTCCTATCCGATGGTATCCCTTACCAATATACAATTGTGAAGCCTTGAAGCTTCACTCCATATTTCTATCTATACCATATAAAAAAAATATATTGTGCCTTTAAGGTATTTGAGAACATTTTTTTTGTTTATTTCTAGTGAATCTTGGTAGGCACCACCCTAAACTGACTAAGTTAAATAACAACAAAATAAATATTGGGCCTTGTGTTCACTAAGTACATCAAGGACCCCACCAATTTTCTATAAGTAGTGCCATCTGATCTACCTGTAAAAGCATCCTCTTTCCTCTAAGTTAGTAGTTAGAGGAGAATCCATGGGCTTACAGATTGCATATGGAATCTTTGAAGGATCTCAAAGGTGTACTTCCCCCGTCCAACAAATATCTATCCATCTCCCCCGCCACACCTCCAAACCAAGGAATTAGTGCTTCAAACCCATAGCCTTCATCTAAAACTCTCTTTCAAGGTCCCTCCTTGCAAGACAATATCAACCTCTCATCTTCTTTCAATATCAAATCATCTACATACATGACTAAGATGAGAAAATTGTCATCTAACAAATCTGTAGTAGAAATTGGCGCTAATTCACTCATAGTGAATCCCAATCCACTCGAGATAGGAATATATGTGAGTGTACCAAGTACAAGGTTCCTTCTTGAGACCACAAAGGGCTCCTCCCGAATCCCACACACATGTGTCTCTCTTCAAATGTCTCAAATCCCTTAGGCTACTCAATGTAGATCTTCTCCTCAACCACTCCATTGTGGAAGGAAGTCTTAATTGACATCCATTTGGTGCATCTTCTCCACCCCATCCGTGTTGCCATTGAAATTATGGTCATGATATTTCCAATAAAGGAAATTATGGTCATGATATTTCCAATAGAGGGAAATTTTTTTTCCCTCATATTCAACTCCCTCCACCCTATGAGAATCCTTTGGCCACAAATTTTTTCCTTGTACTTCTCAACACTACCATCAATTACATGTTTCACCTTATACACCCACCTAGAGCCAATAACATACTTTCCCTCGTGTCTCAGGAATAACATGCCAAGCATCATTCTTCATTATGGAGTCATTCTCATCCACCATGGCATCTACCCACACCGCTAGGAAATCTCTTTCTCAAATGAAGAAGGCTCGAATCAATCTATTATGTCATGAGTTCCATATATATGTGTATACCTATTTGGTGATATCCTTTATCCGGGTGGGGAGCTATAGAGCTTCAACATTATCCCAAGTATGATGCACCAATAGTGTATTTATCCCTCGGTTTTCTTCCTCCCTCTCTCTAGAAGGATATGTGTGAGTGGGTTCCTCCCCTCATCCTTATCTCTTCTACTCCACCCGTGGCTACTCCACGACATCTCGTAGATCCCTGACTGGGACTCCTTTATAGCTATAATATCCTCCTATAGTGGAATTCTCAAAATATTTCTCTATAGAGCTTCTCATGGCCTTCTCCCTCATCAAATCTAACATCTATCCTCATCACAGTCATCTGAGTGAAGGAATATGCACCTACTCAATATGAGGTGTTCTCCCGCATATCCTACAAAGATCTCCTTCTCTATAGTAGGCTCCCACTTTTTCATGCTATCTTTGGAAACGTGACAATATAACATCGATCCAAAAATGAGAAAGTCGGGAGACATTTGGCTTCCTCCCGAAGAATCCTCTTTAGGTGTGATCATTCCAAGAATTTTGTGAGGGCTCCCTGTTTTGCATATAAACAATTAATTTTCATGCTTTTTCCCATAGATATAGTGAAAATACTTGATCATGTAACATGTTTCTTACATCCCCTACAATGATTCTAGTTTTCCTCTTCGCCACCCTATTTTGTTATGGGTTGTGAGGTGTTGTAAACTCCCTTCTAATACCATCCTTAACACATAATTATTTGAAGGAATTAGACACATACTCTCTTCCATTATCACTTCTCATAGATTTAATTTTTTTTTCCACTCTCATTTTCAATTAAGGCTTTGAATTCAATTAAATTTGAATAAACCTCATCTTTCTTCTTCATAAAATAGATTCAAAATTTGTGGGAAAAATTTCGTCTACAAATATCACATAATACCTGTGATTTGCAACCGAGATCGTAAAGAAAATGGTCGACACAAATATGAGTGAAATCGCTCTCAAGGTGGCTCTAACTCTTCTATATCGACTGATGGAGTATTTAATGTATTTTCCAAGGGGTGCATCCCTTGAAAACATTATGTTGATCAAGGGTGCAGCTTTAGGAGTCTAGTTGTGACCCATTTCTGATTATTTTCAAAGCTCCATGGTGTAGGTTTCCCATGCGCCTATGCCAAAGCTCTCCAACATCTCGACCATGAACATGTTTTGTCTTTCTCCTTAATTTATTGCATGAATCCACCTCTATCTTATAGATATTTTTAACTCCGAACACCATTTTTTTTTACTTGTTCAGTAACAACACAGCTCGTATAAGATTTCCCCTTATTGAACACCACATCATATCCACAATCTTCAAGTATAATTACAAAAAATGATTTTTTTTCTTCATCCCTGTGCACATACATTACATTCTTTGGGTGAAGATGAGAGCTTGACTCCCTCTTAAAGATGACAATTCCAATCCATTTGGTACTAAACCTCCCATCATATCCAAGTTCTATGTTTAATCGTAGGTCCTTATCTTCTAAGCTACTGAAAAACTCTCGCTTCCCCGTCATATTAAGTGAAGCACCAAAATCTAAGTACCAAATATTGCCTTGTACAATACTTTCCATGCATGCAATGAGGGTGAAATCCAACTCAAATTTTGATGTGATAGCATCACCTCCCATCGCTCATGCTAGATTCTTACCGTATTTATTGTTTGGACGCTTGGTTGCATAGTGTCCATATTCATGACAATGAAAAACATTTAATTTTACCGAGATATTTCTTCTTTCCATGTTTCCGGATATATTTTACCTTCTCTTTGAACTTATTTCCCTTGGATTTCTTTCCTTTTTTTTCTAGAGTAAAGTTTTCTTCCCCCTCGTTTTTTTGATGTGGTGCCATCTCTAGTGTTTCTTCTAATCTCTCCTACAACAAATTAGAATGAAGTCTCTCCCCAATATGGGAGATTGTCTCTTCCACTAATTGAATCATGGTATTTTTTCTAGGACTACAGAAGGCCAAGGATTGATAAGCTCGTAAGTTCAGATAATGTCACATTTTCTCCTACTCCTCCAAGTTCATCTTTGACTCGAGTGAATTTGGATACTAAAGAATGGTTTCATTTTTTTCCGCATTTGAATGCTCTTGATTTTTTTCTCAATGCCAATTTTTTGGCGTCATTTATGCTTTGGAATAGATATATGAGAGTTTTCCCACCTTTCAAATGGAGTCTCCTTAAAAGAAAATTTGAATCCACGTGATCTATGAATCCCTCCAGGATAATCCTCCTCGGATTTTTTGTCTTTCTTCCATCGCCAATCGTTGTGCATCTCATGTTGTTGGTTTTGGAATATCGCTTTGTGTGTATTCCCATACTACATTGTCATCCACAAGACAACTTCCATCCCGTATTTCCAAGTGAAAAAAATTCGAGGTGTCCTCCAATGCATACTCAAGCCACAATCCATTGAAAGACATTGTTCCTACATTGAAGAAAATCTACTCCAAAAACTTTGCAATCCCTAAATTTTTTGAGAGAAGATATGGAACATGGTTTATATGTATTCTTCAATAGCTATGATACCATGTATAAGTAGCTCAAAATTCACACCTTCTCTAATGAATTCATACTGAAAGAATAGATACAAATTTCTTCAACTTAATTTGCGGAAAGGAAAACATACAATAGAAACACATGCATTTCAAATTTCAGATTTTTTTTTATTGTTATCTTGTTTCATATAGCTTTCTAGATTCATCACATTCATAATATTTTAATGATCGAAGTTTCGAACCCATAGTTGTGGTTCAACCACAATTGTGGGTTATAAACTATGATCATTAAACTATCATGAATGCGATGGATCCAAAAAACTATTTGAATCAAGAAATACATGCAATCATTCAATCACAATGAACACAAGATTTTTGACGGGGAACCCAACTAGGAAAAACCCCTCCTATGTTTGTATTGAATTAGATGATAATATGGACCTATTACAATGAAAGCTTCAACCATTGAAGCTCAACTTGCACTCAATACCGATCTCCACCGCTCAACTCGCTCTAACCAACACTTAGCTAAAATAGGGCTCAACCTCTGCCTCATTTTACGCACAAATCCCGTAGAGAAATTTCTAACTCTCGCACCAATGAAAAAGATATACACTTAATATTATATAATTGATAGTTACTATTTTTCCTTTTCTCCAACTCATCTAGCCAATTCGAATTGCATGCATGGCTAGGGTTATTTTTTTAGCAAATTGACTACTCGAATAAGAGATTAGTGAGTTAACAACAAGCATTACTACTCAAATGAAATCCCTATCGATTATATTTATGACTAGAGCTCGTATAACTGAGTTTCACTAAATATAACTCCAATATATTGCTAGATCTTAGTAATCAACTTATGCACAACTCTACTTCTAGCCGACAAACTAGAATTGAATGATTTAACTAAGTGGCAATGCCATGTCACTTTGTCTAACCACAACTCAAGTTATCCTACTAATCCGGAAATTTGAATTTCTCCATTTTACTAAGGCAAAAAGTCAAATGAATCCTTTCTCTTGCTACAATTTAAGAATTAGGTTGCCTTGGTGATGAGTCGAATATCCATGATGGCCATCAATTTGGGGTAAGCATCCACAAAGTGTTTAGAAGTAATTTATCAACTAGCCGCTCCACAATTTCAATATTACAAACACATATAACCATTAATTAAGAATAACGATAAACACATCTTAAAAAATAAGAAGAAATTATCATAGATAAGAATTTAATGAGTAATAATTCATAGCCCTAAGATACTAGTATTAAAATTTCTTGACTCAATCTTCCTTTATCGTTGGTGATGGTCTCCTTTGATTTTTTTATTCTTATTTAATATCCTTTCCATAAATTTGACAAAATGTTCCTTGACCCTTTTGGTTAAATTCTACACCCTCTCTGATGAGTATCATTTATTGAATTCAAGCTCTAAATCTTCGCACTCAAACTCGCACAGAATTGTGAAAAATGTTAGCATATTTTGGTTCTCAACATTAATAATATGCAATATCAGCAGTGGGGTCATGGGGCTTGTTTTTTTTTACAATGTGATTTTATGAATGTGTCGATGTAACAACGCTTCCCCATTGCATTATCACACGAAAATTTGGGGCCTTTTTTTCCTACACTACATGCTTGTGGTTTTGTCCCTCTCTATGATCGTGTGCACATTGTATGTATACACCCAACGTTTTGAATAATCCAACCATGAATTGCATAGTACATATGGCATTGTTTCTATATAATCCATATGGTATTACCACTTTGTGGGAGTGCATTTTACAAATATGATTTCACTAGGCTACCTTTATCGCAAATTTTCATATGATTTGACATGACTCTACGTATGGTGTTGCATACCCCTCCGTATACAATCTCCAACACATAATTATAACCTTTCAATGATAATGTGTGGAATGTATCCATTGCAACTTATTTTTCATAACTTCTTTGTTTGGAAATTTTTGTGGAATGTGAACTAACATTGCGTTGATCGCAACTTAATGTGTGCAAGGATGCAAAACTATATTATGTGATAGTGCTTTCACAAGGTGAAAATTTTTAGCGCAAGAGAGTCACATTTTCTACTCTATATCGTGCGTAGCATTTCTTTGGTGTACCAATTCTCCTCATTGCACTATCGTGATTCTAGAGATATGAACTTTTGACCCCCTAGCTTTGTGACATGCACTGGCAAATTTGGTGTGTGCAATTTTCCTATGGAAATTCTTTGGCATGATTTGTATTTTGGCATCAATGTGATTCTATAAAAACTTACATATTTTTCCCTTTTATATATAGCTTGTTGTGGAGACATTGGCTTTGCCATTACAACAACACACATACATTCCTAATTGCAGTCTAATCTTCCCACTTCTCTTTATGTAATCTTTCTACCGGAACTATACTTGGTATCATGCAATTTCAAAGAATAATACCCCGCACTTGAAAATGAAAGACCAAAAATATATTTTCCTCCATAGTGCTTCATCAACTTGTTTTTTAATCAATATAAAAGATAATTTCAATTATTTGTAATCTAAGGAATCCATTGATCTTGAAGGTTCATGTGGTACTTTGTGATGTAACATGACTTAGGGTCATGTACAAAAAATAGATTATTACAACTACATTTGCAGCATGCCCTTAGTGAAATAGCTTCAATATAAATGGAGTAATTTGCTTCCATATGAAAACATAAAGAAACAATTCCTTCAATTAAATTATGCCACTTAAAGACCATAGGCTAATGCACTCATTTCTTCACTTCTATGACTAGATATAATTTTTTTCTATATTAGTTAAAAATGGCCAATGTCTTTTACTTGTCTCACCCTTAAGAATAATCTTATACTTATTTACCAAAGTTGATGACCGTGTTGACATTTATATTGTTCAAGGGTTTGATCAATTCCATAACCTAACAAATTCAATGGAATTTCTTCCCATTTTAACCTTCTTTATGCTCACTGCTCTAAATCTACTATCCATTTGTCCCTCCCGTAATTCTATCAACTTTTGAGTTTCATTTTTATTTCCATATAGAATGCTTCCTAGTTGGAACTAAAACTCATTGATGACACATCCAAGGTCATGGACCGTGAAGAAACTTCCTCATATTCCCTCGTTCTTTATGTTTAAACAAAGTTACCGATCAAACAAGAAATATTACCTCAAAACGAGAACTCTAAGAAAAAAAACATGCAAAAATAGGTTGAAAAATCGGAAAGTGTTGATGGTCGAATAACATTTTTTTTTGGAGTAAATTTTTCAACATTTTTTTAATAATGGCAGTCTTAAACCGATTTTTTTTGTGCAAAAGACACCATAAAAAATGAAAAGTGTTGATGCTAGAATAACGCCTTTTTTTTCGGGTAATTTTTCAACATTATTTAATAATGACGTTAAAGATAAAATATCATGACTCGAAAAAATTTAAAGTTTCGACGATTTTTGAGCATGACATTAAAGATAAAATATCATGTCTTTGAAAAAGCTTTTAAAAATTCCAACGATTTTTAGGCGTGGAATTAAATAAAAAAATATCACATCGTTGAAAAACCTAAAAATTTCAACAATTTTTAGTCATGGTGCTAAAGAAAAAAATACTTATAATTGTTTTCAACCATAACATTAAATATAAAATATCATGACTTAGAAAAAACATTAAAATCTTGACAATTTCTTTTTTCAACCATGGGAATTAAACCAAAGATTATGACTACAAAAAAAATGTTAATTTTTCAAAATATTTCAAACATGACATTATGGGAAAACTTTATGACTAAAAGAACTTTAAAAATGAACACCCGAATGAAAGAATCATTATACCAAGAGTAATTTCCTTTTTAAATGTCAAATGTATAGTGATTTAAAAATCTTAGACTAAGACAACTTGACAGATTGCAACAAAAATTTAAAAATCAACCATCAAATTGACACGCAAAGGTAGGTGAACTCGACCCATTGTAATGAAAACTTAAAGACCAACCATGAAATTGACACATTGTGGAGGAATACTCGATCCATTATAACAAAAATTTAAAATCAACTATCAAATTGACATAATGAGATTGGGTTGCTAGTCGAGCATCGACACGGACCTTTCGTATAAAATAAAAAATAAAATAATAAATAAAAAATGGAAAATACAAAATAAATAAAAAAATTCAAGCATTGAAAAAAAAACACAATTTTAAAAAAAAATAGCAAGTAATAAAACATAAAAAATTCAAATATAAAAAATATATTAAAAAATATATTAAAATCGGGTGCGATGATCCGCATCGTTGATTTGGTAAGGGGAAGATCGACAAAGTTTAAATTTGATCTAATAGGGAATGGTGGGGGTGGGGAAGGATTTATCGGATTTAGTTTGGATCAGTTTGATTAAAGGGATTAAGATGATTGGAGAGGTCGAGATGAATGCGAGTAGGCTTTGTTTATGTTCAATGAAATTTATGTATAAAATGATTTTTTATACATGGAATGGATGGGTTATTATATTAACTAGGGTTTTATATTGTGGTAGGGGAATAAGTATCGGGTGAAATGGGATAAGGCTAAAGCTTTCACCATGGGTAAAGCTTATGAGGGGAAAGGTGAATACACTTCCTTTTTCTTCGTTGTTCTATATACACATTGTGTAAATAAATAGCGCATTTACAATATTATTTTTATTATATAGTTTCGATTTGTCAAAAGGTCTAAAACTATAGGGGGAGAGGGAAATATTTTTATGGGTAGTTTTGTGTCAAAGGGGTAACTTCGCGATGTTTTTCAACATGTGCTTAATATCTTTGACACAAAAAGCATATATTAAATGAGTTTTTGGGATATAAAATAAAAGGGAACTATATTTGTTGGAAATATGATGCAGAGTGTTGTCCTTGATAGCAACCCACTCGATAAAGATGATGGCAACCTACTTGATGAAAGTTGTACTTAATGGAAATTGACTTGATATACTAATTAATGATGTAAAATCCGATGTGTCTGCAGCAGCACTCGTATGTAATGATGAAAGGAATTCCGTAGGTGCTAGACCAATGATGAAAAGTGTGTGTCTCAAGGCATACGCGGGTTTGTCTAGGAGAAGTAGCGTATGATACACGGAAAGTACGTGCCAAGTCGCGTATGCTCATTTGTGCTCTAAAAGTTTAAAACCAGGGGTTACTACCAGTGGTATGATTTCCCATTGTATTGAGCGTTGTGTTGTCCATTTGACCTCTGTTCGTGAATACCACCGGAAGAGGTGTGGTTTTGGCTCATGGTATTGATAAAGGGTAAACCTATATAAGGAGAAGAAAATCATCGTGCAAAGAGTGTGCATGTGTCCGGCTTTAAATGGATACTTCACTCTCAAGTTTATTTGTATGGTTGAACTCTGTTCTTAATTGATAGATCTGAATCTATGATGCACCCATGAATAAGATGAAGGTTCAAAATCTACTAGATCCGGAAATGATGAATCTCTAGGATGATCCGAAAAGAAGTATTGAAGACTTCGGCACAAATCTATTGAAGATATTGAAGAAAATCTGGTAAGTCCACAGATTTGATCTGCGTTCGTAAAGTTTATCCTTTATAGATCTATACGCATGTTCGTTTCATGAAAAGCGCGTATACACGCGGATCCGTTCAAACAAAGAAGCGTATGGACCTGTTAGGTTTTTTTTGAAAAGTGCACGTATGTATACGCGGGTTTCATTTATTAAAAGCGCGTATATACGCGAGTCCGTTTGAAGAAAAAGCGCGTATGCAATTTGAACGATGGTTTCTCAAAGTTGATTGAGACTCGCATATCTATTCGCAAGTCCGGGTTATCTCTCGCTATTCGGTTACAAAGTGGGTTTCATTGTTCGTTTTGATGCTCCGGGAAAAGGACGCTTTGCCGATAAGTGAAGGATTGTGTTGAAGTCGTTTTGATCCGAGCTTGAAAAATCGATGAAACGTGGTCTCAGCGAAAGTGGATCCGAGGGTTGAAGCCTTCGTCCGAAAGCAGAAGCTTCGCCGGGAGGAGAGGCCGGTGTTAATACATGTGGGGTTGTTGCTCCCTTCCAGAGAGGGTCAGTAAACGAGAGCAGGGGGTCGTTGCTCCCTTCCGTGAAAGGCCGGGTAAACGAGAGAAGGTTGTAGCCTTCGCAGTGGGTGCCTACGTTCTAGTATGAGTCTCGCGCTCAATACATGTTGTAAGAAGTTTTCTTAATAACAAAGATTGAAGATTGAGACGACAAATGAATGGTGGTTTTCTCCCAAATTGGGTTTCCACCTAAAAATTCGTGTTCATGTGTGATTGATTGTGTGTGATGATTACTCGTTCTTTCTCGCACTTGTTTACTATTTTCTAAACATCCGATAAATGACTAATGTAATGTTCTAAGTCATGAATTAAATGTATAATTAATTCACTAGATATACGTGAGTTCTCAGTAAGGATATCCGCGTATATACGCGAGTTGGATCCAGGGAAAGTAGCGTATGGGTTTTTAATAAGGAAATATCAAAGTTTTATTGTTCGCACTAAATACCGATTCACCCCCCCCTCTCGCATTTTTCCAACAATTGGAATCAGAGCGAGTCCTCTCGAAAAAGCTTAGCTGCCAGAAGGAAGATCAAGCAAGATGAGCAATCAAGATGGAACAAGCATCTATCAAGCCTCGACTCTTTTAATGGAAGAAATTTAATCTTCTAGAAAATAAGGATGAGATCCTATCTTCGATCCCATGGGGTAGATGTATGGGCCATCGTTGAACAAGGATATCAATATCCAAAACAAGCAAAGACCAACGGATCCGACGCAGAAAGAAGAATTATGAAACAAATGCAAAGGCGGTCAATGCACTATTGGGAAGTCTAACCGAATCGTAATTTGTCAAGGTTATGCAAATAAATACAACAAAGGCAATATGGGACAAAATCATTCTAAGTTATGAAGGAGATGTAAAGGTAAAAAGTGCAAACCTCCAAACTCTCGTAATTGAATATGAAAATTTGAAGATGCATAATGATGAGAGTGTTGCTAGTTTCTTCTTACATCTTGATGATATTGTAAATCGTATGAGAAACATGGGAGAAACAATAGCGTAATCTACTTTGGTTTGAGAAAAATCTTAAGATCACTAACGGCAAAATTTGAGTCAAAAGTTTCTCGCTCTTGAAGAAAACAGGATCTTCAAAATCTTACCGCTCGTACAACTCCATGGCATACTAACCGCTTATGAAATGAGAAGAGGAGGACCTTCCGAAGTCAAAGAAGCCATCTTTAGAGCTTCTACAAAAGGGAAGAAAGTACAAGAAGCGTATGACCGGATATATCTCGGAAAGAATATGAGGTAAATTTTGTAAAGAAACTTCAACTTGGCACATGACGGTTTAGAGGGTAAGCTTCCTTTCAAATGTTTTGATTGTGGAAGAGTTGGTCATTATGTTGCTAAGTGTCCTTATAAAGAAAAATCTGCATAAAAAGGGAAGGAAGTAGCAAGAAGGAATAAGCACTTGGGTCTAGCACTAGGAAAAAGTTACTACACTCATGAAGACAGATGATGGGTTCTCTAATAGTGAGGAAGAATGTGAACAAGATCTTAGACTTCTCATGGCTTTTGAATCTAAAGATGAAAAATGATACTTTTGTGGATGCTCTAGAGGACAATGATTTTCTTGAAGAAAACAATCAACTCAGAATTCGCTTAGAAGAATGTAAAATTCTCTTAGAAGAAAGGAAAGAAATTACCGGAGAGACTCGGAAAAAGCGTAATGAAGAAGCGAAGGAAACACAATGAGAATTTTAGAATGTGAAGTAGTAAGTCTAAGAAAATAACTTGAGAAAGAAAAGACTTTGAATCTTAGATTTGCTAAAGGATTTGAAACCTTTAGATGAGATTATCAAGGTACAATGTTCTCTCTTATAAAGACAGGGTCTTGGATATCACCGAGAATCCTCTCAAAGCTTCAAGCACTCAAATTATCTAAAAGGGGCTACTGACATCTGGGTTTACTACGATTCACTCACTCAAAGAAGGGAATAAAGAAACTTTTGCTGGTGTAAAGCATGATCATCACAATTCAAGGAACACTAACAAGGATGTCTTTCTAAAGAAGCTACAACCAACGAGTAAATTCAAATAGAAGATTTCATGATCGCAAAAAATTTCTACTTCAATGGACAATGTTTCTCATGTCACAATTTTGGTCATAAAGTTGTTCAATGTGTTGCCTATAAAAACCATCATGACAAGAGAAGCAAGAAAGAAAAAGATGGATATTGAATCAAAGAAGAACACCTATAACAACTTTTATCCTCTTCAAAAATGAAGTTGAATGTACTTATTGCAATAACTTTGGCCATTTAGAATCTGAATGCGAGGAGAAAAGTCCGACAAACAACAAAGGATTTTCCTTCAAGTTCCAAAGTATGGAAAAAAGGAGGAATTACGAGTGTTGAAAATTGTGGGATAGCGTTACTTTGACGTAGGTGAAGAAAATCAATGGTACATTGATAGTGGATGCTCAAGACACATGATAGGTGACAAAAGCAAACTTCTTGCATATAATGCTCTAGAAAAGGAAAAGAAAGTTACATTTGGAAATGATACCCCTCGCCGTAATTAAAGGAAAAGGGTCCGTATTTTTTAAAAATAAAAGGTGAAGGCTAATGATGTCATGTATGTGGATGGATTAAGGCATAACCTTGTTAAGTGTAAGTCAAATGTGTGATCATGAACCGAAGTTGTCTTTAGTTCAAAAAGAATGTGTGGTTCGTGATCTTGATACAGTAAAACTATTATAAAAGGAAAAATAACTCCAAGCAACTCCGTATGTATTGAAGAACTCAAAGATCAATGTTACTTGAGCAAATCTTCAGAAAATTGGCTATGGCATAGAAGGTCAGCATCCGAGCTTCTCTCAAATCAACAAATCGATGCGTATAAAGTCGTTCGTGGTCTTCCCAATATTACTCTACCAAAGGAGAGTATCATATGCAAATCTTGCCAATTCGGTAAAAGCGAACGTAGTACAATTTAATGCCAAAGAAGGATCATCAAGTAAGCCTCTTGAACTTATTCATACCGAAATATGTGGACCTCCATGACGAAAAAGTCACCACGTGGGGAAGAATACTATATCTTATTTATTGATGATTTCTACAGATGTGTTGGATTGGGTTGATTAAACACAAAGATGAAGCATTTGAAAAAATTTCAGATCTTCAAAGTCATCGGTGGAAATGAATTAGATCTAAAAACCAAGTGTCTTAGATCCGATCGAGGAGGAGAATATACATCAAATGAATTCCTTGAATTTTGTGAACAACATGGCATAAAAAAGACAGCTTCTCGTATAGGGGCACCCCACAACAAAATGGCGTAGCGTAAAGAATGAATAGAACAATTAAAAAAATAAGGCTAGAGCTATGTCTCTGATGATTCTCGGGAACACCCGACATTTTCTCGGGGAGAAGCAAGACATACAACAACGAACATTCTCAACAAGGCACATGTTCGGGCAAATAGTGACAAAACTCCATATGAACTCCGGTATGGTAATTCTCCCACCCGTGAAGCATTTTAGAGTTTTTTGGAAGTAAATGCTTTATCAAAAATAATGATGAAAAAGCTTGGCAAGTTTGAACCCAGATCGATGAAGGGATACTTCTCGTTACTCATATACAACAGCAGTACACAATGTTACAATAAAAGGCTTCGAAAGATTGTTGAATGTATTGATGTTGTCATTGATGAGTCTCCTCGCACCTCTAAAGAAGAAAAACAAACGACAGAAGAAGATGATGGTGACTATTGTCCTTCTACATCAAATAGGAATGATATGGACAGAGTGGATCCAATGAAGAACTCGAAGATGATTTATCCGAAAGAGGCTCCTTCCCAGTATATGTTCAAAAGAATCATCCGTAATCTCGCAGTTTTTTTGGGAGATAAGGCATCGGTGTACAAACAAGAAGGACTCTTGTAGGATCCTCTCTAGCTATCCCGACATTTCTATCCACCCGTTGAACCACACAATGTCAATCAAGCTAGCAAAGATGAATGTTGGGTTCAAGCCATGAATGAAGAGCTTGATCAAATTGAAAAAAATGACACTTGGGAATTAGTACCAAGACCTCATAACAAAAATGTCATTGGAACTAAATGGATATTCAAAAACAAGTTAAATGAAAATGGGGATGTCGTAAGAAATAAAGCTAGACTTGTTTGCAAGGGGTATACTCTACAAGAAGGTATAGACTTTGAAGAAACTTTTTGCTCCCGTAGCTAGACTTGAAGCCATAAGAATGTTTTTTGCTTTTTCAAGTTTTCAACAAATCAAAGTTTATCAAATGGATGTTAAATCTCGCATTTCTCAATGGTGATCCAGAAGAAGAAGTTTATATAGAACAACCTGAAGGATTCATTTTTTGGGAAATGATGAAAATCTTGTTTGTAGACTTAAAAATGCTCTATATGGTCTCAAAAAAGCTCCAAGGGCATGGTATTATCGTCTTGACAAATATCTTCATCAACAAGGATTTTCAAAGGGGTCCCACTGATAGTAACTTATACACAAAAATTGAAAATGATAAACTTTTGATTGTGGTTGTATATGTTGATGATATAATTTTTGGAAGTAATGAAGAATCTATGAGTCGAAATTTACTGCGTCATGCAAAGCAAGAATTTGAAATGTCTTTACTTGGGGAACTAACATTCTTTCTTCACTCGCAAGTGCATCAAACTCGTAGATGGTATATTCTTATCACAAGAAAAAAATACCTTAAGAAAAATTCTCAAGAAGTATGGAATGGAAGAGTGCAAACTCGTAAGTACACCAATGATAACCCGGATGTAATCTCGCTTTTCATGATGATTCTCCCATGGTGAACCAAACTAGTGACATGTGATCTATGATAGGAAGTCTACTTTATCTCATCGGGGACTAGACCCTGAGACATGTATGCATGCAAGTTGAGATTGTTGGACGATTCCAAGCTAATCCAAAAAGAATCTCACCTTCGAAAGTCGTCAAAAGAATATTCAAATATCTCAAGTATGAAACTAAAGACTTTGGACTATGGTATCCAAAGAATGTCGATCTTACTCTTCATGCTTACACTCGATGCAGCGATTGACCGGAAATGTTGATGATCGGAAAAGCACTAGTGGTGGTGCATTCTATACGGGCCCTGGGTTAGTATCTTGGTTCAGCAAGAAGCAAAGCTCTATTGCCTTATCTACAGCAGTAGCGGTATGTGGTCGCCGCATCATGTTGCACTCAACTTCTTTGGATGATGCAAACCTTACAAGATTTCCAAATAAAATGTTCACCTCCTATTTCTATTATGTGTGATAATACAAGTGCCATCAGCATCTCAAAAGAATCCTTTTATGCATTCCAAGACCAAGCACATTCCCCATCAAGTATCATTTCTTACGTGAACAAGTGCTTGAACAAAAGGTGAAGTTGGAGTATGTTCCTCCAAAGAACAAGTTGCCGATATATTTACCAAACCCTCCGCCCAGTGAAGTGTTCGAATATCTCGTAAAAGAAGCCGGGGAGTAGTCTCCCGCTATGCGCAGGATCGGATCCGATTAAAATTTTGAAGATTAATTTGGATACACGGGTTTCTGAAAAGGCGATCGCGTATATACGCGAGTTCACACACGTAAACCGCGTATGTGTGGTTGCCGACAATTTGTCCGGGTCCGCATTTCTTCGACGACAAGCTATGGTGTCATTTGGGTTTCTCCGATGCTATTTGGAGTCTCTCGGTGGTATTTCAGCTCTTTATATTTCCGTTTCATTCTCTAATTTTGGGTGAAGATGCCTCGATGATTTGCTCGTTGAAAGTGTTCAAGATGCACATATTCAGGGGAGCATTATGCCGAGAATAATGCATTGTTGGCATTATGATGTTTCCCGAATAATGATCTCTCTCTTGAGATCCTTTTTGTCTTGGGTATGAAGGGTCATATTTGTAATTTGATGAAAAGGTCATGTTGAGACCTATGATGTAAATTGTAATATTCGATCATGTAAGGACTTGTTCATTGTGTAAACCCACTTGGTTGGGAACTTGAGTCTCATCCGTAAATCCACTTGGTTAGATCTTTGATGTAAGTATGAGTCCTTGGTGATAGGAAGGTCATAGATTCCTCGTACTTCATTGAAAAACATGTTTGAAGATCTAGCATGAACTCAGTGGGGAGTATGGTAACTTCAAGTGCACATTAGTTCTACAACGCTCTTCTTTCGACATGAGGAGAAAAACCTTTGTGTTGGTGTGTTGATCCGCCCTTTGCCCTTGATGTCGAAAGGGGAGAGTGACATGGTGTTTGAATAGGGGGAGACTATCATTATTC
Organism: Pinus albicaulis; assembly: GCA_034641835.2. Taxonomy (NCBI): domain Eukaryota; kingdom Viridiplantae; phylum Streptophyta; class Pinopsida; order Pinales; family Pinaceae; genus Pinus; species Pinus albicaulis. Next base: position 1,805,708,558 of record CM076580.1, on the reverse strand, counting down.
TTAATGTATCCACCGTTGGTGATCAAACACCATGTGGTTGCCATCAAGTCCAAAGGGGGAGATTGTTGGCAATATGATGCAGTGTTGTCCTTGATGGCAAACCCACTCGATAAAGATGATGGCAACCTACTTGATGAAAGTTGTACTTAATGGAAAACCGACTTGATATACTAATTAATGATGTAAATATGATGTGTCTACGAGAAAGTCTCGTATGTAATGATGAAAGGAATTCCAAAGAGGTGCTGCGACCAATGATGAAAAGTGTGTGTCTCAAGGCATACGTGGGTTTGTCTGTGGAGAAGTAGCGTATGCATGCGGGAAAGTACGTGCCAAGTCGCGTATGCTCATTTTTGCGCTCTAAAAGTGTAAAACCGTGGGTTACTACCATGGTATCGACCCATTGTATTGAGAGTTGGGTTGTCCATTTGACCTCGTTCAGGGGAATACCATCTAAGAGGTGTGGTTTTTGGCTCATGGTATTGATAAAGGGTAAACCTATATAAGGAGAAGAAAATCATTGTGCAAAGGGTGCATGTGTCTGCTTTAAATGGATACTTCACTCGAAGTTTATTTGTATGGTTGAACTCTGTTCTTAATCGATAGATCTCGAATCTATGATGCACCCATGAATAAGATGAAGGTTCAAATCTCTAGATCCGGAAATGATGAATCCCTAGGATGATCCGAAAAGAAGTATTGAAGACCCGGCGCAAATCTATTGAAGATATTGAAGAAATCTGGGTAATTCCATAGATCCGATTCGATTTCCCGCAAAGTTTATCCTTTATAGATCTATACGCATGTTCGTTTCATGAAAAGCGCGGATATACGCGGATCCGTTCAAACAAAGAAGTGTATGGACTCGCGTTAGGTTTTTTTTTGAAAAGTGCACGCGATGTATATGCGGGTTTAATTTATTAAAAGCGCGTATACACGCGCGAGTCCGTTTGAAGAAAAGCGTGTATGCAATTTGAACCGATGGTTGCTCAAAGTTTCGATTAAGACTCGCATATCTATTCGAAGTCCGGGTTATCTCTACTATTTTTGGTTACAAGCAGTGTTTCACACCGTTCGTCTTGATGCTCGGGGAAAAGGACATTTGCCGATAAGTGAAGGATTGTGTTGAAGCTTCGTTTTGATCCGGCTTTGAAAATTAATGAAACGTGGTTTATGCGGTGATTTGAGGGGTTGAAGCCTTCGGTCCGATTAGAAGCTTTCCGCTGTGAGAGGCCGTGGGTGTTAATAGCAGTGGGGTTGTTGCTCCCTTCCGAGAGAGGCCGGGTAAACGAGAGCAGGGGGGTTGTTTCTCCCCTTCCGAAAGTGCGGTCAAATGAGAGAAGGTTGTAGCCTTCTCAGTGGGTGCCCTCAGCATGCCGGCATGAGTCTCGCGCCAGTACATGTTGTAAGGATTTTTCTTAATAACAAAGATTGAAGATCTGAGATGACAACATCGGTGGTTTTCTCCCAAATTGGGTTTTTCCACCCTAAAAATTTCGGTGTTCATGTGTGATTGAGTTGTGTGTGATGATTACTCCGTTCTTTCGCTCTTTTCGTTTACTATTTTTTCGAACATCCGATAAATGACTAATGTAATGTTCTAAGTCATGAATTAAATGTATAATTCATTCACTAGATATATGCGAGTTCGTACATGATATCCCGTGTATATACGCGACTTGAATTCAAGAAAGTAGCGCATGGGTTTTTAGAAGGAAATATCAAAGCTTTATTATTCAGCACTGAAATACCGATTCACACCCCCTCTCAGTATTTTTCCAACAATATTAATAGGACTAGGATAATTGACAGGGAGTTAATAAAATATGTTAGGTGTTAATATGAAAAGGGAAAAGTGAATACTCAAAACATACAATTATAACCAAGAAAAGTGAAGATCAAAGAAAAACTTGCAATTTATGATAATTTCATCACTTCTACTTAGGATAAAATGTCATTTTGAGGGTTCTATACTTCATAAGATGTAGGAAGTTAATCCAATGGGAATTAAAGCATTATTAAGTAAAAATGAGGTTTTTACTTTTGATTTTTTCTGGTAAATGAATGCATGAATGGAAAATGATGTGATTTGTGGGATTAATATAGACATTTAACATTTTCAACTAATTATCTATACAGCCTTGGGTCCGGTCCCAACAGAAGTCAAGGAAATGCCTTGAGCCTTTCTGGTTGATAGTTTAGAATGATAAATGGCAATGGGGAAGGGAAGTTAGTTATTTGCAGCCCTGGTGAATAATATTTACAATGATGATTCTCACCTTCTTCTACCTACCCAATTTTAACTAATAAAATTTTTTATTCCATTTTGATTAGGTGCATTTGAGCTAGCAACCTTTACAACATTTTTTCTTTCTGAAAACAATAAAACTATATAATTCTACACTTATTTCATCCAGGAAACTAGATTAAATTGTTGGATTCACTTATTCTCTACCTAACTACTGAATTGTCATGATTAAATTGTATGACAATTCTTTATTCTCTATCTACAACAAGTGAAATTGAAACATGACAAGTCAAGATTAAAATGTTTAACTCATCATGGATTATGGAATTTATTGACACTCTTCCATAATCAACAACAAAAGGTAAAAGTAGTGGCATTTAGATTTGCACACTTTCATGTTTTATTCATCTTTTTCTTTTGGGGTCTGTTATTTTTTCTAAGTCCTTTGATTGTTCTTTTAGGACTTTTTACCCTCTTCTTTTTTTTTTTTTAAGTTTTTTTTTTTTACAAAATATGGGAAATAACTTGCAGAAAGCAAAGTTTGTACATATCTAGAAGACTATCATCAGTCAAGTCAAAATTATGAATCCTGTATTTATAGGTTGCTAACAACTCATATAAGTTAGCTGAGACAAATAATTTCACCTGATGGAGTTGGATAAAATCAAGAATAAATTTAAAGTGATTGCATAAATGAAATTTTATAAGAATTCATTCAAAAAATTTCTTAAGAGAACAATGTGCATACATGAGTAAAACCCTTTTCTTTAAAGAATTTAACACTCGGGAGTGTGGATGGACTTACTGATTGGAGATAAAAATGATATGAAACATGATTCCCAACATGATGCAATAATATAGTGAAATTGTAATGGAATTCTTGTCTGAATGCCTCCTAGAGTTTGAGGATTAAGTCGAGACATGGCTAGTACTTTCATCATGATGATCTATGGTTTTAAGAACGTATGGGCAAGAATAAAATTTCATAAATCCTAATGCACCAATAAGATCAAGATACAAGATGAGTTAAGGGGAATAAATAGAATATGCATTATGAAAGCATGAACACCAATAAGATTTCATGACAACTAGGTCATTGGAAAATTTGGCTAGTTCAAAAGCATAAGTATAACCATTAGGACCTTGGACAAGCAGAGGGGGGCCAAAATTTGGTGGTGAGAAAAAATTTAGGGTACTGTTATAGTGTTTACAAAAAATGGTGAACCATTGGTAGAATCCAGTATCTCTACCTCAGACCCTTCAATAGATTGAGTCTTCATACAAACACAAGGAAGTATTGAACTAGATATTGTGGGTACCACTTAAGACATTTGAAGGGTTATAGTTTTTCCATTCGTCTATTCCAAAATTAGGTCATATTAGTCCATAAACACCATAGCAGGATCTCACACATGTTAGTCTCCAACAATTATATAGATAACATACAATAGGTCTTATTATATTCAGAATTTTAAAATGAGTTTCTAGTGTTTTTATGTTGCTACCAAGCCTATTCAGTACCCCAATGAAGTCACTCAAGTAATCATAAACATTGCTTCGCTACCAACAGGCCTATTCAGTACCCCAACGAAGTCACTCAAGAAATCACAAACATTGCTTTGCTGTCAATGGGCCTATTCAGTACCCTAGAGAAGTTGCTTGCTTCTCTCTGTGCAAGAAGAATTTTCTCTTATTTCACCCTTTATTTCATTTTCATTATTTTTTTGGAATTTTATGGGTGTACATTCCACCAAGGAGGAAGACAGATACCAAATTATTTTACAAGAAAGAGAGGTTCAATATTGTTTGACACAAACTAATAGATGTTTTGGGTTAGGTGTATCCACACACCATATTTGTATATCACGTATCCAACTGGAAATTTGATAATAAAGACACAATTTTGACTATTAGAACTAGGCTAGAAACTAAATTCAGGTTAATATAAGACATTCCCCACCAGTATCAAATCATATTTTCCTTGTTAATAAATTGGACTCATGTATAAACATAAGGTTCAAGATTTCAATATCAGTATCGACAAGGGGATACCCCTCTGGATTAACCAAAACAAATGAACATACCCAATGGATGGGATTTGAGTAGTATGGAAAAGGAAATTAAAGTAGATGATGGAAGCTCTTTGTGACATAGTTATGTACAAACTTGCAAAGACATGAAGAGAATAAGACTCAAATAAAAATCAGATGCATGATGCAAGGAAATTACTGAGAGGAAATAAAGTTAAATGTAATACAATGTAAGAAGAATAAAATTCAAATTAAAGAGGAGATACTACTAGATGCAACTAGGAACCAGTATTCAATGTCTATACAAACAATTCCAAAATGAAATGTAAAGAAGATGCAACTATGTACATGCAAAAAAACTATGAAATTTTTTTCTAATAAGCAAATAAAATGATCCTAAACCTAATTCCTAATATAATTGGGAGGAAGGTTAGAATTAAGTGAAATAAAACCTCCAATGTATCCACATAATCTATCCCCGACCTGTGAACATAATGATACAAACAATTAGTGACAATATAAAACAATGTGCAAAGGAAAAAATACTTGCCTAGATCACTTGTACATGAGAATGAAGGTCATGCCTGCAAGTAAGAGAGTTAATAAAAAAAGAACGTTCTAACCAACCTACAAATTTATGCTGATAAACATGAGCATATTTAAAATCATTCATGAGTGTGCCTCCATTTGCATCTTCATTAATAGAAAGTACAAGATAAAATCAAAAGTTATTATTAATAATAGAGCTTGCTAAATAAGACTCCTCCAACATATCAATGATATTGTCATGAAATTGAAGATAATGAACATGAGAGATCTTAAAATCATTCAACGATGAGCATCCATTAGATGTGAAGGTGCTAGAGAAAGATTCTTGTGAAGAAAATTGAATCCAATCTTGCTTATAGATGTTGCCAAGGTCATGAGGACTTGACATAACCATCAACAGAATATGAAGTCCCTCAACCTCTTGACAAGTCCCTAAATTCTCAAATAATGGATCATTAAATTTAGGTGTCTTATAAATATCAAAGAGTAGATATTCACAACTATCATTAGATGTGTGAGTGAATGCAATGTCATTATGACTAATTTTATTAGAATAACATTAATAAAATGGGACTCTTCATAGATAAAGAATATAGAAGAATCTGTCGAAGGATTTAGAGTTGTAAAACCTTCCTCCAGACCTACTAAAGATTGGAAATTAAACAAATCATGAAACATGGATTCAATATTCTCATCTTCTAATTGTGAAACAACACTATCATGTACCCGATTGTAATCAAGATTAGCAAGATAAAATATCTAAAGGATTTAGAGACTTGTTGGTGTAGGAGACTCATAAAACACATCAAGGTACAATGAATAGTGTGTTAAATATGAAGCAAGATGAAAGGACTCAAATGAAGAAAAATTAATTGCAATTGATTCTGATACAAAACTCAAATATTGAACAATCATATAAGCTTGAAAAAACAACAGATCAACATACATGTTATGCTATAAGGAATCATTTGGACATCCACTATCACCCAAGAAAATTCCTTCATCATGGTAGGGAGGAGAATGTACGAGCATATCATGGGAAGTCTGAAGATCAATTGAATCAACAAAAATTTCATCAACATGATGTTCAATGGAAGGTATACCAATGTTATTAGAGGTTTGAGCTATTTCAACGGTATTTATCAGAGCTCCAAAAGCATGACAACATGGTTTATTTTCTTTCAAAATTCCTTCATTACCCGATTCATTATCAAAAAATATTGGCGTGTTAGTACAAGAATCAATTTGATTTGATAATGAAGATGAAGAAGGATAAGGAAAATCAGGGAGGATCATTTCCTCCTCTAAAATAAGAGGTTTACTGTGACTGAAACCCAAATAAAAAATGGGCATAATGAAATTAGGATCCATAATAATAGAGTATTTTAATGTTTGATTGTCAATGTCTAGTTCATATTTAAGATTTTCCATAGAAAGATTAAATAATCGTTGAAATATTTTAGCCAAATGAACCCATTCAACATCTCTTTCATGAAATTCATAATAAATATGACGAAATTTATTAGCAAAACATCCCACCGAGTCATTTGGTTTCATTATATGGTCATTTATTTTCTCAAACAAACTTTTATGATCATATTTGTCAAAGGCTTAATGAAACTCCTCAATAAGCTACTTGAAAGAATGTAGAGAAACGACTGCTAAGGTATTGCACCATTCCTTGATGCAACCTTCAACCGTGAGGGTAAATTTCTGAAATTTTTACAATGCACTTCATTAGCATGACAAAATTGAAGAAATTGAAGAATATATTCAACTATATATGTTTCAACCACACCATCAAACTTGTTCTGTGACAAGTGATGAACTATTTCTATGGGGATCGTAAGATTTAATATTTTGTAGAAACATCTTGAGATTAAGATTTGGGGAGGAGACATTTAAGATGAAATATTCAAAACCAGACACCATAGGCTCAGTTTGTCATCTTCCATCCTTCTAGCGCCAAATATGTTTATGGTGGTGGGTAATCCTCCAACAATATGGGGTCTCCCCAGTATGAAGTCCTAATTAGACCTCACACCATTTGGGATAAGAGCCCCATTCAATATACCAGCTTGACTACCATCGTATGTGTGTTTTTCTCTTGGATATTAGATGCAAAGAGATAAATGTGAGACCAAGTGTACTATGTCAAAAGGATGAGTACGAAATCAAACCTTCATTGATGTCATGCATAACACGATACAAGAACATAAAAATAGAAGAATGAGTGAGAGCATGCCTTAAGGAATAATAAAGAATTTGATACTAACTAATACATACACAAGTAAGAGAGAGATAGAGAAAAAATGAAAAATAGTTCACAATTAATCACTAACATTAATGTTAAATTATGATTAAACATTCAAAGCCAAGATGCTGCATGAAATGAAACCGTCCATAAAAATGTAACCAATGTGTAAACCCACATACATAAATGACAAAATAATGAATATTCATTACAAGTTCAATTAACATGTATGGGAACCAATGCATGAATTGGAAGCTTCTCATTAATATTTTTTCCCATTCAAATACATGTACACAATCTCGTCAAAACTCAATAGTGGGATAAGAGTAGTTCATATCATCTTCATGACATAACACCACCCTCACAATCCATCCACCTATAAGCTACCAAGAGAGAGCTGCCGCATCTCCTTAAGCACAAAATAAAAATCCTATTACTAAACTATCTTAAGTGATAAAAGTCCCCTTGAATGAGGCATGAAGTTACATTTATAGAAATGAAGAGGGCGAACTTTAATCTTCTCCTAATAATTTTGGACTCCCTCATGACCTTTCAACTTCTAATTCACTCTCTATCTCCCCTAGAACTTTTAGAATTCCATCATGACTCTTGATCATCCCTTTTGGGCTTTTCTAAGGCTGTAATATTTGTCATTTATGACAAATCAATATATTTACAAAATAATAATTGAAATTCAATAGGATTTGAAACAACATCTTGTAGGAATATATTGGACTTAAGAAGCTTGATAATGTCTTCATTATGCACTTGGGATGCCTTGGTGCTGAGTTGAATATCTGCATTGGCCAACAGCTTGGGTTAAGAATCCACAAAAAAATTATAAGTAATTGACCAAAATTCGTCCCACAATTATGATCCTATAAAACACACAACCAATAATTAAGTATCAAGATAAACACATATTAAAAAAATAATAAGAAATTATCACAAATAAGAATTGAATGAGCTAGAATTCATAGTCCTCAGACATTGGTATGAAAATTTCTTGACTTAATATTCCATTATCATTGGTTATGACGGCCTCCTTCAATTTTATATTCTTCTTTAATATCCTTTCCATAAATTTGATGAAATGTTCCTTGAACCTTTAGTGAAATTTGGATGAGTAGCACTGTTGTATTCAAGTTCTAAAATTTCATTACCAAACCTTTAGGAGCTAAGAAAAATGTCAACATCTTCTGGTTCTCAGTGTTAATAATATGCAATAACTTTTGTTGGGGTAGGTCTTGTTTCTTTACAATGCGCCTCGACAAATTCGTGGATGTTCTAGTGCTTCCCATTTCATTATCACACAAATTTTGGGGCTATGTGCCTATGCTATGTGATTATGGTTTTTTCCTTCTCTCTGACAGTGTGTGCATTGTATGCATATACTTCCAACGTTTTTAATACTCCAACCATGAATTTCATACTACATATGGCATCATTTCTCTATAATCCATATAGTATTATCACTTTATGGGAGTACATTGTACAAATATGATTTCACCACACCAGTCTAACTTTACCGCAATGTTTCATATAATTTGACATGACCCTATGTATGGTGTTGTGTATCCCTTTGTAACTTGTTTTGCATAACTTCTTCATTTGGAAGTTTGGTGGAATGTGAACTAACACTATGTTAATTACAACTTAATGGTGTGAGGATGGAAAAATATATTCTGTGATAGCACTTTCATAGGGTAGACATTTTAGCAGTAAGAGTGTCACATTTACTTATCTATATCGTGCTAGTCTGATTACGATTGTGTATCAATGCTCCTCATTTCATTTTCGCATTCTAGTGATATGAAGTTTTGACCCTCTATATTCATGGCTTGCATAAGCAAATTTGGCGTGTGCATAATTTTATTATGAAAATTATTTTGCATGATTTTTCTTCTAGAACAATGTGATTCCATAACCTTACATATTTTCCCTTTTATATATAGCTTGTTGTGGATATATTTTCTTCGCCAATGTAACGACACACATACATTCCTAATTGCAGACAAATCTACCACTTCTCCCTATGGAATCTTGTGCATGGAACTATACTTGGTATTAGGCGATTTCAAAGAATAATACTCCACACTTGAAAATGAATGACCAGTAAGAGATTTTCCTTCATAGTGCTTCATCAATTTTTTTTCAATCAATATAAAATATAATTTCAATCCTTTGGCATCTAAGGAATTCATTGATCTTGAAGGGTCATGTGACACTTTGTGATGCAGCTTTATTTAAGTCATCAACAGCAAGCATATAATTACAACTACACTTGTATATTCCCTTGGTGTAATATATTCAATATAAATGGTGCATGTTACTTGCATCTAAAAACAAAAAGAAGTAGTTCCTTCAATTACATTATGCAATGTAAATACCATAAGTTATTCCACTCCTTTCTTCACTTCTATTACTAGATATAATTTTGGCCATATCAGTTAAAAAATGGTCAACGTATTTTACTTGTCTCACCCTTAAGAATACTCTTATACTTATTTACTAGTGATGACCAGTGATATTTACATTGTTCAGGGGTTTGATCAATTCCATAGCCTGACAAAGTCAATGAAATATCTTCCCACAAAGCCTTCTTTTCTCTCATTCTTCTAAATCTATTGTCCATATCTTCCCATAATTCTATCAACTCTTTTGTTTCATTCCCCCCACTTTGTTTTCCTGTATTTTTGTTGGATGGTTCCCTTTCCACCATGGTTCAAAGAAGTATGGATACACCTAGGTGAGAAAAAAGGAACATAACTAGGTGTTGGAAGTGCACTAAATTCCCTCTGGGAAAAGAAAACAGTCAAGAAACGTTTCTTGAGGTGGGTGCATCAAATAAAAAAGATGAAGGCAAATTAAAGTGGGGCCCTTGTTTAAATTTCAAGAAATTAGTAGGTGGATCATCGTTCATCGCGTCCCTACCAAATCCATGAGGAATTATGGGGGGAAATTGGTGCAACCATTAGGTCGGGGGGAACTGGGGCAACCATTAGGTTGGCACCACCCCTAGAATGGAAAATTCAACATAACCCCATATGTAGATTAACGACTCTGATTGAATTTGGGGGGTCTCATCTTGATCCCAACTCTCGCTTTCCTACCCGTTGGAGAGAATTTGGGACCACACCCGCCATGCCATACATCGAGGTGCCATTAACGTCATAAAGATGCGTGCGGTAAAGGTATTCCCCTCCATGCGTTAGCCAGTCACCCCCCCCCCCGCCCCCAAAATGATCTTCCACCATGTGTCACTCTCTAATGAGCTCATCTGACATCATAGTACCATTTCTCCCTCCTATAAAGGCCTGACATGTTATCCGTTTAAATTTAAAATTGTAGTTCATGCAATCAAGTCCTCCTGAAGCTCTACTGGTCTACAACATCGTTTGCATCCAAGACAACCCTGTAGAAATTTAATACAAAATATGTATTTCTTGGATTCTCCTGGTCTAACAATAATAATCTAATGTTAAATACAGAATCAATTCTACAAAATCTTTGTGGAATTTGAAACACAACCGTCAATCACAATATCATGAAGAAAGATCAATCACACATAACATAGATAATTTAGCCGGGGAAAGCATATAGCTAAAAACACCATTATCTTCTATTATGTATTATATCATGGATCATGAAACAATTACATACAAAGCTCCAATCCAAGAGCTCTCAGTACAATAACTAACTGTCTCACACTATCATACAAAAATTGGCAAGTTCCTTAGCCAATTTACTGTCTCCAGACAACCTACCTCCATTGCACAATCCAAACTGATAGAAATCCCTGAATGAATGGAATCTTGCTTTCCTTGACTGCACAATCCTCACGGGCACATCAAATGTGTGTGTGGTTGCATGTGTGCAACCGATAATGTCACAAATGATAGTCAACTGTCCCTTTCACCTACATCTCAACTGGGTCTCCATTGGATCTGACATGCATGCAGTTAATAGTAGTAAATCTTCAGTTGCATGTGAGGCCACTGATTGTGAATTAATTAATAATTAATTCACTTGATCTCTCACTAGTGTATCTTTAGTTACTACTAGCACAACTGAGTTTAACACACTTAACTGAGTTAAACTAATTTACAAATTTCATAACTGCACTTCCAACTTTGTTACAAATTCGAATCACTCAGTTACAACTAAGTCACACTTGCATGTCCCACCAAACAACCACAAAACTAGAAATTCCTACAACTAATTGATTTTCCACTTGAGTTAACTATTTCCAAGTGCTCATTGAGAATAGATTATTGTTTACTATACAACTAATATTAAGGGATAATAATAGTCGACATGCATCTATAAATAGACATGCAATCTATAACAAAATTTTCACATACATCTATAAATAGACCTCATCTATAAATAGAATTTTATCATGCATATATAAATAGAAATCCACTTAAAAATAGCCTGAGGCTCCATCCTAGTGTAGGTGCATAATTTTCACTAGGATCTTCTTGTTGAATCTCAACACTCCCTCTTAACAAGAAAGGGATTATCCTTCACCCCGATCCTGTCTCTATGGTACTCAAATTTGCTGCTACTGAGCGCCTTATTCAGAATGTCTGCATCCTGATCCTCCGTAGGAATTTACTGAAGAAACATGATTCTCCTCTGCACACAATCTCTGAGATGATGGTACCAGATATATATATATATATATATATATATATGCTTGGATTGATCATGAAACATAGGATTAATCGAGATTTTAATGCAACTCTGATTATCACAATCAATCACTATCGGATCTAAATGAGAACCAAACAAACCAACCAAGATCTTTCTCATCCAGATAGCCTCACATGTAGCTTGAATTGCTACCATGTATTCTTCTTCCTTTGAACTGAGTTCCACGAATCTCTTCTTCCTGTTGTACCAAGAAACAACTATAGATCCAATGCTAAAGATCCCCGTTGATGTGCTCTTTCTGTCCAATGGGCTGCCTGCCTAATCTGCATCGGTGAAGCCATGAAAATTCACCTCATCCATCTGTATGTACCATAAGCCATACTCTAATGTGCCCCTCAAGTATCTTAGGACATGCTTTCCCGCCTTCCAAAAGATATTGGTAGGATTAACCATAGCTTGACTCAGCTGGTTAACCGCATAGCAAATGTCTGGTCTTGTGTTCACTAGATACATTAGCAAAACCAATAACTGTCGATAGATAGTAGCATCCACTACCTCTCCAGAAGTAGCATCATCTTTCCTCCAGTTTCCTGGAAGAGGAGTATCCATGGGTTCCCATCCCTCCATGTGAAACTTACCCTGTGTTGTTAGGTCACCTCATCCATCAAATAAAAGGAGCAGCCAAGTATAAAAAATAAGAAGCTAAGAAGGATGTTGTATTGAATAAATGATGAAAGTCATGGAGAGAGGTTCCCTAAAGAGTAGGCGCAGTGACTTCATACATCGGGGCTACTACACAACAAGGAGGTAGTGATCATGGCTCCACGACGAAACCATGAGCCATAGAGCTGGCGGATAATGCTTTCTGTCGGCCTCAAATGAACCTTGCGACAGCCAAATTTGGGCCCCCAAAAAAGGTGATGTCACCTTCCTTCAAGCCAATCACAAGCATTCTGTGGGGTTAGAAAATGGGCCCAAAAACTCCTATGCACCCCGCCGAAATTCAAGAGGGGCCCACCGAAGATGACAGTTGGCTCCCACCAAGGATGACAGTTGGCGTTGATAAATAAAAGGTAAGGTAAGTCTAGGATGGCAATAAGAAGGCTAGTACCTAATTAGTTTGGCCCGTGGTTTCCACCAACTCGGTTGTTTCTAGCCAATCACCTATCTCCACGTGTCCCATTGTCAGCATCCTTATGACGCCAACCCTATAAATGTCACCCTGTCTAGTACTCTATAAAACCCAGTCTAATATAAGCATGTTTTGCCCTCGACTGTGTAAATTACTAGTTATTAATTGGCTTTTCAAGTAGAACAGGTTAAAACTAAAGTGAAAGGTTGATTTCAAACCACGTCGCTTTCCCCTTGGCTACCTCACCACTCTTAGGTATTTTGTCGTTTTTCCATATCACTATTTCCCTTTTGTTTTTATTTTCAAATTTTCATGGAGAAAATGAAAATGAGAAAGTCTGCGCCTAAAACCCCACAAGCCCACAAGGTCAGGACTGCTCTTGGACCCGAGCCTTTCACTAATGCTCATGCACATGGTACGTGACCCAGTCTACCCCGCTCGCACCAAAGCCGAGCTTTTCGACTATCATCGAAAAGGCGAGGAAATGCTTAGGGTCATTGATTCAGGTCTGTATTACCAAATTGCTCCAACCACACACCCTGTTCTCGAATTCATTAGCTGGCTTGGGGAGGCCTATGACGAGCGTAGACACATTTTTCTTTCTACCCAGGGAAATAAGATTTTTTGCATTACACCCCAACTCATAAGGAAAGTAATTTTCTACCCTCCCAGCCAGGATTATGTTGAATTCTTCGAGGTCTCCCTCTCTTGTCATTTTTCAAAGCTACCCTGGGAGAAACAAAGCGGTTTCTTTAGCCTCCTCTTTGATTCTCGCTTGTCATCTTTCCTGCTCACAGACTCTATCCCCTTATCGACTTTCCAAACCAATGTATAGCCCGTCCTATTAGTCATGTTAGGGCTGTTAGGGTCTGAGGAGGTTAATCAAGTGACTAAAGAGGGCATAGCTTTCCTATGGCTCATGATGCAGGCAGACATCCTTTTGGATATCCCTTCTTTCTTGGCTTCTGCTATCAAGGATCAATTTCAGGAAATCTCCTTTGCCGGTTCTTTTCGGTACTATTCCCTTGTGTTTTACATGTTCCTATTCAAGCACGCGGATAGATTTGAGAATCTAGGCCTGAACAGATTCTTGAGGAGAAATGCCCAACCCAGATCTGTTTTTGAGTGGACTATGTCAGTTCGCCAGCAACCAGGCGGGAAGGGGTATGTGAAGTTTGTCAATGAGTTCATCTCTATAGCCTATTCCATTATACATGACAACCCTCCACCTAGAATATTTCCTGAGTAGATGGACTGGCTACAGTTCAATGAGGCAGAATGCATAGGTGACTAGTATCTATTTGATGACCATATCAAAATCAGAGTTTACGGTGCAGAGGTGCCTCCCTACCACCTGCCAGTGTTTCCAGCTATGTAAGTTTTTTCCCTCGAGTTCATCCGATAGGTCTTGAAGGCCGACCAGGTCCACTTCGGACCTGCGAAGAAGGGATACATCTTCAAACTCCCAACTTCGATTAGCCCTTTAACTATTAATTCAAGACACGCCCTCTCAACCATGTAAAAAATGATGCTAGAGATGAACCTCCCTCAGGGAGACGTCTGGCACTATGAACCTAAGGGTGTCCTCACTAGTAGGAAGAAGAAAATAAAATCAATAGCTTATACACATGAACCTAGGCCCTCCATTGAATGGAAAACTAACCTTGATGCATGGCCTTTAGATGTACAGATGGAGGCCGAGTCCTTAGCGGCCGAAGGGAAAGGAGAAAATGTGTCGGTGGAGATAGAAGTGCAGGGACAGGAGGAGTACCCCTCAAGAAGCTAGGAGGTCATAGATGAAGAAGCTCATCCTAATAAAAAATAGAGGACTCAAGGGCTAGATGACATAGAGGTTGAGCTATCTAATGATGAAATTCTTGAGCTGAAGGGTCCTAACAAGAACAAGCCAGGTTTTCTAGTTTCTTTTGACACTGCCTCCTCATCATCCCCCTCAGAGCTTTCACAGGAAGTCACAGTGGACAAGCAGGAGGTTAGAAATGAGATTAATACCAAGAAACAGGCTTGCCAGGGAAAAAATGAGGGCTAAGCTAGCACAGTTCATGGAGAAGCACCATTCTAGGCTCTCTTCAGTGCTAGATATGGATAAGGAACAGTCTATATTATCCATTCAGCACTCAGCGTTGTAGCCCTCCATTTCTGGAGCTGAATACAGAGATTTGGAAATAATATTTAACCTAAGAAACATTCCCTACTAGACAAGCTAGATTTACACCAGTGTATCGGGGATATGGTACAGACCAAGGTGGTGAAACATGCATTGGCCTTAAAGAAGCTCAAAGAGAGGTTAAAGTTGGTAAAAGAGAACCAAAAAAGAGAGAAGATTAGTGCCAGAGCCACCGCTTCTTAGTTGGAGAACCTCAAGAGATCATAAGAGGAAAGGGTGTTGATAATAACACCACACTGCAAAATATTCTTACCAAGGTAGAAGTGGAAAACGGGGAGCTGAAACAAAAGCTGAACATGTCTCATGAGGTAGAGAAGGAGAAAGAGGTTCTTGCCGACTCACTTGTCCAACAACAGGAAGAAAATGCCCAGAAGGACAGGGATATTTTTAGACTTAAAGAGAGGCTGTCAGAATGACAAGTAAAATGGGACGGGCATACATGTGTGGTTCCTATAACAGGTGATCCCAAGAATATCCCCGAAAAGCTCACTAAGGCCCTGTCTGAATATAAGGTGTCAGAATATGAGACCCACACAATTCTCCAACTCCTACAAGAGTCTGAGGCCGCTCTAGCAGCAAACCAGAAGGTGAAAACACCTCTATAGAAAGAGGTTGAAACCTCCGCAAGGAAGCCCAGGAGTAGGATAAGTCCATCAAAGACTTAAAGGGGTAGATCAAGGGTAACATGTCAATCTTTGAAGCAAGGTGAATGATTTGGGCAGAGATCATAGCAGAGGTTAAGCTACATTGGGACCTCCTAGTATTGATAAATGATAAGAATATCGTGATTCAAGTTCAAAACTCAATTACAGGTTGGACGTAGGGAAGGGGAAGAAAGGGAAACAATGGAAAAGAAGTACATCAGGTATCTTAATGAACTCTCCCTTGAAGAATTGCGGGCACAGGGAATACGTGACCATTTTAGGACTGTTATGGAGGTCGGGAGAGTAATTGAAAGAAATCCGCACAACAATACGCTAGTCACATGCCTGGATTATGTTAGACCATGCCGTTTTAAGATGAGATGTCATACGTGGCCATTTTAGGATCATATGAGGTTGGGAGAGTAATTGAAAAAGAAATCAAGACAAACAATGCATACGCTCGACGTGTTGGCGCCGGTATCAATCAGAGAGAAGTATCATGCTGTTTAAGGTGAGATGTCATAATGCCTCATCATTTTTGATTTGGATTGAAAACTTCCATATCACTAGAGAATATTTTGTCCTGAAAATATTTGGTCTGAAGGCCCATGTAAAACACTATAAAAGACCAAACCGCAGACTAAGTAAAGGTTCTGAATTTTCTAGAAAAGGGAGTTGTAGTTTGCATATCATAATTTATAATTTTGAGGTTTTTCTCTTAATGTATATCTAAAGAGCCATTTTGAAGAATAATATAAAGTTTATTTGTTGTGATAATGGATTCCTACTAAAATGGGTGAACAATATGTATATCCTCGATGTGTTTGTTCATTTTAAAGTTAATTGCACTCATATTTTCCTTCTTGTTATCGTTGCTTTCAGAATGCGGGTGTTCTATGAGTTATGTATGAATTTATATTCCACTAGTTCTCATATCATAATTTACAGTAGCACATTAAATATATCTCGAGGCACAATTTTTGTTTCAAGTTCTCTTTTCATATTGTTTTCTTCTAAGGTCTTATAAAGGGTGGATTCTTGTACTTGTCTAAGCCCACCTTGCTTTTACTTTCTCTAATCATTCCGCATATTTTCTCATCCTGATTAACCTTTATAACTATTAATTTATTTCACATTTGGCCCTATTTGCAACTGCTTTATTTCATGACTGCTTCAGGCCCATTCTAAGCAGGCCTTTCTCTCCACAATCAAAGTTCCTAGCTACTACTCTTTTCTTTTTGGGATCTAGGACCACCTCTCAAAATATTTCAATCATTTTTGTTATTAGGAGGTTCCCTTTTACAAGAAGGCAAAATAACCTAAATGACCTCTTGTCCTAAGATATCCTAGGCACTAGTATTTGGCAACTTGAGGCTATCTATAGGAGTGACAACATATTTTTGGCACCATTGACGGGGAACGAAGTTGAAAATATTTTCATTGGAATACGACATTGTATCCACCCTTCAATTAGGTGAGCATGAAGGGTTGTGAGTTGCATAGCCCTCACCTTGGCGACTCCACTTTTATCTAAAGCTAAATCAGCTGCAATCCTAGCTTACACTAAACCACATTTTAAGTCATACACCTCTCAATTGAGAACACTTTCAGTATTTGACCCTCAAAAAATTATATTCAAAAGAATTTGGAAAGAAAAAAAACCAATTCAGACTGACATACCCACATTCTCATTAGAATATTCTTTGTCCTCATCTCAGAAGGCTTAAGTCCACGACCCTGGTTCCACAGCTCGAGTTCTTGAATATTCCCTAGATAACTCTGTTCTAAACCATACTAAGATAAAATAAGAGGCCGAATTAGTGAATACCTCTGGGCTATCTTTGCACTCTACCCAATAAGCTGAGGAAGTTAAACAAGTCACCATACTCCAGAGCTTTCATCATATTAACTTTGAAATTACATCCCAACATATAACTATTATCTTCATCAGAATCCTCCTCATAATCCACCACCTCCCATGGTTGTACTAGGTTTCCTACTTAATAAATATGCCCCATTTTCCCTACCTCAAGTTTTAAATGATATGCCTCAGGATTACTTAAAGCTCTTGCCTTAGTTCACGAGGGAAGACAGTGCCTCCGCCCAGAAGCATATTGAGGACTTTTGTACGTTTGTTGAAAATGTTAACGTGGAACATTTGGATGTAGTATTGAGGCTGTTTGTCGAGTCTTTGGATGGGGAAGCCCGAAAGTGGTTTAAGTCATTGGCTGACCATTTGGTTACTTCTTGGGAGGAAATGGAGATTTCTTTCAATAAAAAATGGGGAGAAAGGAGGGATCATGGCTATGCTCTCATAGAGTTAAATGCCTTGAAGAAAAATCATAATGAATATGTGACCGAGTTCATAAAAAGATTCAATAAACTATGCAACAATCTACCTGCTGAAATCAAACACCCTCAAGAAGCAACTAAAGTAGTTTTTGCAAGAGCATTTGAGTTCGAGTTCGGGTTCAGTTTGAGAGAAATAAAGTCTGCATCCCTGGATCAAATCTAGAAAAATACTCTAGAGGTAGAAGATAATTTTTCCTCTACTGGGAAATCCAAAGGAAGGATAGATCATGATTCTAAGAGAAGAGGTAAGGAGGAAGCCTCTTCCTCTAATCAAGAAAGAGAAGCCTCAGAAAGTAGAATCAAAGAGATGAACCAGATGATAAAAAGCCTTTATAACAAGTTGGTGAAGCTGGAGTTAGGGACCAAAAACTCTGTTGCCCAACCTAATCAAATGGCTCCCAACCGAGGTTTCAACCCGCAGTACCGGAAACCTCCATTGCAAATATTACATCGTGGTAGAAAGGAGCAGTAGGATCATATCCAACCTCCTCTATATTTGGAGGGAAAAGTGGAAGGACCAACTGAAGGAGTTTCTGACTATTAGGAGGATCATTTTATGGTGTATTCAGAGGATGAAGATGGAGAAATTACCTTGCAGGAAGAGCAAGATGAGAAAGGGAAGAAAGAAGTGTCCCAAGAAGACCCAGATATCGATGACTATTGCAGAAAATTTGTAGAATTCATGCAAGCCTAGATGCATAAGAAGTACGAACTTAGGTCCTCTAGATAGAGGACCCATGTGAAAGAACAGGAGGGAGAAACCTCATCAAAAGAGCCTACTCAGTCAGATTCTATCAGCAAAGAGAAAAATCCTATAGAAGAGTCCTTGCATCAAAAAGCCACCGCCTCTTCCTCCTCAAGGTCAGTCCCTGCTTCCCCTGCAAGTCATAAGGGTATTACTGCAGTCATAAATCCATCAGTCCCTCTTAAAGAACAACCAAAAGAAGCCATTACAGAAAAGAACCCTACTATTTTCAACCTTCAAAAATAATTATAAAAGGTTAAGATTCTGATCCCCCTAGTTGAGCTTTTGAAGCAGCCTTCCTATAAAGCCCAGGTATCTCAATTTATGCTCCCTCATGGAGTGGTTCCTCTCCCTGACAGTCTTAACCTCCAAGAAGAGAGGCCAATGGTAGTTTTTGATCCTCACGTAGAAGATTTGGACTCAACAACTCCCCCATTCTATGTATATCTGGTCATTCACGATCTGCTGCTACATAATTGCATGCTCGATTCCAGAGCTTCACATAACTTGTTTCCATTGTCTATTATGGAGTATTTAGGGCTACAAATTACCCGTCCACATAAATATTTTTATTCATTCGACTCCAAGAGGGTTAAATTCCTGGGGATGATTAAAGATTTAGTGGTGAATTTGGCCTAGATCCCAGCCAAAAGTGTGGTGATGGATATTGTGTTCATCGATATCCCAGCTTGTTTCGGGATGTTGTTGTCCATATCATGGGGTTCAAAGATCGGTGGGTCAATTAAACTCGACCTCACTTATGCTACTATCCCAATATTCAGAGGAGAAGAACGGAGGTTGTATCGGGAGTCTAGATTTGTTAAAATGATTACTAAAGTTGACGGTTCTGTGAATTCCCCGATATATGGAAAATAAGGTGAGTTCACTTGCCTCATGCTCGAAGAGGACGAGTATTTCTTACAAGAAGTAACAGTCTGCCCTCTAAAACCTAACCAAACCATAATCAAGGAAGAGAAAGAGACATGGAATTTACACTTTGATGGGGCTAATTCGAGAGAAGGGAATGGAGCTAGGGTGCTTTTAATCTCACCCATAGGATAGTTGGTCCCTTTCTCATTTAAGCTAGAGTATGAAGCCACCAACAATGTAGCCGAATACGAAGTGCTACTCCTGGGATTTCAAACAACAAAAAATATGAATATTCAGAGCATGAAAGTCTTCGAAGATTCCGAGCTCGTAGTAAGACAAGTCAAAAATCAGTGTTAGGCTAAGCATCCACGCCTCAGAGCTTACCGAAATGAAATATGGGACCTGGTGGAGAATTTCTTCTTGGCCTTTAACATACAGTATATGCCGAGAGATAAAAACCAAATGGTTGATTCGCTTGCTATGGTAGCTAGCAATCTCCGCCCGCCACAGAACCCACTGCTCAGATATGAAGTTGAGGTACGTTATCGCCCTTCCATCCCAGATAATGTGAAACACTAGAAAGTGTTTGAAGACAAAGAGCAAGTTAAACGTTTCATAGAGACTGTTGGGCAATTCTCTAATCTAGTGATAGATGTTATGGATGAAGAACCTGAGGAACAACCCCAGACCAAGTGGGAAGATACAGTGGCAGGACATCATGTGTTGCAACTAAAAGGGAGTATCATCCCTAGAGGCCTCGTGCCCTTGGAGAGGTTGTTTGAAAAAAATGATATCCCAATTAATCTCGGAAAACTACCACAATATGATCAGGTGAATGATATAAACATTGGGACAAAGGGAGACCCAAAAGTAGTGAAGTTGTCTAAAGGAGTTCTAGAAGAATATCGAGACCAATATTTCTAGTTGTTTCAATATTATAAAGATGTTTTTGCATGGTCGTATCAAGAATTGAAAAATTTCGATGTGGAGGTCATATAGCACAAGATCCTTCTCAAAGGAGATGCCAAGCCTCATAAACAAAAACTGAGGCAAAACAATCCATTGCTGCTCCCGGCAATTGAAAAAGAAATCAAAAAATTGTTGTAGGCTAAAATTATAGTCCCCCTAAGATACTGAGAGTGGGTGGCCAACCTGGTTTCGGTTAGAAATAATAACGGAGAAATAAGGCTATGTGTGGATTCCGAAATCTAAATAGGGCTTCCCTAAAATATTATTACCCCCTTCCTAATACGTACCACATTCTGCAGAAGGTGGTGGGATCCTCCCGGATGTCCATGATGGATGAATTCTCGGGATACAAAGAATTTCAGTCCTCCCCAAGTATCAGTAGAAAATGGAGTTCACCACGCCATGGGGGACTTTCATGTACGCCCAGATGCCCTTCGGCTTAATCAACAGAGGTGCTACTTTTCAGTGAGCAATGGGTATTGCTTTTGTGCGGGAACAGGATAAGTTTGTGGTAATATACTTGGATGATATCACGATGTTCTCGAAAATAGATGTAGAACATATTGACCACCTTCGCCGGACCTTTGAAAAGTGTCGCAGGTATGGTTTGTCATTAAACCCTTAGAAGTCCATGTTTGCTTTGGAGGAAGGGAAGCTGCTTGGACACATAGTAACGAAAGAGGGGATCAAAATTGACCCGAAAAGGGTATAAGTGATCAATGGCATCTCACTTCCCTAAAACAAGAAAGAAGTTCAGGTATTTTTGAAAAGAATAAAATTCTTAAGAAGGTTTATCCCAAACTATGCTAAGATAGTTTGACATATAACAGAAATTCTTAAGAAAAATAATGAAGTAAAATGGATCTCTCAGTCCAGGACTGCTTTCAACAGAATTAAACAAGCTTTTTCTGAGGCACCCATATTGGTAGACCCTGATTACAGTAAGCCTTTCATGATATTCTCTTTTGCCTCACCTCGTACAATAGCTGGTGTGTTACTGCAGAAGAATGAAGATGGGCTTGAATAGTAGATTGCCTTCTTTAGCTAGGTGCTGCGGGATGCAGAACTAAAATACAACATTCTGGAGAAGCAGGCTTACACCCTGGTCAAATCCTTAAAATAATTCCAGATATATGTTCTTTAGTCGGCCATAACTGCCCTCGTCCCCACAGCAACAATAAAGGATATTTTAATACAGGGAGATAGTGCAGGTAAGAGGGGAAAATGGATTGCCAAAATTCAGGAATATGAACTGGATATCATACCTATGAAGCTCATTAAAGGATAGGGGTTGGATAAAATATTATCAGAGTCTAATTGCCAGGCCTTGGGTATAAATTTATCCATGGGAGGAGGAGAAGTACCAGAGGATGCAAAAGTGCAGCTCGAAGTAGAAACCATCGTGAAGAAGACACACATGAAATACCTCCTCAGTGCCTGGTACAAGGATGTCGTGGAGTACCTCCTTACTCTAAGATGTCCCATAAATTTTGATAAAGAAAAGTACCATACTCTGAGATTAAAATTGAAGAAGTACGCCATAGCTAATGGAAAATTGTATTGGAGAGATCCTTCAGGAATCATGTTACTATGTCTTATAGAGCCAGAGGTGGACGAGGTAATGGCCAAATTTCATGAGGGTATATGTGGTGGAAATTATAGCTAGTAGTCCATAGCTCACAAAATTATCAAAGAAGGTTTTTTCTGGCCCTGATTATTTGGAGATGTTCATGCTCGTGTTTAGGCATGCGAAAAATTCCAAATGTTTGCAGAAAATCAAAAGTTCGCTCCTCTGCTACTGATACCAGTGCATATCGAAGAGCCATTTCGACAGTGAGGCATTTATTTTATTGGGGAAATCCATCCCACATCCAGCAATAAACAAAAATGTATCCTCACCTCCATTGAATACTTTACCAAATGGATTGAGGAAATACTTGCTAGAAATTCCATGGATGCAATGGTGATTAAGTTCATGGAAGAAAATATAATAGCAAGGTTTGGGTGTCCGGTTAAGATCGCCACTGACAACACTCAAGCCTTTAAGTCCACTAAGTTTATTAATTTATGTCAATAGTATAACATCACTTTGGGACACTCTATGGTCTACTATCCCCAGGGAAATGGGTTGACTGAGCCATCAAATAAAACTTTGGTGAGGGCTCTGAAGAAGACCATAATCGAGAACTAGAAGAATTGGGACTCCCAAATTAAATTTTCTCTTTGGTAAAACCGTATTACTAGCAAGAGGTCCACAGGAAAGTCCCCCTATGAACTGGTATACGGCCGAGTAGTTATGTTTCCCATCCAACTTGCCTTACCCATTGCCAGGTTCCTACAAGATAATGAAGAGGAACCGAATAATATCATCAGGAGGATGAATCAACTGGTTGAGCTGGAAGAAACCCGAGCCCAAGTAAAAAACAGGTTGTCTGGCTATCAAGAGAAAATGAAATTCTTGTTTGATCAATGAGAAAAAGATAAGGAATTACAGGGCAGAGATTTGGTGTTGAGGTGGGACGTCAGAAGGGTGGACAAGTGCAAACATGGAAAATTTGACCCACTATGGTTCGGACTGTTCAAAGTTGTTGAGGCCAAAGGCAACAACACTTTCATACTATAGAATTTGGAAGGAGACCTGATCAAAGCGCCCGTGAATGGGTAATTCCTGAAGCCTTACTTCCAATATTGAGAGTGGCCCCAACGGCCCATTGTATATATCCTCCATATTGTATATATTCAGTTTTAAGTTTCCGTATCTATTTTGTTTTAACTCATATCAAAAATACTTGAGATTTTGAAGGGACCTAGATATACTTACTAATGCACAGTCAGATGGTCTGTGAAGTTCTCGACGCCCTCGGGAATGAGCATACCATCCCCAAGTGGAGCCAATGTTGTTTAGTCACCTCATCCATCAAACAAAAGGAGCAACCAAGTATAAAAACTGAGAAGCTAAGAAGTATGGTGGATAGAGGGTCCCTAAAGAGCAGGCGCAGTGACTTCATACATCGACGCTACTACACATCAAGGAGGTAGCACTCATGGCTCCATGGCAGAACCATGAGCCATAGAGCTCGCCGGTAATTCTTTCCGTCGGCCTCAAATGAGCCTTGCAACGACCGAAGTTGGGTCCCCAGAAAAGGTGACATCACCTTCCTTCGGGCCAATCACAAGCGTTCCGTGGGGCTAGAAAATGGGCCCGAAAACTCCTATGCACCCCACCAAAATTCAAGAGGGGCCCACCGAAGATGACAGTTGGTGCCCACCAAGGATGACAGTTGGCATCAATAAATAAAAGGTAAGATAAGTCTAGGATGGTGGTACGAAGGTCGGTACCTTCTTAGTTCGGCACGAGGCTTCCACCAGCTGGGCTACTGCCAGCCAATCACCTATCACCACATGTCCCATTGTCAACGTCCTTATGATGCCAGCCCTACAAATGTCACCCTGTCTCATACTTCTTAAAACCCGGTCTAATATAAGCATGTTTTACCCTCAAATATGTAAATTACTTGTTATTAACCAGCTTTTCAAGCAGAACAGGTTAAAACTCAAGTGTAAGGTTGCTTTCAAACTCATGTCGCTTTCCCCTTGGCTACCTCACCACTCTCATGTATTTCCTTATTTTTCCATCTCACTATTTCCCTTCTGTTTTTATTTTCAATTTTTCATGGAGAAAATGAAAAATGAGAAAGTCTGTGCCTGAAACCCCACAAGCCCATGAGGTCAGGACTGCTCTTGGACCTGAGCCTTTCACTGATGCTCATGCACAAATTCGTGACCCAGTCTACCCCTTTAGTGTAGCCCACACTAGATTTGATCTTTTCGAATATCATTGAAAAGGTGAGGACATGCTTAGGGTCGTCGAGTTGGGTCTATACTACCAAATCGCTCCAACCACACACCATGTTCTCGAATTCATTAGCTGGCTTGGGGAGGCCTATGACGAATGCAGAGACATTTTTCTTTCTACCCATGGTAATAATATTTTTTTCATTACGCCCCAACTCATAATGAAATCCATTTGCTACCCTCCCAGCCAGGATTATGTTGAATTCTCTGAGGTATCCATCTCCTGTCATTTTTCAAAGCTGCCCTAGGAGAAACAAAGCGGTTTCCTGAGCCTCCTCTCTGATTCTCACTTGTCATCTTTCCCGCTTACAGACTCTGTCCCCTTATCGACTTTTCAAACCAATGTACAACCCATCCTATCAGTCATCTCGAAGCAATTAGGGTATGAGGAGGTTGATAAGGTGACTAAAGAGGGCATAAATTTCCTATGGGTCATGATGTAGGTGGACATCCTTTTGGATATCCCCTCTTTCTTGGCTCCCGCTATCAAGGCTCAATTTTAGGAAATTTCCTCTGCTAGTTATTTTAGGTACTGCTCCCTTGTGTTTTACCTGTTCCTATTCGAGGACATGGATAGATTTGAGAATTTAGGCCTGAACAGATTCTCAAGGAGAAACGCCCAACCTAGATCCATTTTCGAGTGGAATATGGCAGTTTTCCAGCAGCAAGGGGGGAAGGGGTATGCGAATTTTGTCAATGAGTTCATGTCTATAGCCTATGGCATTATACATGACAGCCCTCCGCCTATAATCTTTCCTGAGCAGAAGTAATGGCTACAGTTCAATGAGGCGGAATGCATAAGTGACTAGTATCTGTTTGATGACCATATTGAAATCAGAGTTTACGGTGCAGAGGTTCCTCCCTACCACCTGTCGGTGTTTCCAGCTATGCGATTTTTTTCCCTTGAGATCATCTGAAAGGTATTGAAGGCTGACCAGGTCAACTTCGTACCTAAAAAGAAGGGATACATCCTCAAACTCCCAGCTTTGATTGGCCCTTTCACTATTAATTCAAGATATGCCCTCTCAACTGTGGAAAAAATGCTGTGAGAGATGAACCTCCCTTAGGGAGATGTCTGGCATTATGACCCTAAAGGTTTCCTCAGTAGTAGGAAGAATAAAATAAAATCAACATCGTATACACATGAACCTAGGCCCTTCATTGAATGGAAATCTAACCTTGATGCATCGCCTTTGTATGCACAGATGGAGGCCGAGTCCTCGACAGTCGAAGGGAAAGAAGATAATATTTTGGTGGAGATAGAAGAGTAGGGATAGGAAGACCCCTTGGGAAGCCAAGACGTCATGGATACTGATGAAGAAACTCACCCTAATGAAAAACAGAGGACTCAAGGACCAGATGACATAGAGGTCGAGCTATTTGATGATGAAATTCTTGAGTTGAAGGGTCCTAACAAGAACAAGCCAGGTTTTCTAGTTTCTTTTGACACTGCCTCCTCGTCAGCCCCCTCAAATCTTTCGCAGGCAATCACAATGGACAAGTAGGAGGTAAGAAATGAGATTAATACTAGAAACAGGTTCTCTAGGGAAAAAATGAGGGCTGAGCAGGCACAATTCGTGGAGAAGCACCATTATAGGCTCTCTTTAGTGCTATTTATGAATAAGGAGGAGCTTATATTAACCATTTAGCACTCAGCGTTGCAACCCTCCGGTTCTGGAGCTGAATACAGAGCTTTGGAAATAATATTTAACCTAAGAAAAATTCACCTACTAGATAAGCTAGATTTACGCCAATGTATCAGGGATATTCTACGGACCAAGGTGGTGAAACATGCATTTGCCTTAAAGAAGATCAAAGAGAGGTTAAAGTTGGTAAAAGAGAACCAAAAAAAAGAGAATATTAGCACCAGAGCCACTGCTTCCCAGCTGGAGAACCTCAAGAGATCAATAAGAGGAAAGGGTGTTGATAATAATGTCACACTAAAAAATCTTCATACCAAGGTAGAAGTGAAAAACTAGGAGCTGAAATGAAATCTGAACATGTCTCATGAGGAACATGTATAGACGGAGGAGCTCGTCTAGGTAGAGAAGGAGAAAGTGGTTCTCGCTAACTCACTTGCCCAACAACAGGAAGAGAATGCCTAAAAGGAGAGGGAGATTGTCAGACTTAAAGAGAGGTTGTCAAAATGGAAATTCAAATGGGACGAGCGTACATGCATGGTTCCTATAACAAGTGATCTTGAGACTATCCCTGAATATCTCACTAAGGCCTTGTCCAACTTAAGGGTGTCAGAAGATGAGACCCGCACAATTCGTCACCTTTTACAGGAGTCTGAGGCCGCTCTAGAAGAAAACTAGAAGGTGACGAAATCTCTACAGAAAGAGGTTGAAAACCTTCGCAAGGAAGCCCAGGGGCAGGATAATTCCATCAAAGACTTAAAGGGGAAGATCAAGGGTAACATGTCAATCATGGAAGAAAAGCGACTGATTTGGGAAAAGATCATAACAGAGTTTAAGTTGCATTGGGACCTCCTAGTATTTATAAATGATAAGAAGATCGTGATTCATGAGTTCAAAACTCAATTGTAGGCTGGACATAGGGAAGGGGAAGAAAAGGCAACAATGGCAAAGAAGTACATCAGGTATCTCAATGAACTCTCCCCTGAATAATTGCGGGCACAAGGAATACGTGACCGTTTTAGGACTATTATAGAGGTCGGGTGAGTAATTGAAGAAGAAACTATATTTGCGAATACGCTGGGCTGTTTGGTGCTCGTATTAAAGGGAGCGGAAAAGTTTGACCAAGAGTGGGGCAAGATGGTAGAAGCTGGCCTCCCACCATGCTAGGATCCACAGTTAGGCGCACTATTTCAAATAACAGCCTATGATCAGAAAATGTTAGAAATTATGTGAAATGCAGATATATTGTTGGAGAAAATAGGCCAGCTAAAGGAGGAGACCATAATAGCTACACTACGCAAGGAATTATTCCTTATCTGTCAGGCGAAGAAATTTCTTATCATCTGCATGGATTATACGGAGCTGACTAACATGCACTCTTTTGTCGAGGCCTACAACACAATACATCAACTGGGGAAACTTTTTGGAAAAAGTGTTGTGAGTATGTGAATCCTCCAGTCTCTTCTACTTCATAGCAGCTCCCACCTCCTCCACCTCGTCCACTTGGATCCTCTTCATATTCAGCTTGGCCACGCTGTCTAGAAATCTTGGGCACTCCTCGGCATAATAAAAAATTATGGATATCATGATTTGGCCCATGCGACCTATTTTAAACTTTTGATTTTTCAATTTCCATGTAATGTAAAAGTGGGTGAAATCTCTATTTCACCCTAAGCACTCTCTATATTTCCTATTTTCTTTTATGTTCTTGTTACAGTCTGTGTCAGACCATGTTGTTTAAGATGAGATGTCGTTATGCCTCATAATTTTTTATTTGGATTGAAAAATACCATATCACCAGAGAATATTTTGTCCCAAAAATATCTGGTCTGAAGGCCCACGTGAAACACTATAAAAGACAAAACTATAGACTAAGTAAAGGTTATGAATTTTTTGGCAGAGGGAGTTGTAGTCTGCATATCATATTTTATAATTTTGAGGTTTTTCTCTTAATGTATATCTGAAGATCCATTTTGAAGAATAATATAAAGTCTATCTATTGCGATAATGGATTCCTACTGAAATGGGTAAACAATATGTATCTCCTCGATGTGTTTGTTCATTTTAAAGTTCATTGCACTCATATTTTCCTTCTTGTTATTGTCGCTTTCAAAATGCATGTGTTCTATGAGTTATGTATGAATTTTTCTTCCACTGGTACTCATATCATAATTTACAGTAGCACCTTAAATATATCTCGAGGCATGATTTCTGTTTTAAGTTCTCTTTTCATATCATTTTCTTCTAAGGTCTTATAAAGGGTGGATTCTTGTACTTATCTAAGCCCACCTCACTTTGAATTTCTATAATCATTCCACATAGTTTCTCATCCTTATTAACCTTTATAATTGTTCATTTATTTCACATTCGGCCCTGTTTGCAACAGCTTTATTTCATGACTGCTTCAGGCCCATTCTGAGCAGGCCTTTCTCTCCACAATCAAAGTTCCTAGCTACTACTCTTTTATTTTTGGGATCCAGGACCACCTCTCAAAATATTTCAATCCTTTTTGTTATTAGGAGTTTCCCTTTTACAAGCATGTAGAATAACCTGAATAACCTCCTGTCCTAAGATTTCCTAAGCACTAGTCTTTGGCAACTCGAGGTTGTCTCTAGGAGTGACAACACCCTGTATCTCCCTTGTAAACTTGCCTTGAGACAAAATAAGTTAACGATCTCATTGCCATATTTAAAATCCAAGGAAATAATGAAGGAGGCCCATATCCTTCATCTTGAACTCCTTTGCAATGTCCTCCTTGCATGAGTGTATCAGTTGCTCATCACCAGTCAATATTAGATCATCAACATAAAGAACAATGATTCAAAACTCACCCTCCACCACAATTTGGTATATATTTGCATCTGCTTCAGTTTTGGTGAAGCCCATTCTGGTGAAATAGCTGTCTATCCGAGTGTACCAAGCACAAGGTGCTTGCTTCATCCCATACAACGCTCTTTTGAGTCGGAACACATGTGACTCACTGTTGAAGATCTCAAAAACTTAAGGCTACTCTATGTACAACTCTTCCTCAATGATCCCATTGAGAAACATAGTCTTCACATCCATATGATGAATGTGCCAGCCCATCTGTGCTGAGAGAGCAAGGATGGTCCTTATGGAAGAATATGTTGCGACAGGTGTAAAGGTATCTTCATAATCTATCCCCTCGATCTGTGAGAAGCCTCAGGCGAAAAATCTAGCCTTGTATTTCTCAACACTCCCATCAGAATATTTTTTTACCTTGTAGATCCATCTCGAACCTACCATTGATTTATCAACCAGCTTTGGAACAATTTCCCAAGAACTGTTTTTGACAATGGAGTCATACTCCGCCATCATTGCATCTACCCATGTGGGCTCCTGCATTTATTATTGAAAGGAAGATGGTTTATTCATAATAAATTCGCTCATGAGAGCCATGTATTGAGTAAATTGGCCAGGATATTGTCTTTATCTGCACTGTGAAGTAGGGACTCCTACATTATGTGCAGCATCAAGTATCAGCCTATCATCTTCTATGGTACGCCTTCTACTAGTTATGATGCTTGGCTCTACGTGAGTGGACTTCTCCACTCCATGAACCTACTCCTATGGCTGATCCACATCTAGAGATTGATCTTTGGTAACCAACAGTTTCTCCTCCGCATAAAATTCTAGCTTCCTCTCAAGCGACAACTGCATGGCTTTCCCCTCATTTAATTTTATATCCCATCACACCACAGTCATTATAATTTTTGGAAAATACACACGATAATTATGGGTTGTTTCTTTGTACCCCAAAAATATCCCAACTTCAGCAGTTGGCTCTATCTTCTTCTTGGCGTCCTTGGTCACATGCACATAAACAGATGAGCCAAAAATCTTAAAGTGTGAAACATCTGGTTTCCTACCAGTGAAATATTCTTCATGTGTACTCATGCCAAGTACTCTATGAGGATAAATATTTTGCACATAAACCATAGTGTTTCATGCTTCCACCCACAAATGCATTGGTAGGCCCTGATCATGCAACATCGCACGTGTTGCACCCATGATCATTCTATTCTTCCTCTCTGCGACCCCATTTTTCTATGGGTTATGAGGTGCTATGAGTTCTCTTCGAATTTCTTCTTTACTGCATAAGTTCTTGAATTCATTAGAGATGTATTCTCCACCATTATCACTCCTCAGAACCTTCACTTGATTCCCTGACTTTTTCTCCACCAATGCCTTAAACTCACAGAACTCTGAGAATGTTTGATTCTTCTTCTACATGAAGAAGATCTAGCATTTAAAATAAAATTCATCAACAAAAATAACATAGTACTTATGTTTTGTTGTTGAAGCAACCGAGAATGGTCCACACATGTATGTGTGAACTCTCTCAAGGATACCTGAAGCACGGTTCTCATTTTCATGAAAGGTGGACTTTACATACTTCCCCATGGTGCAACCCTTGCACTAATCTAACTAAGCAAGTGTTCCCATTGGAATTCCAGTAGATATTTGTTTCATGACTTTCAATGCTCCATGATGAAGAAGGCCCAATCACCTGTGCCATAATTCACCCTCATCCCAACTCACCACTTTTTCCACCTTTCCCATCATGGAAGTGTAGCCGTATACCTCTAGCTTGTAGATATTATTAACTTGAATCCATATCCTCTTGGCTTGACCCGTTGTTTTATGTTGCAAGAAATTTTTACCGTTGCTGAAAACAACGTCATAGCCTCTGTCCTCCAACATTGCGACTGAGACCAAATTTTTCTTTAGACTTGGAACATGCATAACATCTTTCAATTGAAATGGTTTACCTGACTCCCTCTAAAAGGTAATGGTACCAATGGTAGTCACACTGTGTCATCCATCGTCGTCCATCTCTATATGTTTTTGGAGATAATTCTCCTCCAAGTCACTAAAAAGTTCCTTATCTCCCGTCATGTGAAAGGAAGAGCCACTA
Source organism: Pinus albicaulis (assembly GCA_034641835.2). Lineage (NCBI taxonomy): Eukaryota > Viridiplantae > Streptophyta > Pinopsida > Pinales > Pinaceae > Pinus > Pinus albicaulis. The sequence continues at coordinate 1,805,677,487 of CM076580.1, read as the reverse complement.
TCCAAATACCACACCGATCCTAACATGACACCATGCATGTGATAAAGGAGAAGTCAAGCTAAAAATGTGAGGCAAGGGCATCACCAGCTGCAGCTCCAGCAACCTTCTTGTTCTTCTTCTTTTGCGAACAATTAGTAGCAAGATGCCCATGTTCATGACAGTGAAAACACTTCACCTTGGACATATCCAACTTCATTCCTTTAGACTTGGATTTGGAATGGAATTTCTTCCCCTTCCTCTTCTTAGCCTTAGAATCCAAAGCACAATCCTCTTCATCATCATGCTTTTATGAGGAGCCATCTCTTTTGCTCCACCTGAACTCCTCCTGCACCAGATCCGACCACAGTCGTTCCCAATCTATAAATTTTTCCCGTCCATTGACAAAGTCTTCATAACTATTCCAACTCTTACGAAGTCCCAAGAGAGCCAAGATCACAAAATCATCATCATCAATATTTATTCCCACACTCCCCATTTCATCCCAAAATTGGACAAAATTTGTGAGATACTTTGGAATGTTGTCGCCCTTTTCCCTCTTGATATTTCTGATTTTATCTTTGAGCGCCAAATTCTTATGGTCACTACTACTTTGGAATAGATTTGTCAAAGCTTTCCATATAGCATATGGTGTAGCTTTCCCATGGAGGCTTGAGACAATGTGGTCTTGTACTCCTTGCAACTGAATCCTCACCTCCTTTTCCACTTTATTTCGCCCTGCATCAAGATTTGCAGCATCTACAACATCTGGCTTCGGAACATATTTTTCAATGAATTCCTTCAAGCCATTGTCTTCGTACTACCTCAATATTGTCCTTCCAAGAAATGTAGTTTTAGCTAAGCTCAAGTGCATACTTTAACCTCAAGCCATTGAAATCCATTTCGATCTTGAATCAGTTGTAGCACCAAGAAAGTCTTTCTGCAAATTCGAATTCTTTCCACTAACAAACTCGGCTCCTGCTTCAAAATTACAATTTCCTGTGCTCTGATACCATGCATAAACTTAATACAAAACATGTATTACCTGGATTCTCCTGATCTAACAATAATAAGCTACTGTTAAATACAAAATCACTTCTACAAAATCTTTGCGGAATTTGAAACACAATCGCCAATCACAATATCATGAAGAAATATCAATCACACATAACACATATAACTTACCTGGGGAAAGAATATAGATAAAAAACCCACTATATTCTATTATGTATTATATCAAGGAACATGAAAAAATTACATACAAATCTCCAATCCAAGAGCTCTCAGTACAATAGTTAACTGTCTCACACTGTCATAAAAAAATTGGCAAGTTCCTTAGCCAATTTACCGTCTCCAGAAAACCTGCCTCCACTGCACAATCCTAGTTGATAGCAATCCTTGAATGAATGGAATCCTGCTTTCCTTGACTGCACAATCCTCATGGGAAAATCTAATGTGTGTGTGGTTGCATGTGTGGAACCGATAATGTCACAACTGATAGTCAACTGTCCCTTTCACCTACATCTTAGTTGGGTCTCCACTGGATCTGACATGAATGCAGTTAATAGTAGTAAATATTCAGTTGCATGTGAGGCCACTATTTGTGACTTAATTAATAATCAATTCACTTGGTATCTCACTAGTGTATCTTCAGTTACAACTAGCACAACTGATTTTAACTCAATTAACTGAGTTAAACTACTTTTCAACTTTCATAACTACACTTCCAACTCTGTTACAAATTTGAATCACTCATTTACAACTAAGTCTATTTGCATGTCCCACCAACCAACCACTCAACTTGAAATTCCAACAGTTAACTGATTTTCCACTTCAGCTAACTATTTCCAAGTGCTCATTGAGAATATATTATTGTTTATTATCCAAATAATATTAAGGGATAATAATAGTTGACATGCATCTATAAATAGAACTTGCACATACATCTATAAATATACCTCATCTATAAATATAATTTTCTTATGCATCTATAAATAGACATCCACTTAAAAATAGCTCGAGGCTCCATCCTAGTGTAGGTGCATAATTTTCACTAGGATCTTCTTGTTGAATCTCAACAAACCCAAGAGATCCTTCAACATGATTCTTCCATATTTAACCTGGTTAATCAGGTAATTTGTAGGCCCTCAACTTACAGTTTTTTCCTCAAGTTCAAAATGAAGCAACCAACCTCCAAAACTCCTAAAGCCCAAGAGGCCAAACCATTGTCTCACATTAAGCCACTCATGCACACATAGTCTTAAATAAATGACCCACCATGCCCCTACCACATGTTGGACCTCTGGTTAAACATGTATAACCACCATATAAAAGGGGAAGACCTTTTTAGGGCAGTATATTCAGGCCTATACTACTAATTTGCACCATATTTCTAGCAATTTATTGATTTCATTTCATGGATGGTTGCATCCTATGTAGAGGATAGAAATTGTTTTATATCATCCACTAGTGTGAAAATCATGGAGATAACTCCATAACTAATTTAGAAAGCTTTTTTGTCCCCAGTTTCCCCTTGTTATGAAAAAATCACCAAAACCACCCTGTTCTACAGTTATAGTGCCCTCTCAGCTTTGGAAAAATATGCCTTCTTACATATGATTTTGGATCCTTCCCATGAATCCCTTCCTATTGCTGACTCTTTTCCCATTCATACTTTTGTAGAATTTTTCCTGCCCATCCTCACTGTAATTTCTCAGTTGCGTTGGGGAATATGATGCTATAAATGTCAATAATTTTTCCATAGTGTTTTTTATAGTGATGATGAATCCATGTCATATTTTTTATATTTATTCTTTCCTAGCTGAGTCCATAAGTTTCAACTACACCATTTTCCTATCACTTCATTCTTCAAATATTAATCCATCCTATTTTACTTGTTCCTGAACACCCATGTATATGAATTTGAATACTTGGGTCCCAGCCTTTTGGAATATTCATGCAAACAATGAAAGTTTGTCTTTGATTGGGATGTAGCTGTTAGGAAGAAACCTAACAATGAGGGCTTTTCTTAGTTCATATCCACTTACATGTCTACTACATATAAAATCATCCATAATGTATCTCCCACAAAGTGCATATAATAAACAATAAAAACTCAACAGCCAAAAATGTAGTGTGTGATTAGTTACACGTTTGGATACCTAATATCACAGTGTTGGACCCCTGTACCTTAATGGGGTGGTAACGCCGCCCGTTAGTCATCAATAATTTTGATCTTATCTAAAAGATGACTAAGTTGACAATCTCAGATTTCTAGAAACAATATTTGCAGAAACATTGTGATTTCTAGAAATCTCACTGCCTTCATTATCCTAAGTCTATCAATTCACTGAAAATATTCACTCAAATCCTCCAAGTTATCCTACCATCTCAAAAAGAAAATTTTTTTCAGGCTACTCCCACCATTTCACCTACATTTCATTCCCTCATATTATCATTTCTACCCCTATTTTCTATTAGTCCTTTTTCCTCTGAAAATCCCCCTTTTTTCTCCATTTACCCTTCATTTCCCTTAAAGAAGGCTTTTAAAACCTCTCCTAAGCCTTATAAAAATTCCTTTATATGGTTTAAAACCTTCCTTTTATCCCTACCAGAACTTCAAAAGGGATTAAAAAACTTGTTTTAGGCCTTACATCTACCTTTTCCTACATATTAGGCCTTAAGCCCCTTTGTGTTTAAGCCCTCAGCCCTTTTTCTCATATGGTCTGAGGGCGTGACCATGCGCTATTCCCTCAGCCTCTTTCGCCTTGGCCCCAGTCCCGTTATTCCCCACGGGACCACGCCTCTCCTTTTTCTTAATCCCCCTTTGTTATTTTCTTGCCCCACCCCACTTCACTTACTCATGAGAAATCCTGACCGTCGATAATCCTGATCGAATGGTTGTCGTGTCTTCCCACCATTTCTCCGTCGAGCACCTTTTTCCCATCGCACTCACCCTTCGTCGTCAATCTGGCTCCCCCAGATCCGACGGCCCATGATCAATTTCGCATCGGTTTTGGTGCCAAAGTTTAAACACCCATTTCAACACGAAAAAAGTGGTTTTTTTCCGGGATAGGTGTTAACTACTGAATGGTATCGCATTCGCTGGAGCCAAAACCGCTTACCACTCGACCCTCACGCGAAAACCACCCGGTTTCGCACAAAACTGCCCTTCCTTGTTTTGTGCTAGAATTCAAACTTCTTCCCTTCCACTTGGGTCCATCCATTGAACCCTTCATTCTGCACATTTTCTCCCTCTGAATTTCTCCATCGTCTTCCCTAGCTTCTGAAGTAGTTTTAGCCTAAATTCAGGTTTTATTTAATGTTTTTTGTTTTCTTGTAGGTTTTAATGGCGACCTTAAGTCAAAGGGCCATCTTGCAGTCAAGTTTTCAGTGATATGGCCTTGGATGACGATAAAAAAGGCCTATAAGCGAAGAAGAAAGGGATCCAGGGTTTAAAATTCATGATCGATCAGTGCCTCATGAGCGTTGATCCCTTTTTAAAACCCTCTAGCACCCAAAAAAGTCTCCTGCACATAGAAGCAGAGAAGATCAGTTAAAGTTTGAAGATCGAAGGAAGAAGACATTGATTAAAAGCTTGAATGAAGATTAAAGGATAAAAACACAGTTAAAAACAAATGAATAAGTTCATAATGACTCAAAATTAAAGACAACATGATAGATGCACTAGAGCAAAAGCAACGTCCACATAGTCTTGTTGAAGTTGAAAGGAAATTGATGTTTTGGGACTGGTGGATGTTTTGACTTGCTTGTAGATAGAGAAAGCTCTGTCATTGGATCCCTGAGCTTGGCTATTGGTGAAGTACTCTAAATTTGTTATTGTTATTTCCTGTTCCATTATGTTTCACTATTCTCTTTTGCAGTAGAATACAAATTTTAGGCTAAGAAATGCCTTCTGAAAGAACCTTAGTTCTGTTTACTCTTCACTGTCTTAATGTTTTCTGCTACTAAGATCTTCTAGAGAATTCTTAGTACTCTTTGAGCTTCTATGCTTGTTTATTTCTTAAATAGTTCAATATAGTTGGCCTCAAGAATGATTTATGGTTTTCCCTGCTTACTTGTTGCCACTTAAACACTGTTTCTGAAGTCTCCCTTTAAGGTACCATTGCTTAAAGTTTTCCAAAGAGGTTTTGTTCTGATCATACCCTTTGTACTTGCTTAAATAATTGTTTTGAAGGTCTTTATAGCTGTAATCTAAAATGTTTAGGAGTTCCCTCTTCTATGAATGCAATTATGTGTGAATCCTGAATGTTTTCTTATCCTTGAAGGTGAAATCACTATAAGTTAAATGAGTTTCTTGCCTTCTATATTTCATTGGAGAAGTTTGTCTTGAAATTGTTATTTGTTGAAGTGTGGTTTCTAGAATTTATGGTTAACCCTATCTATGGAATGCCTCTTTATGTTCAGATAATGTTTTAAAGTCCCTTTCTTGAGAAGTACATATAATTAAGGATTCTTAATTTCCCTTAGTTCTACTTTTCATTCTAAATCATTGATGTTCATTTCATTTCACCTAAAAGACCTTGTAGATCCATTGGCCAAGTTAGATTTTCCCTTTGATACCCCTGACGCATTTACAAACTTGTTACAACTTCCACTTGACTCCATTGCCCAATGACTCGGCTTTTTCTCTTTTCTACCTATGCTGCCTAGATCATCATGTCCAACCAAACAATCAAACAAACTCATGCTTCATAACTAGCCTAAAATAAATCCTTAAAAGAAAACAAGCTCACATCTTTGCAAACAATTGAGATCCCTCTCTGAGACTAGGAAGGCTAGGTCCCAGAGCTCTAAAGACTGGTTTTGATTTTGCCTTGTCACTTGGTATGCCAATCTGCCAAATCACAGGACCACAACATAATTACGATCGTGATGGGACCTTTTTGAGTAAAATTCCCTAAATAAGACACTCAGTATTCATCCAAGTGAACTATAGATTTCTTCAAGCACTACCAACATAATGGCGATCATGATAGGACCTGTCTGAATCAGTGGCAATCTAAGTAACCCTTAGGACTCTAATAGACCCTTATCGAACCTTGAAGAAATCAGCTAGTAAGCCATAGAGTAAACTCTGTTTGTTTCACCACCCTAGCTAATTGTTGAATCAAGTATAGGACACTCTCACAACCATAGAAAAACAAAAGAAAAAACTCAGAAAACCCAAAACATTTTAGATTGGTCTTTAAAATAATATTTGTTGGTGGACCATAAAACATTTTACCTTAAGAAAAGCTAAAAATTTCCACCTGGCGACTCCACTAGCCCCAGTAGGCATATTACTCCTCTATATCTTCAGATTTCCTTAGGACTATGTTAACCAACCCTGAGAAAGTTTAGAAACCTAGCCCCCTAGTATAGAAATTACTGTGAGAGGAAATTTTTTTGAAAAATAGTCCTAAAAACCTCAGCCTCTCTAAATTTTGAAAAAAATGAAATTTGGCTTCACATAGGGTCAATACTAGATCCCATCTAGATCCTAACCCTCCCACTGTAGTTGATAATCTAGAAAGAATTTTGTGGCAAACTTCTAGATCTGGAAAATCAACTGCTGATAGGGACATTCCAAGAACAAGATCTGTCCCTGAAAATCTCACAATCTTGAAAGATCCTCACTTTGACTTACCTCATACAAATAACCTATTTATAAATAAGTCTCAAAGTGATCTAAACCAAGCTGACTTTGAAACCACAGATTTGCAAGAGAGCTTTAGCATAGAAGCCTCACCTTCTACTCCACCTAATTCTTAGCTTTTCCATCACCTCATCTCCTTCCATAATAGATCTGCTCATTATCAGTTTGCTGGCCCAAGTGTTTCTTCCACTCCTGTCCACACATACACTGTTCAGAACACTCCAGCTCAGCCCACTTTTCCTCTTGTAAATCCCCCACTTTTTCCTACCATGGCAGCATGGTATGCCCCTGTAGTGTTACCACAACCTTCGGTTCCTCTACCCAATGAATATCAATCCAAAATCCCCCATTTCACTGGAAATGAACCTACTACTGCTTAGCAACATGTAGATAAGATGGATGATTCTTTTGATTATATGGAAATAGAAGAAGAGACCATTAAGATGAGAACTTTTGCTCAAAGTTTAGGAGGAGAAGCCAAAAAATGGTTCAAAGGCTTAACTCCTCACAGCATAAATGATCTCCCTTCTTTATATCAAGCATTCACAAATAAATGGGAAATTAAAAAGAACCCTCTCCAAATACTGTCAGACTATAATAACCTTAAGAGAAATACTGGGGAGAGTGTCCAAGATTATTGCACTAGATTAAATAGTGTGTATAATGCTCTTCCCCCAAACATGAAACCTCCACTAGGCCTAGCCTTAGCTAAATTTCCAGAAGGCTTTGATCCAGAAATGGCCTACCAGCTAAGAGAAAGAGACCCCTTGACTTTATAAGATATGCAGAGGGGAGCCTTAAGTGTAGAAGCAAATCTGATTGAGAAAAGAGCTAGGTTAAAAGCAGAGAGAAGAGTTACATACAAGGATGAAACAATGGCATCAACTTCATCATCCAATGCCAAAATTGACAACTTAGTGAAGGTAATGGAGAGAATGCTTGAAAAAATAAATCTGAATGATAGGGTGCCTCCTAAAGAAAACCAAACCAATCCCCAAAACAGAAATAGAAATCCAAATTTTAGAAAAGATCCTAATCAAGATAGGCAAATAGATAATGACCAACAAATTAGGCCTCCCTTCCAACAAAATTATGTAGATCAAGAGGAGGAAAGGGAAACTGAAAGGTTGGAAGAAAATCATGTAAATTTGATAGGATCTGACAATGCGACAGATGTTTTTCTCACTAAAGAAGAACAAGGATTCTTCTCCTCAGAACAAACTGAAAACAACCATGAGGATTCTGAAGATTACAAATTGGGGTTTGAAAATGCAATAATGGAGGTACATAAACAATATAATCTTAGAAGCAAAGGAAGCCCAGAGATTTCCAATGACAAAAACACTAGTATTGCTGTTAGGAAAACTTCAGAAAATCAGCCTAAAAGGACAACAAATAATACCAACACAATGGCCAAGAAAACTAATTTAAATAAAGACAAAAATAGCCAACAAAGTGTTGAAAAAAGTTTCCCTAGTACCTCTGCTAATGGCCCTAACAAATCTGTCCTAAAATATAACAGTCTAAATAAAATTCAGCAAATCAAAATTGTTGAAAGAAATGTAAATGAAAAAATAGATGTAAATATCTCAAAAACAATAGTTCCTTTCAGCATTGAGGGTGAAATTTTAAAAATCAAAATTAGCATACCTCTAGCTGAATTAGTAACCCAGGATGTATATAAAAACCAAGTTTTGAAAGCTTTGAATATAGGCAATGATACTGATACTTTAAACTTGACAGATGATAAACTAGAATTTTTTTTTGGTCTTGAAGTTGAAGGAAAATATCAAGAAGGGGTTGTCCCTCCCTTCTATGTTAGTTTGAACATACATAACAAAATCTTGCACAATGCCATGCTATACGCAGGTGCTTCTCATAACCTTATGCCCAAAATAGTAATGGAAAGCCTAGGCCTAGAAATTACCAAACCATATAAGGACCTGTATTCCTTTGATTCAAGTAGAGTCAAATGTTTGGACCTAATCAAAGATTTATGTGTCAACTTGGCCCAAATTCCTGCTAAAGGTCTAGTTATGGACATAGTGGTAGCTGACATTCCCCCAAAGTATGGCATGCTTCTATCTCAATCATGGGGAGCCAAACTTCAATGGAGCCTTCAAATGGACATGTCCTATGCCACCATCCCAGTATTTAATCAAACCAGAAGAATATACAGGGAGTCTCATATGAAATACATGGTGAGCAACATAAATAGGCCCAAAAACACTCTTGTATACTCCATTCACTCAAATATGGATTCCTTTATATTGTATAATGGAGGTGAAATCAATCAACAAGAAAAGGAAAAAAAAGAAGAATTTAGTCCACCAGAAGAATACAATCTGCCCTCAACTCAATTGAAAAATAACTCAAACTCTAGCAGCCTTGAACAATAGAAAGGAAATGAAAATGAGATTGAAACACCCTGGAGAATAATCTTTGATGGCTCTTGTAGAAAACTAGGTTCAGGGGCTGGTGTATGGATACATAACACAAACAAAGGATATTCCTATAAACTAGATTTTACATGCACAAATAACATTGCAGAATATGAATCCCTCCTCCTTAGCCTACATTTGCTCAAAGAATTAGCAGCTAAGAAAATATTGGTCCAAGGAGATTCTGAGCTAATCATTAGACAAATTAAAGGGGAATATTCAGCAAAAACCGAAAGCTCAGAGAATATAGAAATGCTGCCCTTGATCTCCTAAAAAATTTCGAAAAATATGAACTCATTTTCATCCCAAGAGCTCAAAATAATCTAGAAAATGAACTTGCCTTTCCTGCTAGTAATTCCCAAATACCACATACAAATGAACAGTTAAATGTAAAGGTAAAAAACAGGCCTGCAATACCTAACAATGAAGACTACTGGCAAGTGTTTGAAGGGGACAAACACATAGATGAATTTCTGTAATCAAGGGATGATTTTTCCATATCAACACCTACTTCAAGCCATAAAGAAAACTGTCTTAGAAAAAAACAAATCCCTGAAGCAGAGCTGTCCTTTTCGGCTGAATTATTTGACAATCCAGACCAAAAGGACCTTGAAGTTTTACAATGAAAAGGTAATACTATACCAAGGGGTACATTCATGTATGTCAAAATTCCATTTGGTTTGATGAATATAGGAGCCACCTCCCAAAGGGCCATGGATATAGCCTTCTCAGAAGACAAAGGCTATTTTATAATAATCTACCTTGATGACATTACTGTTTTCTCTAAAATTGACAAAGAACACTTGATTCATTTAAGAAAAGTTTTTGAGAAATGTAGGAAACATGGGTTATCTTTGAATCCCAAAAATACACTGTTTGGTCTCCAAGAAGGAAAGCTTCTTGGTCACATAGTTTCTGAAGAGGGAATCAAAGTAGACCCTAAAAGGATTGATGGCATATTGAAAATCAGCCATCCTAGAAACCTCAAATAATTGCAATCTTTCATTGGAAAGATAAATTTTTTAAGGAGGTTCATTCCAAATCTTGCCGAGCTATTAAAAAATATCACAAACATGCTAAAGAAAGAGATAGGTGTTGAATGGAAAATACAAGCTAAACAATCATTTGAACTAGTGAAACAAGCTCTTACTCAAACACCAGTTCTTATCAGTCTTGATTTCACCAAATATTTCTACATCTTTTCTTTTGCATCTGAACATACAATAGCTGCAAAAGAACATCATGGGGCAAGAACAACCAATATCATTTTTTAGTAGGGCCTTAAGAGATGCTCCACTCAAATATAACATCATGGAGAAACAAGCCTTAGCCTTGGTAAAAGCATTGAAAGACTTTAGAGTCTACATTTTACATTCTCACATCATTGCTTTTGTCCCACATACCATTGTCAAGGACATTCTAAGTCAAGACCCTGATGGTAAAAGGGGAAAATGGATTGCCATTATTCTAGAATATGACTTAGAAATCAGGCCTACCAAATTAATCAAAGGGCAGGGATTAGCAAAACTCATGGCTGAGTCAAACTTCCAAGCTTTAGATATGAATATGGTTGATATTTGGGAAGAAACAGAAGAATTCGCAACTCCATTTCTTGAATAAAATTTTGTGAATTCACCTTGGTATGATGATATCATATATGTGCTGCTTTATCTGAATACCCCTCCTTCTCCGTTTAAAACTAAAGCTAGATTTTTAAAACAGAAGGCTTTAAATTATTGTATATTAGATGGGGTTTTATATTGGAAGAATGTTGTTGGAATATTTATTAAATGTTTGCTTGAGATTGATGCAGGAAAAATCATGCATGAGCTGCATGTGGGAGAATGCGGAGGACATCTTTACTGGAAGACTACAGCAAATAAAATCCTCAGATCTGGTTACTATTGGCCCACCCTTTTTCCAGATACTTAGAAGCTTGTCATGTATTTCCATAAGTGTCAATTTTTTGATGGCAAGAGAAAACTCCTACCCTTACCCTTACATCCCATCAATGTTGAGGCTCCCTTTCAACAATGGGGCTTGGACTTCATTGGGGAAATTCACCCATATTCGTCAACCCAACATAAGTGGATCCTCACTGCCACTGATTATTTTACCAAGGGGATAGAAGCCATGCCTTCTAGGAATGCTACTGACTCTATCATTATCAAGTTCCTTGAAACCAACATACTATCCAAATTTGGTTGTCCTAGAAAAATTATCACACACCATGCTGCTTCCTTCAAGTCTAAAAGAATGGTTGACTTCTACTATAAATATCATATCACATTCGGTGATTCTACTGCCTACTATCCCCAAGGAAATGGATTAGCTGAATCCTCCAACAAAAGCCTCATCAATATTATCAAAAAAATGTTGGAGAAGAATAAAAAATCATGGCATAGTAAGCTTATTCATGCTTTATGGGCTGATAGATTAACCACCAAGAAATCAATAAATATGTCTCCATATCCACTAGTTTATGGCATGGAAGCAATCTTCCCGACAGCTTTAGGAGTTCCAGTCATGAAACTCCTCCAAGGAGTAAAATATGAGGAAAATGATATGTAGAGAAGGATAAATCAGACCATTCATTTACAGCAGTCCAGAGAGGAAGTGTATAAGAGAACACAAACAGTCCAAGAAGGTATCAAGAAATTATTTGATAGAAGGACTAAAGCGAATGATTTCCAAGTTGAAAATATAGTTCTGAAGTGGAATTATAGAAGGGAAGAAAAGGGAAAACATGGAAAATTTGAGAATTTGTGGAAAGGACCTTACATCATTCATTCTATAAGGGGTCATAATGAATTATTTCTGGAAGAGATGAATGGAGAAGACATATTTGGAGCTCCTGTCAATGGCAGGATGCTCAAGTACTAATTCTATCAAGAGTCCTAGCTTCAAAGTTTTCATTCATTATATATAACCCATTTGAAAATAAATCATGAAAAATAAAAAAAACAATAAAAGGAAAGGAAAAGAGGGTAGATTCAAAAGAGGTACAGCCCCATACCCAAAAAATATAATTTTCTAAAAGTGAGCAAGTCTAAATGTCACTACTAATTCAAAAGGATATCTTATTCAGTAATCTAGCCTAATCATGGTTGAAGATGCTTTAAATTTATGTTGGTAAGAAAGTAGAAACATTGATTGATAAGATTATTTCAGACTTAACTTGTCAAGAAGAATAGATTAGGAGATTGAAAGATACTGGTTCCACATGCTCAAAATAGAACCAAAGAGATAGATAAGGATGCCTTACAAAGGACAAATTATGGCCTTATCTTGCGAAAATTATGTTTCTGTGTAGCTTGTTCAAAATTCCACAACCATGGTTGATTAGATTGTCTAATCCTGATTTTGACCATGCTTTAAATTTCCATGTCAATAACTAGAGAATCAAGATTTCCAAACAGTTTAATCTTGGCAGTCAGTTAGCATAGGTAGAGAATAAAAGGAGTTCAACAGTTTAATCTGGACTCTTGGAAGAAATAAGGATAGGATAGTTAGTTTATTTTCAGTTTTCAAAAATAAAATGTCAAAGAGTTTGCTAGTTCAAATGCACTCAAGAAGAAGAAAAAATGCTAGGAAAAGTAAGATTGGGTAGGTAGAGAATGTTGTTTGAAGAAATTACATGTTGCAGATTGATTGAAATTGTCAAAAATAAAGAAATATCAGCAATAAAGAAAGAAGAAATCTACCCAATATAAAGCCACTAGTCTATTGAAACTCAAAAGATTATTTTTCTAAGGTTCTGGACACCTTAAAAAGCAAGCTTCCCTCCCCAAGTGGAACCGCTGTTAGTCATAAATAATTTTGATCTTATCTAAAAGATGACTAAGTTGACAATCTCAGATTTCTAGAAACAATATTTGTAGAAACATTATGAGTTCTAGAAATCTCACTGTCTTCATTATCTTAAGTCTATCAATTCACTGAAAATATTCACTCAAATCCTCCAATTTATCCTTCCATCTCAAAAAGAAAACTGTTTTCAGGCTACTCCCACCATTTCACCCATATTTCATTCCCTCATCTTATCATTGCTACCCTTGTTTTCTATCAGTCCTTTTCCCTCTGAAAATCCCCCTTTTTCTCCATTTACCCTTCATTTCCATTAAATAAGGCTTTTAAAACCTCTCCTAAACCTTATAAAAATTCATTTACATGGTTTAAAACCTTCTTTTTATCCCTACCAGAACTTCAAAAGGGCTTAAAAAACTTGTTTTAGGCCTTATATCTGCCTTTTTATACATATTAGACCTTAAGCCCCTTCGCGTTTAAGCCCTCAACCCTTTTTCTCATATGATCCAAGGGCGCAAACATGCGATATTCCCTCAACCCCTTTCGTCTTGGCCCCGGTCCCGTTATTCCCCATGGGACTGTGCCGCCCCTTTTCCTTAAGCCCCCTTTGCTATTTTCTTACCCCGCCCCGCTTCGCTTACTCATGAGCAATCCCAACCGTCGATCATCCCGATCCGATGGTTGTCGCATCTTCCCACCATTTCTCCGCTGAGCACCTTTTTCCCATCGTGCTCACCCTTCACCGTCGATCTGGCTCCCCCAGATCCGATGGCCCATGATCAATTTCACATCCGTTTTGGTGCCAAAGTTTAAACACCGATTTCAACGCAAAAAAATGGTTTTTTCCGGGATAGGTGTCAACTACTAAATGGTATCGCGTTCACTGGAGCCAAAACTTCTTACCACTTGAACCTCATGCAAAAACCACCTGGTTTTTCACAAAACTGCCCTTCCTCGTTTCATGCCAGAATTCAAACTTCCATCCTTCCACCGGGTTCCATCCATGAAACCCTTCATTCTACACTTCTTCTCCCTCTGAATTGCTCCATTGCCTTCCCGAGCTTCTAAAATAGTTTTAATCGAAATGTAGGTTTTATTTAATGTTTTTTGTTTTCTTACAGGTTTCAATGGCGGACCTAATTCAAAGGGCCATCCCACAATCAAGTTTTCGGTGATATGGCCTTCGGTGACTATCCAAAAGGCCTATAAGCGAAGAAGAAAGGGATCCAGGGTTTAAAATTCATGATCGATCAGTGCCTCATGAGCGTTGATCCCTTTTTAAAACCCTCCAGTGCCCCAAAAAGTCTCCTGCACACAGAAGCAGAGAAGATCAGTTAAAGTTTGAAGACCGAAGGAAGAAGACAGTGATTAAAAGCTTGAATGAAGATTAAAGGATAAAGAAATAGTTAAAAACAAAGGAATAAAGGTTTAAAGCAATCAGATAAAGAATTAAAGACAACATGATGAATTATGAAGGCCAAAAGCAAAATCAAGCCTTAATACAATTTAATGATGAAATAAAGCAAATTTAGGCTAAAAGCAACCTTGAATACATCAACCAAGAGCATTTATTCAATCAGAAAATCAACTGACACCTTTAGCCTACTTTCTACCTACAAAGATAAAACAAATAGTTATTACACTAAAGAAAATATCTAAAACTATCAGGATAGTTATTGTAAAGATAAGGATAAGCCTTGAAAGTCAATCCTTTCTCCCATCTTTCTATCAGAAGTTAAGAAAGAGTTATTGAAACAGAGAAGTAGTTGAACATCTTCCTACCTTATGCCTTGCATGGTTTTCAAAGTTAGGAATGCATTTACTCTATAGTTAATGACTCTAAAACCCTATATCAGTTCCACCTCCTCATTTGCAGCATAAATACTGTGTTGGAACTCATTGTATTGTTGGCATTTTATGACTCTTTGAAGTAATACATAGTCTTGCTGAAGTTGAAAGGAAATTGATGTTTTGGGACTGGTGGATGTTTTGACCTGCTTGTAGATGGAGAAATCTCTATCATTGCATCCCTGAGCTTGGTTATTGGCGAAGTAATCTAAAACTGTTATTGTTATTTCTTGTTCCATTATGTTTCACCATTCTCTTTTGCAGTAGAGTAAAAATTTTAGGCTAAGAAATGTCTTCTAAAAGCACCTTAGTTCTGTTTACTCTTCACTGTCTTAATATTTTCTGCTGCTAAGATCTTCTAGAGAATTCTTAATTTCTCTCTAGAAGTCTTATGCTTGTTTATTTCTTAAATATTTCAATATAGTTGGCCTCAAGAATGATTTATGGTTTTCCCTGCTTAATTGGTGCCACTTAAAAACTGTTTTTGAAGTCTCCCTTTAAAGTACCATTGTTTAAATTCTGCCAAAGAGGTTTTATTCCGATCATACCCTTTGTACTTGCTTAAATAATTGTTTTGAAGGTCTTTATAGTTGTAATCTAAGATGTTTAGGAGTTCCCTCTTCTATGAATGCAATTATGTGTGAATCCTGAATGTTTTCTTATCCTTGAAGGTGAAATCACTAGAAGTTAAATGAGTTTCTCGCCTTCTATATTTCATTGGAGAAGTTTGTCTTGAAATTGTTATTTGCTGAAGTGTGGTTTCTATAATTTATGGTTAGCCCTGTCTATGGAATGCCTCTTTATGTTTAGATAATGTTTTAAAGTCCCTTTGTTGAGAAGTACATATAATTAAGGATTCTTAATTTCCCTTAGTTCTACTTTTCCTTCTAAATCATTGATGTTCATTTAATTTCACCTAAAAGACCTTATAGATCCATTGGCCAAGTTAGATTTGCCCTTTGATACCCCTGACCCATTTACAAACTTGTTACAACTTCCACTTGACTCCATTGCCCAATGACTTAGGGTTTTCCCTTTCCTACCTATGCTGCCTAGATCATCATGTCCAACCAAACAATCAAACAAACTCATGCTTCATAACTAACCTAAAATCAATCCTTAAAAGAAAAAAAGCTCACATATTTTCAAACAGTTGAGAGACCCCTCTCTGAGACTAGGAAGGCTAGGTCCCAGAGCTCTAACGACTAGTTTTGATGTTGCCTTGTCACTTGGTATGCCAATATTCCAAATCACAGGTCCACAACACCACCCATAATTAAACGCTGCCTGGGGGGTCCAGGGGGGGTGGCTGTGACTTTATGGAGCCCCCCCTGGCGGGGGGTTTCGGGGGCAGCACCCCTGAAGCTAAAAATAGATGTAAAATTGCCTTGTAAAAGTATAGCAATTTCTATTCAATCTAGGCCGTTCATTAGGCGGATGACCTGACGGTAGAAGTTATGTTTAGTTTAGGGTTTTTTGCCCTAGAAGGAAACCCCTCACTTGTATGAGGGCATTTTATTGCGGCTATGGATTGTATGTGTATTCTCAGAACGAGAAATAGATAGGGAGACTATGAGAGAGAATAGAGGATATTACAGCCGATCTACTGTAGGTTGTGTCTCTTCATTTTGCTAGATAATAGAAAGGAAGGATTGGCTGTTCGAGGTGGACGTAGCCCAAACTAGTTGAACCACGTATATCTGTGTCTCTCTAGTTTTATGTTCTTTGGGTGCTTATTTTTTCCGCATATTTTATGTGTTGCGTTGCTCTGTCATATATAATTTTCTAACATGAGCTCCCTCCTTACCATTTACCTTTTTTTATCCCAATGTGAAAATTTGCCTTAGAATTTATCATAGAGAGTGTACATGTGGATCAAATTAACATTTTTTCTACAAATAAAGGCTATATGTTTAAATTAGGCAAGCTAGTAGGTCCCTTTATTGTAAATACCAGACAAGCTCTCCAGTTAGTTGAAGATTTGTTGAGGGAACTGAACTTTGAGATGGGAGACATCTGGCATTATGAACCCTATGGTATTATTTTAAAGAAAAGGAAAAGAATTAATGCCTCACCCTATGAATTAATATAGGATAGAAGTTGAGTGGAAAGCTAACTTTGATTCCTAGTCTATTAATACAAATATGGATTTTGAAACTCCAACCACAAAGGAAAAGGCACAAAAAAGGAATGTGGACTAGACCGGAGATGTGGAAATGGAATATGTTCACTCCAGCAAAAGGGAAAAAATACAAGAAACAACTGATGAATAGATTGAAACAAGGTTAACTAAGACAAAGTTGGATTAACCAAGTTTCCAAGTGACCCTAGAAGACCCACTTCAATATTTTTCCTCTTCATCTAGCACTTATGATTTATTCTGGGAGCTCAACAATGACATGATCTAGTTGGGCTATAGGGAATTAAATAGAGTAAATTAATAAGGAAATCATAGAATATACACAACAACAACTAGCATCAACCCCCTACTAGACCAGACTTTTAGCTGCCATGGACCTGGAGATAAATCAAATGAATTTTTCATTGCATCATCCCTCGATTCAGTCTCTTCCATTAGGCTCATAGTTTAGGAATGTGGATGTATCTCTTGAATTGACAAGTGTCCCTCTGCCAGATAAAATCAGTTTTCATACAGGCGAGGGAGATGCTTTATAGTGAATTGAGCAGAAATTTTATTACCATTAGCAAAGCTAAGAAGCTGTTGGAGAAGGTTTCGATGAACCTGAAGAAAGAGAGAGCTATTTCTAGATATCTACATTTATAGAATGATAATTTTAAAGAATTGATTTTCGAATTAGAAGTGAACCCAAAATAAAAAGTTTCTATAGAGACTCTTATCCAGAGTTCATAGGCTGAGATCCAAGAACTGAGGCATAAGCTCAAGATGTATGGTAGCAAGCATGTGCAATCCAAAGAATTAGCCCAGGTGGAAGGAGAAAAATATATTTTATCTAAGGAGTTGATAGACTATAATAATGAAGTAGTGAACCTCAAGAAGTAGGTAGCATAGCTCCAACAAAATATTGGCTCTCATATTTTTGTAGTGCTCATACCAGAGAATCCTAAAAATCCTAATGAGCAGCTCAATAAGACCCTCACTGAGCCACAACTCTCTTAAGGAGAACTAAAGAAATTATAGGAGTATTTGGAAAACGCAAAGTGTGCCCTTGCATAAAAGGAGAAACAAATGGAGATTATAAATAAAAATGCAAATCTAATTAATAAAAATGAGCAGGAAACAAACTAAGAAAAAACTGAACTGAAAAATGGGCTGAAAGGTAGTATGTCCCTCCTCCAGGCTAAGAAACTAATATGGGATGAAATATTAACAGAGGTGAAGAATAACTGGGAAACTATAGCCCTTATGGGAGAGAAAAATATTGCAATCAAGGATTATGAGTTCTTCAGCTTGTTTTCCAAAAGAGGAGGATGAAATAATTGTTGAGACAAATAAGAAATATATTCAGTATATTAATGAAATCCAACTAGTGTGTTAAGGGCCATATATGTGGTATACCAAGTAACTGCAATCTTGGAGGTATCTAAGATTATATAGAAGGAAGTTGCTAGGGTTAAGGCCGACGAATGACTAGAAAACGTGATGAAAGATGTAGTTGCATTTGATTTGGAGTTTCAGAAGTGGGTTAGAGCTGGACTTCCCAACTGTTGGGATCTTGTAGGAGAATTGATCCCATGGGAACAATACAATCAAATGTTAATAGAGGCTAAGATAAAAGTCGACTCCTCCCATGAGAAGACCTCCTCCTTAAAGTTAAAGACAATCGTCAACCATCTGAGGAAGGATTTCTAGTTATTATGGTTAGTAAGGACCTTTTTTTTCACCAAGCCCAATTATGCAGGTCTCACTGGTATTAATATTTCTTATCAAAGTTTATTTCTCTCTCCTCTACTGAGTCCAGCATTGTGTCAGAAATGTTACTAGTTCATTAATCCCCCACAACTCCATATCATTGACCCAACAACTCTTCCTCCAGAACCTGTCCAACAAGAATGAATCTTTTCTGATCATGGAAATCATAACATCTATTTGTTTTTATATTTTTGTAAATATTCCATTTCAAGAAATGAACTTAAGTCAGTTAGGGTTTAGTTAGTACACTTGTGTGCAAGTAGCATGCTCGCACCATTTTTGTTATGATGAATCATCAAGAGATCATGAACGAATATTTTGTAAGGGGTACTCAACTTGAGACCCTATAAAAAGATTTTATGATACATTTTAAAAGGTTCTGTAATATCCCAAAATAGGGAAATGCTACAACAATAATAATATCTTAATTACCCAGCACTTAGTTATGTATATTATCAAGATAAGAAATCCCTCTTCAGGATAGTGAAGCGTGAAATTAGGTGAGTGATATCTAGTAGAGGTCGTATGAGAATAGATTAGGCATAAAAGAATATTAAGGTAAACCACATGGATCAGTGGATTTACAATTTTATAAACCTTGTATCACAATGTTCTATGAGTAACTTACTCAAGGCACGTAACCAGTAAGAATTACAGATACAAGAGTGATTAATTCATACACAGTGTTTTTCGAGTTCATTATCCTGGTATATGCTTAAGAAACGACTATAATTACGCTGCAATTGGTATGATGAATTCTGGATTGAGTAGAGATATACCCTGAATACAGGTCATAGCTAGCACTAGTGATACACTAAGACCACTATGCACTTCTAGAGTTGGAGCTACACCAATACATGAGCACAAATGAAGTACTACAAAAAATTATCTCATAAAATTTGTCTTAAACACACTTCCATCATGTTATGAACATATTAGCAAAAGTATGCCTTTATACACTATCTCCTAGTGGGGAAAAGCAACAAAATAGACCCTAAAAACATTATTCCCAGCTGAATGTGTGATAACAAGGGGAAATAAAGGTTTTTTCCCTTAGCGTATAGATTTAGGACCTCAAATACAAAAGGGGATCAGAAAGAAATGCCTTTTGATTTGTTAAACAGGTCTCTCGGCCTTACAATGGCTTATAAACACCCAAATCCCATGACTTTGATTATGCAGAAAAGACTAAAGCATGTGCAGCATTATCTCATAATGGTTTTTGCAACATTTAAATAGAAAAACATAGATCTGGAGATTGATTTCACAATATGCTAAGAAAACAGAGATCTGGCATCCTTATTGTATTATAGAGATAACCTGGCAAGGGTTTCTTGAGACACATGTACAAAAAGAGAAGATCTGATTTATTCAGCTAAAAAATAACATAGTATCACTGCAACATGACATTAATGTAGTTGAATAATAAAAATAGGGATAAATATTCCTTCCTCTAGCTTTCCGGGAGAAGGGTTGGCCCTTTCCCTAGGAAAATAGCTCCAAAACAAGGGTTAAAACCCTGTTGCAGCAACTCTCTAGAAAATGACGTAGTTCCTGCAAGGGACTGTGCTGTAGGAGAGTAGAGTTGATTTGGGAAAATTCCAAGATATGAAATGAGCTTAGAAATCTCCTTTGCTGATCTCTCAAGAGAAGGAAGGCACCCTCTACTGAGAAACAGACTCGGGAGTGGAATGATCAATCTTCCACTGCAACACCCTACAACACAGCATTAGACTGCTACAGAAATAACACTGTTACTGAAGATTTATACTTGGCCTCAAGCCTAGATGTGGAATAAATAAATACAATACTCTCCCAAGAGGCATCTCAAGGGAAGAGGTGGTATTCTCGCTCGAGAACACCCGAGGCTAAACAGCAAGAGGAAGCCAAAATTCTAAACAAACCAAATAATAATATATCATAACATGAATAGCAAAGGCTTCCACACTCTCCATATATAGCAAGTGAACCTCTTCTCATTGGGTCCCATCCACATTTTCCTCCAAGCTCATGCAAGTTGTCCTCCACCAAATCTGTTTTGTTCATCAAGGAGATGCAATGTATCTAGACAACATATGTTGACTGGGTCAAAGATGACTGAATCAACATGATATCTCGCTTGTTCACACCTAAATGTGCTCCTTCTAGCTACTTATTCTTCCTATTTTCACATAAGGAATGTTATTCTTCCTGTCAATGGGCCTCCCTACCCATTTATTCATTTATCTAAAGATAAAACCAACTATAATATTCCATTTAGATGAGGTCTAAATTTTGGGAATATTACAGTGCTCCCCCTCAAAAAAATTTCTTGTCCTCAAGCAACTACAAAGGTAGGGCAAAATTTCTCCCTCCCTCTTCATGTGGCCTCCACATCAATAGATCCCACCACTGCTTAAAATGATCTGCTACAAATATGCCTTCCAATGTTCCCTCCCAAGCATGCAAAACCATATGGTTTACATCATAGAAAAGTGGAAGATGTAAGTGGAAACCTCCTTGCTGTCTAATTGCCTCCTCAAGGTAGGAGTGATGATAACCATGGGGCATATTATTCCCAATGAGTGAATTTCACACCCATGCTATCATACAAATGAAATGAGCCATTCTAGTTAGCTTGAAAATAGCCTCAACCCCCGGTTCATACAATGTGTTGGGGCTGCATGGAGAGATTGGATCCTCCCAACCAAGTGGTTTCTCTCTCCATTTATGATAAGTATGGGGCTGATGCTGATCTTGGGCTGAAATATCATGACCTCCAAGAGTGGCCCAAGTTACCCCACCAAACAAATAAACCATGAAGTGCCTCCTCCAAAAACTCAAGTTCTCCAAATGGCTCCTCCCACATGAATAAGAGAGATGTAATTTGGCAATAATGGGCTGCCCATTGCTGCTCCTGAAACATGCATCATGCAAATTAGGGAGAATCATACTCCCAATGGACATCTTCAACTCATATCCCACTTCCCAAACAAAGCTCCCCATGAACATAGAAATATCAGCAATACATGGAAACAAAAACCAATAGAAACAAGTTTTCATATGACAACCGAAAAGTGGATAAAGGTCCCACACAAGGAACCAGTGCAGTGCATCCTTTGCCTGCACCAAATCAAACAAAAAAAAGTGCTTTTCCAGCCACTTTTTTTCTGCCACAATCATTTACAAGATATAAACATGAAAGTACAAAGTGGTGTCAATGGTGCACGCTAAAAATCATGTGGCTTCCCCCACAAACCACCAATGAGATAACCAATCTCAATGCTAAAATTGGCTTCAAGTACATCATTATACAATATGCAAGAAGGAATAATACTCCTTGGTACAATATGTTGCTCATATAAAGAAAAGAAGTACAAAACATAAAGTGAAATTGTACATTCACCATCATGTACTTGAGATCTTGAGCTGAAATGGCTCAACTGGAAATTCTCCCTCACCTCCAAAGAGTAGGGAAGTGGCTGTGACCTCCTCTCTATCATCATCCAGCCTATGCATCTCTTCATATTCTGAAATATGTCATGCTGGATGCCCTCCCAAATGAACTCCTATGCCAAGGAAAGATATGCATCAAAATGCATGGAAAAGAAGTCCTCATGTGCTGCATGTAGCAGCTTCTCCTTGAGCTTAGAAGCTCTAGTCAAGAATACTCTACCATAAGAATAGATGACCATATCATCCACCATGTCATCTCCATCAGGGTCATCAAGAATCATGCAAGCTCCAATATCCTTGGAGTACTCTACCAAGAGTTGAGATCTCCAATATGGATCAATCCTCTCAAGAGACAACGCTGGTGATCTGGCATGTGAAGCTCTCCTCATGCTGCTGCCTACTACTTTGACATCACCCATGCCAAAGTCTTCCTCCAAAATTTTCACCTCTCCAAAATCCAAGAGTGGTGAATCCAAAGATAAGATGTCTTTCATCAATCCTAGATCTGATGGCCTCCCAGGTGGAATGCCTCCATGTAGTGAGACATCAATGTCAAGAGTAGACTGTACATATGGTTGGGAAACCTTACCCTTGCCCTCATAGTGCAAATCAGTCTGCCTCCCTCTTGCATTAGCTCTCTGAAAAAGAGAAGGGTGTGTTCCTCTCATAAAATGATGTTTCTCTTCCTTCCTACCTTCTCCTTCCATCTGCAATGCTTCATAATCATGCTGCTCACTGATTGTGCTTTGACCTCCATGTATGAGATCTTGAGGAGCTTCTTGCAAGGATACAAGAATCCCTCCTGTCGGAGCATATGCTCATCCTTCCTTTGCATGAGGTACTAGATGTGCTCTAGTTGTGACAGTGTTGTTGCCCTCATCTTCTTCAATGTGCATGGGAAATCCTCCAATGATTGGATCCTCATGTGAAAAAGAGATCCCCATGCTCTCTTATTTAGGAATGTGAGATAGAGGTCTTGCCTCTAACAATGTATGATGCAAGATGCCAGTCTCTCTCATGGTTTTCTGAAGTGGAGTGAGGTTTATAGTTTCCTCCATTACATTCAAGGGGTTTGTGTTCTTAAGTTTTTCTTGCTCCAGTACATGTGTCTTAGGAAGTTTCCCATAAAATTTTCCCACTAATGTTTTAATGAATCTTGCATAAGAAGAATTATTTGCATTTTTCAAAGAACAAGATTCAAAAATCCACCATGCATAAGAATTACCTCCAAAATGCAGTGCTGCTACCCTGATGGCTTCACTTTCAGAAATTTGATGCTGCCGCAAAAGGGTGTCTAGCTCTTCCACCCAAGCCCTGGTTGAACATGTAGGTGAAACATTGAAGGTAGATAGAAGGAACATATCCATATTCTGCTGCTTGCTTCTCTTCACTTGGATCTTGAAAAACTCTTGAAAAGTGGTATGATCTCTAAACCTCTCAGTTTGAGATTCATACTCCTACAACAAATCACTAAGAGTTTTCCTCTTAGGCATTCTCCCTCCTTTCATCCATCTCATGATAGATCTGGGAACTTGATTGTGTTGTGCATCATGGAGTGTAGCTACATGCTCACACTCACCATGTGAAAATCTAGATCTAGCTCTAGATCCAAACTCTTCTGGAGATTCCATCTCCATTCTTATTATCTTCAGCTCTTCTTGAAAGCTCTGCATATATATTGGAAGTAGCTTTGTAAGCCTATATTCCTTCTTTACTCCACATAATGGGGTCTTCTATTTTCTGTACATCTCCTCTTCTGCTGATGGTATACTGGCTGAAATCCACAGGCTGTGCCAAGAAAGAAGCTCTAATACCACTATAATATCCAAAAATAGGGAAATTCTACAACAATAAGAATATCTTAAGATATTATAGTGTTGGAGCTACAAAAATACATGAGAAAAAATTAAGTACTGCAGAAAATTATCTCACAAAATGTTTCTTAAACACACTTCCATCAGATTATGAACATATCAGCAAAAGTATGCCTTTATACACTATCTCCTAGTGGGGAAAAGAAATAAAATAGACCCTAAAAACGTTATTCCCAGGTGACTGCGTGATAACAAGGGGAAATAATGGTTTGGTCCCTTAGAATATAGATTGAGGACCTCACATACAAAAGGGGATCAAAAAGAAATCCCTTTTGATATGTTAAACAGGTCTCCCGACCTTGCAATGGCTTATAAACACCCAAATACCATGACTTTGATTATGCAGAAAATACTGAAGCATGTACAGTGTTATCTCATGAGGTTTTCTACAAAATTTCAATAGAAAAACATAGATCTACAGATTTATGGCACAATATGCTAAGAAAACAGAGATCTAGCATCCTTATTGTATTACAGAGATAACCCAGCAAGGGTTTCTTGAGACACATGTACAAAAAGAGCAGATCTGATTTATTCAGCTCAGAAATAACACAGTCTCATTACAACATCACATGAATGTAGCTGAATAATAGAAATAGGGATAAATATCCCTTCCTCTAGCTTTCCGAGAGAAGGGTTGGCCCTTTCCCTAGGAAACTAGCTCCAAAACAAGGGTTAAAACCCTGCTGCAGTAACTCTCTGGAAAATGATGTAGTTCCTGCAAGGGAATGCACTGTAGGAGAGAATAGGTGCTTTGGCCAAATGCCAAGATATGAAATGAGCTTAGAAATCTCCTTTGCTGATCTCTCAAGAGAAGGAAGGCACCCTCTACTAAGAAACAGACTCGGGAGTGGAATGATCAATCTTCCACTACAACACCCTGCAACACAGCATTACACTGCTACATAAATAATGTCCCGCTCGGGAACACCCGGTGCTAAACAACACTGCAACCCTGCTAAACAGTAAGAGGAAGCCAAAAGTATAAACAAACCAAATAATAATATATCATAACATGAACAACAAAGGCTTCCATCCTCTCCATATATAGCAAGTGAACCTCTTCTCATTGGGTCCCATCCACATTTGCCTCCAAGCTCATGCAAGTTGTCCTCCACCAAATCTGCGTTGTTCATCAAAGAGATGCAATGTATCTAGACAACATATGTTGACTAGGTCAAAAATGACTGGATCAACATGATATCTCCCTTGTTCACACCTAAATGTGCTCCTTCCAGTTGCTTATTATTCCTCTTTTCACATGAGGAATGTTATTCTTCCTATCAATGGGCCTCCCTACCCATTTATTCATTTATCTAAAGATAAAACCAACTATAATATTCCATTTAGATGAGGTCTAAATTTTGGGAATATTACAGGTTCCGAGTTTTGGGTTCAAAATGGGCTCTTGAAATGTTAATGGAGAAGGAAAAATGTATGATCTATCTACATATTAATAAAAAAAATTGGTGATTTTTCTTGCAAAAGATTATAGTATGTACTCTTTAATGTGATCATTCCATTCTCTATTTCTTCTTTCTAGATGGAGTGTTGTTTTGGGAAATAATACTCTAAAGGTCTTGGGTTGACAACCTTCACAGATCAAGGGCATGCCATTCAAGAAGGACTCACTTAACCAAATTTGATACTGAAAACTAGATACTATTGGTTACAGAACTTACCCGAAAGTCCCTCAGTTGATGTAGATCCCTTGGGGTGCAAACACCCTACAACATTTTGTGCTCCGAAGCCTATAAATCCACAAAGAACTAACACAAAAACCTAGTTGTACAGCATATATAGTTCCTATATTTTAGTAAAAATCATGTATAATATCATAAAAAAAATATGAAATGTTCAATTAATGATTATTACACATGTATAAAGTGTCATAAACACATAAAAATTGGGAAAAATATGGCTCTTCTTATTATGAATGACACGTACAATAATCAAAATGTGGAGAGATCACCTGAATCCTACCACAACCTTCGAGCATACCTTCCTCTGGATTCATCCAGCCCTATCCTCACAAGAATTCTTCCAAGATATGTGCACAATAGATGTCATATAGGGTGATGAACATCTCAAGGAAACAAGGGTTTCTTAAATATAACTAGGAAGTGCAG
Organism: Pinus albicaulis; assembly: GCA_034641835.2. Lineage (NCBI taxonomy): Eukaryota > Viridiplantae > Streptophyta > Pinopsida > Pinales > Pinaceae > Pinus > Pinus albicaulis. The sequence continues at coordinate 1,805,651,427 of CM076580.1, read as the reverse complement.
GAGGCACGGTAATATCAGACTTGAATAGGGCTCCAACAGAGTATAATATATATATATTTTTTCTCTCTCCCTTAGGCCATTCCTTTGAGGGGCTTTTATACTCCATCAAATTAGTTTCTACAGTTAGGAACAGTTAGGCCACAGGCTAGGGTGGTTGAATTAATGGAATAACCATCAAACCCACCTCAAAAATAGGGAAAATATATATTTTTTAATAATTAAAAAGGTATATGTGGATCTCTATGAATGGAATCGCGTGTATATGCGGAAAAGTCTGGGCAGAGTCGCATATGGGTTTTAAGATACTTTTTTTTGTGAAAATGTTCAAGTCTGAGGGAAAAGGTTGCCCAAGGCCAAAGTGTAAATCATCAAGTACATGAAGGTGATAAATGAAACTATAACAGATGCCCCCTAATATATGAGGTTAGAAGGGGTACATGATGACCGGAATGTATTATGTGCAATAGAAAGAACCTTGCAAGGACTAGAGAGGACTTCACCAGATTTCAACCTGCCAAAAAACCAGTGAGAGAAACAAAAAGGATAGCTCATGTTTGAGGAAGGCATACCCATGCTCAGTGAAAGAGAAGCATATCCGCATATGAAGTATAGAGCAGATCCAAAATGTATACAAGTATAGCTGAAAAATGTGAAATACATAGCGAATCATCTGATCATTGCCCAAAAGTATATGTCAAAATCAGGTCCAAGTATCACATATATAATACTGATCAATGATGCTGCAATAGATATCTACTCACAAAATTCATATTTGAATCTCCAAGTACCAAATCATAAGTGGTGGAACAAATGGTACAACACGCAACTTGGGAGACAACATACAGGATGTTGTCGTGGTGAAACTGCAACATATAAGGGTGGATGGTGTCACAGGCATAAAACTAAAGAAGTTGTCTAAGTGAATTGAATCATGCTGATGCAAACTCGAGGTCTTCACCGATCACAATGGCACAATTCTACACGATGGGAATAAATGAGCTGAAGTTGACCATGTGAGAAATCATTTGATTACTGGTCATTGATGTATATCGTTAAAAAATGCGAGACAACCCACCGATAATGATAATGAGCATCAAGGTGCCCCAATACAATCCAACAAGTGTGAATAAATGAGTTGAAGTCAAACAATTGAAATAATCTACCAATCAAGAGGCAATGATGTATCCTCACTGTCAATAGCAAAGAGTCTGCCACTGATGACTGAAAACCATAAGGTACTGAAAAAAGGACTCTAGACCTTACTCCCAAAGAAATGAGTTGGATTCGATGGGAAAATATCTATTGGAAGGAAGGCATTAAGGCATCCCACATTAGTCCAGTGCAAGTGTAACCCGCAGGCCAAGATTTGGAAGGAATAAGACGAAGTAGAGTGAAGTAACCAACCGAAATTACGTTTTCGGCATGCACAAGCTGAAGCTAGCACACGGTAGAAACCCTCTGAACCAACCAATAATGAAAGCTGACAAAGAGGTGAGATATCCACCGATAGGGTCAAATGGAAATCAAGGTACTGCACGAATCCCAGGTGTGATAATGTAAGCTAATGACAAACACAAGGGAAACAACTCAGTCAAAGATCCCTAATGATGATAAAATGCTAAGTGCAAGGTCACCTATCAATGATGTAAATAGGGCCAGGGTGTGAATCTAGGTTTGCTCTCAGAGCAATATGTCGTAGTCGATAAGACACAAACCTGCTTGCAAGAAGTCAATGGAGACCTTCTCAAACCCGCACGAGTGTAGGACCAAACATCTGATGTGATAGAACAAGATACTGACAAGACTGGGAAGGCCAATTGAAAAATGATTCAAGAGACACCGCAGAAAGGTCGACTCAGGTTAAATTCCCTTGAACAAAAGCACGACTCATGTTGACTATGGCAGCAAATGATAACTTTGTATAATTTTGTCATGCAGGAGGCATGAACAAACCCTCCATATGATTGGAAGAGATAACCAACCGGGGGAGAACTAACACATGTAACAAGGTTATGGCTTCTCCTAAGTCAAAAATAAAACCATCCCAAATGAAAGAAAGACATAGTTTTTTGTGCTTTGTTCAAGGGAGAAAAAACTAACACTGTAGCTGCCATAAAAATACGAAGTAATATCTTGTTCCCGCTCTTTTTCACATATTTAATTTTTTTTTCTTTTTCATATTCAAAGCTTGAAAAATAATAAAATAATGCTAGAGTACAATGGATAGAATGAGTATTATGAAACAGATGCACTAGTTCCTGGAATAGGAACAATCCTATGCTCAATGCAAGGTGGTGGAAACTGGTAAGTGATACTCAAAGGAATGTTCCATCCATGGGTAAAAAGGTGTCAAGTCGTGGTAGCTAAGTGATTGCATGGTTGACTTGTACAGAAATTCATGATCAAAATATGGCTTAAACATTGAGTCCCAATGAAGCTGGCTGAAGGCCAAGATAAACAAGTAGTCAATATGCAATGCAGTAATACAACTTGACAACAAAAGGGAGCCTCTAGGGTAATGGCCAGAAAAATGATAGCAAAGAAGAAGAATAATGAAGCTTCAATTTATATGTCATGGCGAGACTAAAGAGGACTCCTGAGCCTACATAAATTGCAGCGTGGGTGACAAATGCTAGCGAGGAACTAACTAGGAAGCCCATGTAAAGGAAGGCTCTACCAGCAAGTCATGATTTAAAATCAGCGAGTGAAATGGGTTAAGTACTCATGACATGATGGGATCGACCATATGGAAAGTGATAATAATGGAAGCTAGGATGAAAAATGCAATGGAAGGTCAATTCCATAGCCTATATGTCAGTTTGAAATCATATACCTTCCATGAAAGGTCATCGGTCATGGATCCGAAAAAACCAGAAAAAATCTCAACTTCAGTAAAATGTCCCTGAAAAAATACCTTGACCAACACTTACAAGAAACATGGTTATACAACCTTAGATAGATTTGAAAAAATAAGCACAAAGGAAATTTGCAAGAATTTTAAAAATCTAGGTATCAATACACCATTTACTTCATATTTGGATCATTATTACTTTGCAGAAGTGGAGAAGGAGCTTTTGGAGAAAAAATTTCTTTTATCAAAACCGGAGCAATCAGCCATCAAATCGCGCCGAATCAGCCAGGTAAGCTATAAATTCATTTTTGTCATCAATTTCGTTCTATTTTAAGATAAAAATTTAGAAATTTGACCGTAGCAAACATTTGTTTTGATGAAACCCTCTGTGCATACGCAGGTTCGTGTGGACAAACCTACGTATGATAAGTGACTATGTGTAAACGAAGCCGCACATGTGCAAACCGAGAATTTAAAAATTGAACCTAATGATTGATTTGATGAATTTTCTCAGGATGTCAATTAGACGAAGGAAGCATGAACATAGTGCCATTGACAATGAAGTGATGGAATATCAAAATTCGTTCGATATCCTTCGAAATTTTGGATTGCTCAAGTTCTTTAAGATGCCAAATATGAAAAGTAATGTCCGGTTGCTCCAAATGTTGGTAGATCACTGGGATCCGGAAGAAGACTGCTTCATGATATATCAAATGCCAATACGCATAGAGGTGGAAGACATATTTCATCACTGGACTCTCTCAGAGAGGAGATCCAGTAGATTTGCATGGAAATCCTTTGGGAGGGCTTATTGTGGAAGATTACATCCAAGGCTATTGTGTAGAGGGGTCTCAAAAAGTAGGTACATAGATTACAATCAAAGATTTGAAAGAACTATATATGAAGATTCTCCTTTTCACCATCGGTAAAGTAGCAGGATCTACTTCTCTACATCAGGCTTCGAGGAGACAAATGATCATTACAGTAGAATGTTTGATTCACCTCTTTGATTGGTGCACAACATTGCTAAGAAACATGAAAAGACAGTTGATTTCGATCCAGAAGGAAAACTAAATTTTTTGGGTATGGAACTATTTTATTGACATTATTCTTTGATACGTTTCCAGGGCTTCGGCCCAAAGTCATCTCAACCATCAACAACCCTAGAGATCCAAGAATAGCCCAGTGGGTTTATCTGATGAAGGGATTGGGGGGAAGTGAAGTTCCCCAAACCACTTAGGATGACAAGTGCTTCCAATGGTGGGAGGAACAAGTCATCACAGTGGAAGATTATCCCTATGCTAGATGGATTTTCGCGATGATCCAAATCTAGTCCTTCCACCCGGTACAGCATGGGGTGTAATCAATGAGATTACTATTTTTTATTTTTTATTATATGATTTTTTATTTTTATTTTTTCAAAATATAATAATGAAATTTTTTTTTCTATTGAACTTCAAATGACTTACAAGATTATGAATGATCATGATACAGATATGGGACCAGTCAGAACTAATGGATACCCAAGGCATAAGCACTACAAAGGTGAGGCGGATGCTGAAGACCCTTGTAGGACCCTCCATGTTGTCCAGAGAAACTTGGAGAGTTTAACTCGCCAAGTGCCTATGTCTGCAGTAGAGGACCTACCAGAGGCTATTCAGAGACGGGTAGTCAAAGTACCACAAGATTGGGTGCGGTCATTCTGCCATGTAGCGATAGCTATCGTGTTCTATAGGAACACGAATGTTGGGCAGGGACCATAGGATTAGAGTTATAGATTTTACCGGATGACTGTAATATATTTTTGATACTGAACATGATCGGGAATAAGCCCTAATTTTGTAGGACATATGGATCCAGCTTTTGTATATTATGAATACTCTGACTATATATATATATATATACAGCGATTTATATGATGTGATGACTCAAATGTATGAAAATGAATGATGTATTTGATATATTGATTAAAATGTTGAATGATGAATATGCCAATCAATTGCTTGATTAGCCAATAAGTTTACCATCCAATTGTTAGCTCGAGGAATGTGAATGAATGTTAGAAATTGAAATGATATTTGTAACAAACGTACCCTAAAAAAAAATCGATGCAAAGATGGATCTCGAACCCGATATGTGTTGTTCAAATACGAAACCACCAGTTGGGAGTCCAAGAAAACTACTAACGAATCAACACCCAAGGATATTTCTTCCGAGAGTAGATAAACCACTGCAATGTATTCTGATATGTTGTTCGAAGCAGGACCAATGTAGACACTTCTTGATACCAACAACTGACCAGATGGATAATGAAGTACCTAAGTCACGGAAGCTAAGTTCCGAGTATGTCTACTAGCACCATCGGCGAAACCAAAATGACTCATGACATCCAACACAACCTGCCAAAGTAGATCAAAAACATCAAAATCACACCAAAAATTGGAAACTCAGATATGTACAAAAAACAAAAATATATACAAAAAGCAATATGTTAGGTCAAAGCCTAGGCATAATACTTTTTCAAATAGAGCCCATTTTTGGGCTCCGACAACTCATTTCCGTCAAAATCAACCAAGGCATAAGCTCCTTTCTTGAGGACCTTTTTAATGATGAAGGGGCCATACCACATAAATTTAAACTTGCCTGCTCCTGGGGCATCCTTCTCTTGGGCATAAACCAAGACAATATCTCCTTCAGAAAAAACCCTAGGTTTGACTGCTTTATCATACTGCCTTTATCCATTTCTTATGTGCCTCCTTCATCGTGGCGGAATCCCGATGCTGCTCATCGAGATTGTCCAGATGAAGGAGACGTTCTTCAAGACTGGAAGTGTCAGGAAGAAGTTCTAAAGCTAACTTAAGAGAAGGAATTTCACACTTGATGGGAGATATAGATTCCAACCCATAAGCTAGTTGAAATGGAGTAAAACTAGTTGCAGTTTTGACTGACATCCGGTATGCCCAAAGTGTAGGATGCAACATAATGTGCCAATTGGATCGAGCTTTATTAATTTTCCGTTGAAGAATTGTCTTCAAGGATTTTTTTACGGCTTCCATTTTCCCATTGGCTTGAGGATAATATGGAGATGAGTGCTCTTGCCAAAAACCTAATTTCAGAGCCAATTCAGCCATCATGTTGTTCTCAGAGTGATTGCCATGATTAGTGAAAATATATTTGGGAATACCAAAGTGAGAAATGAGCTAATTGAAGAGGAAAAGACTTGTTGCCTCACCATCATTCCCAAAAGTAGGCATAGCCTCAACCCACTTCATGAAGTAGTCTATGGCTACAATAATGTACCTCTGACCTTTGGCCAAAGGAAGGTTACAATTAGTATAATCAATACCCCACTTTGTAAAGGGGCTGGCAGTGATGATAGGAAAGAGTGGAGCTGGATGAGCGCGCTTCTTTCGAGTATAAACCTGACACAGATGAAATATTTTGACTGATTCCATACAATCTTTGAAAATTGAAGGCCAAAAGTATCTTGCACGCAATATTTTTTGGGTTGTAGCAAGCTCAGATAAATGACCACCACAAGCTCCACTGTGAAAATAATTTATTACAAGCTCAGATTCTTTGATATTTAAGCACCATCTAAGGATTGAATCAACCTGCAATGATATAAAGTGTCACCAATGATCAAGTAAATTTTAGCTAGGTGATGTAACTTACGGCACTCATCTTTCGAAAAATTCAAGGGAAAATTCGCAGTCTGGAGATATACTATAAGATCCCCATACCAAGGATCCTATGAAGAAATGAAAAAAAGATGTTCATCTGGGAAGGATTCATCATAAACCCTCTCTTCTCCACAGGGCAACTCAGAAATCAATTCCGCAAAAACCAATGATTTCTTGGACTTGGCAGACATAAACTCAAGATCAAATTCCTGCAAAATCGCAATCCATCGATTGTGTTTTCCCCCAATCACTCGCCTAATGAGAACAAACTTAAATGGATTGACTGCTGCCAAAATATAGGTTTTTCGAAGAAGAATATAATGTCTTAGCCACTGCACAACATGGACAACTGCTAAAGCAAGATTCTCTATCGGAGAGTACCAGAGTTCAGGTCCTACCAAGCCTCAACTAAGGTAGTATATAACATGATCTGAAAGAGCATCGTCTTCCTAAAACAGAACCATACCAATGGTAGATTCTGCTACCGTGAGATACAAAAGGAAATCCCTGCTATAATCGGGTGGACTCAGTAGAGGAGCAGAGGTCAATGCTTTTTTCAAAGCATCGAATGAGCGTTAAGCAAAGTCATCCCAAAAGAACGAAACTCCTTTATTTAATAATCTCATAAATCCTTTCGTAATCTCAACATAATTTATGATGAATCTCCGTAGAAAATTAGCTTTTCCTTGCAGACTTTGAAGTTGAAGAATTGAAGACAGGGGAGGCAACTGAAGTATTGCCTCAACCTTGAAGGGATCTACCCGAATCCCTTTCGTAGACACAATAAATCCCAAAAACCGACCAGATGTGACCACGAAAACACACTTGTTCAGATTCAACCAGATTTTGTAATGGCGACATCGTTAAAATACTTGACAAAGGTGAAAAGGATGATCAATTCTCTTATGAGAACGAGAAGCTAAATCATCCAAGTATGCATCAATAATATGTTTGATGTCATGGAAAGCATAAGAAATAGCTTGCTGAAAAGTAGCTCCAACATTTTTAAGGCCAAAAGGCATATTTTTGTAAGCAAAGGTACCCCAGGGAAAAATAAATGCAGCCTTATGATGATATTCAGGATGGATAGTAATTTGATTATATCCAGAGAAACCATCAATGGAGAAAATATCATTCCTAGCACACTCATCAATAATCTGATCTATAAATGGTGTGGGGTAGTTATCTTTAGGACATGCTTTATTTAGGTCCCTGAAATCAATGCAAACTCAAATTTTTCCTTGTTTCTTGTCCACGGGAACTAGATTCGAAACCCATTCTGTCAAAGGAACATGAAAAATGATTCCTACCTTAAGCAGCTTCTCCACCTCATCTTGGATAGCTGCTGCCTTCCTAGGGTTGATTGGCCGAAGCTTTTGCCTGACAGGCTTAGCATTTTCATACACCTTGATCTCATGTTGGACAATAGATGGAATTATACAAGGCATTTCCTCATAAGACCTAGCGAACACATCCATAAACTCTTGAAAGAGGTCATTGTAAATTTGAACCTCTTCAGGGGAACATTCAGCGCTGATGAAAACATTCTCTATAATGTTGGGATCTCTAGAAATGTTCACCAATATAGTAGGAGAAATCACAGCCAAGTTACCTTCAGAAAAAACTTGTGCTAATGCTAAAGGGTTCAAGATTGGGTGAACAGGACTAGAAGACTGAGGACTAGGAAAACTTGATTCAGCTTCACTCAAATCTAGTAGAAAGTAAGACTCATGATGAAAATCATCCCACGGTCTCTATACACTAGTCATAGCTTCTAGGATTGCCTCTTTAGATGGAAGAGTGGTATCAAGACAATCCTGGGCCAAAGATGAACTAAGAGTCCAAGCTGGAGCCACATCTCAATCCAATTCCTTTGGTGAAAGAGAAACTGGAATGGACTCTGCAGAGTCAACAATAGAGCTATAAGAAATCTCAGCTACAGACATTGGAAATGCCATTCCACCTACTTGACCTTCTGCTAATATGGAGGTAGGAGAAGGTAAGGTCCAAGGGTCCAAAAAATAATGAGTTCTGAAGAACTCCCTTCGAATAGGAGCCCTAGAGGATGAAATCGCATTGATATGAACTGAAGGAGGCGAAAGATAAAAAGTACCCATCAAATAAGAATACATTCCGACCCCCAAATTCTCGACATGTGCCGTGGTATAATTCACCAAAGAAATGATTGAGTTAGAAGATGCATTCTGATCTATAGGAGAACAATCCAGTTGGTCAACTATGACAATTATCCCTTCGCGAGGGAAATGAAAAATACAAAATAACAAGGATGCAATAGCATCCATCTCATAGATCCAGTTTCGCCCAAACAAAAGGTTATAGTCTAAGTTTGCATTGACTATCTCAACTTCGATATTAACAGTTTTTCCCCCAACACAGATGGGAAAAGCCGGAACAATGCCATGCACCTTGTGAGAATGATTTTCAAACACATTTAGAAGAGTGGCTGAAGGAACAACTACGGGAGATCCAATACCCTTCTAGCATGCAAGAGACATTACACATGTGGAAGCCCCTTCATCTATGACTGTTCAAAAGATATTGAATTTTCGATAACTCGATCTAATATGGAAAGCCATATGATGAGGGAGTCTCTTTTTAAAATTTGACATATCAAATGTAATCATAAGAGAGTTCTTTGGATCTACAACTCCAATAGTAGTGAGCAAAGCACTTCGCTGAGTAGGACAAGACTGGAGCACCTCTAATGTAGACATGGCACAAGGAATCTGAGCTAGATATTATACAATGGAGTAGTTCTGGGTGGCCTTGGAATTTGGATTAATATTCCTATGTTTTGAAGATGCCTTCGGCATCCGAGGTATAGGTTCAATAGTAGTCTTCGTAATATGAAGTGGTTCAACACTATCAGGAATACCCTTAGCTCTCGAAGACTCAACTTCACCATAATCACAAGATATCATAGCGATATCTGCGTGAGAACTCATCATGTATATGTTTGACATATTTTCCCCTTCCTGACTGCCCCTAAAGGGAGCCCCAATATTTTTATTCGCGCTGGAAATTAATTACTGCCCTTGGGGAAAATGGTTTGTCAGCACAGCCTGGGAATTGGAAGAACCCTGTTGAGCTAACAAGTGCTGCACATCCTGAATTTTAGGGCAAAGGTGTGTAATATGGTCTCCAGTGCATAATTTGCATGGAAAATTCACTTTCCTTTTATTATCCTTTTGACCCTCTCCAACATGATCGTTGGTTTTTTTTGCATTCCCCTTCCCATCCTTTCATTTCTTCTTTTTATTTTGTCCTTTCTTCTTCCCATGAGATTGTTGATTTCTTTTGGGGTTAGAATTATGGACAACATTGATTGCCAAGGACTGGGAAGGAGTTGACACTGAAGGCACAACCTGACTAGAAGAAGCAGACTATATAGATAACCGCTGTAGTTGACTAAGCAGGTTAGTTGCGCCACTATCGATCGAACCAATAATCCCATCACCATGAGGACCAGGTTTAGTTTTGGATAAGTCCAATTTGGAGTGAGGAGCATCTGAAATTTTTTTATTGAGTACATCAGACTGAGAATAGATCAATTCTAATTGTTGAGCCCTAAAAATAGCCCGCTCTTCGGAAAATACTCCTGAAAGGGATACATATTTATAAATATCTAGCTACAAAGATTTCAAAAACCATTCCAAAAGGAATTCATTTGGAACATGGGCTTTAATGAGCCTCTTCCTTCTTCGTCATTCCTGAATATGATCAGAAATGTGAGTTGCCTTATCCTGATAAAAATTGGCTAGGAGTTCAATCCCGGCATCATAACAGACATGTAACTGAAAGTGGTTTAAGAACATGGTAGCCAAATCTCTAAAAGTGGCAAAAATTCCCCCAGTTAACTCAATATACCACTTGGCTACATTTCCAGCTAAAGTGCATTGAAATAACCTCAACCTAATCAAATCATCAATCAGGGAGTTGGATGAAAACCATAAATGGAAAGTGGTGATATGATCTGCCGGATCCTCTCCATTCTTCCCTTCAAACTTTGGAATGTCTGAAGGAAGTTTGGTGGGGACCGGAGGCCATCCCAGACTATATCGAATTGGATCGTTAGTCAATTTCAACAAATTTGGAAAGTTTAATGTTGCCAAAAATGGTAAGCGAGGAGGAGCCTGGGAATTCCACCCTCCATACAAAGGATTCCCAACATTCTAAAAAGAATACCCTAGATTTTTTGAGGCACCAGGTTGCCAAATGTTGTTCATAGAGAATTTTGGGCCATAGGAAAAGCCTTGTGACCCAACATTCAGAGAAGGACCCCCCCCAAACATATGGTTACTATAAATAGGACCATTTCCCCCCACTGAGGTAGTGAATGGAGATGAAACCCCTTGGTAAGGGTTGCAAGCATTTGCAAATGGAGAAAAAGCCTGAGAAGTACTCGATGAAGGGAAAGGAACATTCCCTTGCTGACCAACAAGAAATTGATTCCCTACTCCCAACGTTGTAAAAACATGATTCCAACCTGTAAAGGTATTAGAAATTTGACCTCTAGACCATGGATTGAAACCTTGAGTCTGAGAAGACAAAAGGTAAATATCCTAAAGAAGGGGTCGAATGAGGGATGTGCCCACTTCCAAAGGGGAACCCTTGAAATGAATTTGATCCACTAGCCATAGAGGGTATGGGTGTAGATGCAGCAGAAAAGGAGAAAGAAGGAATCCCACTAGTGGGCATTCCAAAAGAAAAGGGACCAAATTGTTAAGCATGTGCTTGGGTGTGACCAGAGTCAAACACAACAGAAGTAGAAGTCAAACACAACAGAAGTAGAAGTGATAGTCGATATAGAAATAGTGCCAACTCCTTCTACTGAAAGAGGGGTCTGAACAATTGCAGCGCTCACCGCTAAAGCTGTGTTCCCAGTCATGGCCATCAAAAGGCGTGAATATGAAGGATAAGGAATTTTAGGTCTCTAATACTTAGGTTTGATGTATTGAATGATAAACGAATAACTAGCAGGAATAGGAGATGGAAGAGACTCAATGGGCTGAGGGACTTCCTCTACTTCTACTTCTTCTGCTGGAAATAAAACTCTCGAGATGAGTGAGGAACTCCTCTCTATACTGACACCAACACCAGAATCACCCACAGAAACAACAAGCCTTGACGGAGGATCTCTCTCCACTGCGTCTGAAACCATTGGGTGAAAATCACCCTCCGGATTACTCCTACGCCTTCTTGAAGAAGGCTCGGCACTCGCGGGAGAAAACACACGAAGCCTCCTCGATCGACAAGGCGATCGTTCAGCCACTTTAAGAGATTTATTCTATAGTCAAAAAATATATGAAGCTAAGAAATCTAGGAGCAAAGAGAACACTCTAAAAATTTCCTAAGATATAGCCAAACAAGCAGCTCTGAGGTATTTCCGCTTCGGGTGATGAGGACTAGACACCAAAATACAAGAAAGCGAAATAATAGGACCTCCCAAAAGTAGCCCGGGGTAATTACAACTAAGGCCTACTAGCGAAGGTAATAGAAATAGTTACATTGACCTCCTAACAATAGCCTTTGCCGGTGCAATTCCCAAAGCTTTGCAAGGGCACCCTCCAGAAGTATTGATGGAAGTGATGCAACGTATGCCTCAGGTACCACAGGTATTCCCCCCTGCAGTCACCTGTGTGGTCCCTAGGATAGGAAACTATGGGCACCAATCCGTATCGGTAGCCGGGCGAAACGGTCTTAGGTCAAGATTCAACAAATAGGAGAGGGGGTATCTCTCTTCTCTTCTTGCACTATTCCTCGCACTTGAATCTCTGGAGGAGAGCTTTCCCAGTCCAATTAACGGTGTCGGATTTCACTCGTTAATAAACTTCTATGTTTAATAGTTTGAGCGGCCTTGGAGAGTTAAATCTCCACTCACCTAATCCAAGGCCCTACAACCTATCTATTTGGTGTATAATTAATGACAATAATATAAAACTACTAGTTGCTTTTAACTATATCTCTTATTTTAGATTGACTATTATTTAAGTCAAGGGTGCACAAAAGTGAAACTGATGGTGGTTTTATGACACAAAAGAAACCAATGAAAACCTAACTACATGAAAATGCAGTGATTTCCTTTCGATGAAGAGTGATTTCTACACAGGTTCTACGAAACTAACAAACAAAAAATTTGTTTTCTTTTCAGACTCTCATACTTCACATAACTCAGAAAATTACAAAATAGACTAAAAATGCTCAAATGCACTTAATGAAAACTACCAATGAAATGCAAATCCTAAGAAGCTAACTCTAAAGAAGCAAAAATAAGTCTCTAGAAAAACAAAGTTTCAATCACTTTTTGATATACAACAAAGCTAGTTCCAAATTACAACTCCTATGTATAAAAATGCCAAAATGAACTTGACATAAAAGAGAGAAATCAAGAGCAGACTTCCTCCCAAATCAAGTCAAGAACCGAAGACTAGAAACTGAACCAAAAGATGAAAAGAAACCGTAAACAAAACTGAAAGAAAAAATCAACGGAAAACACAAAATGTTTTTGGGCTTTTCAACTTATAAAATAAAGAAAAGATATTTCAAGAAGACAAATAAAACTACCCAAGTACTGAATCAAGAAAACATGAATTCCAATCAAAGGCTTCAAAGGACTCAAGCCAACCATGCTACTTTTGTAGTGGGACTTATACAAGCAAAAAGAAGCAAGAAATTCAATCAATTAACTTAGTATAATAGCATAATCTTGCAGCGAACAACAACTCCAAAAAAAAAAAAAAGAGATCTTTTAAAATTCGCAACAAGAAAAATCTACGAAATCAAGAAAACCAAACTACACCAAGAAGGAAAAATTCCAATGCGAAGCAATGCATAAGGCCAAGAAGAGAAAACGAGTAAAATCTTGTTGTTTTGAATGTTTAGGACAACCAAGAATCTTCATGGAAATATCTTGGTGCTCAAGCCATGATTGCAAACACACAAAAAAGTATTTCACCAAATGGTTAGGTTTTCATACAAGCAAGAGAGAAACAGATACAAAATCACTTTGAACATAGTCCAGATGCCTTAAAGATACTGCAGGAATAGCTCAACACAGACAGCCAAGAACACAGGGGACAGAAATTAAAAAATTCAAATTTTCCCAGGCATACACGCTTTTGCAGTGAGCAACAAGTGTGCATACGCGACTATAACAACAGAAACTCGCGTATACGTGGGTCCCTTTGCAAAAAACAACGTGTATATGCGATTGTGCAAAGAAACAACTGCGTATGGAAACAAAGATAAGGAAAAAAACAAAAAATCAAGCCTGATCAAGAGACTAGGTCTTCTCTCTGACTGAAAAAAGCTTGCTAGACTGCAAAAAGTGATAGGAACTGTTGGGAACCTACAAGATAGATAAAACAACCCAAACGGGGAATCAAAAGAATATGATCCCCAATAGAGTCTCCATTTCTATTTCAGGAAATAATACCCTAAAGTTCTTGGGTTGACAACCTTCACAGATCAGGGGCATGCCATTCAAGAAGGACTCACTTAACCAACTTTGATACTGAAAACTAGATACTACTGGTTGTAGAACTTACCCGAAAGTCCCTCGGATGATGTAGATCCCGAAGTGTGAAAACCCCCTGCAAAACTTTGTGCTCTGAAACCTATAAATACACAAATAATGAACAAAAAAACCTAGTTGTATAGCATATATAGTTCCTAGCTGTTAGTAAAAATCATGTATAATATCATAAAAACAATATGAAATGTTCAATTAATGATTATTACACATGTATAAAGCATCATAAACATGTAAACATCAGGAAAAATATGGCTCTTCTTATTATGAATGATACGTACAGTAATCAAAATGTGGAGAGATCACCTGAATCCTGCCACGGCGTTCGAGCATACCATCCTCTGGATCTGTCCAGCCCTAGCCTTGCAAGAATTATTCCAAGATGTGTGCACAATAGATATCATATAGGGTGATGAACATCTCAAGGAAACAAGGGTTTCCTGAATGTACCTGCGAAGTACATGAGGCACGGGAATATCAAACTTGAATAGGGCTCCAACAGAGTATAATATATATATATTTTTCTCTCTCCCCTAGGCCATTCCTTTGAGGGGCTTTTATACTCCCTCAAATTAGTTTCTACAGTTAGGAACAGTTAGGCCACATGCTGGGGTGGTTGAATTACTGGAATAACCATCAAACCTGCCTAAAAAATAGGGAATATATATATATTAAAAAGGTATATGCGAATCTTTATGAATGGAATCACGTGTATACACGGAAAAGTCTGGGCAGAGTCGCGTATGGGTTTTAAGATACTGTTTTTTGTGAAAATGTTCAAGTCTGAGGGAAAAGGGTGCCCAAGGCCAAAGTGTAAATCATCAAGTACATGAAGGTGATAAATGACACTGTAACAAGTGTAATAGTAGCTACTTGATGTAGTCTTATAAAAATCATGGATTCATCTATGTATTATGTTAATTGGTGATTCCTATGATTAATGAGACTCGGTTTCCTTAATATGTGCTCAATGTAATCTGAAATATTAGTTACTGTATCATCTCTCTATTTCCTACTAAAATTAGATGCATGTGATTCTATGCTTAGCCCTGTGTATTTGATTTATTTTCTTCACATTCTTCCTTCATGTATGCTACAATGACAAATGAACTATACTTATGTAAATTAGCCTCCATAACGGAATATTAAGTCTTCTATGAGTTTGTTCTGATATTAATTGCAATTACCCTCTTGAAAGATATTTTCAACCATTTCTAATTCAAAATGTGTTTGAGTGTTGAATGTAAAATGAACAATTCCAATAGATATTCAAACACGTTAAGATGTCCTAGGCACTGACCTCTCCTCAATCCGATGTCATCTATAGGAGCTACAACATCTTTTGGCGTCATTGTTGGGGATGAATCATAATATTTTCCTTGTGTATGACACTTATACACCCATTGGTTAGCTGATCAGAAGGGGATGTGGGTTGAAGATCCCTCACCTTGGTGACTCCACTATATAAATCCTTAGTAAATCACCCTACTTTCAAAATACCTCACACTTTCTCTGATACTTCTCAGCAGAATACTCCCCTAGTATTTGATCCTGAAAGAATTATTTCTAGGATAATTTCAAAGGAGATGACTCCCATTACTCCAAATCCTATGACCTCATTTCCTAAAGTGTAAACTTCCAACTCCCAGAAGGATGAAATAAACTATCCCGAGTCCCCTTATAAAGGTTTGTAACATTCAAAAGAATTTTCCCCATTGTTTAGCTCATATTATTCAAGAATAAAATATGAAGAAGATTCTGGAAACTCTCCTCCTTTTACATTTCATATTATCCCAGAAGTTGAAGAAGTCAAAGACATCATTAGTTTAGGTCTAAATCAAAGCACTAGTAATAATCCACCCTAGTTACAGTCGGCTACCATTCATAAAACTCCTCAACTAGGCCCTGTGGAAAATCCTTTACTACCTTGATTGAAAAAAATGGTTGTCCTTGGTTTTATACTCAATAAATATGACACACTCCATTTGCAACAACCTATGAATGGAATGCCACAATATTATCTTAAACTCTGCCAATATTTACTAGAGAAGATGAAATTTTAGCCCAAAATAATATATAAGTCTTTTGTACATTTGTTTAAAGTATGAATGTGGAACATCTCAGTGTAGTTCTAAGGCTCTTTGTTCATTATTTTTATGGAGAGGCCAAGAAATGGTTCGTGAATCTACCAAATGCTTCTATTAACACCTGGGAGGAGATGGATAACTCTTTCATGTAGAAGTGGGGGGAGAAAAGTGACCATGTATATATCCTTAAGAAATTCAATGCCATGAAGAAAAAACATAATGAGGATGTTGCAGAATTTAGAAAAAGGTTTAAAAAATTGTAGAACAACCTCCCCATCGAAATTAAACCTCCACAGGTTTCTGCCAAAGTAGTCTTTGTCTGGGATTTTGAAACAAAATTCCATTTACCCTCAGAGAAAGAAATTCACATACGTTGGAACAAATCCAAAAAAATTCCCTCAAGGTCAAAGAAAATTTAACCTCTACTGGAAAGTGGAAATGGAAGATGGAATATGGTGATAGGAGGAGAGGAAGGAAGAAACTAGTTCATCAGTTCACATAAAAGAAACCCAAGATCATAATCTAGATGAAATGAACAAGTTGATAAGTAATTTGTCTAATAAACTTGTAAAATTGTAGTTGGAGAGTAAAAACCCCCCTCAGTAAAGTCAAGAAGCTCCTAATAGGAATTTCAACCCCCAATACAGGAGGCTACCCTTACAACTCTTGCAAAGGGAGAGAAGGGATCAACAAGATCATATTTCGCCTCCTCTCTATCTAGAAGATGACCCTGAGGAGAATGTTGGACACATTATAAAAGTACAAGAGAATTATTTCCCATCCCTCTCAAACGGAGAGAATGAGTTAGAAGCACATGAAGGAGAAGGGGAAGATTTATATTCCCCACTGGATGACGATGAAATAGATATTTACTGTAAATAGTTTTTTGACTTCATGTAATATTAGTTACACAGGAAATATGATTTGAGGTCATCTAAAAAAATATCCAGAGTGCAATATCACAATGGGGAATTTGTTCACCTTGTTCCTCCTAAATAAACATATAAAGGGAATAAACCACTCAACCATGTCACATGACACAAAGAAGAGTCCTGAAATTCCCTCCCCCAAGAGTCTGAAGCACCCAAGATAGAACAGATTCTTAAGAAAATGAATCCAATCTATAATGAAAATAAAGAACCTCTTGATTCAGTTAAAATTGATAAGAATCCCTTTGTTTTTAGTCTCCAAAAAGAACTAGAGAAGGTCAAGATAGTTGTCCCTTTAACCGAATTTCTGAAACAACCTAATTATAAAGCACAAGTTTCTCAGTTCATGAGTTTACCAACCACCACCCCCATTCAATATAGCTTTAACCTACAAGAAGAGACGCCCATGGTTGTATTTGTACCCCATGTGGAGGAGCATGACCCTTCTACTCCTCCATTCTATTGTACCCTGGTGATTCATGATATGTTGATACATAAATGTATGCTAGACTCGAGCGCTTCCCATAATATAATTCCATTGTATGTAATGGAAATATTAGACCCGAAGATAACAAAATCATACAAGGATTTGTATTATTTTGATTCTAGAGAGTGAAGTGCTTGGGTATGAGCTAAGACCTAGTGGTAAATTTGTCTCAAATGCCAATAAAAAGTGTGGTAATGGATATCGTAGTTGTTGACATTCTTGCAAGGTTTGGTATGCTTTTGTCCAGCTCATGGGGGATTTACATGCACCTGCAAGTGTGAAGAAAAGGGATATGATGGAGAAGGTCTTTCAGATGAAGAATATGCTTACTTTATGAGAAAACTAAAAACTGGTAAGGGAAAATTCAAAGGTAAACTTCCATTCATATGTTTCGGTTGTGGTGAGTTTGGGAATTTCGCAGCAAAATGTCCGAACAAAGGTGATGGAAACTCGAAAGGAAATAAAGGCTTTAAGAAATTCAACAAGCAAGAAAAAAAGAAAGGATCCAAAAGGAACTTTCTCTCTAAATAAGATAGCTCAGCATCCGATGAAGAAAGTGACAACAAAGAAGAAGCCAATGAGAAAGTATTATTTATGGCTAAGCACAATAAACAAGAAGTATCAAACAATGAAGAAGAAGGGTTGACCATAGAAGAATTTTATGAGGAGGAAATCGAGCTTATAAAAGAGCTCAATGTTGAGAATATCCATTCCAATACTCTTGAAGAACAAGTTCAAGGTCTCAAAATTGAAGTTGAAGAACACAAATGTATTGAAGAGTCACTTCAAAATAAGTTGGAAGAAAGCAACCAAGAAAGGGAAGCATTAGAAGCCGAAGTAGTCTCACTGCGTAAGGAAGTGAAGAAGGGAAAGACTATCCAAAACTATGCCAATAGCTCAAGGGCACTGGAAGAACTCATCAACAATCACGATCTTACAATGACAGAAATGGCCTCGGCTACAAAGAAGAAGAAGCAGGACCTTCTACAACAAAATACAATGAACCTATGAGACCTAACATACATGTAGACTTCATTGGACAAGATTCACAAGCACATTCTTGGAATATGATTCCTCGACGAAGATTTCCATCCAGGTACCAACATCTTTTTCATGGCTATTGTTATGCATGTGGAAAATTTGGTCATAAAGCTGTAGAATGTAGCACGTACCCTAGGAACCAATACAATTCCAGGAGATCCTTCAAATATGAACCTCACAGGGTTCAACAGAACATCAATAGATTTGAACATTTAAGAAATAATATGGAATGTTACAAATGTCAGAACTTTGGACACATAGCCAGAGATTACAGACTTGAAAATCCTCTAGAAGAATCTTCGAAGCCACAGAATGAACGAACATGGAAGAAGAAGAAGACTGATAATTGTGCTATCGCTCTCAAGGCTCAAAACAACAAAGATGTGTGGTATGTTGACAACGGTTTCTCAACGCATATGACTGGAGATAGAAGGAAATTTGTATCTCTGAAAGAGAAGAAGGATGGAACCATATCATTTGGAAATGATGGATCTTCAAATTTTATAGGATCAGGTACTGTCACTCTTAGAAGCAAAGATGTTATAGCCAAGAATGTTATATTGGTTGAAAACATGAATCACAATCTGCTCAGTGTTGGAAAAATGTATGATCAAGGACACACAATGCTATTCAACTTCCCAAAATGTGAAATCAGGAAAGGAAGGTATGGTAAAATTGTGGCTACAGCAAGTCGAGCTCCAAACGACATATATGTTCTGGATGAAGCATCTAAAGCATGTCTACTAAATAAAGAAGATGAAAGCTGGTTATGGCATAAACGAATGGGTCACATAAACTTTGACAATCTTGTTAGGATAAGCAAAAGGAAGCAGTACAAGAAATGTTGAAAATATCAAAACCTTCCAACACACTATGTGAGGCCTGTCGGCATGGCAAGCAGACAAAAGTCCAATTTAAAACAAAAGAACACTTTGCATCACATCCATTGGAATTGATACATACTGATCTATGTGGTCCTGTGAGAACAAAAGGCTTAGATGGAGGAAATTATATTTCATGTTAATGATAGATGACTATACCAGGATGACAACTGTCAGTTTCCTAAAGAAAAAATCTGAAGCATTTGAGTGCTTTAAGATCTACAAGGAGTTGGTTGAAAATGAAACTGATTTGAAAATAAAGTGTCTAAGATCATATAATGGTGGAGAATTCACTTCCAAATTATTTCAGTAATATTGTGACGAAAATGGAATAAAAAGACAATTTTCAACAGCACGAACACCTCAGCAAAATGGAGTTACTGAAAGAAATAACAGAACCGTACAGGACATAGGTAGAACAATGTTGAAGGAATAAAAATTGGATGAAAAATTCTAGGTTCAATCAATTGATACGACAGTCTTCATTATCAACCGAAGTCTTCTCAGAAATAATTGCAACAAGACTCCATATGAATTATGGAAAATAAAACCAACTAATGTAAAATATTTCAGAATCTTCAGAAGCAAATATTATATCAAAAGAGAAGATCAAAATTTTGGTAAGTTTGAATCACGTGTTGATGAAGCTATCTTTTTTGGTTACTCACGCAAAAGAAAGGCCTGTAAATGTTATAATCTAAGATGAAAATAGATAGTGGAGAGCATAAATGTTACATTTGACGAAGATGGTGTTCTAGTGAATAATGATGAGGATCTAGAATCTTTGAAACTTGAGACAGAGGCTGAAAAAGACAAAGATAAAATTGTAGAACAAGAAGCAACTATCAATGAGGAAGAAGTAAAAAATGATCATCAAGATATACCAAAACAACAACAAGAAGCTCCTCCAAGGAGAACAAAAGAATGGATTCAAAAGAACCATCCATCAAATCAAATCATTGGTGACATAAATGAAGGTCGACAGCTTTGTTCATCACAACAAGCTCACATTTATTTTCTAGCAACCTTTGAGCCTAGTAGTTTTGAGGAAGCCAGCCAGAATGAACATTGGGTAGCAGCTATGAATGAATAATTGGATAAAATTGAGAAGAATAACACCTAGGAATTATTTCCATGACCAAAAGATAAAAATGTCATTGGGACTAAATGGGTGTTCTGGAACAAATTGAATGAAGATGGGCAGGTTACCAGAAAAAAAGCAAGATTGGTTTGCAAAGGCTATGCACAAGTGGAAGGAATTGATTTCGACGAAACATTTGCACCAGTTGCCAGAATGGAAGCCATCCGAATGTTTCTTTCCTATACATGTTCAAGAAAAATCAAAGTCTACCAAATGGATGTTAAGTCAACATTTCTGAATGGAGAATTAGAAGAAGAAGTTTACATCGAACAACTTGAAGGTTTTCTACTATCAGAAAAAGAAGACTATGTTTGTAGGTTAAAGAAGGCTCTATATGGTCTCAAGCAGGCTCCCAGAGCATGGTATGCTCGTCTTGATGGATATCTACATCAACAAGGGTTCAAGAAAGGTATTGTTGATAGAAATATTTATGTACAAATAGATAAAGATAATTTAACAATCGTTGAGGTATATGTGGATGATATAATATTTGGTAGAAATGATGATCGACTAAGTAAGAACTTTTCTACAAAGATGCAAAGTGAGTTTGAGATGTCTTTACTTGGTGAGATGACATACTTCCTAGGGCTTCAAATATCTTAGCAAGAGAAAGGAATATTTATATGTCAAGCCAAGTACATCAAGGAAATGCTCAAGAAATTCAAAATGGAATATTGCAAACCCGTCCTTACTCCGATGGTAACAGGTTGCAAATTGAGCATATATGACCCATCTAAGGATGTGGATTAGAGGTTGTACATATCTATGATTGGTAGTCTTCTATATGTAACAGCCTCTCAGCCAGATGTTATGCAAGCAATTGGAAAAGTAGCAAGATTCCAAGCAGCACCAAAAGAATCACATATTATTTCCATCAAAAGAATTCTTCGATATCTAAAGGGAAAAAAATAATATGGCTTGTGGTATCCCAAGGGTAACAATCTCATTATTCAAGCCTTTATAGATGCAGATTGGGTAGGAAGTGTTGATGATCGTAAAAGTACTAGTGGAGCAACATTCTATCTAGGTGGTTGTCTCATATCATGGTTGAGCAAAAAACAAACCTCAATCTTATTATCTACAGCAGAAACATAATACATTGCAGCAACATCATGTTGTAGTCAAGTCCTTTGGATGAAACAAACTTTGAAATATATTCAAATACAATTCAGTGAGCCTATTCCCATATTCTGCGACAACACTAGTGCCATTAGCATCTCCAAGAATCCTGTCATGCATTCAAAAACAAAACACATTCCGATCAAATATCATTTTGTTAGAGAACAAGTCGCTGAAAAGAATATCAAACTTGAGTATGTTTTTACAAAAGAAACAATTACTGATATCTTCACTAAACCCTTACATTGTGAAGTATTTGAATATCTTCGTTAGAAGCTTGGGATTATCCCAAATTCTCATTAGATTACAGGTCTGCAGGACGGTTGTGTGTCAGGTGGAGTGGAAGTGTGTCCAGGTCTGTAGGATGGTTGTGTTTCAGGGGGAGTTACCCTTTGCCATTGATTTCAAAGGGGGAGAGAATGTTTTATGAAGAGGTGTCTTGATCGCAAGGGGAGTGCTTGTGTTTCCATCAATGCCAAAGGGGGAGATTGTTGATCAGTGGTGGTCACTGATGTCAACCCAAGTAGCACCAGGGGCTAACCCAATATTGCATGGGAATTTTTACCTACCAAATTTAGATATTTTGGTTCAAGAATGCTTTTGATGGTTTCTACTTGTCGAGATGTTTCTGTTGATATATGGCATGCCACGTAATTCTTCACAGTTTGAGAGATATTCATGTTTGAAGTTTATACCCCTAGTTAGTGGGCTATAACCCCATAGGGTTGTGGCATGGCTCATTGAAAAGTCATAATTAATATTTTTTAAGCTCCTAAAATCCCTCCCACGTTCATTTTTTGAAGCCCCTCTCAACCTAAGCATTTATATAAATTGTGATCCTCATTTCCTCCTTATGCAAGGGATTTCTCCATCTGAAAGAGGTCATAGTGGAATTTTCGCTCTAACATTTTTTCTACAAATGTTCAGAAGCTGAAATTTTTATGAGGAAAATCTGAAATCTCGAGGAAGCTTCTGTGAAAATTTCAGATGAAGGTGCGCAATATTTTTTAATATATGATCTGTGGAAGTTAGTGTTTTTGCAGGCTCCTGAAATTCATCTCAAAGAAGTGACCTTGGTAAAATCGTCATAACTCTCTCTTTGAGTATCGGATTGGAATTCCATAAAATTTGGAAGGTAGTGCATAGAATTTGGCTTTTTCTCTATCAATTTTAGATCCAATTGAAGGAAAAATAATACGTGGCACTCCGTACAGGTTCGCTCTGCTGAAACAGTCCATAATTAGGGCATTGTGAGATATTGGGTATAACTCTCTCTTGAAGAATCCAAATTGGATCAGAAATGTGGAATTGGAAAGAAGGCTTGGAGGACTACTGCAAGATTGAAAATCAATTATTGGGGATCTGAAATAATAGAGATACACTAGATTCAATATCGAGCTCCTACAAGGCAAAGAAAAAGCTAGATCATGTGTTGTCAAGGGCTGCAAAGGACCAGACTTTCTAGGGAAGCAAAGCAACGCAAGGTGCATCAGAGGGTAGCATGACAAGAGCAGAAACCAAGGTGCATAAAAATAGCAATAATTTCATCACATGAAGTCTTCAAGTGGGCAGCACTGCATACAATCATTGTAAAGGTATCATTGTACTAAGTCATTGTAAATACATTATTGTACAAATTGTACTAGTGTCTATCTGTCAAGAGTTGAAGATGCAGTGTCGGGTTGTCTAGGATCATCATTAGGTGGTATGTGTCATAGTTGGGGTTATGTTATAGTGTGTCTTCTTCTTCTACATCATTCTGTATCATTGTAAAGTGGACCGTTTTCCCTGGTACGAGAGTCCATTCTTCTTTTATTCTTCTATAGGGTGGTAGGGTGGTGCTAGGGTGAGTTGTAGCTCATTGGGTGTTGGGGCATCCATTCAGTTGACTACTAAAGAATCTCGGGCATTGGAGCGTCCATCCAGTGGGAGTTGGATAAGAATGCTTTTCTAGATTCTAGGAAGTTAGAGCTTTTTTTTCAATTGGAGTTGAATATTAAAGAATTATTAGAAAAGCATTAGGTGGTTTTTGTCCCGGAGTGGGTTTCCACCTTAAAAACTGTGTGCATTTGTGTTCCTTTTGTTTGCTGCTATCATTGTACAAACATTGATAATAATTGAAGATTAACTAATGCTCTAATTTAAAGGAATACTGATTCACCCCCCCTCTTAGTATTTCCAACAATCGAGTCTATTTTTTGTCACAGTTAGAGTTTATTGTTCAATTTAGGCTAATAATAAATTGTCTATTGAGATATCATTTATTGCAATCAGTTTTGTAATATTTTAGTATAAATACTTCACTGTTCGAAGTATTCTATATTTTTCCTACTTCACAATTGTAAATTCCAAGTTTTTCTCAAGCATCAATAATAAAAAAAATTCTTTCAGGATTCATGTGGTGTATTCACTAGTGAAGTGATTCCACTGTTAATGTGTTTTCCATTGTTTTTCTTTTTCTCCGTGTATCATAAATTCTTAATTGTAAAAAAGAAAGTGTGATGAATAGGACATGCTAATTAAAACACCTTATTCTGGTTTATTTTACAATCTATATGTTTTCCACTGAAGTTAGATTGAAAAATACTTAATTTCTTTTCAGTCTCAACTGAAATTCACTTTTCTGCCATCTCCATAGTTCATTTAAAAATATAAAAGAATCCAGTTAATGCAACCTATCTTTCCATGTTATAACTCTTTAAAATATTGATGCATCATCTAGTTTCATATTTTGACTACATTTCCCAATGGGAATATAAAGATTTAATCAACCAAATTAATCAAAATCAAACAAACAACCAAGTACAGTCATAACTAGCCTAATATCCATTTAAAACAAAGTTAAATTATAAATATATATCCCTCTCTGAAGCTAGCCAGGCTAGATTCCATCTTCCCAAGTGGTTTTGTCCTCTGTGTTTATTATGTCAATCTTTTAAATTACAGAACGATAACACCTTCCAAACACTTTCACCACCTTATGAATATTTTGTTCTTATCCCTAGACCTAGTATGACTTATCCAAGTCCCTGAATGCAGCTTGAGGTTTTAAGAAGGAATTGAGTGACTGCTATAGGAAGGAGATCAGTCCTATAAAATCCTTAACAGATCCAACAATACCATAGACGATGGATTCTTGCGGCTCCAAAATGAATATTTGGCCACCTTGCGGCATCAATAGGCCATCCCTGTGGTCTAGAGAAGTCACACCATCCCTAAGGAGCATGATATGAATATGGTAAAACTAGTTATTTCTATGCTAGCTCCCTCATCAATATTAAAAATGTGTGATTGGGATAGTCTCAAGTTAACCATTTGTGAAGGGGTTTATGTTTCAAGTTTCATGTGTCTTTGATGATAAAATTATGAGTTAATTAAATTTTAAAAACTCATATACATCAAATTAAATGTAGATAAATAACACAAAACAATAACATAATACCATGGATGGTAATTGAGTTCACCCCTCCTAGGCTACATCTCCATGGACCTGCTTCAACTAGCAAGGCCCTCTTGGGATTAAGAGTCAAATGTCTGATTACAAGAACTTGTATTGCTTGAATGCATCTGAAAACTACTCCATTGGCTTCAGAACACTCAAAAACCCCTAAAATGACTATTCAATCTCTGAAATTGGTTACCAACTGATCTAGTCCTGACCTCCCATCCTGATGGCCATGGGCTTGTTTAATCTAAAAAGTGACAAAAACATATTCAGAAGTTCTCCAAATACTCTCCAAACTATACTATTGTGTTCAGAGCATCAAATAAATCTAAAAATGACTATTCATTCACTCCATTTGGCCTTCAGCTGATCTGGGCATGGCCTTCTCTCCTCGTGGCCCTAGCTTCAAAATTCTTCAAGGTGACAAAAACATTTTTAGAGTTGCTCCTATGCCTCTGCAATTTGTTCCAATGGATTTATAGTATGCCAATCTGCTATAAATGACTCTTCTTGAGCCCAAATTGGTTAAACATTGCTCAAGATATGCCTCATTAAATTTTCTCCTAGATTGTGCCTCTAAATATGGAGAGGATGCCAGTTAGCTCCAACAATTTAGAAAATACGCCAAAAATGGAGAAATTTGCTAAAAATATGTCAAATTAAACTGATAATTAATTATTGGATAAGTTTTGATTAACACACACTAAGCACATTTAACTTGGGCACTAGGATTGGGTTATGTGGATCAGTCATGTGGGAGGAGGGCTGGCCTACAAGGCTAGCCGCCTCCGTTCCCACCATAAAATCCAAAATAGCCTTCAAATAAAAGTTGGGAACGCTTTTTTTTTTTCAAGGAACAAGCCTCAGACTATTGGTAAGGCGTAATATTAGCTGGGGGGAGGTCATGGAGTCAAACCCTGACCTCTGCCCTGTTAATCAAGGTTGTCATTGACGTGAATATGGCATTGACTAAGATGTCAATATTCTTGAGATGTCTGGTTCCAGATGATGATGCCATAACTCTTGGTTGACTAGGTTACCATCAATAATGATGTTAATCTACGAACATGTCAAGATAACTCTTGATGCAATTGATGATGTCATATACTAAATGAATAACCATGATTGTTAATGTCACTTGATAAAAGTTGGAAGACTAAGAAGATATTGTTTGAAGCTCTCCTAATGATGCTGCATTTGATGAACGTTGGAAGACCTGCACTATTATTGAATACATGATTCTATAACTTCATGATAACATGAATGATGGATACTATCATGATGACATGCATAATCAAACCATGATCCTATGATGAAGAATTTAAACCATGAAGAAGCCTAACAAGAAAAGCATATCTGCCCTGTCTCTAATTCTGCACTAATTTATGACCAGTCACACTAAAAAAAATAATTTTTAGTATCTTAGAGGCAGTCTCTCAATTTGATTCTTTTTCCATATTTTAGAGCATTATTTTTCCTTTCCAATGAGCTATCACTTGGCCCAAAACTCCAAATAAGCTGGGAGATATAGATTTTACAATTTGAGAAAATTAATCTGGTCCTTGAGCCGACCTGTGCTACCCTACCCATGTCGGCCTACTCCAGAGACATGTTCCTTCATTCAAGAAAACAAATTTGTATATATAGAGACCGCAGACCATCATTTCAGTCAATAATCTCGGTGAAGATTTCAGAGATAAGGTTCAGAAGCACAGAAGATGATAGAAGCCGAGAAGACAAGGAAGATCATTTTTGAGCTAATTCTATTTTGGATTTTTTGGTGATTATGTATACCATAGACTTGTGGGAACTCGGATAATTATGTGAAGAGAATAAATTGCAAAGGACTGTGTCACCTTGAAGGCATATAAAAGGGTCAGATTTCAATATAGTGAAGTCTTGGACACTTGTATAGCTCACATTGCTGACCTGTAGGACACTTGTATAGCTCAGATTGCTGACCTGTAGGGATGCATCGAACCTATGGGAGGACAACCTCCAGTGAAGAAGACAGACACATTTTTTTAAGGCTCAGTGCAGTGATAAACCTTGAGATCACACCGGTGAAAGCTCAGACTTGAAGGAACAAACCTGCAAGTAACTCAGACTTGTGTTTTAAGGCTCAGTAAGACTATAAGGACTATGGGCAGTGATAGTTGGACAAGGAGCTCGGATTATAGACATTTTCAAGTTCTTAGACCAAGAAATAAAAGAACAGTAAGCTTGAATTGTTGATAGAGGCCTAGAATTAGATTGCAGACTTATGCAAAGGAGCTCGGACCAGTGCAGACCTAGAAGATTTGGACTATCAGCTAGTGAAGGGATTACAACTCAATTTGTTGACAAGAGGTTAACCTAGGAACTATCACTTGTTTTTAGTAGCTCAGACACTATGGCAGATCTATCTATTACAAAGCTCAGAACAGAGAAACAACCATAGCCTCAGCAATAAACTTTGGACCTGTGATAGCTTGAAGGCCTAGGCAGTGACATTTATGAAGCTCGGATCACCTTAAGGAAAAACACCTCGGATTTGTAGAAGGTGAGCATCATTGAAGCATTTTTTGAAGCTACTTTGAAGTGATATAGATACATCCTTTATGAGATAGTGGATCATATTAAAATGACCTTCTTAAAGTCCCTTTGGAACATTAATGAAGGCATATTGGAGAACACTTTGTAGATTTATCTTTGGATACAATCTTGAGAATCTAGTAGACTTGTTGAAGTCTAGAAGAGTTGCTGGCTTGTTAAGACTAGTGAAGTGTTCCTTGAAGATTTCTGGAACAACCTTGAAACCTTTTTTTAAGTAGACATTGGACCAGACCTAGAGGTGTATTTAAAGAGATTTTGGACCATCTTTAGAAGTTTCTCTTGGAGCACCATTGAAGACACTTTGTGAAGATATCCCTGAGCATTATACCTTGGAGAATACTTTGGAGTTGAAATTGAAGATCCATTAAAGGGAATTGGAAGCATAATAGAAGCTGATCTAGGAATCATTCTTGTAAGATGATGATGCATTGATGAAGCCATCATGAGGTAAGTTGGAGACTTGTTGATGTCATCATGATGTGACTTGAGGGATCTTTGTTTGGGTATGATGAAGAGCAGTGATGACAGTTTCATGTGAAGAAAAAAGTGTCATTGATGATGTGACGTGGAGATTAAGTGAAGTCATTGTTGAGGAGTATTGTCAGGGCTCGTTGAAGAAGACATTGGGAGCCGTAAATATAATCAAATATATGTTGACGAAATGAAGCAGGAGGTTGGAGCCTCATAGAGACAAGGTTGGTGCCTTGGTAGATAGGGTTGGAGCCATAGAGGATAGGAGTCCTCAAGAAACTAGCTTGGAACCTATACCAGATATAGGGTTGGAGCCTAAGAGATTGAAGATTGGTATCTTCATCTAGGGTTGGAGCCCTACATATATTGTACTTGATTTATTGTAAAGAAGAAATTAATAAAAAAAATTATTCTTATTGTTCATTTTGTGTTCTAAATATAAGTGATCTAACTGGTAAAATTAACAATTGAAAAGAAATACTGGTTCACCCCCCCTCAGTATTTCCAACACGCCCCTCCATACTTGTTTTTCACCACTGTTAATTAACACGCTCCACTGTATGTTATACTTTGGAACTTTGAAATAGTTTAAAACCAAACCTTTTTATACTCCCTGTTAACACTCTAATAATTATTAAGTTGTGAGATTTTTTATTTAAAGTCCAAGAGCATTAGAGGTAACCACAGACCAACTTTTAAACTGAAATATTCCTAAATTAGCCCAAGCTAATAGGAATATTCAATTTTTCCTTGTTTTACCTTTCTTTTCATGTTTATGAATAGATGACTAATGGAGGACATGTAAAACTCCTTAGATCAAAGAATAAATACATGCCCAATGTGAAAAAGGATAAATATGGGCCATTGTAATAAAATACACTTGTGTGTGAAACAGGATTGAGACAATTGACTGGGTCAATAGGACCAAATCCCAGTTCTGTCTAGATTCATTGAACCATCTAGAGGCTCAGCGCAGTTTTAGATGGAGGAGCTTCATGTGAAAGGAGCTAAAGTTTTGGAGGTGGTTTAGGGTTTTTCACATCCTCATCTTATAAAAGGAAGGAGAAGGCTCAAGAGAAGGTTGTTGAATGTATTATGATTTTGGAGAATTATGTCTGCTTAGACAAATTCTAGCTCTCTGGGATTTTTATCAAGAGACTAGTGAGCATCTCTTGTTGGGGGTTCTCCATCCTTCCATTAAGTAGCTCTTGGAGGGTTTTGTGCTTCTTTTCCACTATCTGGAATATGGCCAAGCTCCATCTCTCTTTGGAAGAGTAAATATAGTGAGGGTTTCATTTTCTAAGTGAGTTGTAGCAAGTGGAATCTAGATCTACTCAGATCTAGATCATATTATCATCTCTTCTCAGTGAGCGAGTCATTTATCCTCCTCGAAAAGTGTAGTATCAGCTTGAGCTTCAGTTTTACATCTTGGCATCAGGCCAAAGTGTATATTATTATCAACTGTGCATTTTCTCTCCATGATCTATGTAAATTCATTGGAGCAGTATTTCAGAGGTTTTGGCATTGTTTTGGAGACAAGATCTATGGTGTAAAGGAGCTCTCCTTGCACTGTGGTGATCCATGGATTGGCCAACCAATACATGTATGTTTCAGATCTGATACATTCAATGAATTATATGCTTCAGGTTTCCTAAATCATTCTGTAGATATTCTGCAGTAAAACTTAGATCTACTCCTGTACTTTCATGTATTGTTGAAATCCCCAAGGGGAGTGTAATAAAAAGTCTCTTTGGCTTCCAGATCTGTAATAGATATATATTTTCATGCATATATATATTCTAGATCTAAGATATAATAAAGCAGTGCTTTAGTCTTCAGAAAATTACGCTGTCTATCTTTCTTGGCAATTTCCAATGTTGCAGCACCTCAATCTTGAGGGTTTATCCATGTAAAATCTCTGTTTTTTATCTTGAAAATGCATAAGTCTTGCCCCAGATCTAATTTCATGATTTTATGAACATATTTCATATAATCCCTTAAGAAATATATGCTACTTTAGCTTCAGAAACTTCTGCATACATTAAGTCATGGGAAATCAAGGTTTTCAAGCCTAGTTAGGATTGGAGGAACTATTTAATATAGCTACGATAATTTGTTTGACCTGAAATTTTTTATGGGAGTCCCTCATTACCTAATATAACAGTTCCAACCGTATTTTTCATATGTTTTTATGCATATTTCTGAATACACTCATTTTAGGGCATAAATCACCTCTTTTCCCCACCCTTTTGAGTCCAAAAGTGAAGTAAAGGTTGCTACTGATCATATTATTGAAGGATATACACTATAAATTTTTTTATCAGTCATAGGGCTGCATCTACAACTCTGTAATACCTTAGGGTATTCTCATTGTTGTAGAAAATCCCTCTTTTGGGATATTACAGTGGTATCAAAGCATGATCTCTGGCTCAGCCTGTGAGATCCAGCTATCAGAAGAATAAAGAGAAGAAGTAGAGATCAGAATTATGGAGAGGATGAGTTTCTTCTCATCTATTTTCAGATCTAAGGAGATCCTCTCCAAAAAGGTTAAACAAACCAAGGAGGAAGAAGACAATGAAACTCTCAGAGGGTTTCAAGAAGAACGAAGCTGCAGTGAGACCTATAGAAGGTTTCAAGAAGGAGAGGAAGACCTGTGCACTTCCTACCCTCACAAAGAAGAGGGATTGTACATATAAAACAAAAGCATGAATCCACCACTTGGAAGAATGACGGAAGAGGAGATCTCCCTATTTCTTTTCCAAACTATGAGAAGTATTGAGGAGACCTCAAGGAGTTTGAATGGGAGGAGACCTGTACCAGTACTGGCACAACCTTGGAGGATTAGCCTTCATGTTCAATGGAGGAAGACAACACAGTTAAGGAAGAATCTATTGCTTCTACATCTCACCAAGGTATGACTAAAAATCCATCTATTTTCATTTCAGCACATTGTATGAACGGATCTACATCTTTGCATGCTGCTGATTTAGAGCAACAGAGTTGCACTGCGCTGTGCAAAGGCAGTAAGGAAGAATAGAGGGACCATTCCTCATTGGAGAATTCACATGGAAGCTTCATTCATGAAGCAATAGAGGATGGAATGATGGATGGTAGACATATTGAAGTGAGAAACCCTTTCTCCTTTCTAGATGACCCTTTCACAATGAGCACACCCTTGCTCAAAGAGAAACTTCTACTTGCGGAAAATCCAAGGCCCCTTTGGTTTTAGAAGGCCATGCATGAGGAGAATACCTCATGGGAATAATTCATTGGAGGTGCACTTCAACACATCATGGAGTGCAAAGTTCTTCAACAGTTTGAGGAGGATCTTCCCTTCTCACACTTGGATCTTCATAGATTCAAGGAGGAGCAGATAGATGATGGAGGACATCTTCAGATGGATAAAATCTCTCATGTTTGTGTTGGAAACTTCTTGAGCCATACACATCATGATGGGAGGTTTTTTCCTACCACCTATTTGAGTCCTTATGGGATCAAATTGATCCTTGAGAAGATGGCATTTAAAAATCCCATGAAGTGCAGGAATCTGATTTGGGATGATGGTAGCCCTCATGGGAGGAGTACCAAGATGGAGGATGGAAGGATACATCTACAATTATTTGAGTGGATGTGGATGGAGAGCAAGAAGCTGGAGAGCTACTTGCAGATCTATGACACCGGGCAGCAGGAGGCTTGGCTGCGTTGGTTGCTCTTGAAAGAGTTTGTTCATCACTCTGTTTCTAAGGGTATGTGGTGGGATACTTGCATCATGGAGCAGAAAATAGTATGGGCACATTGTGTTGGCATAACGTTCTTCATTTCAAGCACCATGTTGTCACTACATGATTTGAATGATGGAAGTATGAGGAGGTAGCAAAATATTTTGTTGCTTGGGATGTTCTTGAGAGAGCAAGGGCAGATTTTCTCTCACAGTTTTCATGATGTTGCAGGAGTAGAAGATGGCACTATCATAGTGCAAAGGGATTACTCCTTCGCCTTAGATGTTAAAGAATGAATTTCTTCATGGGAAGGACTTCTCATATGTAGCAGAATTATGGGAGATTCCTTTGACATTTTGCATGTCAAAGATTAGAGCTATGTGTTGATGGGAGCATATTTGCATAGGCCAACAGCGTTGTCACTTTGGAGCTGGGATTTATTGATGGAGTATTCCTAGGATCACTTCTCATTCGATGCACTTGGTGAGCAAAGAGGAGGTGGAGAAGATGAAGTGGTAGATGGAGACATCTATTACTGTAGTGTGCTTTTCTTGACTTGCGTTTCCAAGCATGAAGAGAAGGACTTGCATGCAGCACTTGGTTCATTCCCCTTCATGGGAGTGTGCCAAACTATTATTGAGGATTCATTCATGGATCCATGTATCTTCTTGCTTCCAACATATGGTGAGAGCTTTTTCTTGCATCCTCTTACCATCTTTTGGCAGTGCATTGCTCCACAAGAGGGCAAGTTATTCATTGAGCTCCATGATCTACATTGGGCCAAATTATATGACGAAGACAGCCATCTCTTATGTGGCCTTGGGAAAATATGTTTTTCTTACATGTATGTTCATTTGATTCATATGATTAACCATGTAACAGGAAACAATTTTCCATGTATTCTTCTGAAGCAACAGATTGTAAAACTGCGCTGTGAAGACTTGGGGAACTATTGGTACTCTCTTGCATCACATAGGACCTTCAGTATTTCCTTCATGATGGTGATAATCATGTTTTCAGTTGTTGATATTGCTTTTATCTGGATGGGAGACATGATGTTGAGTGAGGCACATGGTTTGGATGTGTCTTTTTGGGAAGTAGGTTCCCACATTTTCTGCAGTACATGTTCTAATGGGAACATGGGAAGAGTTGTGGCCACCATAACCAAACACTTGTTTCTCTTGGAAGTGAGCCATGTGTGTGATGGGATACCTTATGATAATAATCTTCTATAGATCAGATATGAAACATCTTGGGCTAACTGGTTTTATAGCGTTGGAGGGAGGATCTTTGCAGATCTAATCTTCATGATGCCACTTGAGGGAAATATCCTTGCAGCCCAAGGTCAGTTTGCACTCTATACTTATCTTAAGTGGAGAGGAGAACAACACGTGGTACGTTATCTTGTCTACCATGTGTAGATTTTCAACCCACCTATTTTTCGGGAGCTCAAGGTGGAGGAACATTTTCAGGAGTTGCCATGTTGGGAGGTGACTCATTTTGTGTGGATGATTGCTTGGGGATGGAGGATCCACACGGTAATGTTGTTTCCTAATAAATTTCAGATCCCATGCCTTAAGGGAGCCTCTAGGCATCACCTTATTTCCTTCTTGAATACTCTACTTATTCATAATGATAGCTATTCAGCTAACTTTCATGCTTGGGAGAGGCAATACAGAGATTCATTGTTGACACAACATCTCATTATTTGGAGGAGATCATCATATGTGGATGCTACAGTAAGGGGAGGGGACATCCTTCAGTTCTATCCTTGCAGTTGCTTGAGGACAAGCAAAATTTGGGAGGGGAGGACTGTAATATTCCTAAATTAGCCAAAACTAATAGGAATATTCAATTTTTCCTTGTTTTACCTTTCTTTTCATGTTTATGAATAAATGACTAATGGAGGACATGTAAAACTCCTTAGATCAAAGAATAAATACATGCCCAATGTGAAAAAGGATAAATCTGGGCTATTGTAATAAAATCCACTTGTGTGTGAAATAGGATTGAGACAATTGACTGGGTCAACAGGACCAAATCTCAGTTCTATCTAGATTCATTGAACCATCTAGAGGCTCAACACAGCTTTAGATGGAGGAGCTTCATGTGAAAGGAGCTAACGTTTTGGAGGTGGTTTAGGGTTTTGCACATCCTCATCTTATAAAAGGAAGGAGAAGGCTCAAGAGAAGGTTGTTGAATTTATTATGATTTTGGAGAATTATGTCTGCTTAGACAAATTCTAGTTCTCTGGGATTTTTAGCAAGAGACTAGTGAGGATCTCCTGTTGGGGGTTCTCCATCCTTCCATTGAGTAGTTCTTGGAGGGTTTTGTGCTTCTTTTCCACTATCTGGCATATGGAAAAGCTCCATCTCTCTTTGGCATCATAAATCCAGTGAGGGTTTCATTGTATAAGTGAGTTTTAGCAAGTGGAATCTAGATCTACTCAGATCTAGACCATACTATCATCTCTTCTCAGTGAGTGAGTCATTTATCCTCCTGGAAGGGTGTATTATCAGCTCGAGATTTAGTTTCAGATCTTGGCATCAGGCCAAAGTGTATGCTATTATCAACTACGCAATTTCTCTCCCTGTTCTGCGTAAATTAGGTGGAGCAGTATTTCAGAGGTTTTGGAATTGTTTTGGAGACAAGATCTCTGGTGTAAAGGAGCTCTCCTTGCACTGTGGTGATCCATGGATTGGCCAACCAATCCATGTATGTTTCAGATATGATAAATTCACGGAATTATATGCTTTAGGTTTCCTAAACCATTCTACATATTTTCTGCAGTAAAACTCAGATCTACTCCTGTACTTTCATGTATTGCTGAAATCCCCAAGGGGAGCGTAATAAACAGTCTCTTTGGCTTCCAGATCTGTAATAGATCTGTATTTTCATGTATATATCTGTTCTATATCTAATAAATAATAAATCAGTGCTTCATTCTTTAGAAAATTATGTTGTCTATCTTTCTTGGCAATTTCCAGTGTTGCAGCACCTCAATCTTGAGGGTTTATCCATGTAAAATCTCAGTTTTTTTATCTTGCAAATGCATAAGTCTTGCCCCAGATCTAATTTCATGATTTTATGAACATATTTCATCTAATCCCTTAATAAATTTATGCTTCTTTAGCTTCAGAAACTTCTGCATACATTAAGTCATGGGAAATCAAGGTTTTCAAGCCTAGTCGGGATTAGAGGAACTGTTTAATATAGCTAGGATCATTTTTTTGACCTAAAATCTGGTATGGGAGTCTCTCATGACCTAATATAACAAATCCAACCCTCACTTTCCTCTGTTTTTACGCATATTTCTGAATACACTCATTTTAGGGCATAAATCACCTCTTTTCCCCACCCTTTTGAGTCCAAAAGTGTAGTAAAGGTTGTTGCTGATCATATTACTGAAGGATCTACACTATAACATCTGTTATTAGTCATAGGGCTGCATCTCCAACTCTTTAATACCTTAGGTTATTCTCATTGTT
Organism: Pinus albicaulis; assembly: GCA_034641835.2. NCBI lineage: Eukaryota > Viridiplantae > Streptophyta > Pinopsida > Pinales > Pinaceae > Pinus > Pinus albicaulis. The sequence goes on along the minus strand of CM076580.1, from coordinate 1,805,615,938 downwards.
ATGGAAAATCCCTCTTTTGGGATATTAAATAAACTCTGAGATCTAGCCATCTTAGGGTTCAGAGAGGGCTCTCTATATAAGATTTAAATTTGTTTTAATTATATGATATTAGGCTAGTTATGATGTGAAAATTGGTTTGATTTGGTTTGGTTTGGTGGGAAAAAATCACTTAATGAGATGGATAGTGGGAGATATGTTTGTCCATTGGGCTAAGGATTCAAATGTCAAGTAGACAGGACTAGGATCAAGGTAAAAAATTCAAATTTTTTCAGGGCAAGATAGACAAGTCATTGAATATCTTGGAAGGCTGATTGGTGAAGTGGTTTGATCAGGATAAATAGCAATCAAGGATTCTTTGATCTGGATAAAGAAGTAGTAGACAGGGGTCATCCGAAAGAGGGAGCAATTACGTGTTCCCTACTCTGGAAATCAGCAGAAAACATAGAAATGACAACTAGTTAATTACAGGGTGCTTTTAACAAATCGTGTAATAATACTCCTAGTTCATCATTCAAATTTGGAACACATATATGGATGCATGTAAAACATAAGAAGATTAAACAATGGAAGTAGAAGGTACTTCACTTCAATGGCTCATCACATGAATCCTGAAATATGATGCTAGATGAATTGATCTATTTTGCTAGTTGAACTCGCCACAAAAAGCCTTCAGGTACAACAAAAATGACTATAGAGATCTTCAGCAATTTATTCCACAATAATACTTCAAAAGATGAAGTATATATACAAAAATGTTTACAAAATATCCTATAATAATCATAGGAATTTTCTAAGGAAATAGAATATCTTTTACAAAAAAATAGTGACAACTTCTTAACAACTTAGCAAGCTGTCCTATTTATCCAAATAAAATAGAAAATGTTGTTGTGGATTGGGTTTAGCTGGCTTCCTTGGTGTCTTCTTTGCTAGAAATGATATTTCAAATCTGTTTTGAAATATTATCTTCATATATGATACTCTTTATCTTTGATACTCTTTACCTCTGATACACTTTAAACTCTGTAAAAAATACTTTACTGCTGTAATTTTCTGTTTTGACTATAAAAAATCAGCAAACTGTTTTAATCTTTTTCTCTGCATTTCGACTTCTACAGTAAGTCAATGAGTGATTCCCAAGCTCATCATCAGGAATTTTTTTCTTTTTCATCTTTCTAAAGTTCTCATCTAACTTAGTATATCTAGCAAATGTTGGTTTTATAACAAATAAGTGTTTTATCTCATGTTGAAGGTAAAACAAGTCTTCAAAACTTTTAAGTAAAACCTTTCCTGTAGGAATTCCTTGTCCCTTTGTTTTATTTACCTGCTATTTTGCATGATACTTGATCTTCTTGTTATATTCCTCTTGTGGCATGAGTTTATCATTAATAACCAGGATGTTTGGCAAACCTCTTTGCCTCAAGGTCTCAAATTTGACCATGAATCTAGTTATAGCTATGTTCATGTTTTCACATTTTTCTTCTAATTGCTTCATTAAATTCTTCTTTGAAATTACTTTCCTTATTTCTAAGATTGTCTCTGATCTATCAATAATTTCTATCTCTTCAAGTTCTTGCTTGTTCTTGCTGTTAAGAAATTTGATTAGTTCTAGGGCCCGCATAGGTTTGGTTCCTAGTTCATCATCTGTTTTCTGAATTTCTTCATGTGTTGCCTTTAGTAAATCCATTTTTTGATAAATCACCTGTATTGATGGCCAAACATCATTGATGGATTCAATGATTTTACTCGATAACTGATTCTTCACATAAGACATTGGCTCTTTCAAGCTTAAATCCTTTTGTAGATTCTTCAACTCAACATTTAACCTATTTTCCCTTTGTTCATGAGTTTTGGCATTGATTTGGGCTAGCTTCTTAGTATATTCAATATTTTCAATCACTTTCTTCAACCTATTGATTTCATTGATTTGAAGTGACATTTCTTCCATGGCTTTAACTAGTTTACTAGCCTCATCTGTTGGTTGCACTGTTGATGTAAATGACTTTGTAACTGAAGTAGTGGATGAGATTATTGGCACTACAGTAGCTAGTGGTACTTTTGGTGCCAACTCTTTTGCAAGATTTGAAGGCACAACTGTAGTTACCATTGGAATTATAGTAGGAGTTTCTCATGCTTTTGTAATTTCTCTTTCATGGACAAGCTTGTCCATTTGGATTTCCATTTCTTTTATTTGTGCTATCAATTGTAAAATTATGTTCATCATATCATCTTTCTGGATTTTCTCTTGCACTATTTCTTTGGATTGTGGATGTTAAGTTGGTGGAAGCTTGAGCTTTTTCCTCAATGCTACAATATAATCATTATTTTTCTTCACTAACTCTTATGCTGCTTTGACATTGGCAGGATCATATCCTACTTGAATAACCAACTCTTCTAAAGACTTAATCCTAAGATATTTAGCATATGAGCAAGCCTTGTCAATTTTCATTTTATCTCTCATATTTATTATTGTATTCTGGAGCTTGTGGACACTCATGGCCTTTGTAGTTATGGTAGAATATAGCATCTCAAAATTTTTCCTGTGAAATTCAATTTGATCTAGTGCATGGATACTTTCTGTTGCTACTTCAAGATCAAATTTTTTGTAATCTACCACTGTTTTTGGAGTCTTGACTATTGGTTGAAGCAATAAAATAATCAACTTCTTGTTTGAATAATCAAAAGCAGAAAGAATTTTTTTCTGGATCCCAGGTGTTTGTTTCAAAAACTGAGAATAGATCTCATTTTTTATTTCTTCATTCTTTGTCTTTATATTCATGTATTTCTCCCTTATGTCAAGATCTTTATCTTCTGCTGGATGTGAGGAGGATGCCTCCATACTTTGATGTTTCTCTATTACTTGTGTGTTTGAATTATCAGGCTTTTCTTCATTAAGAATCTATGTCGTTGGTTCATTTAAAATGATTGTAGCTGTATCTTTGTTTGTCTCTGGAACATCTGTATCTTCAACTTCTATGGTCTCTTTGTTTTTATCAACTGAATTGAGCTTAGGCTTTTTGTTATACCTTAATTTAAACCTAGTCTTAGTAGTTATCTCAGTATTGTAATTACCTTCTTCTCTGCCTCTCTTAGTAGCTTTCTCTCCTTGATTTACAGCTTCCAAGGTGTGACTAGTATCACCCTGTCTTACTGCTTCAATCAAGGTATTTTCTAACCACTCTATTTGATTAGCATACTTTTCAATATCTGGCCTTTTTTCATGAATATAAAGTGTCAGTTTGCTTTTAACCCTTATTTTTCTGAGAATTCCCTGTGGATCATAATTACCTAAGAAGCTAAACTCAAATTTGTACTCTAGGAATTGTTTTGTTGCTTCTAATTCTGCATCTCTATGATTACAAATGAATGGTCCTATCTTATTTTTCAACTTAAATTGGGTCTTCTTCTCGCATGCCAAAAAATTGATTGAATCTTAATTGAGGATTTTCCTAATGTACTCAAAGGCAAAAACTCTCATTGGCACATACTTAGGTAGTTTATAGGGTAAAAGATTGGACCCAAAAACTCTAATTTCTGTATGGTTCTGATATAAGTACCAATCTCTAGTTCTATTTTTCTTTGATCGCTGTAGAAATTTCTTTATTTCATCACTGATTCTTGGATGTACTGTGTTTGTTAACATATTTATCAATGGATGAATAAAGTAATCTGTAAACTCTGCATAATTGAATTTTGTGGACTAGTTTCTGATCAAAGAAGTCCAAAAGACTACTGAGAGTGGGTTCTCTTCTATATCAAGCTTCTGAAGTGTTATTGGAAACTTGTATGCTTGGAAATATAAGAACATATGGAAAATAAAAGATGTATATCTAAATACCCCTTCAGTTGAAAATTTGACAAGCTGATCATGGATACTATCAGCTATGTATTCAACATAATTGAAAATGATAGAAGGAGTCTATCCTTGTGCAAAAGTAGATAGAAAACCTAGGATTGAATAATTTGTATGCTCATCTATAAAATACCCTAAGATAAAGGACAACATGGATATGACATGCCTAGACCCTTCAGGAAATTTTGAAGTAGAGTAAGGAGGGTTTATTTGTGGAATTTAAACATGTAAATGCATGAATAATTAGAAAATTTGAAACCTTTTGGGAAAATCAAGACCAATGTAAAGCTTGGTGAGTGCTTCTATTGATAAAGGAACTGCTTTGGGGTCTGGTTTGAGTTGTAGCATATGGTTTATTGACTCAGCAGTAATTGTGCATAACACTTCTTTATTTGCATTTACCATTGCTCTTTGCTCAGGTGAATAATAAGTCTGACACATCCTAATAACCTCTGGACACTAATGAGTGAGTGGGAAAAGATATTTGGGTAGGTTTGACTCCCAAATTTGGACTTCTTCAACTTGATCCAATGAATTTTCATAACTCCATCAGTGGAGGTCTAACAGATTAAACTCTATTACTGGATCTACTATTTTATAATCCACATTTGCTAAGGGTGTATGCTCAATGTCTACAACAGGAGGTTGTAGAGGATTTAAAATAATTGCAGTCTTGGAAGACACCATTGGATTTGATTTTGACATATTTTAGACTTTTTGGATAACTGAAACTATGTATTTGGAATTTTTTGAACTCTTCTGTAAGTTTAAATTATTTACAGAAATGTTTTTGACTTTGAAAGAGGTTATTTAAAGAAAAATAAGGATAAAATTGGCTTTTTCTTGGGTTTCAACGTTCAATTTTGACTTTTAAACAAGATTTTAGAGTCTTTACAAGTATAAGAAATGAGAAACAAGGGTTTCCTCTACTTTTTTAGACAAACTGAACTGAAATTGATTTAAAATTGGGCACAGAAGGGTAGGGGTTACCTACAAAGGATTTATGAAAAAAATAGGAGTTTTTTTCCAGGTCTGTAAAGGTTAATATATTCAATTTTAATTTTAAAACTAGATGTGGTATCGACACAGGGGCTTTTCAAAGTTTTTGCAATGAATTTTTTCTGTTCAAGCAACTAAAAGGGTCTTTCTTTGGGTAAATGGGCTTCCTTAAGTTTAATTTCTCAAAAATTCCTTTTCAAAAGATAAACAGGTCGTTTTATTTGAAGAATACCTGTGTGTGCAGGTATTTGGGTCTTTAACTGAGTTTTGAGGTGTCAGATAGGTTATGATAGCTTTGAAGGTTTCTAGAAGTTGAACTGAAGCTTCCAGTAGTCTTTGACAACAACTGTGTTGGCTTTTTCGACTTCTCTGGGCGTAAAAATGGTGTATCGGGTCTTCGTTTCTTAGTCGGGAAATATGCAAATAACGCAGAAAAAAGGTTTTAACTGTGTAATATGAAGGTTTATAATGTTTTTAGGTCAAAACAAGTCAGCATTGAATGCATGTCATATCATAGCAGAGGTGGTTTTTGCTTCAACGACAAAAAACCGGTGGTGGTTATTGCGTGGGTTTGGGCGGTAAGTTGTTTTTTTGGATCGAATGTGATCCAGTGATAGTCTGTTGCGTGGAGGAGAGAGAAGGGTGCCAAACCACCCATTTCACAAAGTTTGAAATGGTTATTTTTTGCGCAAGATAAAATGTGATACGGTGTTGTGATCATCATATCGGAAGATAGGGATGCAGATGGTGAAGATTAATTTATGAAGATGCTCAGTGGTGGGGCGTGGGCCTGAGTTTATTGTGTTATGCGACGGGATTAGTTTTAATATTAAAACATATGTTTTAATATAAAACTAATGTTTTATGATTGGTGGGGAGTAATATTACAAAGCATCTAAAATGTTTACAAATTCTTTATAACCATTGGGGGGATTTTAATGTTTTAACCTATGGGGAAAGAGCGGGGTTTATTTCACACATGGGGTAGTTAAAACCATAGGTTAAAATAAAATAATGGGTTCTGGGATATTTTATATAAAAATGAATTAATAAAATATACGGGAAGGGGTTTTGTAGGGAATTAATACTTTGTGTTAAAAAATTAATATGAAATGAAAATGTAATGAGATGAAAAATACATAAATAAACTTAAGTAAAATGAAAAATAGGCATTTTAGCATAAAATTATCCCATTTTGATATTTACACATAAACTTAGAATAAAACATATATTATGGGTTTTTGAGTGTTTTTAGATGAAAATTAAATTAATTAAGAGGGGATTTTACTTTTTCTAAGAAAAAAAGGTGTTTTACTTAGGAAAAGGGATTATTTTTTGGAAAATGGTGAATATGCTGAGGAGATGGATTTTATGAAGGGAATCCAGTATTTTTAATCAATCAGTTATCAAGCCTTGTGTCCAGTCCCAACAGAAGTCAGAGAAATGATCTGAGCATATTGGATCATTGTGGGGGAAGGGAAATTAGTAATTTTACCAATGATGCTTTATTACATGCCTTGCACAACTGATTTCTGCCTACCCATCATTATTCTAACATTTTTTACTTCATTTGCATGGGTGCATTTAATCTTGCAACCCTAAATAAAATTTTCTTTTAAAGCATAAATCTATCTAAGTCTAACCTTATTTCATCCGAGGGCTCAGATTAAACTGTTGAGATCCTCATTTATTCTCTATTTATCTATCGATTTGTCAAGTTTACACTGTTTGACATATCTTTATTCTCTAATTAAAAACATGAAATTTATAGCATGAAAAGTTAAGATTAGGATATTTAACTGATCATGGATTATGGCATTTTGAACAATCTTCACATTATCATTATTCTTGTAGTAAAAGTAAATAGTAATGGCATTTTTACTTCCTCACTTTCATGTCTTATTTTTATCTCTTTTTTCTTTTGGGGTCCATTTTTTATTCTTTTTTATCTTTTATTTTCTAAGTCCTTTGATATTTATTTTAGGACTTTTACCCTCTTTTCATTTTTATTATTTTCAAATATGGGAAAACAACTTGCAGAAAGAAAGGTATGTACATATTTACAAGACTATCAAATTCAATTAAAAAATTATGAGCCCTATTATTATAGGACCCTAACAGTGGCTCCTCTTGGGGATGGCATTTCCTGGTGAAATGTCAAGAAATTTAAGACTAGTAGCCTTTGAATTTTGACAAAGCTGACCTTGTAAATGTTATCCTGATCTCTGCAATTATTTCATACTTATGATATTTTACCTCTCAAAGCTTAGGGCCTTCTCTTCGGGCTTCAACTCTATAAGGAAAACATCCAATCCAATCTAAAATCTTCAATTTTTATGTACAATGGTCAAAGTAAAATAAAACTAATTATTTATTATCTTTGAGGAGTAGTATTGCTTCAGCATTCTGCCATTGACTGGTCCACCTAGTAGATTTGATCCATCCATTTCTTTCAGAAAGAAAAAATTGTTACCTCTGTAACCATAAATAACATAAGGTCCTTTCCATAGAAAATCAAATTTTCCATGTTTACCTTTGTCTTCTCTTCTTGAATCCCATTTTAACACTTTGTCTCCAATGTAGAAATCATCTTCTTTACTCTTTTTATCAAAAAAATTCTTTATCTTATCCTGGAGAACTTGAGACTTAAGATAAACCTCTTATCTTGTTTGTTGCAAGTGAATGGTTTGATTAATCCTTCTTTGAATTTCATTTGTCTCAACTTGTAATTCTTGGATAATCTTCATTACTGGTACTCCTAAGAAATATGGAAAAAAAACATCCATTACATAGACAAGCTGGTAAGGGGATGTACCCAAGTCTTTTTGTTATCTTCTAGTAACTTCTTGATAAATTTTACCAGGATCTTATTGGAAGATTCAGATAGGAAATTACCTTGAGGGTAATATGCAGTAGAATGGCCTAGGGTAATGTGATATTTATGGAAAAAGTTAATCATTTCTTTGGATTTGAATGCAGTTGCATTTTCAGTAATAATATTTTGGGGACATCCAAATCTTGAAAGTATATTGCACTCTAAAAAGGAGATAATGACAGTTTCAGTGACTTGCCTAGAGGGTATGGCATCAATCCACTTGGTAAAATAGTCAGTGGCTGTCAGAATCCACTTGTTTTGGGCTGATGATGGAGGGTGAATTTCACCGATGAAGTCAAGAACCCATTGTTGAAATGGAATTTTTGTTGAGATAGGTCTTAAGGACAATGGTAAGATCCTTTTATTTCCCTCAAATATTTGACACTTGTGACAGGAGGTCACATACCTTTTTACATTTGCAAACAAAGTAGGCCAATAAAAACCAGCTCTCAGGATTTTGTCTGCAGTAGTCTTCCAGTAGAGATGTCCTCCATAGTCACCTACATGAAATTCTTCTAATACCTTGTCAGCTTCTTCTTTTAGCAAGCAATTTAGTAAAATTCCACTATGATCCTTCCAAAAAAGTATATTGTCTAATATACAAAATCTTATTGCCTTTAGCTTTAAGAATCTAGCCTTTGTTCTTGATAATCCAGGAGGATCTTGTAAGTTTAGTAATACAAATATAATATCTACATACCATGGTGAATCTAAAAAGGCTTCACTGATCTCTGGAGTCGCCATCTCTTCCTGATCATCTACTTGGGCAATAAAATTTATGTCTAGGGCATGACAATTTGATTCGGCCATGAGTTTGGCTAAACCTTGACAAATTATAAGTTTAGTGGGTTTTATTTCTATGTCACATTCCAAAATTGTGGCAATCCACTTACCCCTTCTTCCATCAGGACCATCCTAAGTTAGAATTTCTTTTACTACTACATTTGGAACATAGGCAATGATGTGAGAATAAAGGATGTACACTCTGAAATAGTTAATGGCCTTTACCAAAGCTAGGGCTTGTTTCTCCATGATATTTTACTTCAAAGTGGCATCTCTAAGTGTTCTGCTAAAGAAAGCTATGGGCTGCTCATAACCCTGGTCATTTTTCTGTAGTAAAACTGTAGCAATGGTGTGTTCTGAAGCAAAGGAGAAAATTATGAAATCCTTTTTAAAGTCAGGACTTATAAGGACTGAAATTTTGGTTAGGGCTTGTTTGATAGATTCAAATGATTGTTTGCTCTCAATAGTCCATTTAAGAATTGAATCTTTTTTAAGCATGTTATTAAGCTCTCTGATTATTTAAGCTAAATTGGAGATGAATCTTCTTAAAAAGTTAATTTTACCTAGAAAGGCTTGTAACTCTTTTATGTTCCTTGGAGGACTAATGTTAAGAATTGCTTCTATTATGGTAGGGTCTATTCTAATTCATTCCTTAGATATTATGTGCCCTAGTAACTTACCTTCCTCTAATCTAAATAAGGTTTTCTTAGGGTTTAAAGAGATGCCAAACTTTGTGCATTTAACAAAGAATTTTCTAAGATGATCCAAGTTTTCATAATCAATCTTAGAAAATACAGTAATGGAATCTAAGTAAATCACTAAAAATTCATAAATTTCCTTTGCAAAGGCTATATCCATAGCTCTTTGAAAGGTAGCTCCTGCATTCATTAAACCAAAAGGCATTTTTACATACATAAAAGTGCCCCAAGGAGTAGTAAATGTTGTTTGGCTTGATTCTATGGTTAGACTAAAATTTGGTTGTATCCTAAAAATCCATATAAAAGTGAAATCCTAGAAGAACCAACTACCCTTTGAAAAATGTGATCCATTTTTGGTAAAGGATTATTATCTTTTAAGGATACTTTGTTTAGATTCCTAAAATCAACACATAATCTAATTTCTCCTGTCTTTTTTCCGGTTGGAACTAGATTAGAAACCCAATCAGAATATCTAATTGGTGCAATTATCTATGCATCATACATTATTTTTACCTCTTTTTCAATCAAAGGCATAAAAACAGGGTTGATCCTTCTTAAATTTTGTTTAAAAGGCTTTTGGTATTTTTTTTATAGGGATTTTATACTGTATAATGTTGGTGTTATAGGATTTTAGGTCCTCATGGCTCCAAGTAAAAACATCTTGAAATTCCTTGAGAAGAGTAATATATTTTTCTTTTTCTTGTTGAGTTAAGGCTTTGGAAAGTTTGATCACCTTGGGTTTTAACTCTGTGCCTATGTTACATTCCTCAATATTAGATCTAAGTGGTGCCATTTTGGGTTTTCTAGGAACATCATTTGAGTCAAATAAATCTTCTAAAGGGGTTAAGCCTTTTGGTAAGAAATTATCTTTGAGATTTAATATATCAGATTCATCATCAATTATGTCATCAATTTCTACTTTCTCTAAGTTATCTATATCTGATTGACTAAATTTAGTCAGTCTAGCAAACTTTACTTTATTTATATCTATATTATTCAAATCAATTTCACTATCTAAATCATGATCTAATGTACAATCTATGTCTATTTTACAATTCTGAAATTCACCTTCATTATTCATAAAATGGTAAATTTGTTGATCTTGTGAGAAAATTTGCCAATATTTGAGGTTACCTGGAATTATTGGTATGTGTTTTACTTCTTCAGTATACTTATGATTGGGATGAAAGGGAAAATTACAGGTACTAGCAAAATTTGCTAAGGAGTGTGCATGTATGTTTTGTTTTCTTGGTATTGCAGAAAAATTGCATTCCAACAGTTCATCTATCAAATCTAATACAGTTTCTCTATATTGGCGTAGTCTAGGATTATAAACAGAATATTCTCCTTTTATCTGTTTTATAATCAACTCTTAATCTCCCACTATTGATATTATTTTTCCTCGTAAGTTTCTAATAATCTTGTAATGTTCCATTTTTCAAGATTTATTGCAATAGGGTCCAGAGGGACACTGTATAAGGAAGCCAATGCAAAAATAAGCTAAAATGGGATTTGGATCCCTTTTTTTACCCTTCATACATTACACTTCCAGAATATTAGCTCAAAGGAATAACCCTAGGTGGGTTACTCAGATCTCCCACTCCTAGGTATCTCAAACAATGCTCAAAGATGAGAGCTACAGTAATACATGAACTCCAACAAGTAGCAGCAGTGAAACATCAACACATATAGTGCAAGAAGAGAGCATAGCCATTATATTATGTGAAGCTGCAAATAGATATACAATAACTTGAGGAAAATACCTCTCAAGATAGGCCAGATCAGCCTCAAGAAAGATGTACATGCAAAAGTGAAAGTACACTGCTACACAACCCAAAAACAAGCTATGACTGTGTGGTCCATAGTGGGAAATGACTGCAAACTGATATACAGAAAATGATATAGCAATCTCAAATAAAGTGGGGGAGCAAGATCTCAACCCCGAAAAACAATACTATAACAATCCTCCAAGGGATTGGTCAAAATGTACAAATTGGAAAAATGTCGAAGTGCAGTGTAGCAACTACAAATCAATAACAATACAAATATGGAGAAGGATTGAAATGCTGAAAATGATGAAGAAACCTCCTCCAATGATCTTCAAAGTGAAAGGCTGCTCCCTTCACTGAAGATTACACCCTCCAATCCACAGTGTGAACCCCTCCTGCAAGTGCCCTTTGAAAATAATGCAATATGGGGAAGAGAATGTGTTGGGAATGAGATGAAACATATGGCCCAATGCCAAAATATGAAATGAAGCTCTGGGATCTTCCTCACTGATCTCCCAGAGAAAGAATGAGCTCCTCCTCTACAAAACTAGCTTCGGAAGTGGGTGGTAATGAATCCTCACTGCAACCCCCAACAACTCAACGTTTCTGCCCAACTGGAAAACGCTGTAGCTAAATATGGTTACCTTGGCCTCAAGCCTGGATGTGAGGAGAATGAATAACAGGTCCTCCAAATCTTCTCAATGAAGGAGAGGAAAATCCTATACAGGAATATCCCTTGCACTAAGCAGCACAACTATCTTAGTTGAACAACTAGAGAGAGCAGACCAAAATCGAAATCTCAAACATGATAAGCAATGGCTCCCCTTCCCCATTTTATGCCAAGAGGAGGCTTCCTTGCCATGTACCCCACCCATTAGGGTTTCTCTCATCCAATGATATCCCTCCTATCAAAATTGCGCTGTCTTCTCATGCAAGCTACACCTCTTTAGGCAGCGTTGTTGACTTGGTCAAACTTGACCTAGTCTTCTTGTATTTTCCCCTTTTCACACTATGAGATGAAAAATAAGCCACTTAGGTGACCCCTTTGCATATTAGGAGTGTTTATTATGCTTCTTCATGCCCCCCCTTACCCATTTTATTCTTTTTATTAAAAGGAAAGAAAAATTAATGTTCCAATTAGCTTAATGAAAATTTTGGAACATTACAGTCCTCCCCTCTCAAAGATTGCTTGTCCTCAAGCAAGTGCAAGGGTAGACTGATTCCTCTTCTCCTCTCCTATAACATCCATGTATGATGATATCCTCCAAGAAAGAGGATGATGTCTCATCAATAAAGCTCCCACATTGCTTCTCCTCAACATGTAAATTAGCTACCAAGCTATCATCATGAAAAAGTGAGGTGCTCAAGAGTGTGGCAAAGTGATGTATAGAGGTCCTCCCAAGGCATGGAGTCTGAAATGTGTTGAGATAAATTATCCCCATGTGGACCCTCCATCCCCAAGAAATCAACCATGCAAAATGAGTCACCTTCCAACTAGGCAACTCCTAGAAATCATCCTCCACCTTGGGCTCATGTAGAGTAGGTGGGCTGGAAATCTGAACATGGTAGGCTTCATAGCCTAACCCACACTTTCCTCTTCCCCACTTATGATAAGTGTGGAGTGAAAGCTGAACTTGGGCTGCAATAGTGTTTCCCTCAAGTGGAAATATGAAGTCTATATCTCCAAGGAACTCTCCTCCAACGTTGTAAATCAAGCTGGCCCAAATCATCTCATATGTGATGAGTTGGAAGTCATCATCATATGGTATCCAATCAATCATATGGTTCACCTCATGGAGAAAAAAATATCTTGTCATGGTGACCATATCCTCTTCCATAATCCCCTTAGAGAATGTGTTGCAGAGTATGGAGGTCTTCTTCCCGAAAGGGCACATCCTCCCAATGTGTCTCTTCCTCCTTATGATACATATGGGGCTGCTATTGATACATGGCTTAAACATAATGGTCCTCAAGAGAGACCCAAGCCATCCCATCAAATCCAACACCCATGGGGTGCCTCCCCAAAGAGCTCAAGCTCTCCAAATGGCTCCTCCCATTTGAAAGCAAGAGGTGTAACATGGCAATCAAGGCTGGCCCACTTTTTTTTCTGAAATATGAAATGTGATAAGTATGGAGAACTATACTCCCTATGGTCATCCTCAACTCTTATGCCACTCCTCCAATGGTGCTTCCCATTTCCAACGATCTACTAACAGAATATGGAAGCATAAATCTGTGAGAGTGAGGAGGTGAAACATAACTCCACACATGGAACAAATGCAAGGCATCATTGGCCTACCTCAATATATAGTGCAACAAGTGTCCTTTTAGCCACTTTTTTGCTGCCACATTCATCCTGTAAGATGAGATCATGAAAAAATAACTTGGTGCCAATGGTGCACACCGAAAATCCTGTGGCTTTCCCCCACAATCCACCAATAAGATGGCCATCATAATTGTTGAAATTGACCATAAGTACAACAAAACATAATTTGAACGAAGGAAAGATCCTCCTTGATATGATGTTCTACTCATAAAGATAAGAGAGTGCAAAACATAAAGCGAATAGTTACCTCCCTCATCATGTACTGCAGTCTTTGAGCTGAAATGGCTCAAGTGACAATTCTCCCTTACTGCAACAGAGTAGGGAAGTGGTTGTGCCAACCATCTCATCATTTATCATGTTGTGCATCTGTCCGTATTCTGATATACATCCATTAGGATGCCCTCCCAAGAGGAATCCTCCATAAATAAATAGTATGCATAAGAATGCATGAAAGGAGAATCCATAAATGTTGCATGTAGGTATCTCCCCTTGTGCTTGTGAACCCAAGCCAGGAAGATAAAAATATAGTAAGGGATGCTTCCATCCATTACCCCCTCATCGTCATCTCCTACATGCCTCCAAGGTACATCACTTGTGAAGTGGTATTGGGAACAATTCAACAAGTAATCCCAACTCTTAAGTGACAGCGTTGCTAGCTTGTGGCGTAGGGCCACTGTCATCTCAAAGCTAAACTCTTTGACATGGATCTTGTCAAAGACTCTACTCATCATGTTGTTGCACATATAGAGTCCCTCCCATGAAGAAGGCACTTCTTGGGCATCTAAGGCCAAAGAGCAGCCCATTTTCACTATGCTAGTGCCTCCTCCTGCTCCTGCAACATCCAAATACAATCTGAGCAACAAGAATGTTTGTTTTTCCTCCATACTTCCACCATACCAAATATGTGATGGTGACATAATGAGTGGTAAGAAGAATTCCATGTCATCATAATGCACCCATGCTCTTTTCTAACCCATGGTGTAAGTATCCTGCCAGTCCTCCTCCTTCTTCACATCCCGTGAAAAAAGATAGGTCCTATGCTGGCCAAACTCTCTCAAGAGTAGCCAAAGCAGCATTGCCTCTTGCTGCCCTGTGTCATAGATTTTCAAGAGGCTCACCATCCTCTTGCCTCCCATCCACATCCACTCAACTCCTTGTGGATGTCTTCCTTCATCCTGCATCTTGATATCCCCCCAACAAGGGCTACCATATTCCCAAAACATATTTTGGCCTTTGCATTTCATGGGACATTGAAATGAAATCTCTTCCATGACAATGTTTCCAAACCCCAACCTCAACGGTGGTGCACAACACATCAATGGTGTATGAAGATGATGGCACAGTGCAATGAAATTTTCCTGCTCTAGAAAATCAACATGTAAAGATGTACAATCCTCCATGAGAGATAAAAACTTAGGCATACCTTGGAGATATTTAGAAGAACCTTGTGTCGTTGCAAGAGTTTCTTCCTCAATAGTGCTAGATGCCTCAATTACTAGAGATGAAGGTTGTTTCTCCATCAATATGATAGTGCTAGTATGTGCCTCTTCATCTGGTGGTGAGGGCTTCTCCCTCTTTTGACCAAATATTCTGATCAATCTTTGATAAAAATCAGCAAGAGTAGAAACCCTTGCATGACTCCAATGGCTGAAACACCAAGTCTTTTCTTCACCCTCAAGGTGTAGCGCTGCAACTTCTACAACCTCTCTGTCTACTACAAGATGTATCAGGAAGAAAGCCTCTAGCTTCTTCACCCAAACCTCTGTTGCACATGTGAGTGATCCATCGAATGTGGACAATAGAAATCTATTGCCTCTCATCATCCCATAGTTGTGGGGTTTTCTCTCTTCTTTCTGCTGAATACATTGTGGAAAAGATAGAGTCTCTTGGAAGGCTCTAGGGTTTTCTCAGTATTTATTAAGATACTCACTTAGAATCTTGAATTCCAATTTTTTTTCATGCTCCATTTTTCCTCCTTGGTGAGAGTAGGAAGTGCATGGTCCTTCCTTTTCTCCTTTTCTAGTCTTCTCAACCTCCTTGGAGAGGTCTTTGCTGGATCTAAAAATTGATGAGATAAATCTCATCCTCTACATAATCTCGACCTCTTCTGTATTTTTTATTCAAACTTCACAGGCTGAGCCAAGTTTGAAGCTTCGATACCACTGTAATGTTCCCTTTTCCAGGATTTGCTGCAATAGGGTATAGAGGGACGATGTATAAGGAAGCCAATGAAAAAATAAGCTGAAAGGGGATTTGGATCCCTTTTTTTACCCTTAATACATTACACTTCCATAATATTAGCTCAAAGAAATAACCCTAGGTGGGTTATTCAGATCTCCCACTCCTAGGTATCTCAAAAAATGCTCAAAGATGAGAGCTACAGTAATACATGAACTCCAACAAGTAGCGGCAGTGAAACATCAACACATATGGTGCAAGAAGAGAGCATATTCATTATATTATGTGCAACTACAAACAGATATACAAGAACTTAAGGAAAAGACCTCTCAAGATAGGCCAAATCAGCCTCAAGAAAGATGTACATGCAAAAGTGAAAGTACACTACTACATAACCCAACAACAAGCTATGACTGCGCAATCCATAGTGGGAAATGATTGCAAACTGATATACACACAATTATATAGAAATATCAAATAAAGTGGGGGAGCAAGATCTCAGCCCGGAAAAAAATACTACAACAATCCTCCAAGGGATTGGCCAAAATGTACAAATTGGAAAAATGCTGAAGCGCAGTGTAGTAGCTAAAACTCAATAACAATAAAAAAATGGAGAAGGATGGAAATGTTTCAAATGATGAATAAACCTCCTCCAATTATCTTCAAAGTGAAAGGTTTCTCCCTTCACTGAAGATTACACCCTCCAATCCACAGTGTGAACCCCTCCTGCAAGTGCCCTCTGAAAATAACGCAATATGGGGAAGAGAATGCGCTGGGAATGAGATGAAACAAATGGCCCGATGCCAAAATCTGCAATGAAGCTCCAGGATCTTCCTCACTAATCTCCCATAGAAATAATGAGCTCCTCCTCTGCAAAACTAGCTCCGGAAGTGGGTGGTAATGAATCCTCACTGCAACCCCCAACAACTCAATGTTGCTGCCCAACTGGAAAACATTGTAGCTGAAGATGGTTACCTTGGCCTCAAGCCTGGATGTGAGGAGAACGAAGAACAAGTCCTCCAAATTTTCCCAATGAAGGAAAGGAAACTCATATACAGGAATATCCCTTGTGCTAAGCAGCACAACTATCTCTATTGAACAACTGGAGAGAGCAGACCAAAATCGAAATCTCAAACATGATAAGCAATGGCTCCCCTTCCCCCTTTTATGCAAAGAGGAGGCTTCCTTGCCATGTACCCCACCCATTAGGGTTTCTCTCATCCAATGATATCCCTCTTATCAAAACTGCGCTATCTTCTCATGCAAGCTACACCTCTATAGGCAACGCTGTTGACTTGGTCAAACTTTACCTAGTCTTCTTGTATTTTCCCCTTTTCACACTAGGAGATGACAAATAAGCCACTTATGTGAACCCTTTGCATATTAGGAGTGTTTATTATGCTTCTTCAAGGTCCCCCTTACCCAATTTGATTATTTTTATTAAAAGGAAATCAAAATTAATGTTCCAATTAACTTAATGAAAATTTTGGAACGTTACAAATATGGAGTCCTAAAATGAAAGCTTCATACTCAGCCATATTGTTGGTACATTTGAAATTTAGTCTGAAAGCATGGCCTTCTGCATGATTAGTTTCCATATTAGTTATCCAAACTCTTTCTCCTGCTCCTAGTTTGTTTACTGATCCATCAAAATATAAATGCCATAAATATTCATGAAAGATATTTTCATTGTTTGGTATTTTCTTTTTTTCCTTTAGTTTTTTTTTTAATTTCATTATCAGTTTTAAAGTTACATAAGATGAATGAATCTAGGTCAGTAAGTGTAGCATAAATTGAGTAATTTATTGATCTTGCTGCACTACTCACCATATATTTCATCAATGTTTCCCTATAGAGTTTCTTTGGTTGACCAAAAACTGATGTGGTAGCATATGACATGTCCAATTGTAGAGATCCATGTAATTTTTCTCCCCATGAGAGAGATAATAACATTCCATACTTGGGTGGGATATCAGCTACTACGATGTCCATGAGTATAATTTTACCAGGATATTGAACTAATGTGACACATAAATCTTTAATTAAACATAAGCATTTCACTTTGCTTGAATCAAATTAAAAGAGATCTTTGTAAGGACTTGTGATGTCTAAGTTCAGGGTTTCCATTATTGCTTTGGGCATTAAATTGTGTGAAGCTCCTGAATCTAACATTGCATTGTGTAATATTTGGTCATGAACAGTTAGACTAATGTAAAATGGTGGAACTGCTCCATCTTGGTGTTTTCCATCATTCATGTTAAATGCTTCAGTGATAGTTATTTTACACAAATCATGTTTTACCAATTCTGTCAAAAGAATTGGTATTTTTTACTTTGAAATCTCAGTTTTTATATTGAATGAAGGTTGTGATTTACTAGGCTGAATTACCTCATCCTTAGTAACTGTAGTTTGAGTGGGTTTATCTTTTTTTTCTACAGTTATGTTTTCATTTTCTGTTTGAGGTTCTTGTGTTTTACTGCT
This sequence comes from Pinus albicaulis, assembly GCA_034641835.2. Taxonomy (NCBI): domain Eukaryota; kingdom Viridiplantae; phylum Streptophyta; class Pinopsida; order Pinales; family Pinaceae; genus Pinus; species Pinus albicaulis. The sequence continues at coordinate 1,805,597,979 of CM076580.1, read as the reverse complement.
CCTAGTTTTCTTTTCAGGAATAGCTTGAGAAGTAGTAGATGTTTTTTCAAATTTTGAATTATCAGAAGCTCTTTTTGCAGTGGCAGCTTTTGGATCTGCTGATTTTGGATCAGCAGTGGATGTTTTGGATTCTAAGTTTGTTTTTTTAGAAGAATTTGGTGTTTTTACAGCAACAGATTTTTTTGAATCTGTTGATGTTGGATCTCATCTGTTATGTCAACAACCTTAGGACTGGGTGGAATTTTAGAGCTGGAAATTTTTTGGGATGAATTAGAGTTTTTCTTATTTTCCCCAGGGAGAATTTGTAGAACTTTTGTAGTGGGGGCTTCTACTATTTTCCTATTTTCTGTTTGTGCAGATTTCTTAGTAGAAGGTTCAGTGTTTTTCTTACTCCTAATGTTATATTGCTTATGTACTTCATTTATGGAAAAATCACAACCTTGTTTATAGTCAAATGATTCACCTGAATCTAATTGAAGTTGTTGCATTTCAAATAACTCTTGATCTTCTTGAGTGAGAAAGATAGTGTTATCATCATTTATACCCATTAGATTTATGGTGTCTTCACATCAACATTGTGTTGAGAACTTTCAGCATAGTTATCTTGAAATGGGGGCCTTATTGTTTGATCAGGGGATGATTCTTTAGATTTTCCTGAGTTTTTATTTTTCCTGAAGTTGGGATTCCTGATTTTCTGTTGATTATCCCATTGAGGTCTCCTTTCTATATTTTCTAATCTATCCATCATTATCTCTAAAGTCTTATTTAATTGATCTATTTTTCCATCTGAACTAGATGTTTCTTCCTTTATAGTCACTCTCCTCTAATTCCTTAATCTAGCTTTTCTGGCTAAAATATTTAATTCTACACTAACAACATCTATTTGCATTCTTTCTAAGGTTTCAAAATTTCTCTCCCTCGGCTGATATGCCATGTTTGTGTCAAATCCATCAGGGAATTTGAGTAGGACAGAATCAGGAGTGGGTTTGAGATTAGTTGGGATTGAATTATTAACACTATTATACCTAGTGCAGTAGTCTTGGACTTTTTCATTAGGAGCTCTTTTCATGGCATCAAATTCAGATAGTATTTGGAGTGTATTTTTCTTCTTTTCCCATTTATTCAAAAATAATCTATGAAATACTGCTAAATCAGTTATACTACCAGGATTAAGACCTTTAAACCATTTTTTAACTTCCCTTGTTAATTTTTGTGCAAAGAGTATCATTTGTACATCAGAATCATCTATTTCATGAAGCTCAAAGTAATATGTCATTTTATTAATATGTTGTTGGGTTGTGTACTTATTAGTAGCATCAAATTGGGGTATCTTACTTTGGTAATCCTGAGGCATGTCATGTAGATGTGCTGGAAGAACTAGGGGAGCATACCTAGCAGCCATAGCTTGAATTTTAGCTTGGCTAGGAGATAGATTGGAAATGCTTGGGGCTGAAATGGAAGTATTATCTGATGCAGTTAAAGAAGTGGTTGATGAAACTGGAATATAAGATGGTGTACTATAAAAAGTGGAGAATGAACTAAAGGATGATGAAGGAACATTAGGCTTAGAAAATTCTTTGTATTTTAATAGATTTAGGGGTCTTGTGTTTCCAAAGAATATTGGTTTCTTATGTAATTATTAATGTTTTTGAGTGACATTTAGAATAGGAATTGATTAAATATTGTGAGGAATTTTGAAAATGTTCTTGAATGTTGGATAACATGAGATAATTAGGATAGTTGAGATCCCATAGGGAATGAGAGATTTGAGAATTACTTGTAAATAGTAAGTTAGAATTGGTTTCATGATTTTATGGGATTAGAGAGGATCCTTAGGGATAAAGAAGAGATTTTAGGACTTAGAGGATTTTGAGGAATTTGTTGAGAAGATAGAGGATCTGAAACCAGAATTGGTTTCAAAATCAATTGTATAAATTGTAAGTCTCAAAAGATAGTAGGGAGTAGGTTTTAGACAGATAGAGTTTGTTGTTGTAAGCCTACAGGAAATTTAGAGGAAAGGCCACCGATTATAATATCAGCCAAGAGCAGAGAAACTGTGTAAATATTTGGTTATATACCTTGTAACTTGATTTATGAGTTATTAAGATTGCATTGAGAAATTAAACTCATAATTTCATGTGTTGAATCAGAGTTGACAAGATATATGTGTGTAGATTAAATTGAGAAAAATCAAAGAAAATTCTATCATTGTGTATTGAGCTACAGGATTTAGAAAAGTCATGAGACTGTGTGTTCTAAAAGAACAATGCCCAATTCATACTACATAAAGGCGAGAAGGATAAATCGAAGATAGAGGATATATAAACATAAAACATGTGCATTCAAGCAAGAAATTGAAGTTTTAATAGAAGAATAGTAATGATATCAATTTGAGGAACATAGTTCCTGGTCGAACTTGGGCGTGTTCAAGAACCGATGGTGAATCATTAAATTAATTTGGCCATTCATAGAACAGTGACAGAAACATTGTAGTGATCAGGATTAAATAAATCCAACAGAACAGTGATGTGGAAATGGAACCATAAAATTTGGGAACCACGAGCGAAAGGAACTTTGAGTCAATGGTGCAGTGGAATGGTGAAGCAGTAACGCATAGTCATTGGATTAGTCAGATCGACGGACGAGATTAAGGGAGATGGAAGGCTAGTATTAAGTCACACAAATTAAAGTCAAGGAGTGGACGGATCAGATTAAGCCACATGCTAGCGGAAAGTGGAAAGGTTTTATGGAAGCGGTAATGGTTTTCACATAGAATGAAAATGGTAAGTGGTAATTATTTAAGGGATGAGATAATGTTAAAGCTGTGATGCGTGGCATACTAAAACCATATATTTCACATTAATAGAAAATTTTAAGTATCATGCTAGTTGGACTGTGATATTGCGTGATAGAGGTTGGATTGGTTCGTTAAAATCAATGGGAACTATTTAAAATGCAAGTTGAGCCTCAAAATGTGAGTAAAGCACGGTCAAAGGGAAAAATGGTAAGTTCATAAAGGTTTATGTGTAATTTCTATTATAAAAGTAATATAATGGAATTAAAATGAAATAAAGGGGAAGAAACTAAGGATTATGGAAAGGTTCCGCTCAAAGGTTTAATAAGAGTTAAACTTTGGATAGAGAAAAGAAATGCTTCTGCATAAGAGATTAGTCACTTTTTGGAATAGTCTTGTTTTATATGCATGAAGACTTTGCATTTGATATGCATATTGTAGGTAAAAGCAGCTAAGGTTGTGTCATGTGGTATCAGAGATGGAAAAAGCTCTTTTGAAGGTTAACATTTTCTTTAGAATGCATGTGTGATGGAGAAAGTAAAAGGAGATCAGATTTTCAATCTGATAGATTACAGCACATAGAGATATAGTGAAAATGAATGGTGAAACAAGATCACACAGATATCTTGAAGGTGAGATGGTAAGTGTTATTTTTACTCTGGTTTGAAGATTGTGTTTGCAGAATTCATATTGCAGACAATTGAAGAAAATCTTAACAAAAGAAGATCACATCCTTAAGAGCAGTGATGAAGGAAGCTGGTAAGAGTTTATGAGTGAAACCAAATTGTGGAGAAGAACCTTCAATAATTCCAACAGAGGTTGGATAAAAAGGACATTTGTGTTCTTAAAAGGTGTAGATGAGTTGAAGCCTAGAAAGAGTGGAGAGGAATTCTCAAGAGGTTCCAGAGAATAGAGGACTAGTGCTTGCCAAAAGACCAAGTTCAAGGGAGAGAAGCTTGGTGAGCTAAGTGACAGCAGGGAGGACTTGCTATTATAGAGGCTTTAGTACAGCTCATGGTGAATGAGTGAGGAACTCATGAAGATAGAGATGGAGAAGAAGATGACTACTAATAGTCATAGAAGAGATAACAGAGGTTTTGGGAGAAACCACAATAGAAGAAAAGTGAAGAAAGAAGATTCCAAGGAAAATGGTATACAAAGGAAGTTAAGTGATGAAAAATATGAAAGGGAGAAGGCTGAGATATCAGTTCACCTTGAATTGTTGATGGAATTGTTGCAAAGAAATAAGAAATACTAGAGATATGGTTGGACCATGAAGAATAAAGTAAAGTGGCAGAGACTACGATAGAAGAGAGAACAAAAAGTGAATATGCAGTTAGTAGAAGAACTGAGAAAGCTTGAGAAGATGATGAATTTGAAATTGAGATGTAAAAAACTTAGAGAAACCGAGTCAGAAATGGAAGTTTCCATTTATAGACATGAAAAGGGTGAAATTCTAGGAGAAAATGAAGATTGGAGATCTGTGACAGATCTTATGAATTATTGTGAGCATTCAAGATAGCAAGAAGTTTACCTTGCTGAGGAAGGGGTTATTGATGATTTCCTGAACTGTTGGGCAAGTTCAAATCATCAAGAGGATGTAAAGCCTTGTCTTTTTTAATCTAATAATTTTGATGTGATTACAGGTTTTGCAAAGGATGAGAAATATTTTGGAGTTGTCCAAAGTATGAAAGAATATATTTCAAAAGATAAATACTCTGAAGCAGAGAGTAATGATGAATAATGTCTCTTGAATAAGGAAAGCAGTGATGCATTTATATTTGAATCTGTTACAACACAGGAGTAATTTATTGTGAAAGAAGGAGATGAGATTCGGTCTGAAGAACTGATATGTGAAGCAACAGTTGAGACTGTTGAACCATGTAATTTTCAAACTAAAAAATTGTGTATAAATTCAGGGATAGTAAGTGATGATGAAATTATTCAGAAGTGCCAAAAAGAAATTGCATTGCTGGAATATTTGTTGGAAAACTTAGAGTATGAGAGAGAGATTGGAGAAGAAATATTTCACTATAGTGGACAAGAACAGAGAGACATCATGGAAGCAGATGATGAGGAAGAGAGACTTGTTGACAGTCTTTAGAGTCCTTTAGAGAATTCTTTAGGAATAATGAATCAGCATACTGATGTGCTAATAAAGGAGGAAATTTTAGAGCAGCATACTGAAATGTTTCCAAAATAAAAAGAGGCATTGAGGCCTTATGGTTTTTATTTTAATAATTTTTTTATGAGTGCAGATTTTGTTGTAGATGCTGGAGAACATTTAGCATAGATGAGAAGCCAAGTAAAGAATGAGGAAGAAATTTCTGTGTAAGTATTTAATCCATGGAACAAAGAGATTAGATTACTGGAAAATATGCTGAAAAAAGAAGACAAAAAAATTGTCATAAGTGACAATCAGGAAGAAGTTATTAATTGCAGTAAACAAGAGGGTAAGGATGAAAGGGCAGTAGTAGGAATAAAATTTCAACAATCAAGAGGTGAAAGTAATCAGCAGACAGAAGATATATTAGACAAAGAAATTGAAATAATAAGAAAGATAATGATGAAAGTATCTCAGAGGAAGATAGCAGCAAGAAACCAAAGAAGAAACAGCAAGAGGAAGACAATGGAAGACTATAAAAGCATAACTGGTGGAGTAAAACAACATAAAGTGTGGAGACCTGGAGAAAAGAAAAAAACAAAAGTAGCAACAAAAGACAAATTGCAAAACAAGGTATGGGATCCAGGAAGACAACGATCAAAAGCACATGATTAGGAGATCATGATTATTTTTAACCTTGGGAGTCTGATGCAGGAGCATTAGGCTCAAAAAATTCTTTGTATTTTAATAGATTTAGGGGTCTTTTGTTTTCAAATAAGATTGGTTTCTTATGTAATTATTAATGTTTTTGAGTGACATTTAGAATAGGAATTAATTAAATATTGTGAGGAATTTTGTAAATGTTCTCGAATGTTGGATGAGAGAATTAGGATAGTTGAGATCCCATAGGGAATGAGAGATTTGAGAATTAATTGTAAATCTTAAGTTAGAATTGGTTTCATGATTTTATGAGATTAGAGAGGATACTTAGGGATAAAGAAGAGATTTTAGGACTTAGAGGATTTTGAGAAATTTTTTGAGAAGATAGAGGATCTGAAACCAGAATTGGTTTTAGAATCAATTGTATAAATTGTAAGTCTCAAAAGATAGCAGGGAATATCTTTTAGACAAATAGAGTTTGTTGTTGTAAGCCTACGGGAAATTTAGATGAAAGGCCACTGATTAGAATATCAGGCCAGAGCAAAGAACTTGTGTAAATATTTGGTTATATACCTTGTAACTTGATTTCTGAGTTATTAAGAATGCATTGAGAAATTAAACTCATAATTTCATGTGTTGAATTAGAGTTGACACAATATCTGTGTGTAGATGAAATTGAGAAAAATCAAAGAAAATTCTATCATTATATATTGAGCTATAGGATTTAGGAAAGTCAGGAGACTGCATGTTCTAAAATAACAATGTACAATTCACATTGCGTAAAGGCGAGAAGGATAAATGGAAGGCAGAGGATATATAAACATAAAATATGTGCATCCAACCAATAAATTGAAGTTTTTATAGAAGAATAGTAATGATAACAATTTGAGGAACAAAGTTCCTAGTCGAAGTTGGGAAATAAACTTGGGCATGTTCAAGAACCGATGGTGAATCATTAAATTAATGTGGCCATTCATATAACAGTGGTAGCAACATTGCAATGATCAGGATTAAATAAATCCAACAGAAAAGTGATGTGGAAATGGAACCAGACAATTTGGGAACCACGAATGAAAGGAACTTTGAGTCAACAGTGCAGTGGAATGGTGAAGCAGTAACGCATAGTCGTTGGATCAGTCAGATTGACAGACGAGATTAAGGGAGAAGGAAAAATAGTATTAAGTCATGCAAATTAAAGTCAAGGAGTCGACAGATCAGATTAAGCCACGTGCTAGCAGAAAGTGGAAAGGTTTTATGGAAGCGGTAATGGTTTTCGCATAGAATGAAAATGGTAAGTGGTAATTGTTTAAGGGATGCGATAACGTTAAAGCTGCGACGCATGGCATACTAAAACCAGCTATTTTGCATGAATAGAAAACATTAAGTATCATGCTAGTTGGAATGTGATATTGCGTGATAGAGGTTGGATTGGTTCATTAAAATCAATGGGAAAGATTTAAAATGCATGTTGAGCCTCGAAATGTGAGTAAAGCACGGTCAAAGGGCAGAATGGTAAGTTCATAAAGGTTTATGTGTAATTTCTATTATAAAAGTAATATAATAGAATTAAAATGAAATAAAGGGGAAGAAACTAAGGATTATGGAAAGGTTCCACTCAAAGGTTTAATAAGAGTTAAACTTTGGATAGAGAAAAGAAATTCTTCTGCATAAGAGATTAATCACTTTTTGGAATAGTCTTGTTTTATATGCATGAAGACTTTGCATTTGATATGCATATTGTGGGTAAAAGAAGCTAAGGTTGCATCAAAGGATAAATTTGGGGTGCTAGAAAATGAAACTGGAATATATGAAGAACTACATGGAAATGAGAATGATGTGTTTGAAATTGCAGAAGATAAACTAATGGATGATGTTGATGTGGGAGAATATGGAAATAATATTCTAGGTTGTAAGGGCTATCTAGGGATAAATGGATCTATACATTGTAGGGTAGTGTAAATTATAGATGATGTAGTGGTATCTAAATGATAAATAGAAGGCTTAGGTGTGTATGTTAATAATTCAGCTAATTCGATAGCTTCATTTATTTCCTTAAGAATAGTAGAATTTATTTATTCAAGTTTATCATGAGCTTTAAATATCTTTGAGTCAGAATCTACTAAAATATGTTCCTTCTTTTTTTCAAGAAATGAAATAAAAAAAGGGTCTATAATAGCACTACTTAAGTTACTTTCTGATTTGCTTCTAAACAAAGAATGTTCAAAATTCAGGTCAATCTCTATGTCTTGTATACTCACTAACTCTTTTGGTAATGAATTGGCTCTATCTAAGGAAACTTTTGCACCTAAATCTTCTACTTGTTTACTATTTTTCCCAATTCTGTCCGGATTGTCTACTATAACAGCAGGTTTAGGATCCGAGTTAGACCTGGTATAGTAATTTTTTCTAGAACATATAATTACAGTGTTTTATACTCACAACTTATAAAACAGTCTTAAAGGCAAAAAGATAATAAAAATTATTTCCTTAAGACCTATTTTAATATTTAGGATTGGTTAATTCCCCAGTATGGTCGCCAGTATGTTAACACTCTAATAATTCTTAAGTTGTGAGATTTTTGATTTAAAGTCCAAGAACATTAGAGGTATCCATAGACCAACTTTTAAACTCTAAGATCTAGCCTTCTTAGGGTTCAGAGAAGGCTTTCTCTATAAGATTAAACTTTGTTTTAATTATATGATATTAGGCTAGTTATGATGTGCAAATTGGTTTGGTTTGGTTTTGTTTGGTGGGAAAAAATCACTTAATGAGATGGATAGTGAGAGATATGTTTGTCCATTGGGCTAAGCATTCAAATGTCAAGCAGACAGGACTAGGATCAAGGTCAAAAAGTCAAATTTTTTCAGGGCAAGATGGACAAGTCATTGAAGATCTTGGAAGGCTAATTGGTGAAGTGGTTTGATCGGGATAAAGAGAAATCAAGGATTCTTTGATCCAAATAAAGAAGTAGTAGATATGGGTCATCCAAAATAAAAAGCAATTAAGCGTTCTCTACTCTGGGAATCAGCAGAAAACATAGAAATGATAACTAGTTAAAGACAGGGTGCTTTTAATAAATCCTGTAATAATATTCCTAGTTCATCATTCAAATTTGGAACACATATATCGATGCATGTAAAACATAAGAAGATTAAACAATGATAGTAGAAAGTACTTCACTTCAATGGCTCATCACATGAATCCTGAAATATGATGCTAGATTATTTGATCCAACGTGCTACTTGAACTTGCCACAAAAATCCTTTAGCTACAACAAAAATCACTATAGAAATATTCAGCAATTTATTCCACAATAATACTTCAAAATATGAAGTATATATACAAAAATGTTTACAAAATATCCTAGAATAATCATAGGATTTTTCTAAGGAAATAAAATATCTTTTACAACAAAATAGTGACAGCTACTTAACAACTTAGAAAGTTGTCCTATTTATCCAAATAAAATAGAAAATGTTGTTGTGGATTGGGTTTAGCTAGCTGCCTTGGTGTCTTCTTTACTGGCAATGATATTTCAAATCTATTTTGAAATATTATCTTCATATCTGATACTCTTTATCTTTGATACTCTTTACCTATGATACACTTTAAACTCTATAAAAATTGCTTTACTGCTGTAATTTTCCGTTTTAACTGTAAAAAATCAGCAAACTATTTTAATATTTTTCTCTACATTTTGACTTCTACAGTAAGTCGGTGAGTGATTCCCAAGCTTCATCACAGGAATTTTTATCTTTTTTAGCTTTCTAAAGTTCTTATCTGCCTCAATATATCTAGAAAATGTTGGTTTTATAACAAATAAGTGTTTTATCTCACGCTGAAGATAAAACAAGTCTTCAAAACTTTTAAGTAAAACCTTTCCTGTAGGAATTCCTTGTCCCTCTATTTAATTTACCTTCTCTTTTGCATGATCTTTGATCTTCTTGTTATATTCCTCTTGTGGCATGAGTTTATCATTAATAACCAGGATGTTTGGAAAACCTCTTTGCCTTAAGGTCTCAAATTTGACCATGAATTTGGTTATAGCTATGTTCATGTTTTCACATTTTTCTTCTAACTGCTTCATTAAATTCTTCTTTGAAGTTACTTTACTTATTTCTAGGATTATCTCTGTCTTATCAGTAATTTCTATCTCTTCAAGTTCTTGCTGTTAAGAAATTTGATTATTTCTAGGGCCTACTTAGGTTTGGCTCCTAGTTCATCCTTTGTTTTCTAAATTTCTTCTTGTGATGCCTTCAGTAAATCCCTTTGCTCATAAATCACTTGTATTTATGGCCAAACATCGTCGATGGATTCAATGATTTTACTCCATAACTGATTCTTCACATAAGACATTGGCTCTTTCAATCTTAAATCCTTTTGTAGATTCTTCAACTCAACATTTAACTTGTTTGCCCTTTGTTCATGAGTTTTGGTTGATTTGGGCTAGATTCTTAGTATCTTCAAGAATGTCAATAAATTTCTTCAACCTATTGATTTCATTGGTTTGAAGTGACACTTATTCCATGGCCTTAACTAGTTTACTAGCCTCATCTGTTGCCTGCACTGTTGATGTAGATGACTCTGTAGCTGAAGTAGTGGACAAGGTTACTAGCACTGCAGTAGCCAGTGGTAATTTTGGTGCCAACTCTTCTGCAAGAGTTGAAGGCACAGCTGTAGTTACCATTGGAATGACAATATGAGTTTCCTATGCTTTTGTAGTTTCTCTTTCATGGAAAAGCTTGTCCATTTGGATTTCCATTTCTTTTATTTGTGCTGTCAATTGTAAAGTTATGTTCATCATATCATCTTTCTGGCTTTGCTCTTGCACTATTTCTTTGGCTTTTGTATGTTCAGTTGGTGGAAGCTTGAGTTGTTTCCTCAGTGCTGCAATATCATCATTCTTTTTCTTCACTAACTCTTCTACTGCTTTGACATTGGGAGGATCATATCCTACTTGAATAACCAACTCTTATAAAGACTTAATCCTAAGATATTTAGCATATGAGGAAGCCTTGCCAACTTTAATTTGATGTCTAATATTTATTATTATATTCTGGAGCTTGTGGACACTCATGGCCTTTGTAGTTATGGTAGAATATAGCATCTCGGAAGTTTGCCTATGAAATTCAATTTGATCTAGTGCATGGATACTTTTTGTTGCTACTTCAAGATCAACATTTTTGTAATCTACCACTGTTTTGGGAGTATTGACTGTTGGTTGAATCACTAACATAATAAAATTCTTGTTTGAATAATCAAAATCATGCATAAATCTGTTCTGGATCCCTAGTTTTTGTTTCAAATACTGAGAATAGATCTCATTTTTTATTTCTTCATTCTTTGTATTTATCTTCTTGTATTTCACCTTTATGTCAATATCTTTATCTTCTACTGGCTGTGAGGAGGATGCCTCCATACTCTGTTGTTTCTTTATTACCTGTGTGTTTGAATTATCAGGCTATTCTTCATTAATAATCTCTGTGGTTGGTTCATTTAAAATTACTATAGATGCATCTTTTTTTGTCTCTGGAACATCTGTATCTTCAACTTCTATGGTCTCTTTGTTTTTATCAACTGAATTGAGCTTAGGCTTTTTGTTATACCTTAATTTAAACCTAGTCTCAGTAGTTGTCTTAGCAGTGTAATTACCTTCTTCTCTGCCTCTCTTAGTAGCTTTCTCTCCTTGATTATAGCTTCTAAGGTGTGACTAGTATCACCGTGTCTTACTGCTTCAATCAAGGTATTTTCTAACCACTCTATTTGATTAGCATACTTTTCAATCTCTTGCCTTTTGTCATGAATATAAGGTGTCAGTTTTCTTTTAACCCTCATTTTGCTAAGAATTCCTTGTGGATCATAATTCCATAAGAATCTAAACTCAAATTTGTACTCCAAAAACTGTTTTGCTGCTTCTAATGATGCATCTCTATGATTAAAAATGAATGGTCCTATCTGAAATTTCAAATTAAATTGGGTGTTCTAGGCTGCCAAAAAATTAATTGAATCTGAATTGAGGATTTGTAATGTTCCCAAATTTTTATGGAACATTAATTTTTTCCATTCTCACTTAGGAGGAGAATAAAATGGGAAAAGATACCCATTCATAAATAAAATATCAATAAAATCCCTCATGAAATGAAAGAGAATCATCATTAGAGCTAGTCTTGCACACCCATGTGTGAAAAGGGATAATTGCAAGGAGGCTAGGTCATGTTGACCAAGTCAAACTACGCAATAAATGGAGGTGTGGCTTGCTTCAAAATCCAACGCAATTGCTTGAGGAGGAATAAACCCTAATGTGTGGGGTCCATGGCCAAGGAGCCTTCATTGGCATAAAAGAAGGAAGAAACAACCATTTTTCTCATTGATGAATTGATTTTCAAATTGCTTGCTCTCTTCAGTTGCTTAACTAAGATAGATATGTTGTTTAGCACAAGGGAACTCCTGTTTAGGATTCCCTCCTTGAGAAGCCTCTTGAAGGTTTTTTCTTCATCTTCTCCACATTTTGGTTCAAGGCCAAATCATTTCCCTTCAGTACAACGTTTTTAGTAGTGCAGGAAACATTATGTTGCTGGGTTGCAGTGGAGGTTTCCATAGCATCACTTCCGGAGCTCTGATTTTAGAGGAGATAGTTTCTCTACATCCAGGAGGCCACTAGAGAATATTTCAGATCCATTTTCTATATCTTTACATTAGGCCTAGCTCCTCTCATCATTCACAGTGCAATCCCTTCCTTTGACTGCGTTATTTCTGAGCAGAACTGCAGTGGGGTTTGCACCACTAGTCTAGAGGGAGAGATCTTCAGGGATTGGATCAACCTATCTCTTGGAAGATACATTGGAGAAGATATATTCAGAATATGCATCATCTTCAACCATCTCCATCGATTTTCTGAGTTGCAGTGTTATTCGTTTAAAGGCGGCAACTCCGACATTTTGCCTTTTTGTGCATTTCAACCAATCCTTCCAAGGATTGATGTATTATTAATTTCAGGGGTTGATATCTTGCTCCCCCATATTTATTTGAGAATTATACTTTCATATTAATGTTTTTAAATTGTATTTGCAGCAGTACCTGCTACTGATTTCGCAGTTTTAGTCAGTAGCATTCTTGTGTAGCAGTGTTGTGAGATATTTTCATATGCATGTCATTGAGGGTTTCTTTGCTAAGCTTGAGTGAGTGATTCCTCAAGTATTTGTATATTTTATTTGCTTATATATAAATTTGGTGACTATTCACAGTTTCATGTGCATTGGTTCTCTGAAATAACGCTGCTATGCTAGCATGTGTTCATGTGTTGATGCAACCCTCTTCATTGGGCATTTTCTAAAGTTAAACAGGTGGAGGAGGCTTGTCTCAAGCTCCTAGAAGGATTTTTTTTTAGTCCACTTTAGGATTTCAGCTCTAGATAGATATATCTAAAGGATCCCAGACCAGGGATCATATCCTACTCCCTCCATTTCTAGGAAATGCGTTTTCCAGGCTTGGGTTGTTAGCCATTCCTACTAGGGAATTTCACATATCTGTAGACAGAGTTTGCAAAGGGCCAGCAAGCCTCCAGATCTCACCCTTCATTAGAAGGTGACATATCTATTAAATGCCCCCATAGTCCATCTCTGGCACAAACTTGTGATATTTCTGAAAAAGGAATATTACAGTGGTATCAAAGATCATTTCTTGGCTCACCCTGTGAATTTCAAAGCCCAAGAAAGAAAGAGAACATAAGAAGATGATGATGCAGAATATAAACTTGATCTCATATATTTTTAGAAAAAAGGAGAGCCTCCCCAAGGAGGAGAAGCAAAGAGAAGAAGATGAAGGTCCATGCACTTCCTATTCTCAAAAAGAAAGCAAGCATGGGAGATGCTTGGACCATCAGGTTCTAGATCAATACCTAGGTGATTATAAGTCCCATTCTATAGCATCCAGGGGAGCTACAACGTTCCCACAACTTATTCAGTTGGAGGAGGAGAGAAGGGCCTATGGAAAAGGAGAAATCAGAGGTAATAGGTTCCCATTGTCTACATTTGATGGGGATACTTCAGCTAGAGCTTGGGTGAAAGAGCTAGAAGCCTTTTTCTTGCTACATCCAGTGGAAAAGAAAGAAACAATAGAGATTACAGTGCTGCACATGGAGGGTAAAGCCTCTGTTTGGTGATTCAAACCCTTGGTCCATTCAAGGGTGAGTTCTTTTGGAGACTTTTCTCAAAGTCTGATCCAAACCTTTGATGGAGAGAGGACAAAAGAGGAGAAAGCCATTCCACCATGGGAGGAAGATTGCACCAATGTTGTCACAACTTTGGGAGGGCAACCTTCTACATCTATGGATGAGGCAGCCATTACATTGGAGGAGGCAACTACTGTAGCCATAAAAGAAGAAAACCCCAAGTTTCACCAAGGTATGAGTGAAGTTCCACTTTTCATTTCAGTAAAAAAATTAAAGGAATGTGGAAACTCACATGTAGAGGTCCCAAAATCTACACATTTTGCTATTTTAGAGCACCATGATTGCACTGCGTTGTGCAATGGGTTCAAAGAGGAGATGGACCCTCTTCCTCATGCACTATTGATGAGTCTCATTCAGCCCTTGAGGTTGGGATGTGAACTATTGGGGGATGAAACAAACCATGACACCTCCATAAGAAACAATGAAACAATTTTTGAACCGGAGGATGAAACAACTGCTACCCTATGGGAAGAATTGACAGCGCTGCTAAACAATTATGGAGAGGAGGGGTTAAATCCATCACGTTTTGATCCTCATGGGTTCAATACAGTCATGGGTGAGAGGTCTCCTTCAGGAGGTCTCCAAGGAGCTGTGTTCCAATCTTTCGTGGAATGTAAGAGAGGTGATTTAGTTTGGGAGAATGGTAGCCCCCATGGGAGGAGTGCCAAAGAAGGAAAAAGGAGAAAACATCCACAAGGAGCTGAGTGGGTGTGGATGAGAAGCAAGAGGCTGATTTTACCCTTGCAAATATATGATACCGAACAACAAGAATCTTGGCTGCGTTGGCTCCTCTTGAAAGAGTTTGGCCATCACTTGATGTACTTTTTTTCCAGGAGGATAGGAGTGGAGAAGAGGTGGCAAGGTGTTTACGTCATTGAGCAGCAATGAGTAGGGATCCATGGTGCTAATATGGCATATATATCAGTCATGATACCTTCATCAAATGAGTTACATGATGTGAGCATGAGGAGGCAACACGCACTTGGGTTGCTTGAACTATTTTGGAGAGAGCACAAGTAGATTTGCTCTCAAATGATGTATGGTGTTGTAGGAGTAGAGGAGGGAACTATCATAGTGCAAATGGATTAATCTTCATCTTGGATTGATCGGGAGGAATTTCCATCTTGGGAAAAGCTTCACATTTGCAGCAGCATCACCAAAAGTGTTCTTGACAAGGAGCATGTCAAGAAACAAAAATTGGCATGAGCTCACAGCATTGTCACTTGGGAGCAGGGTCACATGCATAGATTCATCTATAATTTTACTTCCATCCTATGGTAAGAGCATTGCATTTTCATTTGATGATTTTCATCCTCTTATCATTATGTTGCAGTGCATGGCTCCTCAAAGGGGCAGTTTTTTCATGTTGCTCCATGAGCAGAGTTGGGCCAACCCATATGATGGAGACGACCATCTTTTTCATGGCCTTGGGAAATTTTTTTTCCATCCTATTCATGTTCAGCTAATTCCTATGATTAGCATTATATCTCAAAAAAAATTTCCTTGTACATTTCTTGAGCAGCAGTTTGCAAAACTGCATTATGCACTCTTGGGAGATTGTTGGTACTCTCCGGTGGCACCATATGAAACCATCAATACTTCCTCTAATTTTATGATGAGCATGTTTCCCTTTTCTGATATTTTCCATATTATTATGGGGAGCATGATTGGTGGATTGAAAAATTAGTTGAATATGTATTTGAGGGTAGATGATTCTCACAGTTTATGCATGGCATGTTCTAATGGGAACATGAGGAGAGACATGGTCACCACAACCACTTATTTGCTTCCTTTAGAGGTGGACCATGAGCCTGATGATGTTATCCATCCATTGTATGTATATGGACATGTATTTTATTTTGTATTTATGATTCACTAATCTATTTACTATTTAGTAGTAGAGGTGATATTTTATGTATAGTACTTGCCATGTTATTTTCTGCAGCTACAGTGGATAAGGTTGTGTTGTAACCCTATGAGACATTTTTTGTACCTATATGCACATGGTATAACCTATAGCGAACATGTCATTGGGGTATTCTATGATGATCATGTCCTACTTGTTAGCCACCTATAAAATTTTGGCATGGCAAACAGGTGGCTAAAAATGTTTTTGAGCCTTCAAGAGAGACATTTTATTTTAAAATCTATCATTCTTGAAGCCTCTATGTGTCTTTTTCCTTTGAAGAGATCTTCACTACTGTTTCCATCAAAAAAGCCTCACTATTTGTGAAAGAAAAAGCTTCAAAAAAGCCTCCATCTGCTCCATTTTATCCCTTCAAATTCCCCTTTTTTTCACCCCCTTTTTCCCCTTTCAAAATCCCACAAAATCCCTTCATTGACCCTCCATATCATAAAAATTCCTTTTTTAAACCTTATATCTCCTTTTATTTGGTTTAAAAATCCCCTTTTCTGCCTATCGGAACCCCCACTTGGCCTTAAAAAGCACTAAATTTGGCCTAAAATACCCTTTGTTACACTATGATAGGCATAAGCCCCTGAGGGATTATGTAGCTTAGCCCTTTTCTTCATAGACCCTTAGCCCCATAACCGGGCGCTTAAATTAACAAAAATCCCTTTAAAAAGGCTTAAAAACAATTCTCCGCTCATTTTGAAAAATTAAGCCCCTGAGGGCTTATTCCTTTCGGCCCCTCCCCCATCTAACTTGCGCCCAGGACCAAGTGCTAGCCCCAATTGCAAATCACAATCGGAGATTTCCATTTCCGAATTTTTCTTTATTCTTCCAAAAATTTTCGATGCGATGAGCCTTTGCTCCATAGACCTCCGCTTCAATATTGACCGTCGATCTTTCGAGATCCAACGGTCAACGCTAATATGACATCGCGCCCATAACCTCTTTTCATTACCCCTCCGATTGTGTATGGACCATTGATATCCCCTCTAATCCAACAGCCCTCACATGATCTCCAATCGAAAACGTCTTAAGTGCCATCCCTTGTCTCCGCCGATTTGCGATCCCTGATCTAATCCCGATCGTCCATCCATACAGATCCGACGGCTGAGACACCATCGCACTCTGCTCCTGAGCTTAACATCATCGCTCCAATGATTTAATCTGGACCGTTGAATCCACAAGAACTAACGACCTAGATTCAATCGCGCTTCGTTGATGTGCCCTTCATCATTCCCCCTCCAATCTAATCCCGACCGTTGATCTCTCCTCTGATCCAACATCCGCGCTAAATCGCAAATCACAAAATCAAAAAATTTGGAGTTTTGGCCCACTACCTTTTCTCCGATGTGATTAAATCCTGGCCGTTCATTCCACTAGTTCTGACGATCCAGATTTCATCGCACTCTGCCTTCCCCTTTCTCCGTTCCACTATTTTGCTGATCCCCGATCAAATCTTGGTCGTCCATTCTACAGATCCAATGGTCAGCATTTAAACCACCGTGGCTCTTCCCACCTTATCACCCATGCATCTTTCCATATAGTGCTCTCATTCCCATCGTCAGATCTCTCTGCCTTTCATCCAACGGCTGAAAATGCATGTTGCGTAATTTTTGCGCTCGAGGTTTAATGTTTCAAAATTACACGATAAAAGCAGTTTTGGGAGGACACGTGTTAGGCGGCGAAGCATATCGCATTTTTTTGGGGAATTTTCAAAACCAATCTGGAGCTACGTGAAAATCGTTCCAGTTTTCCCCTTACCACCCCCCTCTACAACTGCAGCTTTTAATCCTAGCCATTAATTATTTTAACCTAACGGCTCATATTATATCGCGTTCCCATCCATTTCACATTCAACAGACCTTCCAAAGGATTCCATCGGAAGATCTCCACCGTTGATCTCTTCCAGTGATCCAATGGTCCATGTTCAATCCTCCTTCGCCCTCCCGATCCCACCACCAAATGCCCCCATTCCTCTCATTTTCGCCTTTTCCCTTTGTATTTGCCCTGGTGTTAAACTTTTACGTTTTAACACTAGAAGTTATTTCTTCCGCCAAATTCAGTCTAACCTTCTAAACAACTTCGCCGGTGAATCTCGACTATTGATCACCATCTATCAGTCTAATCGGATGGTCTAGAATCCTCTTCACACCAAAGCTCCATCAGACTAGTTTTCACCATTCCGCAGCGATTTTCAGCCATTTTTCCACTACATCCACCATTTCCATCACTACGCCACCATCTCCACCGGCCTCTATAGTAATCCCACCCCACTCCCTATGGATTTCTTAATATTTTTATCGCTTTTTTGTAGGTTTTAATGGGGCATGAATCCACTCTGTTTCACAGTCATAGACAGTGTCTCTTAGAGCACAGGAAGATATTTTTAGAGCCAGAGATCGCAGAAGAAGGTGCTTGTGGAGTTTTAAACGTGATTTTCAGAAAAGATCAAGTTATTAACTCTATTTCAAACCCTCCAGCACCAGTAAAACCTGTGTATCCACAGACAAGACAGAAGAGAAGCGGAAAAGAGTATCAGTGGAAGATTAAAGAGATTAAAGGCCTGTTATTGAAGATTAACGCTATAATCCAGTGATTAAAGGACGAAGATATAGATTGAAGACCCTAAAAATGATCCAGAAGGATAATGAGGCCTAAATCACATGAAACAAGCCATATCAGTGTTTCACATTAGCATAATGTTATTTCCCAAGAAAGGACAAGTTCCCATAGTGTTTTTTATTCTCCCTCGAGTTCCTGAGAAGATCACCACCCTGACATAAGTCCTAAGATTGCCAAAGCATTAGTTACAAATTATGGGAGGCCTGAAAGTCATTTATCTGCCTTACTTTTCCTAGAGTACAAAAAGAGTACAAACAACCAGAGAGTACTTCAAGAACATACCTCTGGAGTTATTATCAGCCTGTCGAAGACCCCTAATTCATCCAAAGAGTACTGAAAGTCAATACGGGGTATTAAAACAGAATGGACCTCAAGAAATATTCTTCCTCTATTTTAATGATTCATTTAAAGCTCTATCTACCTCTACTGCCACATTTTCAGCTATAAGAACTCATGAGAAATACATGTTGTTGGTTGGTAAACCGTGGATTGTAAGCTGTTTCAACGAGATAGAGTTATGTGTGTATTAGTTGTAAAATAGGCTAGGAGATGATTTCTAGTTGATATCAAGCTACTGGAAAATGATGTATGTGACTGGTGTTGCTCTTTAATATGAAAATCATGTTCATTGGATCCTGATCTAAATCAGTGGTGATGTGTTCTATCTATTACTATTTTCTCTCTGTTGTGTAATAATATTTCATTTCTATGATAAGAATCAGTAATATAGCCTAGGATATACTGCTGTAAAGTACCCTAATTCTTCCTGCTCTTCTTATCTTTGATGTTTTCTACTAATTGTGTGATCTAAGAACAAATTCAATATAATTTAACTAGTATAGTAGTTGGTTCTCCCTGCTTACTGATGTATGAATTTAGAGTTTGTTTTTAGATGTTCTTGTCTGGTTTTAGCTGAAAGAATTGGGATACTAGGAGATTTAGATTTGTTTCTATCTCACTAGGGTCCTTTTCCAACATTCAGACTTTCTAATATCCCTTAATTTGAATGTCGAAAGCGTTGAAAGTTAAAAGTCTTTATCTGATCTTAGGCTTTACTTTGTGTCAAATTTTAAATGTTTTCTATTGTCTGAAGAGTTAACCTCATTAGGAGAGTGATAATAGATGGTTAAGGCATGCCCTGTCCCTAGATTCACTCTTAATTGGTCACCTTGGAAGGTTTCCTTATCATTCACCTTCATTTCCTTATCATTTCATCCCTTTTCTATCATCTAAAGAGATCCTCTGTTTTAGATGACTAGCCCATTTGAAAGCCTTGGATATTGAATTGCAAGTAAACCATTTTATGACCCCATTACCCAATGGACTTGAGTTTTCTTTGAATTACCTCCCCTTTGCCGACATCCTATTTGCTCACTTCTTTGTCTTACAGTGAACCCTTATTTCATGTTTCCCAACCAAACAAACAAAGAAACAAAACAAACCCTTGTGCCCTATAACTAGCCTAATACCTTAAATTTAAATTCAAAGACATATATTTCGTTACTTTTATAGAGAGATCCCTCTTTGGATCCAGGAGGGATAGATCCTGAGATCCCAAAGTGGTTTGATGTTGTCTTATCATTTGGTATTTCCAAATCTGCCAAATCATACGAACCACAGCATAATGGAGAATCCGCTAGGGAAAATACCAAATTAGCCTTGATTTGGTATTAAATCACTGTGGTGGACAGTAAACCTTCTTCAAACACTTTAAACCCTCCACCTGGCGACTCCACAGTTCCTTAATGATCAAAATACTTCACTGGTGATCAATAGGCATGCTGATTATCTTTGTTTTCACAAGACTCCACTGGGAGACCAGTTTCATTACAACATCATCCATACCAAAGGAACACATAGTATTAAGCTTCTTTGTTTTAAGAAAGGTTTGCCACTCAAAGACCGTCATATCTGGCTTACTTTATTTGATGAGTCTTGAGGGCCTAACATACTGGCTTCAAGAAAAATCCACACTAGAGCTTATCCTAATCCCAACCCACCTGAAATAGTTGACAACCCTGAGAGTATTATTAGGAAGCTTTATACATATAGGGATCCAACTATTTTCAGACACATTAATAGAGCTAATTCAGCACCTAAAATTTTGCAACTCTATCAGACACTTAAATTGACTTAGACTTACCAAGTAATCTACCAAGAACTCAGTCACTTAGTGCTATAGAACAAACAGACTTTGAGCCTCCAATATCACCACCACATAGTGGTCAAAACATTAGGGATAGATAAACCCCTCCATCAACACCTCCTATTATTCATTTCATCCATAACTTGGGTCTCTCTCACCCTAGATATTCTCAACAGTTTGCTGCTGGTCCTAGAATTTCTGTCATTCATATACCTACTGCTCAAGCCCAAACTTTACCTTCACAAAACACTACCATGGCTGCATGGTATTCTCCCTTGGTGTTACCACAACCTCTAGTGCCTTTACCCAATTATTACAGTCTAAAATCCCACATTTCACTGGAAAAGAGTCTACCACAGCTCAACACCATGTAGATAGGATGGAAGATGCCTTTGACTATATGGAGATAGAGGATGAAACAATCAAAATGAGAATCTTTGCTCAGAGTTTAGGAGGAGAAGTGAAGAAGTGGTTTAAATTCCTACCTCCTAATAGTATCCATGATCTTCCCTCTTTACATCAAACCTTCATAAAAAAATGGGAAGTCAAAAGCAATCCTCTCCAAATATTAGCAGAATATAAGAACCTTAAAAGAAATCAGGGAGAGAGTGTCCATGACTATTCTACTAGATTTAATAGTGTCTACAATGCTCTTCCACCTCACATGAAACCTCCCCAAGGAATGGCCTTAGTGAAATACCTTGGAGGATTTGATGCTGACATGGCCTATCAGTTAAGGGAGACAGATTATAACACATTAGAAGACATGCAGAAAGGAGTAGTGAGTGTAGAAGAAAACCTGATTGAAAAAAGAGCTAGAATGAGGGCTGAAAAGAAGGTAACATATAGGGATGACATTGCATCTTCTTCATCTGATTCCAAATATGATAGTTTAGCCAAAAACATGGAGAGGATAGAAAGAATTATGGAGAAAATGGTTGTCCAAGTCAATAACAAGAATAGAAACCAAAATCAAAACCAGAACCAAAATTTTAGGAGAAACAATCACCCAAATAGAAAAAGAGACTCTGATCAGTAGGTCATACCTCCATTCCAAAAGAATTTCCTTGATGAATATGAAGGAGTAATAGAAGAATCAGAGGGAAGCATCATAAACATGGTGGAAGTAGATAACCAAGATCACACCTTTCCTACAAAGGATAATCAGACCTCATACTCACATTAGGATGAGGAAGGGTTAGAATCTAAAGACTATAGGTTGGGATTCGAAAATGCCATCATGCAGGTCCGAGAACAATATGATCTCAAAAGAAAAAAAAACATAAATACTCCCAAACCAAAAGCCTCTGAAATCACCATCAAGAAAATACCTGACAAGACTCCTAAAGTGATTGTTGAAAGTAACAAATCAACAGATGAGAGTTTTGGCAAAAAAAAAAGAAAAAGGCGTCCAAACTAATGAAAAACCAAGCCGAGAAACTAACAGCACTAGCATTGCAGCTAATGCTCCTGATAAAACAACTTCAAACATTGTACATAGTGAGAATTAGCAATTTGATTATGCCAATAAAATAGTGGCTAGTAAAACAGAATTGAACCTTTCAAAAAGTCAGTCTCCTTTCAATTTGGGAATTGAGATAGCCAAAATCAAAATTTCTATTCCTCTCACTGAGTTGGCCACCCAAGATGTGTATAAAGGTCAAATTTTGAAAGCTTTAAACTTAGGAGAAAAAAGTGACACTACCAACTTAAAAGATGATCAACCAACTCTTTTTTTTGGTCCAAAAATAGAAGGAAAATTTCAGGAAGGAGTAGTGCCTCCCTTCTATGTCAGTCTCAATATCCATGAAAAAATCCTACATAATGCCATGCATGATTTCGGGGCCTCACACAACCTTATACCAAAAGTGATTATGGAGAAGTTAGGCCTAGAGATAACCAAACCTTATAAGGATTTAAATTCATTTGACTCTAGCAGAGTGAAGTGCCTTGGCCTAATCAAAGATCTCTATGTGAATCTGACCCAAATCCCAGCCAAGTGCATGGGAATGGATGTTGTAGTGGCAGATGTACCTCCTAAGTATGGCATGTTGTTGTCAAGGTCATGGGGTGCCAAGCTGCAAGGTACAATGTAGATGGACATGACATATGCCAAAATCCCTGTCTTTAGCCAGCTTAGAAGACTATACAGAGAGGCACACATGAATTTTATGGTTAGCAGCCTTGAGAAACCTAAAAATTCACCTCTGTACTCTGTCCATACAGATCTGGAATCTTTTATCCTTTACAATGATGAACTTAGAGATGAGCCAGAGCTAGAAGACAGAAATTTAAACAACAAAGTAGAGCCCACAGATCTTAACATAATGGAAACTCTAGATGTAGAGGAAAATAAGGAAGAAACCTTTGAACAGTGTACTGAATAAAAAAATCAGAGTGAAAAAAACCAAGACTGCAAACTGCAGATTACTCATCACTCTGAATTCCATACAAATCCTAAAGAACCAAACATTACACAGCATGGTGCAGACCTCAAAATATTACATAATGGCGAACATAACATTAGAGATGAAATTGATAATAAGTCTCCAAACAAGCCCTTATGGAGAATTAACTTTGACGGGTCTTGCACTAAAAAGAATGCAAGAGTTAGAGTATGGTTGCACAATACTGAAAGCAATTATGCTGAGAGTCATGCCTTCAAGCTAGATTTTAAATGTACAAACAACATTGCAGAGTATGAGGCTCTCATCCTAGGATTGAATCTATTGAAAAAAATAGGAGCCCAAAGGATAGTTGTACATGGAGACTCTGAATTAGTCATCAAACAAGTGAATGGAGAATACACTGCAAAGCATCCTAAATTGAGGGCATATAGAAATGACGCCATGGATCTATTGAAAACATTTGTAGAATATGAGCTTGTGTTTATCCCTAGGGACCAGAAAATTATCGCAAATGGATTGGCCTGCACTGCTAGTTCATATTAGAGAATACCTAGTGATAAACAGATCATTATTCAAACAAAATATAGACCAGCAGTGCCAGACAATGAGAAATATTGGCAGGTCTTTGAGGGTGACAAACAGATAGAGGATTTCTTGCTTTGCGGGAATGAGTTTGAATTACCTGATTCAGACTCTAAATCCGATGAAAACTGTTTAGATAAAGAGCCCCCTGATGAAGAAAAACCATCCTCCACTGCAGAAATAAACATGTTAACCAAAGAATTCAAAAACAAAACTGAATAATACCCGAAATCAGGTAAAGAAGACATAGAGGTGTTGCAGTCCAAAGACAAAAGCATACCTAGAGGATTAGCACCCTTCGAGGACCTTTTTTATTTTAACGATGTGGCAAAGAAGCCCACTATAGAACACACTGAATCAAATGTTGAAGAATGCAATATAGGCAGCCATGACAAGCCTAAAATGATTAAATTATCTAAATCCTTGCCATCACACATCAAGAAGAAATACATTGATTTATTTAAAGAGTTTGTTGATGTGTTTTCCTGGAGCTATGAGGACTTAAAATCCTATGACACAGATATCATCCAACATAAGATCCCCTTGAAAGAAAACCAGAAACCCTTTAGGTAAAACTTGCGCAGAATTAACCTAGTACAATTACCTCTGGTAGAAAAGGAGATTAAGAAAATGTATGAAGCAGGTATCATAGTGCCTGTGAGGTTTTCAGATTGGGTCTCCAACCTTGTGGCTGTAAGGAAAAATATAGGAGATATTAGGTTGTGCATTGATTTTATAAACCTTAACAGAGCCTCCTTAAAGGAAAATTACCCCTTACCCAAAATGGAACACATCCTACAAAGGGTAGTTGGCTCAAAGAGGATATCTCTGTTAGATGGCTTCTCAGGGTATAATCAGGTCTTAGTACTCCCAGAAGATCAACTAAAAATAGCTTTCACCACTCCATGGGGCACTTTCATGTATGTGAAAATGAATTTTGGACTAATGAACGTTGGTGCAACCTTCCAAAGAGCTATGGACATAGCATTTTCAGAGGAAATAGGGCACTTCATTGTAATCTATCTTGATGAAATAACAGTTTATTCCAAAACTGATGAAGAGCACCTTAAACATTTAAGAAAGGTCTTTGAAAAGTGTAGAAGGTTGGGCTATCTTTAAATCCCAAAAAGACCGTATTTGGCCTCCAAGAAGGTAAACTTCTTGGCCATATTATATCAGAAAAGGGGATTAAAATAGACCCAAAAAGAGTTGAGGGAATACTGCAGATTAGCCACCCAAGGAACATAAATGAATTGCAGTCCTTTATTGGGAAGATTAAATTCTTGAGGAGGTTTATTCCCAACTTAGCAGAACTCCTAAGAAATATGATTAACATGCTTAAGAAAGAAGTGGGAGTTAAGTGGACTCTAGAGGCCAAAAAATCTTTTGAATTAGTTAAACATGCACTCACCCGGGCACCAGTCCTAATCAGCCCTAATTTTACTGACTTCCTAATTTTCTCTTTTGCATCCGAGCACACAGTGGCTACTGTCCTGTTGCAGAAAAATCCAGAGGGACAG
The DNA here is from genome assembly GCA_034641835.2 of Pinus albicaulis. Taxonomy (NCBI): domain Eukaryota; kingdom Viridiplantae; phylum Streptophyta; class Pinopsida; order Pinales; family Pinaceae; genus Pinus; species Pinus albicaulis. The sequence continues at coordinate 1,805,573,001 of CM076580.1, read as the reverse complement.
GAGCAACCTATTGCTTTTTTCAGCAAAGCACTAAGGGATGCACCCCTGAAATATAAAATCATGGAAAAACAGGCCTATGCCTTGGTAAAGGCCTTAAAAGATTTCAAGGTGTCTATTCTGCATTCTCACATCATTTCTTATGTACCTAACATAGTGGTGAAAGATATTTTGTCACAAGATCCATATGGAAAAAGAGGTAAATGGATTGCAGTGATACTACAGTATGATTTGGAGGTCAAACCCACAAAACTCATCAAGGGTCAAGGCTTGGCACGATTAATGGCTAAATCTAACTTACAAGCCCTTGACATAAACATGGTAGATGCCTTTGATGAACATGAAGGATTTCCTGCTCCTACCGTTGGAGAACAATTCCAAAACTCACCTTGGTATGCTGACATCTTGTATGTGCTTACAAATCTTAATGCTCCTCCTGATTTATCAAAGACAAAGGCAAGGTTTTTAAAGTTAAAAGCTAGGAATTATTGCATTTTAAATGAATTTTTATATTGGAAAAATGTCAATGGTTTACTTCTTAGATGTTTTCTTGAAGTTGATGCAGAGAGAATCAAACATGAATTCCATGAAGGAGAGTGTGGAGGCCATCTATACTAGAAAACCACTGCCAAAAAAATCCTTAGATTTGGTTTTTACTGGCCCACCCTTTCCCAAGATGTACATAAAATGACAGTTTCCTGCCATAAGTGCCAAATATTTGAAGGCAAAAGAAAACTCCTCCCTTTACCACTACAACCAATCACTGTTGAAGCTCCTTTTCAACAGTGGGGCCTAGACTTCATAGGGGAGATCCATCCTACTTCATCTGCCCAACATAAATGGATTCTCACAGCCACTGAATATTTCACAAAATGGATAGAGGCCATCCCTACTAGGAAAGCTACAGATTCTGTCATCATAAAATTCCTTGAAGACCACATCCTATCCAGATTTGGCTGCCCTAGGAAGATTATCACTGATAATGTTGTTGCTTTTGGTTCCAAAAAGATGATTGATTTTTGTCACAGGTATCATATTACACTTGGTCATTCTACTGCTTATTATCCTTAGGGTAATGGGCTAGTAGTATCATCAAAAAAAAGTTTGGTGACCATCATCAAGAAGCTGCTTGAAGAGAAAAAAAAATCATGGCATAATAAGTTGGTGCATGCTCTATGGACTGACAGATTGACAACAAAGAAGTCCATCAGAATGTCTCCATATCAGCTTGTATATGGAGTTGATGCAGTATTCCCAACCAGTTTGGGAATACCAGTGATAAAATTGGTCCAAGAAATACAGTCATAAGAAGACAACATGGTAAGCAGGATCAATCAAACTATACATCTCCAACAGACAAGGGAAGAAGTCTACAACAGAGCCCAAAAAGTGCAAGAAAGCATCAAAAAGTTTTTTGATAAGAGAACAAAAGCTTATGACTTCAAAATTGGAGACAAGGTGCTCAAGTGGGACTCTAGAAGGGAAGATAAGGGTAAGAATGGAAAATTTGACAGTTTATGGCAAGGCCCTTATGTCATTCAATCCACCATTGGTCCAAATGGTATTTACTGCAGAGTTAGATGGCTGCAAATCTGTTTGGGGGTCTGTCAATGGCAAGATGTCCAAACATTATTATATTGAAATTCGAGGAGTTTAAAGTTTCCACTTCCATTGTAAATACCATTGTTTTATTCGGTTTTAAAGAAAAAGGAAAAATACAAAAAAAGGAGAAAAGAAGGTTCAGAGACAAGCTCAAAAATTGAACCTATGAAGATCCAAAAGAATGGCTCAAATCAGCCCAAAACCTGAGCCAAAAAAAGTGAAAGGCTGGTTCTAACATGCCCAAAACTTGAACCAGCAAAGAAATTAAGAAGAAAGTGACTCTAAAAAGCTCAAAATCTGAGTCACAAGAGAAAGAAGGATGCTCTAAAGTTTCACAATTTCAAGCCTTCAAAATTTTGGTTTCAATTTCCTGCAAATTTCAGTTCATGGGCAGCTATTTTCATGCCATGAACCCATAGCAAACCAAACAGTCTAATCTTGGTTTGACTGTCTTTCAATTTCTGTTGTAGAACGTAGAGAATGAAGCCTGCTAGACAGTTTAATCCTAGCAGGTATTAGTTTAGGTAGAGAAGCTATGAGGCCAACTGTATAATCTGGTCTCATGGAGGAATAAGGGTAGGATTAGATTAGTTTTTTCTTCTTTCAATAAAAAATGATGAAAAATGTCTGCAAGTCTAAGTGCACCTTGAAGAAAAAATGTTCAAAAATTAGGATGGGTAGGTAGATTGTTTGGGAGAATATTATGGCTGATATGACGTTTTCATGATTTATAGCAGCTAATCAAAGAAGAAAAATATGGCCAAGGATCAGGCATCTAGCCTACTTCCAAAATATTATTTCTGAAAGTTCTTGACACCTTCAAGAAGATGCCATCCCCATGTGGAGCCATTGTTAGCCACCTATACAATTTTGGCATGGCAAACAAGTGGCTAAATTTTTTTTTGAGCCTTCAAGAGAGACATTTTATTTGAAAATATATCATTCTTGAAGCCTCTATGTGTCTTTTTCCTTTGAAGAGATCTTTACTGTTGTTTCCATCGAAAAAGCCTCACTGTTTGTGAAAGAAAAAGCTTCAAAAAAGCCTCCATCTGCTCCATTTTATCCCTTCAAATTCCCCTTTTTTCACCCCTTTTTTCCCCTTTCAAAATCCCACAAAATCCCTTCATTGACACTCCTTCTCATAAAAATTTCTTTTTTAAACCTTATAGCTCCTTTTATTTGGTTTTAAAATCCCCTTTTTTGCCTACCGGAACCCCCACTTGGCCTTGAAAAGTACTAAATTTGGCCTAAAATACTCTTTGTTACACTATGATAGGAATAAGCCCCTGAGGGCTTATGCAGCTTAGCCCCTTTCTTCATAGACCCTTAGCCCCGCAACCGGGTGCTTAAATTCTCAAAAATCCCTTTAAAAAGGCTTAAAAATAATTCTCTGCTCATTTTGAAAAATTAAGCCCTTGAGGGCTTATTCCTTTCGACCCCTCCCCCATATAACCTGCGCCCAAGACCAGGCGCTAGCCCCAATCACAAATCACAATCAGAGCTTTTCTTTTTGTACTTTTTCTTTGTTCTTCTGAAATTTTCCGATGCGATGAGCCTTTGCTCCATAGACCTCCACTTCAATATTGACCATCGATCTTTCGAGATCCAACGATTAGCATTAATATTGCATCACGCCCAGAACCTCTTTTCATTACCCCTCCGATTGCGTATGGACCATTGATCTTCCCTCTAATCCGACGGCCCTCTCATGATTGCCAATCACAAAAGTCTTAAGTGCCATCCCTTGTCTCCACCGATTTTTGATCCCCGATCTAATCCCGACCGTCCATCCATACAGATCTGACGGCTGAGACACCATTTCACTCCACTCCTGAGCCTAACATCATCGCTCCACCGATTTAATCTGGACTGTTGAATCCATAAGAACCAATGGCCCAGATTCAATCACGCTCTGCCCGTGTGCCCTTCGTCACTCCCCCTTTGATCTAATCCCGACCTTTGATCTCTCCTCTGATCCAACATCCGTGCTAAATCACAAATCGCAAAATCAAAAAATTCAGATTTTTTTCCCACTACCTTTTCTCTGATGCGATTAAATCCTGGCTATTCATTCCGCCAGATCTGACGGTCCAGATTTCATTGCACTCCAAATTCCCCTTTCTCCATTCCACTATTTCACCGATCCCCGATCAAATCTTGGCCATCCATTCTACAGATCCAATGGTCAGCATTTAAACTGTCGTGGCTCTTCCCAGCTTCTCACCCGTGCATCTTTCCATATCGCACTCTCATTCCCACCGTCAGATCTCTTCGCCTTTCATCCAACGGCTGAAAATGCATATCGCATGATTTTTGCGCCCGAGGTTTAATGTTTCAAAATTATGCGATAAAAATGGTTTTGGGAGGACACGTGTCAGGCGGCAAGGCATATCGCGTTTTTTGGGGGAATTTTCAAAACCAATCCAGAGCTGTGCGAAAACCATTCCGATTTTCTGCTTACCACCCCCCTCCACAACTACAGCTTTTAATCCTGGTCGTTGGCTGTTTTAATCTAACGGCTCATATTATATCACGTTCCCATCCATTTTACATTCAAAAAACCTTCCAAAGGATTCCATCAGAAGATCTCCACCGTTGATCTCTTCCAGTGATCTGACGGTCCATGTTCAATCCTCCTCCGCCCTCCCAGTCCCACCACCAAACGCCCCCGTTCCTCTCATTTTCGCCTTTTCCCTTTGTATTTTCCTGGGCATTAAACTTTTACGTTTTAACACTAGAAGTTATTTCTTTCGCCAAATTCAGTCTAATCTTCTAAACAACTTAGCCGGTGAATCTCGACTGTTGATCACCATCTATTAGTCTACTCGAACGGTTTAGAATCCTCTTCGCACCAAAGCTCCATCAGACCAGTTTTCACCATTCCGCAGCGATTTTCAGCCGTTTTTCCACTACATCCACCATTTCCATCACTGCACCACCATCTCCACCAGCCTCTACAGCAATCCCACCCCACTCCCTATGGATTTCTTAATATTTTTATCGTGTTTTGTAGGTTTTAAAGGGGCATGAATCCACTCTGTTTCACAGTCATAGACAGTGTCTCTTAGAGCACAAGAAGATATTTTTAAAGCCACAAATTGCAAAAGAAGGTGCCTATGGAGGTTTAAACGTGATTTTTAGGAAAGATAAAGTTATTAACTCCGTTTCAAACCCTCCAGCGCCAGTAAAACCTGTGTATCCACAGACAAGACAGAAGAGAAGTGACAAAGAGTATCAGTGGAATATTAAAGAGATTAAAGGCCTGTTATTAAATATTAATGCTATAATCCAATGATTAAAGAACGAATATACAGATTGAAGACCCTAAAAATGATCTAGAAGGCTAATAAGGCCTAAGGCACATGAAACAAGCCATATCAGTGTTTCACATCAGCAGAATGTTCTTTCCCAAGAAAGGACAAGTTCCCATAGTGTTTTTTATTCTCCCTCGAGTTCCTGAGAAGATCACCACCCTAACAGAAGTCCTAATATTGCCAGAGCATTAGTTACAAAGTATGGGAGGCCTGAAAGTCATTTATCTGCCTTACTTGTCTTAGAGTACAAAAAGAGTACAAACAGCGAGAGAGTACTTCAAGAACATACCTTTGGAGTTATTATCAGCCTGTTGAAGACCTGTAATTCATCCAAAGAGTACTAAAAGTCAATACGGGATATTAAAATAGAATGGGCCTCAAACACTCTTCTTCCTCTGTTTTAATGATTCATTTAAAGTTCTATCTACCTCTACTGCCACACTTTCAGCTATAAGAACTCATGAGAAATACATGTTGTTGGTTGGTTATCCGTGAATTGTAAGTTGTTTCTTTGAGATAGAGTTCTGTGTGTATTAGTTGTAAAATAGGCTGGGAGATGATTTCAGACTGATATCAAGCTATTGGAAAATGATGTATGTGACTGGTGTTGCTCTTCTAATATGACAAGCATGTTCATTGGATCCTGATCTAAATCAGTGGTGATGTGTTCTATCTTTGTAAATGTTTTCCCTCTGTTATTCATCATATTTCGTTTCTCTGATAAGAATCAGTAATCTAGCTTATGATATACTGCTGTAAAGTACGCTAATGCTTCCTGCTCTTCTTATCTTTGA